>JALJCO010004866.1:187500-830692 GCA_023101725.1 Atherinomorus stipes
GCTTCTGTGTCACATGATGGTGGTAGCCTATAAGATTCTAGCTTCTATATCACATGATGGTGGTAGCCTATCAGATTCTAGCTTCTGTATCACATGATGGTGGTAGCCTATAAGATTCTAGCTTCTGTGTCACATGATGGTGGAAGCCTATCAGATTCTAGCTTCTGTATCACATGATGGTGGTAGCCTATCAGATTCTAGCTTCTGTATCACATGATGGTGGTAGCCTATAAGATTCTAGCTTCTATATCACATGATGGTGGTAGCCTATCAGATTCTAGCTTCAGTCTCACATGATGGTGGTAGCCTATCAGATTCTAGCTTCTGTGTCACATGATGGTGGTAGCCTATCAGATTCTAGCTTCCGTATCACATGATGGTGGTAGCCTATCAGATTCTAGCTTGTGTGTCACATGATGGTGGTAGCCTATCAGATTCAGATTCTAGCTTCTGTATCACATGATGGTGGTAGCCTATCAGATTCTAGCTTCTGTATCACATGATGGTGGTAGCCTATCAGATTCTAGCTTCTGTATCACATGATGGTGGTAGCCTATCAGATTCTAGCTTCTGTATCACATGATGGTGGTAGCCTATCAGATTCTAGCTTCTGTATCACATGATGGTGGTAGCCTATCAGATCCTAGCTTCGGAATCACATGATGGTGGTAGCCTATCAGATTCTAGCTTCTGTACCACATGATGGTGGTAGCCTATCAGATTCTAGCTTGTGTGTCACATGATGGTGGTAGCCTATCAGATTCTAGCTTGTGTGTCACATGATGGTGGTAGCCTATCAGATTCTAGCTTGTGTGTCACATGATGGTGGTAGCCTATCAGATTCTAGCTTCTGTATCACATGATGGTGGTAGCCTATCAGATTCTAGCTTGTGTGTCACATGATGGTGGTAGCCTATCAGATTCTAGCTTGTGTGTCACATGATGGTGGTAGCCTATCAGATTCTAGCTTCTGTATCACATGATGGTGGTAGCTTATCAGATTCTAGCTTGTGTGTCACATGATGGTGGTAGCCTATCAGATTCTAGCTTCTGTATCACATGATGGTGGTAGCCTATCAGATTCTAGCTTGTGTGTCACATGATGGTGGTAGCCTATCAGATTCTAGCTTGTGTGTCACATGATGGTGGTAGCCTATCAGATTCTAGCTTCTGTATCACATGATGGTGGTAGCTTATCAGATTCTAGCTTCTGTGTCACATGATGGTGGTAGCCTATAAGATTCTAGCTTCAGTCTCACATGATGGTGGTAGCCTATCAGATTCTAGCTTGTGTGTCACATGATGGTGGTAGCCTATCAGATTCTAGCTTCTGTATCACATGATGGTGGTAGCCTATAAGATTCTAGCTTCAGTCTCACATGATGGTGGTAGCCTATCAGATTCTAGCTTGTGTGTCACATGATGGTGGTAGCCTATCAGATTCTAGCTTCTGTATCACATGATGGTGGTAGCCTATCAGATTCTAGCTTCAGTCTCACATGATGGTGGTAGCCTATCAGATTCTAGCTTGTGTGTCACATGATGGTGGTAGCCTATCAGATTCTAGCTTGTGTGTCACATGATGGTGGTAGCCTATCAGATTTTAGCTTCTGTATCACATGATGGTGGTAGCCTATCAGATTCTAGCGTCTGTATCACATGATGGTGGTAGCCTATCAGATTCTAGCTTCTGTATCACATGATGGTTGTAGCCTATCAGATTCTAGCTTCTGTACCACATGATGGTGGTAGCCTATCAGATTCTAGCTTCTGTATCACATGATGGTGGTAGCCTATCAGATTCTAGCTTCAGTCTCACATGATGGTGGTAGCCTATCAGATTCTAGCTTCTGTATCACATGATGGTGGTAGCCTATCAGATTCTAGCTTCTGTGTCACATGATGGTGGTAGCCTATCAGATTCTAGCTTCTGTATCACATGATGGTGGTAGCCTATCAGATTCTAGCTTCAGTCTCACATGATGGTGGTAGCCTATCAGATTCTAGCTTCTGTGTCACATGATGGTGGTAGCCTATCAGATTCTAGCTTCTGTATCACATGATGGTGGTAGCCTATCAGATTCTAGCTTGTGTGTCACATGATGGTGGTAGCCTATCAGATTCTAGCTTCTGTATCACATGATGGTGGTAGCCTATCAGATTCTAGCTTCTGTATCACATGATGGTGGTAGCCTATCAGATTCTAGCTTCTGTATCACATGATGGTGGTAGCCTATCAGATTCTAGCTTCTGTATCACATGATGGTGGTAGCCTATCAGATTCTAGCTTCTGTATCACATGATGGTGGTAGCCTATCAGATTCTAGCTTCTGTATCACATGATGGTGGTAGCCTATCAGATCCTAGCTTCGGAATCACATGATGGTGGTAGCCTATCAGATTCTAGCTTCTGTACCACATGATGGTGGTAGCCTATCAGATTCTAGCTTGTGTGTCACATGATGGTGGTAGCCTATCAGATTCTAGCTTGTGTGTCACATGATGGTGGTAGCCTATCAGATTCTAGCTTGTGTGTCACATGATGGTGGTAGCCTATCAGATTCTAGCTTCTGTATCACATGATGGTGGTAGCCTATCAGATTCTAGCTTGTGTGTCACATGATGGTGGTAGCCTATCAGATTCTAGCTTGTGTGTCACATGATGGTGGTAGCCTATCAGATTCTAGCTTCTGTATCACATGATGGTGGTAGCTTATCAGATTCTAGCTTGTGTGTCACATGATGGTGGTAGCCTATCAGATTCTAGCTTCTGTATCACATGATGGTGGTAGCCTATCAGATTCTAGCTTGTGTGTCACATGATGGTGGTAGCCTATCAGATTCTAGCTTGTGTGTCACATGATGGTGGTAGCCTATCAGATTCTAGCTTGTGTGTCACATGATGGTGGTAGCCTATCAGATTCTAGCTTGTGTGTCACATGATGGTGGTAGCCTATCAGATTTTAGCTTCTGTATCACATGATGGTGGTAGCCTATCAGATTCTAGCGTCTGTATCACATGATGGTGGTAGCCTATCAGATTCTAGCTTCTGTATCACATGATGGTTGTAGCCTATCAGATTCTAGCTTCTGTACCACATGATGGTGGTAACCTATCAGATTCTAGCTTCTGTATCACATGATGGTGGTAGCCTATCAGATTCTAGCTTCAGTCTCACATGATGGTGGTAGCCTATCAGATTCTAGCTTCTGTATCACATGATGGTGGTAGCCTATCAGATTCTAGCTTCTGTATCACATGATGGTGGTAGCCTATCAGATTCTAGCTTCTGTACCACATGATGGTGGTAACCTATCAGATTCTAGCTTCTGTATCACATGATGGTGGTAGCCTATCAGATTCTAGCTTCAGTCTCACATGATGGTGGTAGCCTATCAGATTCTAGCTTCTGTATCACATGATGGTGGTAACCTATCAGATTCTAGCTTCTGTATCACATGATGGTGGTAGCCTATCAGATTCTAGCTTCAGTCTCACATGATGGTGGTAGCCTATCAGATTCTAGCTTCTGTATCACATGATGGTGGTAGCCTATCAGATTCTAGCTTCTGTGTCACATGATGGTGGTAGCCTATCAGATTCTAGCTTCTGTATCACATGATGGTGGTAGCCTATCAGATTCTAGCTTCTGTATCACATGATGGTGGTAGCCTATCAGATTCTAGCTTCTATATCACATGATGGTGGTAGCCTATCAGATTCTAGCTTCTGTATCACATGATGGTGGTAGCCTATCAGATTCTAGCTTCTGTATCACATGATGGTGGTAGCCTATCAGATTCTAGCTTCTGTATCACATGGTCCTTCCGTGCTTGTGAACTCCACAAGTGCAGACTTCCAGTAAGTACCCACAAGTCTGTACTCATAAGTACACGAGTATGTAGTACGCAAACTAGGAATTGAGAAACGATCCAGGAATGTTCTAAAGCAGGGGTGCCCAAGTCTAGTCCTCGAGGGCTACTATCCTGAACATTTTGGTTGCGTCCCTTCTCCAACACACCTGAATCAAATGAATGGCTCGTTAGCAGCCTCTGCAGAGCCGAATGACACGTGCATGAGGGAATTAGCCATTTGATTCAGGTGTGTTGGGGAGGGTATGTTCTAAGAAATGCAGGATAGTAGCTCTCGAGGACCGGACTTGGGCACCCATGTTCTAAAGGATTCTTTATCATTGTGAGGTCGGCCATGTTGGAAAGGCTGCTGATGAGGTGTGAGTGCCCTCTAAGGGCAGAAGTGTGCAGCTGCTACTGAGCACGATGTCAGGATGCAGACCAGGGGTCTCATTTATAAAACTCTGCGCAGAATCTTCACTAAAAGTCTACGAGTGCCAAAAACCCAAAGTTTGCGTGCGCCGAAAAATATTCCAATTTATAAAACCGTGCGTACGCACAGGTGCAAGCAATTTCCTCTTTATAAATCACACTCTTCCTGGAACTTTGCGCAGGCGAAACTGGTTCATATCCCGCCCCCGACACACCCACATTCTTCCATAGATGGTCGATGCAAAGTAGCTCATACATATATAAACAAGCCAACTGCGCCATGACAGCGTCAGCTTAATAATGGCAGAGAGGACGAGAAAGCGCAATTTTACCGAGACTGAAGTCGAGGTGCTAGCTGGTGAGGTGGAGGCTGGAAAGGATGTTTTATCTGGCGGCCGCAGTAGTGGAATAAGAAATGAGCGAACGGCTGCTGAGTGGCAGCATGTTGTTGCTGCGGTGAATGTTGTTAGTGTGACGGAGACGTCTGTGCCTGAAGTAAAAAAAGGGGTCGGATCTGAAAGTGGATGCAGAAAAGCAGACGGCATGCCACCGCCAGAGTGTCTGCCACTGGTGGGGGTCCCAGCACACCCAGCCCCCCAGCTCTGATGTCCAGAGTAGCCTCCATACTGGGCCTGAAAGTGTGAGTGGCATCGTGATGGAGAAGGAGGGAGACACGGACCAGGCAGAGACCACAGAGGAGACGCTAAGTAATTCTGTCATTTTATTTTGCTTCAGGCTGAGACTTAAACAAAACGAATAAACGCAGATCTTGTCCTCCAGTAACACTTCAGATGGAAGGAGTGGGGGGAGAGGAGAATCCCGGACCTGGGAGTCGCGAAACCGCTGCTGGAGTGGCCCAAACACAAATGTGCCCCCAGCGCATGGCACACCTGGAAGTGGCCGGGCGCTGACTGATGCCGTCCTGAAAACGCAAAGGAACACAACTGACGCAGTGAAGGAAGTCAAAGTTGAACTGAAACAAATCCGTGAAGTTATGACTGAAATTTCTGGTGTGTTACGTGAAATTTCCACTTCATTAAAAGAAACCGCGGCGAATCGATCGCTTTGATCCAGCTTTTGATCCAGTATCACTTCAGTCTGGAATGAAAACTTAAATATGTTTGGAGTTTATACGATTTAAACAGTATAACAGAGCAGGAACGCCTGTCGTTAACATGGCCCGGAAGAGGAAGTGTCCAAATCTGGGAACTTCCGGTAAGCGTGATAATCCCCTATTGCTGCAAATTGCCTTTTAATGTTGGCCTGTTCTCCCACAGTGTTTGGAAACTTAATGTATTGCGTGGTCATTTTAATAATGCCATCCAAAACAGTTGCCATAATGGTGCTTAGTGATGGCTGAGATATTCCAGACCTAAAGGTAAAATATAATAAATTATTTTGCTTTGGGGTGACAACTGTCATATATCCTATTGTTCATCAAACAAATAGCAGCAAACCTGTTGGCTAATTCCTGCTGGAAAGAACCGGTCGCCAGAAACCCTGGAGTGGGTAGGACCTGCAAATGTGCTGGTTCTGCACGGTTCCGGCGGGTAGGTGGAGCTAACACTGGGCCCAGATCAGCACAAAGATTCAAGAGCACTGCTCTGGGGAATCTAAATCGGCTTATCATCATCATCATCATCATCATCATCATCATGGGCCAGAAAATCCTCATGGTCTCTAAAGACTCTCCCCATCCTGATCCTGCCGTTGGCATCGTCTTGAAGCAATGCCAGCGCATCCATTGTAAAGCATTACGCACCAGTGTCACTGCAGTATTTATGTTTACTCAGTAATTACAGTAATTGCTATACAGCTTGTCACAATTAAGGGAACAATAATCTTTTATTCTTTTACGATTTGATGTTTTCTCTTCTGCACCCCTGCTGCAATGCTTTTTATGTTTTATGTAAAGCATTTTGAATTATCCTGTACATTAATTTGCTTTATAGATAAACTTGTCATTGCTACATAATTTGAAGATGAACATACACGTGGAACACAGTGGCCCTCATTTATCAAACGATCATACGACGAAAATCTGTGCGTACGACCATTTCCACGCAAGACTCGGCATTTATCAATTTGAACGTGATCGTAGGATACGATCAAATCTCACGACAGCTCTGAGTTCGTGTACGCAAGTTTGAGTCAGTGAGGGTTTGCAGCAGCGCGGCAGAACATGAAAATACTTATTTACCAAACTGCAAACTGTCTTCAGTATTCACATATCAGCACTAAGAATGAACCCATTTGTAAAGAAAAAGGAAAAAAGGGAATGTAGAAAGTATTCCCAAAATTACAAAAATAGCTGTGACTGAATTTAATTCCTCCATTTATCTCAACAAATGATTAAAATCATTAACATGTAGTTCTAGGAGACAAGTGCTTTTCACTCTTCGTGCATCTCCTCCCCCCCCGCTGGTAAAACTGCCACATAGGAGCGGAGAAAGGCATCAGTCCGCACACACGTGCAGGTGCAGGTGGAGGCTGCTTCGGGCTGCAGGAAGGCAGGTGGGTGTCGGACGGTCCGACTCGGACCCGGCGGGATGAAACGCTGCTTTAGACTCTGAGAAAATCTACAACACTCCTGTCCTGTGCAGCGCTGCACATCGCTCGGACCGCTGGAGAGTTTTGATGCGCAGTCGGAGAAGATGCACCGGGAGCCGCCCTGCAGCCCCCGCTGGGCTAAATGGAGGAGACCGCAGCTGATCCATTTCTAATAAGTAATCAATACTTTAAAGTTGTATAAGTGCTCAGTCAGTAGACTGTCCCTTAGCTTTGCAAATGCAAGTTATCTTTTTCTGTCCCTGTCTGGGTCAGGCTCGGATCTGACCGGCATCCACCTGTCACCTGTTAGAGCGCAGCTTGATCCCCCCAAAAGTTTCTTTTTTGGCAGAATCTCTCCTCTCCATGGTCCAACCTCGCTGGGTGAAGCCTCATCATTATGCATGTTTAAGGGCGTAACCGTGGGCGTGACATTTAAATGACGATGGATTTCAGCTGGGGAATTTATCAAGACTCTTTTGTTCGTACGACGAGATTGGACCGATACGAATGTTTTAATAAATCACACGTGGGTCCAATCGTACGACCATTTTTACGATCAGATGTGCGATCATTTCTACGATCATTTGATAAATGAGGGCCACTGTGCTGTAAGTCCTGAATGGGTGCTTATGGCTTATTTGAGGACCATACGAGGGTTTACGATGGTCTCCAGTCTGATATGATGCTTAAATGCATGATCGTGGCTTCAGCTCATCATCTTACCAGCGGTGCCGCCAGTTTCCCGTCTCCAAAATGTTCGTGCGCAAAGTTCAGAATGTGCGCACCGGTTTGCACATTCTCCCGTCAGCTTTGTTTTTATAAATCTGAAACTTTGCGTGGAAAATCACTCACGGCACTTTCAAGCCCTGTTTTGTGCATAAGCAGCTTTATAAATGAGACCTGGACAGGAGACTGTTGGACAGACCAAGGGTCTCATTTATAAGCTGCTTACGCACAAAACAGGGCCTGAAAATGGCGTAAGTAATTTTCCACGCAAAGTTTCAGATTTATAAAAACAAACCTGACGGGAAAATGTGCGCACCTGTACGCAAACTCTGAACCTGCACACGAACATTTTGGAGACGGAAACTGGCGGCACCGCTGGTAAGATGATGAGCTGAAGCCACGATCATGCATTTAACCATCATATCAGACTGGAGACCATCGTAAACCCCCGTCTGTTCCTGGATTGAGCTGTACGATCCATCAGCCTCATTTCAGAGCTACAGTAGCTGCAGCTTCAGTTATATAGGATGACAGTTATTGGTAGGTTACCTGTAACAAGGTGTGGAGGCTGATTGTAATTACTGAGGAAACGGTGACACTCGTACATAATGCTTCACATGGACGCGCTGCACTGCTGGAAGATCATGGAAAGAAGAGGATAAAGATGGAGAGAGTTTTTACAAACCACGATAATAAAAATTGCAATTTAGCAATATCTTGCAAAAGCCCTTCTCATGTCTTGGTCAGCTAAGCAGTTTTTTTAAAATTGTGTTTTCTTACAGTTGTGTACAAATGTATGATTATTGTTGCACTTGTACTTTTTATATTATTGTTATGTTAGATAGATGTTATATTGTAAAAAAAAAAAAACAGTATTACAAACATTGAATTTCCCTTCTGGGATTAATGAAGTATTTTTCATTTCATTTCATTAATAATCCACCAACCCCCCCCCCCCCCCCCCCTTATCCCCCTAATTCATGAAGATTGACAGTTTTCCAGCCTCACATGTAGATGCTGCAGGATGATCTGAAATGTCGCACAATAAAGAGCTCAGCTGTTGCGGGGGTCAGGAACAACAACGTTTGGTATCTGGGGGGGTCAGGAACAACTACGTCTGGTATCTGGGGGGGTCGTAGCTCAGAAAGTTTGGGAACTCCTGGATCTGTGTGTTAAACTGGACTCGACCCGCCGAATCCGTTTAATCCCGGTGTGCAGTTTTTGACCACAACGCGCTCCGGTGTGCAGCAGCCGTTGTGTTCATTCACCGCTGCAGCAACGTGACGTCACTTCTGTTTATCTGCGATTCCACTGTGACGTCCAAATATAACGTTCTTTCAACGTTTCACCACCAACAAGCTCCTCCACTTCATTCTCCATGAAACTGCGTTTTCTCGTCTTCTCAGTCGCCACGATCACGTTTAAATGCCTCAGATCAGCTTATTTATATGCAGAAACATCCATGAGGTGCTTTGCATTGACCCTTCATGGTAGAAAGTGGGCGTGTAGGGGGGGGGGGGGGGGGGATATAAGCCAAATTCACCTGCGCAAACTTCCAAGGAGTGTGATTTATAAAGGGGAAATTGCTTGGATTTTTGCGTACGCCCGGTTTTATAAATCTGAATATTTTTCGGCGCACGTACACTTTTAGTATAGATCCTGCGCAAAGTTTTATAAATGAGACCCCCGGACAGAGGACAGTTGGACAGACTTGTAGCAGGTGAAGATGGTGAACTGTGTGCGTCTGTGAAGAACTGGAAGTAACTAGTTGTATTTCTGCTGAACAGGATGTTTATTTAGCTTTAATGTTATTTAGCTGATCTGCTTATTCAGAAGTTTCCTCCATTCACCATGTGCCTGTTTATGCTATTAAGCTAGCTGACCTGCTACATGCCAGTCACTGCAACTGTTAGCCTTGGACACATGCATGTTTAGTCCTAACTGGAAGGGGTTTATTAATAATAAATAATACCTTGAATGTGTTTATGTGCTGAACGAATGTTCCTCATGGTTGTATTTCTGTGTTTACAGACCACACTCACTTCCATCCACATTCACCTGAACTACCTGGAATTCCACCTGGAATCCTGTCGTTTGTTGCATTATGTGCTGTTGTGATTCAGAGTGACCAGTAAAGACAGTTAACTGTACAAGCGAGTCCTGTGTGTCTGACCGACCCCCCCATGGTGAACATCAAACCTCCTTACCAACGCCTAAACACTCTGACATCCAGGGTTCCTGCACGTTTTAACAAGTTACATTTAAGACTTTTCCAGGCTTTTCCAGACTTTTCCAGGCCACCTGGAACAGAATTTAATGCCCATTTCACGGCCACAGTGGCAGAAACACAGATCCTTCTACGTTTGCAAAGATAATGTCAGTAAAGATGAACTGAACCACATTGCCTACATCTCGGCTGACAGGTGACAGGTGTGTGACCCCCCCCGATCTCTTCCTGATTGGCTGAAATAAAAGCTCTGTCAGGATCTATTGTTTGGGACAAACGCGTGGATCCGGCTGTTTGTTTTCCCCGCTGTCATCCTTCCAACGGGACACGAGCCACGGTTCTTTTATACAGTAATGGAGGAAAATGCTTTCCACTTCAGTTATTTTGTTTTGGGCAGAAAACAAATGTTTGTTTTACAAGTTCACTATAATTTAACATCAAAGCTGTTTTTGTGTGTCTGCCATATTGTTTGAATGGGAAAAAAATAACCATAAATAAAGAAAATGTTTTAGGATAAAATGCTGTTTGTTTTTACACTTCTAAATGAAAAAAACAAACCTGCTTTCACATGTTTAGAGACTCCATCTGAGTTTTAGAGCAGCTTCACAGACACGTTTTCATTCACTCGTCCTCATCACAGGAGCTGAACAGCAGCTTCCTGCTGCTTTCACGCGTTTGTGCTCATTATTACAGTCACATCTGTACAAACACAGCTGATCCCATCTATCGATTACAAACACAGCTGATCCCATCTATCGATTACAAACACAGCTGATCCGATCCATCGATCGATTACAAACACAGCTGATCCCATCCATCGATTACAAACACAGCTGATCCCATCCATCGATTACAAACACAGCTGATCCCATCTATCGATTACAAACACAGCTGATCCGATCCATCGATCGATTACAAACACAGCTGATCCGATCCATCGATTACAAACACAGCTGATCCGATCCATCGATCGATTACAAACACAGCTGATCCCATCCATCGATTACAAACACAGCTGATCCCATCCATCGATTACAAACACAGCTGATCCCATCCATCGATTACAAACACAGCTGATCCCATCTATCGATTACAAACACAGCTGATCCGATCCATCGATCGATTACAAACACAGCTGATTCCATCTATCGATTACAAACACAGCTGATCCCATCTATCGATTACAAACACAGCTGATCCGATCCATCGATCGATTACAAACACAGCTGATCCGATCCATCGATCGATTACAAACACAGCTGATCCGATCCATCGATTACAAACACAGCTGATCCCATCTATCGATTACAAACACAGCTGATCCCATCTATCGATTACAAACACAGCTGATCCCATCTATCGATTACAAACACAGCTGATCCCATCCATCGATTACAAACACAGCTGATCCCATCCATCGATTACAAACACAGCTGATCCCATCCATCGATTACAAACACAGCTGATCCCATCTATCGATTACAAACACAGCTGATCCCATCCATCGATTACAAACACAGCTGATCCCATCCATCGATTACAAACACAGCTGATCCCATCCATCGATTACAAACACAGCTGATCCCATCCATCGATTACAAACACAGCTGATCCGATCCATCGATTACAAACACAGCTGATCCCATCTATCGATTACAAACACAGCTGATCCCATCCATCGATTACAAACACAGCTGATCCCATCCATCTATCGATTACAAACACAGCTGATCCCATCTATCGATTACAAACACAGCTGATCCCATCCATCGATTACAAACACAGCTGATCCGATCCATCGATTACAAACACAGCTGATCCCATCCATCGATTACAAACACAGCTGATCCCATCTATCGATTACAAACACAGCTGATTCCATCTATCGATTACAAACACAGCTGATCCCATCTATCGATTACAAACACAGCTGATTCCATCTATCGATTACAAACACAGCTGATCCCATCCATCGATTACAAACACAGCTGATCCCATCTATCGATTACAAACACAGCTGATTCCATCTATCGATTACAAACACAGCTGATCCGATCCATCGATCGATTACAAACACAGCTGATCCGATCCATCGATCGATTACAAACACAGCTGATCCGATCCATCGATCGATTACAAACACAGCTGATCCGATCCATCGATTACAAACACAGCTGATCCGATCCATCGATCGATTACAAACACAGCTGATCCCATCCATCGATTACAAACACAGCTGATCCCATCCATCGATTACAAACACAGCTGATCCCATCTATCGATTACAAACACAGCTGATCCGATCCATCGATCGATTACAAACACAGCTGATCCGATCCATCGATCGATTACAAACACAGCTGATCCGATCCATCGATTACAAACACAGCTGATCCCATCTATCGATTACAAACACAGCTGATCCCATCCATCGATTACAAACACAGCTGATCCCATCTATCGATTACAAACACAGCTGATCCCATCCATCGATTACAAACACAGCTGATCCCATCTATCGATTACAAACACAGCTGATCCCATCTATCGATTACAAACACAGCTGATCCGATCCATCGATTACAAACACAGCTGATCCCATCTATCGATTACAAACACAGCTGATCCCATCTATCGATTACAAACACAGCTGATCCGATCCATCGATTACAAACACAGCTGATCCCATCCATCGATTACAAACACAGCTGATCCCATCTATCGATTACAAACACAGCTGATCCCATCTATCGATTACAAACACAGCTGATCCGATCCATCGATTACAAACACAGCTGATCCGATCCATCGATTACAAACACAGCTGATCCGATCCATCGATTACAAACACAGCTGATCCCATCTATCGATTACAAACACAGCTGATCCCATCCATCGATTACAAACACAGCTGATCCCATCCATCGATTACAAACACAGCTGATCCCATCCATCGATTACAAACACAGCTGATCCCATCCATCGATTACAAACACAGCTGATCCGATCCATCGATTACAAACACAGCTGATCCCATCTATCGATTACAAACACAGCTGATCCCATCGATCGATTACAAACACAGCTGATCCGATCCATCTATCGATTACAAACACAGCTGATCCCATCTATCGATTACAAACACAGCTGATCCCATCTATCGATTACAAACACAGCTGATCCCATCCATCGATTACAAACACAGCTGATCCGATCCATCGATTACAAACACAGCTGATCCCATCCATCGATTACAAACACAGCTGATCCCATCTATCGATTACAAACACAGCTGATCCCATCTATCGATTACAAACACAGCTGATCCCATCTATCGATTACAAACACAGCTGATCCGATCCATCGATCGATTACAAACACAGCTGATCCGATCCATCGATTACAAACACAGCTGATCCGATCCATCGATTACAAACACAGCTGATCCCATCTATCGATTACAAACACAGCTGATTCCATCTATCGATTACAAACACAGCTGATCCCATCTATCGATTACAAACACAGCTGATCCCATCTATCGATTACAAACACAGCTGATCCCATCTATCGATTACAAACACAGCTGATTCCATCTATCGATTACAAACACAGCTGATCCCATCCATCGATTACAAACACAGCTGATCCCATCCATCGATTACAAACACAGCTGATCCCATCTATCGATTACAAACACAGCTGATCCCATCTATCGATTACAAACACAGCTGATCCCATGGATCGATTACAAACACAGCTGATCCCATCTATCGATTACAAACACAGCTGATCCGATCCATCGATTACAAACACAGCTGATCCCATCCATCGATTACAAACACAGCTGATCCCATCTATCGATTACAAACACAGCTGATCCGATCCATCGATTACAAACACAGCTGATCCGATCTATCGATTACAAACACAGCTGATCCCATCCATCGATTACAAACACAGCTGATCCGATCCATCGATTACAAACACAGCTGATCCCATCTATCGATTACAAACACAGCTGATCCCATCTATCGATTACAAACACAGCTGATCCGATCCATCGATTACAAACACAGCTGATCCCATCCATCGATTACAAACACAGCTGATCCCATCCATCGATTACAAACACAGCTGATCCGATCCATCGATCGATTACAAACACAGCTGATCCGATCTATCGATCGATTACAAACACAGCTGATCCCATCCATCGATTACAAACACAGCTGATCCGATCCATCGATTACAAACACAGCTGATCCGATCCATCGATCGATTACAAACACAGCTGATCCCATCCATCGATTACAAACACAGCTGATCCGATCCATCGATTACAAACACAGCTGATCCCATCCATCGATTACAAACACAGCTGATCCGATCCATCGATTACAAACACAGCTGATCCGATCCATCGATCGATTACAAACACAGCTGATCCGATCCATCGATCGATTACAAACACAGCTGATCCGATCTATCGATTACAAACACAGCTGATCCCATCTATCGATTACAAACACAGCTGATCCCATCTATCGATTACAAACACAGCTGATCCCATCTATCGATTACAAACACAGCTGATCCCATCTATCGATTACAAACACAGCTGATCCCATGGATCGATTACAAACACAGCTGATCCCATCTATCGATTACAAACACAGCTGATCCGATCCATCGATTACAAACACAGCTGATCCCATCCATCGATTACAAACACAGCTGATCCCATCTATCGATTACAAACACAGCTGATCCGATCCATCGATTACAAACACAGCTGATCCGATCTATCGATTACAAACACAGCTGATCCCATCCATCGATTACAAACACAGCTGATCCGATCCATCGATTACAAACACAGCTGATCCCATCTATCGATTACAAACACAGCTGATCCCATCCATCGATTACAAACACAGCTGATCCGATCCATCGATTACAAACACAGCTGATCCCATCTATCGATTACAAACACAGCTGATCCGATCCATCGATTACAAACACAGCTGATCCCATCCATCGATTACAAACACAGCTGATCCCATCCATCGATTACAAACACAGCTGATCCGATCCATCGATCGATTACAAACACAGCTGATCCGATCTATCGATCGATTACAAACACAGCTGATCCCATCCATCGATTACAAACACAGCTGATCCGATCCATCGATTACAAACACAGCTGATCCGATCCATCGATCGATTACAAACACAGCTGATCCGATCCATCGATCGATTACAAACACAGCTGATCCGATCTATCGATTACAAACACAGCTGATCCCATCTATCGATTACAAACACAGCTGATCCCATCTATCGATTACAAACACAGCTGATCCCATCTATCGATTACAAACACAGCTGATCCCATCTATCGATTACAAACACAGCTGATCCGATCTATCGATTACAAACACAGCTGATCCCATCTATCGATTACAAACACAGCTGATCCCATCCATCGATTACAAACACAGCTGATCCGATCCATCGATTACAAACACAGCTGATCCGATCCATCGATTACAAACACAGCTGATCCGATCCATCGATCGATTACAAACACAGCTGATCCCATCCATCGATTACAAACACAGCTGATCCGATCCATCGATCGATTACAAACACAGCTGATCCGATCCATCGATCGATTACAAACACAGCTGATCCGATCCATCGATCGATTACAAACACAGCTGATCCGATCCATCGATCGATTACAAACACAGCTGATCCCATCCATCGATTACACACAGCTGATCCGATCCATCGATCGATTACAAACACAGCTGATCCCATCCATCGATTACAAACACAGCTGATCCGATCCATCGATCGATTACAAACACAGCTGATCCGATCTATCGATCGATTACAAACACAGCTGATCAGATCCATCGATTACAAACACAGCTGATCCGATCCATCGATTACAAACACAGCTGATCCGATCCATCGATCGATTACAAACACAGCTGATCCGATCTATCGATTACAAACACAGCTGATCCGATCCATCGATTACAAACACAGCTGATCCCATCTATCGATTACAAACACAGCTGATCCGATCCATCGATTACAAACACAGCTGATCCCATCTATCGATTACAAACACAGCTGATCCCATCTATCGATTACAAACACAGCTGATCCGATCCATCGATTACAAACACAGCTGATCCGATCCATCGATCGATTACAAACACAGCTGATCCGATCTATCGATCGATTACAAACACAGCTGATCCGATCCATCGATCGATTACAAACACAGCTGATCCGATCTATCGATTACAAACACAGCTGATCCGATCTATCGATTACAAACACAGCTGATCCGATCCATCGATTACAAACACAGCTGATCCCATCTATCGATTACAAACACAGCTGATCCCATCTATCGATTACAAACACAGCTGATCCGATCCATCGATTACAAACACAGCTGATCCGATCTATCGATTACAAACACAGCTGATCCGATCTATCGATTACAAACACAGCTGATCCCATCTATCGATTACAAACACAGCTGATCCCATCTATCGATTACAAACACAGCTGATCCCATCTATCGATTACAAACACAGCTGATCCCATCTATCGATTACAAACACAGCTGATCCCATCTATCGATTACAGGCGAAGATTCGACTATTAAAATCATCGCTAGCTGAAGCTCTGAACGGTCTGAGCGCAGGGTGGGGTTCTGCAGGGTGGGGGTCTGCAGGGCGGGGGTCTGCTGGGCGGGGTTCTGCTGGGTGGGGGTCTGCTAGGTGGGGGTCTGCAGGGTGGGGGGTCTGCAGGGCGGGGGTCTGCTGGGCGGGGGTCTGCTGGGCGGGGATCTGCTGGGTGGGGGGCTGCTGGGTGGGGGGCTGCAGGGCGGGGGTCTACTGGGCGGGGTTCTGCTGGGTGGGGGTCTGCAGGGTGGGGGTCTGCTGGGTGGGGGTCTGCAGGGTGGGGTTCTGCAGGGTGGGGGTCTGCAGGGCGGGGGTCTGCTGGGCGGGGTTCTGCTGGGTGGGGGTCTGCAGGGCGGGGGGCTGCAGGGCGGGGTTCTGCAGGGTGGGGGGGCTGCTCTCCTCGTGCTTATCTAGTGTTATGAATGAATTTCAGACATTGTGCGTCACACAGGAGCAGTGATGTCAGAGGAGACGATCCTCTGCAGGTTTATTCAGGAAGGACATGAAAGAAAAACATGAACCACGTTAACATGCAGACTCCTCATCAGCCAATCAGCTCGCAGGACCTGCTGCAACAGCTTTAGCTGATGGTGACGACGTCGCTCTGGATCTCGTGGCTCAGCTGCGTCTGCAGGTCTGGTCTGGTCCAGGTCTGGTCTGGTCCAGGTCTGGTCCAGGTCTGGTCCAGGTCTCTAGTTGATGGTGAGGACGTCACTCTGGATCTCGTGGCTCAGCTGCGTCTGCAGGTCGCTGAGCTTCTTCTTCAGGACGGCCAGCGCCGACATGACGATGGTCTCCGGGCGAAGAGAACCGCAGGACTCCACGTTGTAGAAGAACCTGGACACGAGGACAGTGCCGTTATTCATCTGAAAAGGGTTTCATAGAAACCAGCAGGGACCAGCCGAAACCAGCGAGAACCGGCAGGAGCAAGCCAGAACTGGCAGGAACCAGCATGAAACCAGCAAGAACAAGCCAGAACTGGCAGGAACCAGCCGAAACCAGCGAGAACCGTCAGGAACAAGGCAGAACTGGCAGGAACCAACCGAAACCAGCGAGAACCGGCAGGAGCAAGCCAGAACTGCCAGGAACCAGCCGAAACCAGCGAGAACCGGCAGGAGCAAGCCAGAACTGGCAGGAAACCAGCCGAAACCAGCGAGAACCGGCAGGAGCAAGCCAGAACTGGCAGGAACCAGCCGTAACCAGCTAGAACCGGCAGGAGCAAGCCAGAACTGGCAGGAACCAGCCGAAACCAGCGAGAACCGGCAGGAGCAAGCCAGAACTGGCAGGAACCAGCCGAAACCAGCGAGAACCGTCAGGAACAAGGCAGAACGGGCAGGAACCAACCGAAACCAGCGAGAACCGGCAGGAGCAAGCCAGAACTGGCAGGAACCAGCCGAAACAGGGAGAACCGGCAGGAGCAAGCCGGAACCAGCAAAAACAAGCCAGAACAGGCAGGAACCCACCGGAACCAGCCGAAACCAGCGAGAACCAGCAGGAACAAGCCAGAACTGTCAGGAACCAGCCGAAACCAGAGAGAACCGGCAGGAGCAAGCCAGAACTGGCAGGAACCAGCCAAAACCAGCAAGAACAAGCCAGAACTGGCAGGAACAAGCCGAAACCAGCGAGAACCGGCAGGAGCAAGCCAGAACTGGCAGAAACCAGCCGAAACCAGCAAGAACAAGCCAGAACTGGCAGGAACCAGCCGAAACCAGCGAGAACCGGCAGGAACAAGCCAGAACTGGCAGGAACCAGCCGAAACCAGAGAGAACCGGCAGGAGCAAGCCAGAACTGGCAGAAACCAGCCGAAACCAGCAAGAACAAGCCAGAACTGGCAGGAACCAGCCGAAACCAGCGAGAACCGGCAGGAACAAGCCAGAACTGGCAGGAACCAGCCGAAACCAGAGAGAACCGGCAGGAGCAAGCCAGAACTGGCAGGAACCAGCCGGAACCAACGAGAAACGGCAGGAGCAAGCCAGAACTGGCAGGAACCAGCCGAAACCAGCGAGAACCGGCAGGAGCAAGCCAGAACTGGCAGGAACCGGCAGGAACCAGCCGAAACCAGCGAGAACCGGCAGGAGCAAGCCAGAACAGGCAGGATCCAGCCGAAACCAGCGAGAACCGGCAGGAGCAAGCAAGAACAGGCAGGAACCAGCCGAAACCAGCAAGAACCGGCAGGAACAAGCAAGAACTGGCAGGAACCAGCCGAAACGAGCAAGAACCGGCAGGAGCAAGCCAGAACTGGCAGGAACCAGCCGAAACCAACGAGAACCGGCAGGAGCAAGCCAGAACTGGCAGGAACCAGCCGAAACCAGAGAGAACCGGCAGGAGCAAGCCAGAACTGGCAGGAACCAGCCGAAACCAGCGAGAACCGGCAGGAACAAGCCAGAACTGGCAGGAACCAGCCGAAACCAGCTAGAACCGGCAGGAGCAAGCCAGAACTGGCAGGAACCAGCCGAAACCAGCGAGAACCGGCAGGAGCAAGCCAGAACTGGCAGGAACCAGCCGAAACCAGAGAGAACCGGCAGGAGCAAGCCAGAACTGGCAGGAACCAGCCGAAACCAGCGAGAACCGGCAGGAACAAGCCAGAACTGGCAGGAACCAGCCAAAACCAGCGAGAACCGGCAGGAGCAAGCCAGAACTGGCAGGAACCAGCCGAAACCAACTAGAACCCGCAGGAGCAAGCCAGAACTGGCAGAAACCAGCCGAAACCAGCTAGAACCGGCAGGAGCAAGCCAGAACTGGCAGGAACCAGCCGAAACCAGCGAGAACCGGCAGGAGCAAGCCAGAACTGGCAGGAACCAGCCGAAACCAGAGAGAACCGGCAGGAGCAAGCCAGAACTGGCAGGAACCAGCCAAAACCAGCAAGAACAAGCCAGAACTGGCAGAAACCAGCTGAAACCAGCTAGAACCGGCAGGAGCAAGCCAGAACTGGCAGGAACCAGCCGAAACCAGCGAGAACCGGCAGGAGCAAGCCAGAACTGGCAGGAACCAGCCAAAACCAGCGAGAACCGGCAGGAGCAAGCCAGAACTGGCAGGAACTAGCGGAAACCAGCAAGAACAAGCCAGAGCTGGCAGGAACCAGCCGAAACCAGCGAGAACCGGCAGGAACAAGGCAGAACTGGCAGGAACCAGCCGAAACCAGAGAGAACCGGCAGGAGCAAGCCAGAACTGGCAGGAACCAGCCGAAACTAGCAAGAACAAGCCAGAACTGGCAGGAACCAGCCGAAACCAGCGAGAACCGGCAGGGGCAAGCCAGAGCTGGCAGAAACCAGCCGAAACCAGCTAGAACCGGCAGGAGCAAGCCAGAACTGGCAGGAACCAATCAAAACCGGCGAGAACCGGCAGGAGCAAGCCAGAACTGGCAGGAACCAGCCGAAACCACCGAGAACCGGCAGGAGATAGCCAGAACTGGCAGGAACCAGCCGAAACCAGCGAGAACCGGCAGGAGCAAGCCAGAACTGGCAGGAACCAGCCGAAACCAGCAAGAACAAGCCAGAACTGGCAGGAACCAGCCGAAACCAGAGAGAACCGGCAGGGGCAAGTCAGAACTGGCAGGAACTAGCCGAAACCAGCGAGAACCGGCAGGAGCAAGCCAGAACTGGCAGGAACCAGTCGAAACCAGCGAGAACCGGCAGGAGCAAGCCAGAACTGGCAGGAACCAGCCGAAACCAGCACAAACCGGCAGGAGCAAGCCAGAACTGGCAGAAACCAGCCGAAACCAGCAAGAACAAGCCAGAACTGGCAGGAACCAGCCGAAACCAGCGAGAACCGGCAGGAACCAGCCGAAACCAGCGAGAACCGGCAGGAGCAAGCCGAAACCAGCGAGAACCGGCAGGAGCAAGCCAGAACTGGCAGGAACCAGCCGAAACCAGCGAGAACCGGCAGGAACAAGCCAGAACTGGCAGGAACCAGCCGAAACCAGCTAGAACCTGCAAGAGCAAGCCAGAACTGGCAGGAAGCAGCCGAAACCAGCGAGACCTGGCAGGAGCAAGCCAGAACTGGCAGGAACCAGCCGAAACCAGCGAGAACCGGCAGGAGCAAGCCAGAACTGGCAGGAACCAGCCGAAACCAGCGAGAACCGGCAGGAGCAAGCCAGAACTGGCAGGAACCAGCCGAAACCAGCGAGAACCGGCAGGAGCAAGCCAGAACTGGCAGGAACCAGCCGAAACCAGCGAGAACCGGCAGGAGCAAGCCAGAACTGCCAGGAACCAGCCGAAACCAGAGAGAACCGGCAGGAGCAAGCCAGAACTGGCAGGAACCAGCCGAAACCAGCTACATCTCTGAGGTAAAAGAGCAGATCGCATGTCTGAATGCAGCGTTACAAAGGACAGAGTCCGTGATGTTACCGCTTTCTAGTGCAAGTCTGAAAGGGGCTTATGACACATCCACCAGACCTACGAGAGCAGGGCAAAATCTAACCCTACCCCTGACACGCCCACTATGGGACACGCCCCTTGGTTGCAAGCCGCACTTGGCAAGAAGGAAGACCATGAAGACGGCTCCGCTTTGACAAAAGATTCAGTGAAAAAACAAGCAAGCAGTCTTGCTGTGCAGCCATCCCATCATAATATGAACTTCCTGGGAGGCAGAAACCAGACAGGCAGTTATGAAGCCGCCGTCAGGACCAGCAGGGCCACGGACGCCGACACCACCATCACCACGCAGATGATAACAGAGAGATGACACCATGCAAGGCTGCAGGATGGAAAAAAACAAGATGTCAGCCGTCACCACGGACGTCCAAGCTTCCGCCAGAGAAACAGGCAGACTAAGGTCCACCTCAGAAACGCCGCTTCATGACGCATCAACACGCTGGAGCAGCAGCAGGCCGCCGGTGCTGCCCCGGCCCCCGACGGGAGGAAACGGCATCTCACGGGGAGGGACAGTGACATCACGGCGAGGGACAGTGACATCATGGCGAGGGACAGTGACATCACCACACCTGGAACAGGGAAGGAGGTGCTCGGACCGCTGTGACGGTTCACAGAGGTCCTCCGTGGAGAGAAACTGCCCACAGTCTCTGCAGTTCAGGTGGTCATGGGGGGGGATATCCTCTTGCCTTGCTGCATCTGAGGATGATGCCCCCCTCCTGCCGTGAAATGGAGAACTTTCTAGAGGATCTCAACAAAAGATACGCAGATAAGGATTTAGAGATCATCCTGTGCCACCTCTGATGATCCTCGTTTCAGACACCTTCGTGGCGATGACACCTGAGGTGAAACGTGTCCGACGTGGAGCAGCAGGAGGCTGAGCAACACACGGCGGCTGAAGCTGAAGGATTAACCAGCGACGCGGCCGAGGACGGACATGCAAAGTCTCCTGCCCAGCATAAAAACAGGAGAGGGCAGCGCTGCTCCCCCCGACCTGAGGAAGGAGGACCACGATCCAGCCGATCACATCCACAAACACTACACATGCTGGTTTTCATTTCCCAAAACCTGCGTGAAATCAAGACGAGGTCACAGCCGCCACGTAGACGTCTATGGAACGTGTTCAGTTTGCTGTTCTTGTGTTCATTTCTAAGTCATCGTGTGCAGAACTGAGCTGCAGGTCGGTGAAGCAGCCTTTATAAGTTTTCTGTTCCACCTCTAAGTTGGACTGGACTTTTTTAGTATTTGATAAATGTTCATAACCATATTTGTTTCAGTCTGATTCTTACTTCACCAGCGTTGTTTATTATGCACCAAACAACATTATGAGTAATTCATAAGTATTAAATACTAGTACAGACAAAGTGCAGTTCATATAAGAATAATGATTAAAAAATCCTGTGGTATTGTGATACTACCCAGAACTGGGATACTTTGTCTGGTACTGTATCGTGGTTACTCATTTTGGTATTGTGAGAACTATCAGGACCAGCCAAAACAGTGAGAACCGGCAGGAACCAACCAGAATCAGTAAAAAACCGGCAGGAACCAACCAGAACCCGTATAAAAACCAGCAGGAACCAACCAGAACCGGTCAAAAACCGGCAGGAACCAACCAGAACCAGTAAAAACCGGCAGGAACCAACCAGAACCAGTAAAAAACCGACAGGAACCAACCAGAACCAGTAAAAAACCGACAGGAACCAACCAGAACCAGTAAAAAACCAGCAGGAACCAACCAGAACCGGTCAAAAACCGGCAGGAACCAACCAGAACCAGTAAAAACCGGCAGGAACCAACCAGAACCAGTAAAAAAAACGGCAGGAACCAACCAGAACCAGTAAAAAAACCGGCAGGAACCAACCAGAACCAGTAAAAAACCAGCAGGAACCGGTAAAAACCGGCAGGAACCAACCAGAACTCGTAAAAAACCGGCAGGAACCTGCCAGAACCAGTAAAAAACCAGCAGGAACCTGCCAGAACCAGTAGGAACCAGAAGGAACAGGCAGAAACCGGTTAGAACTTTGCCGTCTACCTTTACTTCCCACCACTCCAGTAGAAATCCTGAGCTGACCGGGTCCATCTGGACCTCCTAAAGCCGTATAAAAACCGAGCCTGGATCCAGCTTGAAGCCCAACGACCAGCAGAACCTGTCAGAATCGGGTCGTGTTTCTCCTCACGCCCAGGTTTCCATATAAATTAGGGCTGTCAAAAGATTAATCCTGATGAACCATATTACTGTGATCACTTCTTGGTGTATTCTCTGCATGCAGCAGTTCTGAGGAATAATGATCTGTTTGACGGGGGGATTAAATTAGGATTGATGCTTTGACAGCTCCGGTATAAATATGAAGCGGTTTTATTCAGACGAGGTCAGACTGGACCAGAACCGCATCAGAGTTCGGTTCCTGCAGATACGGGACCACGATGGACCTGGACCCACCTTTCGGGCTTCCCGTTGGGGTCGTAGGGGGCCTGGACCTCGTCCTCCTCGATCTCAGAGTACTCGCTCTTCGGCCTGGAAACAACAAGGATGCGTTCAGGAGTCGGTTCAGGAGTCGGTGATGTGGCGGCTGCAGCGAGCACACGCACCACTCCTCCGGCCGCGGGTACACGGTGTGTCGGAGCGCGTTGTCCGGGTCGTACTCGAAGGACACCCCCGCCGTCGGGTTCCACTTGGCGTGTTCCTTCCCAAAGCCTTTCTTAGCGTACGCTCGCAGCCGCAACTCCTGGCCCTTACGCAGCTTCACCAGCAAGATGTCTGCGGAGGGGGCGGGGCCAGAGGGAGGGAGGAGACAAGGAGGGGCGGGGCCAGAGGGAGGGAGGAGGCGGGGCCAGAGATGAAGGAGGAGCCACCCATCAGGACACCAACAGACATGAAGACCAGGTCTCACCGTCCTGCTCCACGTAGTCGTTGGGGTCGTTGTCTCGGCTCCTGGACGTCACCTGCAGACAGAAGAAAACACGTCATGTCCCTGCTTCCCCGTCTCGGCGCCTGGCGGCCAGAACAACGACCCACCGGGATGACTCGCGGGTTGTTGGACAGCAGGTCCCGCGAGGTGACGTGGCGCGTCTGGTCCTCTGTGCAGCGCACGTCCAGGGTCAGTTCCACGGAGCACTCGGGACAGAAGTCATCGCAGGTGCAGTCCTGCAGGCGCAGAGACGGCACTCATTTACTGTGAGGAACATCAGGCTTAGAATGGGGGACGCTTGAGGGCGTCAACGCACCGGCCCACAGGGGCACCGGCCCGCAGGGGCACCCGTCCACGGAGGCACCGGCCCGCAGGGGCACCCGTCCACAGGGTCACCCGTCCACAGGGGCACCGGCCCGCAGGGTCACCCGTCCACAGGGGCACCGGCCCGCAGGGGCACCCGTCCACAGGGGCACCGGCCCGCAGGGTCACCCGTCCACGGAGGCACCGGCCCGCAGGGGCACCCGTCCACAGGGGCACCTGTTCACAGGGGCACCCGTCCACAGGGGCACCCGCCTCAGACTTACCTAACCACAGGACTGCTGCAAGAGACTAAATTAGTTTCCAGGAACTGTCATGATTCTACTAACGTTTCTGTTGAGCCACAGTTCAAAAGTTGTCATAAAGTTTTTGAGAGTTTCGCCCGGTCTCAGAGATGCTGGCAGGAACCGGCTCAGGACTGGACCAGCATCCAAACATGTCAAGAGTTCCTGCAGAACCCTGAAAGGACCTCAGGGCTGCCATGGTTTCAGGTACAGGCCTGAACTTCCGTCACTTTTATTTAACGAATAAAGGAACTAGTAATCCAACATAGTCTCTGGAGGACCTGCAGGTCCTCCTACAAACCGAGAACCTGCAGGTCTTTCCAGATTTCCTCCATGTTGGTAAGGACGCCTGACTCACATTGGTTCCAGTTCCACGTAGAACCGAAGGGAACGTCACCGTGCATGAGTGTGGACGGTGCGGCTGGGCAGCATGGCAACTTTTTCACATTGTTTTAAAATCCTAGTGGTTTTACGGTATTTGACGGTGTAGGATTAGGGGTTAGGGTTTCACCATCAAATACCGTAGAACCGGTAGGATTTCTAAAGGCCATGAGAATTGCCGGCCAGCCCAGTTGGTACTGTAACGTGTCGGCTAAGCTAGCTGCTAGCGTTTCCACTGCCAGCTGCTGCTTTTGCTCGACAGCATTTGTTAACAGCGGTTTGGACCATCCGTCCGATCTTTTAAAGCTGAAAAACTTCCAACCGTAGACGAAGCTCCTCTCTGGGAACTAGCTCTTCCTGGTAAAGAACATGTGCTTCGCTTTGACAGCTTTAACCGGCTTTTCACGCCCCGCAGTGTTTGTGTCCAGGAGTGAAACACGTTGCGGACGTTGTCTGGACTGCTCACCGGTACAGCGGTCTATGAAACATCCATATCAAGAAGACAAACACTGGTTTCTGGTATGAGCCGGTATAGCCCCCGCCCCAGCGGACGGTCTGCTGGTGGCGTTGACGTGAGTCTGTAGGAACCTCAGGAGCCTGGACAGCGGTCCAGACCTGGACGCGGGTCTGGGACGCTCCTGTAAGCGGACGTCTGCGGTGACTCACCCGTGAATACTGCATCTTATCCACGATGTCGTCGCTGGTCAGCGGGATGAGGCCTGATGACAGAGCAAACAGACGGTGACGTCAGCGGTCTGCTGGACACGCGACTCCTGCAAGGGGGGGGGCGACGACACATACCCACTCTGTGTGCGATGAACTCGTCGTGAAGCACCGAGGAGTTGGCGTCAATCTGGATCCAGTCGATCGCTGGAAGTGAAGCAGACAAGTGTTTACATGCTAACCTGCACCTGATAAACAGCCACTGCACCGTCGCCATGACGACTAACTGGTGACGCTCTACACCAGTGACTCCAGCTCTGGTCCTCCAGGAGCGCTATCCTCAGGACGTTCCACGTTGCCCTGCAGAAACGTTGCTCGGTGAGGAGCAACGTCGGAGCCGGAGAGCAGTCGGAGCCGGAGAGCAGTCGGAACCGGAGAGCAGCCGGAACCCGAGAGCAGTCGGAACCGGAGAGCAGCCGGAACCGGAGAGCAGTCGGAACCGGAGAGCAGTCGGAACCCGAGAGCAGCCGGAACCCGAGAGCAGTCGGAACCGGAGAGCAGTCGGAACCGGAGAGCAGCCGGAACCCGAGAGCAGTCGGAACCCGAGAGCAGCCGGAACCCGAGAGCAGCCGGAACCCGAGAGCAGCCGGAACCCGAGATCAGCCGGAACCGGAGATCAGCCGGAACCGGAGAGCAGCCGGAACCGGAGAGCAGTCGGAACCGGAGAGCAGTCGGAACCGGAGATCAGCCGGAACCGGAGATCAGCCGGAACCGGAGAACAGTCGGAACCGGAGAACAGTCGGAGCCGGAGAACAGTCGGAACCGGAGAACAGTCGGAACCGGAGAACAGTCGGAACCGGAGAGCAGCAGGAACCGGAGAGCAGCCGGAACCGGAGAGCAGCCGGAACCGGAGATCAGCCGGAACCGGAGAGCAGTCGGAACCGGAGAGCAGTCGGAACCGGAGAGCAGTCGGAACCGGAGATCAGCCGGAACCGGAGATCAGCCGGAACCGGAGAACAGTCGGAGCCGGAGAACAGTCGGAACCGGAGAGCAGTCGGAACCGGAGAACAGTCGGAACCGGAGAGCAGCAGGAACCGGAGAGCAGCCGGAACCGGAGAGCAGCCGGAACCGGAGAGCAGTCGGAACCGGAGAACAGTCGGAACCGGAGAGCAGTCGGAACCGGAGAGCAGCCGGAACCGGAGAGCAGTCGGAACCGGAGAGCAGTCGGAGCCGGAGAACAGTTGGAGCCGGAGAGCAGTCGGAACCGGAGAACAGTCGGAACCGGAGAGCAGTCGGAACCGGAGAGCAGTCGGAACTCAAACACAGCGTGAACCTGAAAGCCAGCAGCTTTGTTTCCTTACCTATCGTAGGAACTTCGGACATGAAGACGCGACGCAGAGAGTTGGCAACCCTGGAAAGCAGAGAAGGAAATCAGTTACGTCGTAAAATAGGTGGAGAAAACCCACTGATGTTAACTTTGCTGTGGAGGGCGGTGACATAACCAGCTAAACCGGAGAACTAGTTAATAACACACCACCATGATACGCACACTTACAGGAACAAACCGTGGAGGCCAGAGGACATCGCCCCGCCGCACAGGTCTGAAGGATTTCTGGATCCTGCATCACAGCCCGGGACCGAGGTCCGGACCAGGAGCCGCAGGGACCGAGGTCCGGACCAGGAGCCAAAGGGACCGAGGTCCGGACCAGGAGCCGCAGGGACCGAGGTCCGGACCAGGAGCCAAAGGGACCGAGGTCCGGACCTGGAGCCGCAGGGACCGAGGTCCGGACCTGGAGCCAAAGGGACCGAGGTCCGGACCTGGAGCCAAAGGGACCGAGGTCCGGACCTGGAGCCAAAGGGACCGAGGTCCGGACCTGGAGCCAAAGGGACCGAGGTCTGGACCTGGAGCCAAAGGGACCGAGGTCTGGACCTGGAGCCAAAGGGACCGAGGTCCGGACCAGGAGCCAAAGGGACCGAGGTCCGGACCAGGAGCCAAAGGGACCGAGGTCCGGACCAGGAGCCAAGGGACCGAGGTCCGGACCAGGAGCCAAAGGGACCGAGGTCCGGACCTGGAGCCAAAGGGACCGAGGTCCGGACCAGGAGCCAAAGGGACCGAGGTCCGGACCTGGAGCCAAAGGGACCGAGGTCCGGACCAGGAGCCAAAGGGACCGAGGTCCAGACCAGGAGCCGCAGGGACCGAGGTCCAGACCAGGAGCCGCAGGGACCGAGGTCCGGACCAGGAGCCAAAGGGACCGAGGTCCGGACCTGGAGCCAAAGGGACCGAGGTCCGGACCTGGAGCCAAAGGGACCAAGGTCAGGAAAAGGAGCCGCAGGGACCGAGGTCTGGACCTGGAGCCAAAGGGACCGAGGTCCGGACCTGGAGCCAAAGGGACCGAGGTCCGGACCTGGAGCCAAAGGGACCGAGGTCCGGACCTGGAGCCAAAGGGACCGAGGTCCGGACCAGGAGCCGCAGGGACCGAGGTCCGGACCAGGAGCCAAGGGACCGAGGTCCGGACCTGGAGCCGCAGGGACCGAGGTCCGGACCAGGAGCCGCAGGGACCGAGGTCCGGACCAGGAGCCAAGGGACCGAGGTCCGGACCTGGAGCCAAAGGGACCGAGGTCCGGACCTGGAGCCAAAGGGACCGAGGTCCGGACCTGGAGCCAAAGGGACCGAGGTCCGGACCTGGAGCCAAAGGGACCGAGGTCCGGACCAGGAGCCGCAGGGACCGAGGTCCGGACCAGGAGCCAAGGGACCGAGGTCCGGACCTGGAGCCAAAGGGACCGAGGTCCGGACCTGGAGCCAAAGGGACCGAGGTCCGGACCTGGAGCCAAAGGGACCGAGGTCCGGACCTGGAGCCAAAGGGACCGAGGTCCGGACCAGGAGCCGCAGGGACCGAGGTCCGGACCTGGAGCCGCAGGGACCGAGGTCCGGACCTGGAGCCAAAGGGACCGAGGTCCGGACCAGGAGCCGCAGGGACCGAGGTCCGGACCTGGAGCCAAAGGGACCGAGGTCCGGACCTGGAGCCAAAGGGACCGAGGTCCGGACCTGGAGCCAAAGGGACCGAGGTCCGGACCAGGAGCCAAAGGGACCGAGGTCCGGACCTGGAGCCAAAGGGACCAAGGTCCAGACCTGGAGCCAAAGGGACCGAGGTCCAGACCAGGAGCCAAAGGGACCGTGTGGTTGTTGTCTATAGCTGTGTTGGAAATGGCTCCCTATCATGGATGTAGTGCACTATGTAGTGAGCACACCATTTTGTAGTGTTGTTCGAATTCTGTTCACTACTTTTCGTTCACTACAAAATACCCACAATGCACCGCGAATGTAAGTGTACAAGCGATGTACCCTACATTGTACTCCCGTATTCTACAATGCACTGCTGCCGTGTTTTGTGATCGCAGAAGAAGAAAAATGGCGAAGCAGCTTAAATGTAAGTAAACGTAAGTAACGTTAAAGTACCTACATTAGCTTTAGTGGCGTTGTTGTGTAGATTTTAACAATAACGGTGTTTCTTCGTAGCATGAAAGGTGTCTGTTGTTCATAACTGTTAGCTACCGCTACTGCACGTCTTAAAAAAAAAAAAAACTTTATTGAAGTTTCGCCACCGCACGTCGCAGCGCATCTACCGACGTCACCCCATGTAGTGTCGGAAATCTCCTCCCGTCGTTCCCTACATAGTGTACATGATATAGTGGATACATCATACACACTGTAGGGAACAGGGAGGAGGGGTGGCTTCCAACACAGCTCCTGTAAACATGAGGCTGACGTCATTGAAAACAAACTTTCCTTGTTTATGATCAGTGACAGAATAACTGGTGTGAAGAGTTAATATGCAAATGAGTTACACACAGGTAATATGCTAATAAATTAGTGAGTAAACAGGTAACTTGGTAACTTGGTGATAAGTGAACTGGTTACAGGTAACTTGGTGATAAGTGAACTAGTTAACAGGTAACTTGGTGATAAGTGCACTGGTTACAGGTAACTTGGTGATGAGTGATCTAGTTAACAGGTAACTTGGTGATAAGTGAACTGGTTACAGGTAACTTGGTGATGAGTGATCTAGTTAACAGGTAACTTGGTGATAAGTGCACTGGTTACAGGTAACTTGGTGATAAGTGAACTGGTTACAGGTAACTTGGTGATAGGTGAACTAGTTAACAGGTAACTTGGTGATAAGTGAACTGGTTACAGGTAACTTGGTGATAGAATCAGAATCAGAATCAGAAAAACTTTATTGTCATTGTACCGGCGTCCCAGTGCAATGAAATTCTTTTTCCAGTACAACCCGTCCAAGACTACACAGACAGTAGACACAATACAAACAGAACCGGGCAGACTGAGGGTGCAGCCACACGAGCAGCGCACCTGTTTGCAGAGTGAAAAAGATATACATTGGGACAGGTGGGGAGAGGAGAAAAAAAAGAAACCACTGTCCCGCCCTCTGCAGAGGACGTGATAATGGGTTAAAAAAAACACCCTCAGTACAATTAAGCACGTATACAGACAGTCACAACATCATGACACATGTGGTAGGGAGGAGGAGGGGTCCAGAGCCCAGTGAGGGAGAAGACGCAGCCACAAAGGGGGCGCATCCTCCATCCTCCACCGATTTCTGGTGGGAGGAAGTTGAGAAGGACCAGCAGTGCAGTGGGATGTGTGCATCAGTGTCGTGAAAGTGTGTGTGCGTAAGAGAGAGACAGCGGCTTCACGCACAGTCCGTAGATGATAGAGACGGCCTTCAGAGAGTCCCAACTGTTCTCGTGGAAGGGGGGGGGGTTGCAGAGCCTCACTTCTGCAGTTTCTCCAAGGACATTTGGGAGTTAAGGAGCAGCTGCAAGGCCGCTCCCGAGGACCAGATTGAGATAAGAAGATAGTTTGGGTCCAGGCGGAGGCATGTTTCCGTCTGCCTGTAAAGTCTTCAGCAGGTCTCAGAGGCGACCAAATCAGCCAAATTTGTGTTAATTACCCCCAATCCAAGTCTCCAACTGCTCCAGGTGGAACCCAACATCCTTTATGCTGTCAGACATCGTCCCCAGTTTGCCCCACAGGGCATCCACGCGAGTCAACGAGCACAAAGTTTGAGTCTGAGTGTTGGTAGCTCGGAGAAACAGCTCGAACGGCAGCTTGCCAACAGCTGCCGTCAGCTTCAGAATTTCCCGATGAACCAGGTACCCGACAGCTCCAATCAGCAGGAACCCAGTTATCATAAATCCAAACATGTACAGGTCTTCAGTGTGACCTGCTGGGACCGTCCCGTCCGGACAAGATGCCGCCCCCGCACCTTGTCTCTGGGTAAAAAAATATTATCCGTTGTGATGAGAGACCCGCCGTCCAGATCCATAGTTGAAGTTTAGGATTTAGGAGAAAAAGGCAGAGAGAGGCTCAGAGGAGTGACAGGACAAAGATTGCAGGGAAAATAGGGAGGAAGGGAGCAGAGCAGAGGAAAGCACGTCTGCACTCGCCGACAGCCGGAAGAAAAAAAAAAAAAAAAAAAAAAAAAAAAAAAAAAACTAGGTGAACTAGTTAACAGGTAACTTGGTGATAAGTGAACTGGTTACAGGTAACTTGGTGATAAGTGAACTAGTTAACAGGTAACTAGGTGATAAGTTAACGCTGTTATCACCTCCACCTGCATCATGGCGGCTCTCCGGCCAAACACAGGCGTTTTATCGCAGGAAAATAAATGAAATAGACACTTACGCCAAATCCGTGTTCTCGATGACAAACTTGACATTTTCGTCCGTGAGCTCTGTGATTTTCACCGTGGGCTGGTTGGCGTACGGCATCTCAGCAGCTTAGTTCGCGATAACCTGAAGAGAAAGATGCAGAAGCCGCGGCGGGAGCTCTGCTGGTGCTCTCCACGGAAACGTTCACCGGCTGCTGATTGGTCAGGAGACGCGGTGGATGGCCGTGATTGGTTAGAAGGATCAGCTGGAGGCGGGTGGTCTGTTCACTTCCGGGTCAAATTTAAATACATTTGTTTATGTATTTGTCTTTTGGATGAAACATTTGACAAGTCTCCTGAAGCTAAATGAACTTTTGTGTCACCATCGGAGCGGAGAAGACAAAGCGGACTTCCTCACTTTGTCTGGCACCAGGCTGCGTGCGTAAAGTACTGAAAACTAGTTTAATTGTTGCTATGAACCGGAAACTGCGTCTGAAATGACGCGTTGAACCGCGTCGGTCTAAAATATCTCAAATTTCATCTTACATTTTTAAAAAGCGGACATTTCCTCGTTTTTTTCATAACATTCAGTGTGGTGTCGACATCTGCTCCCCATCTGGAAGCTCGTTCCCGACGCGTGTGCTCGCACCATGGGGCTTCCTACGGAAGCCGAAAAGGTCAGAGATGGAGATTTTCTCCCGCTGCTTCGCTTTCTGCGTTTACAAGTCAAAACAAACTTTATTCATACAGACCTTTTCAGACATAACAGTCAACACAGCTGCTTTACAACATCTGAATATTAAAATACAATGAAAACAGGATGACCCCCCCCCCCCCCCCCCCCCCGCCCCCGGAGGACCTAGGGCTCCAAAGACCATGGGAGGCCCCCCATGAGGAAGACCTGGAGCTAAAAGACTGAAAAGATAAAAACAGATACGATAATTATAAAATACACAAATTTAGGATTTAAAGAAAAAATCCCCAAAACTGAGTAATAACAAAAATGTACACAGAATAATAACATCAAAATAAAAGCATGACAGAGTGAGAAAATGAAAGTAAAATGAAAGTTAAAGTCTGTAGCAGTACTAGTAGTAGTAGTAGTAGTAGTAGTAATACTACAGTGGTAGCAGTAAAGGCCAGATTTTATAAATGTTACTATATTCAATAAATATTTCCCAAACAGTGAAAATGATCCGCAGCTCTAATTGTGACTGTTGAGGAGCAGCTTTTATTTTGGCGCGACTTTCATGGTGGAAGCTGATTTCTGCTGAATAAATCAATCAAATTAAAGACAAATGTGTTAAATACTTTATTGATTTCACCGCTGAACAGCTAAACTACACATGGTTGCTTCTGTACAGGTGGGAGACCAGCAGGGACCAGCAGGGACCAGCAGGGACCAGCAGGGACCGGCATAAAAACCATCATCCAGGACTTTCAGTCACATACAAACAGAACAGACTGAAGAGGAAACTGGTCTCCAGCTGATGACACGTTGGGCTGCAGATGATGACATCATCGCTTCTGGTTGACGCCCGTCAGGTTCTTCAGCTGGAAGAGAAAAAACATCCGTCAGACCCAGACCCCCATCATCCCAGACCTGCTGGTCCAGATCCAGACCCCCATCATCCCAGACCTGCTGGTCCAGGCCCAGACCCCCATCATCCCAGACCTGCTGGTCCAGGTCCAGACCCCCATCATCCCAGACCTGCTGGTCCAGATCCAGACCCCCATCATCCCAGACCTGCTGGTCCAGGTCCAGACCCCCAACATCCCAGACCTGCTAGTCCAGATCCAGACCCCCATCATCCCAGACCTGCTGGTCCAGGTCCAGACCCCCAACATCCCAGACCTGCTGGTCCAGGTCCAGACCCCCATCATCCCAGACCTGCTGGTCCAGACCCAGACCCCCATCATCCCAGACCTGCTGGTCCAGACCCAGACCCCCATCATCCCAGACCTGCTGGTCCAGATCCAGACCCCCATCATCCCAGACCTGCTGGTCCAGACCCAGACCCCCATCATCCCAGACCTGCTGGTCCAGACCCAGACCCCCATCATCCCAGACCTGCTGGTCCAGACCCAGACCCCCATCATCCCAGACCTGCTGGTCCAGATCCAGACCCCCATCATCCCAGACCTGCTGGTCCAAGTCCAGGTCCAGACCCCCATCATCCCAGACCTGCTGGTCCAGACCCAGACCCCCATCATCCCAGACCTGCTGGTCCAGACCCAGACCCCCATCATCCCAGACCTGCTGGTCCAGACCCAGACCCCCATCATCCCAGACCTGCTGGTCCAGACCCAGACCCCCATCATCCCAGACCTGCTGGTCCAGACCCAGACCCCCATCATCCCAGACCTGCTGGTCCAGATCCAGACCCCCATCATCCCAGACCTGCTGGTCCAGACCCAGACCCCCATCATCCCAGACCTGCTGGTCCAGATCCAGACCCCCATCATCCCAGACCTGCTGGTCCAGGTCCAGACCCCCATCATCCCAGACCTGCTGGTCCAGGTCCAGACCCCCACCATCCCAGACCTGCTGGTCCAGATCCAGACCCCCAACATCCCAGACCTGCTGGTCCAGACCCAGACCCCCATCATCCCAGACCTGCTGGTCCAGGTCCAGACCCCCATCATCCCAGACCTGCTGGTCCAGGTCCAGACCCCCATCATCCCAGACCTGCTGGTCCAGACCCAGACCCCCATCATCCCAGACCTGCTGGTCCAGGTCCAGACCCCCATCATCCCAGACCTGCTGGTCCAGACCCAGACCCCCATCATCCCAGACCTGCTGGTCCAGATCCAGACCCCCATCATCCCAGACCTGCTGGTCCAGACCCAGACCCCCATCATCCCAGACCTGCTGGTCCAGATCCAGACCCCCATCATCCCAGACCTGCTGGTCCAGGTCCAGACCCCCATCATCCCAGACCTGCTGGTCCAGGTCCAGACCCCCACCATCCCAGACCTGCTGGTCCAGATCCAGACCCCCAACATCCCAGACCTGCTGGTCCAGACCCAGACCCCCATCATCCCAGACCTGCTGGTCCAGGTCCAGACCCCCATCATCCCAGACCTGCTGGTCCAGGTCCAGACCCCCATCATCCCAGACCTGCTGGTCCAGACCCAGACCCCCAACATCCCAGACCTGCTGGTCCAGATCCAGACCCCCATCATCCCAGACCTGCTGGTCCAGGTCCAGACCCCCAACATCCCAGACCTGCTGGTCCAGATCCAGACCCCCATCATCCCAGACCTGCTGGTCCAAGTCCAGGTCCAGACCCCCATCATCCCAGACCTGCTGGTCCAGACCCAGACCCCCATCATCCCAGACCTGCTGGTCCAGACCCAGACCCCCATCATCCCAGACCTGCTGGTCCAGACCCAGACCCCCATCATCCCAGACCTGCTGGTCCAGATCCAGACCCCCATCATCCCAGACCTGCTGGTCCAGATCCAGACCCCCATCATCCCAGACCTGCTGGTCCAGGTCCAGACCCCCATCATCCCAGACCTGCTGGTCCAGACCAAGACCCCCATCATCCCAGACCTGCTGGTCCAGACCCAGACCCCCATCATCCCAGACCTGCTGGTCCAGATCCAGACCCCCATCATTCCAGACCCGCTGGTCCAGGTCCAGATCGCCATCATCCCAGACCTGCTGGTCCAGACCCAGACCCCCATCATCCCAGACCTGCTGGTCCAGACCCAGACCCCCATCATCCCAGACCTGCTGGTCCAGACCCAGATCCCCATCATCCCAGACCTGCTGGTCCAGGTCCAGACCCCCATCATCCCTGACCTGCTGGTCCAGATCCAGATCCCCATCACCCCAGACCTGCTGGTCCAGGTCCAGACCCCCATCATCCCTGACCTGCTGGTCCAGATCCAGACCCCCCATCATCCCAGACCTGCTGGTCCAGATCCAGACCCCCATCATCCCAGACCTGCTGGTCCAGACCCAGACCCCCATCATCCCAGACCTGCTGGTCCAGACCCAGATCCCCATCATCCCAGACCTGCTGGTCTAGATCCAGACCCCCATCATCCCAGACCTGCTGGTACAGATCCAGACCCCCATCATCCCAGACCTGCTGGTCCAGACCCAGACCCCCATCATCCCAGACCTGCTGGTCTAGACCCAGATCCCCATCATCCCAGACCTACTGGTCCAGGTCCAGACCCCCATCATCCCAGACCTGCTGGTCCAGACCCAGACCCCCATCATCCCAGACCTGCTGGTCCAGACCCAGACCCCCATCATTCCAGACCTGCTGGTCCAGATCCAGACCCCCATCATCCCAGACCTGCTGGTCCAGGTCCAGACCCCCATCATCCCAGACCTGCTGGTCCAGATCCAGATCCCCATCATCCCAGACCTGCTGGTCCAGGTCCAGACCCCCATCATCCCAGACCTGCTGGTCCAGACCCAGATCCCCATCATCCCAGACCTGCTGGTCCAGGTCCAGACCCCCATCATCCCAGACCTGCTGGTCCAGATCCAGATCCCCATCACCCCAGACCTGCTGGTCCAGGTCCAGACCCCCCATCATCCCAGACCTGCTGGTCCAGACCAAGACCCCCATCATTCCAGACCTGCTGGTCCAGACCCAGACCCCCATCATCCCAGACCTGCTAGTCCAGATCCAGATCCCCATCATCCCAGACCTGCTGGTCCAGACCCAGACCCCCATCATCCCAGACCTGCTGGTCCAGACCCAGACCCCCATCATCCCAGACCCAGTGGTCCAGACCCCCATCATCCCAGACCCGGTGGTCCAGATCCAGGTCCAGACCCCCATCATCCCAGACCCGGTGGTCCATGTCCAGACCAGCTCAGAAAAACCTGTTTGGTCTGGACCGTCAGTGTTTTCAGAACCATTTCCTGGACCGCCAGTGTTTCCAGGACCACTTCCAGGACCATTTCCTGGACCGCCAGTGTTTCCAGGACCACTTCCAGGACCATTTCCTGGACTACCAATGTTTCCAGGACCATTTCCAGGACCATTTCCTGGACCGCCAGTGTTTCCAGCACCATTTCCTGGACTACCAGTGTTTCCAGGACCACTGGTGTTACCTGGACCGTTTCCTGGACCGCCAGCGTTTCCACGAATGTTTCCAGGACCACTGGTGTTCCCAGGACCATTTCTGGACCGCTTCCTTCCTGGACCTGCAGGCCTTTCCAGGACCATTTCCTGGACTGCCACCGTTTCCAGGACCACTGGCATTTCCAGGACCATTTCCAGGAATGTGTGAAGACATGGTGATAAACTAGGATCTAAGACTACAGGTTGTGTGAGGGTGAAAGGTGATGAAATAAGTCCTCACAGTTAGAGCAGCTCCCATCAGTCCCTGCACCACCGCCTCCCCCGTCGACTGCGCCTGCACAGCAGAGAGGGAGGCAAACATCAACATGTTACCTGTCTGTCGTCTCTATCGTCCCCCAGATTCAGGACGATCTGGGGGACAATCCTGAATGACGGGACTTCATTTCCTCATCTACCTGCTTGGCCGTGGATGCCATGTTGACCACGTCCTGAATGCGGTTATCCAGGAAGTTCCAGGTGTCCTGGAAGTCTGGAGAGGAATCCTGAACCATCACCAGCTCCGTAGTGTTGTAGATGCCCGTCAGCACCGCCCGCTTCGTGTACCAGTTCATCTGCAGACAGGTCAGACCCATGCGGTCATTTGATTCAGACAGAAACCAGTTCAGACCACAGAGAACATGGAGGACGTGCAGAGGAGAAGAACATCGGAGAAAACAACGAAAATAAGCAGCGAGACAACGGCAAACAGAAAGGATTAAACTGTCCACCAGTTATGGAAACTGTAGCATCTGTGTTCACAAGTTCTGTAAATGTGCAAAGAAACGTAATCAGATATATTTCTGTCAGAGAGATGAGTCGGGACCTGATTATTAGAACTCTACATCAGCAGGTTGTTGCTGGATAAAACAGCTCCACATGAGGCCATGGGGGTTGGGGGTGGGACATGTCCATAAATGTCCACATGTACATCTTTCTTGGATCGGATCGGTAACGTTGTAGTCAAGACCACATGACCAAGACACTACCGAGACCAGGAATCGAGACAAGACCTAGATGCTGCTGAAACCAGGTACAAAGACCAAGACATTGTACAGGACTGGGTCCTGTCTCGGTTTTGGTCGTATGGTCTTGACTACAACACTATGGATCTGCCTCTTTCTTGGATCTTTGCTTTCTTGGATCTTTTCTTTCTTGGACCACCTCTTCGCTCTTGGGCTGCCTCTTTCTTGGACCACCTCTTTCTTGGACCGTGTCTTTTATGGACTGCCTCTTTCTTGGACCGCTTTTGACTGCCTCTTTCTTGGACCTTTCTTGGACCGACTTTTTCTTGGACCGCCTCTTTCTTGGACCTTTCTTGGACTGCCTCTTTCTTGGACCTTTCTTGGCCCGCCTCTTTCTTGGACCGCTCTTGGACTGCCTCTTTCTTGGACCTTTCTTGGACCGTTTAAGACTGCCTCTTTCTTGGACTGCCTCTTTCTTGGACCGCTCTTGGACTGCCTCTTTCTTGGACCTTTCTTGGACCGACTTTTTCTTGGACCACTTTTGGACTGCCTCTTTCTTGGGCCGCTTTTGAAACACCTCTTTCTTGGACCTTTCTTGGACTGCCTCTTTCTTGGACCTTTCTTGGACCGCTTTTGGACCGCCTCTTTCTTGGACCTTTCTTGGACTGCCTATTTCTCGGACCGTCTCTTTCTTGGAACGCTCTTGGACTGCCTCTTTCTTGGACCGCCTCTTTCTTGGACTGCCTCTTTCTTGGACTGCCTCTTTCTTGGACTGCTTCTTTCTTGGACCGCCTCTTTCTTGGACTGCCTCTTTCTTGGACTGCCTCTTTCTTGGACCTTTCTTGGACTGCCTTTTTCTTGGACCTTTCTTGGACCGCCTCTTTCTTGGACCACCTCTTTCTTGGACCGCCTCTTTCTTGGACTGCCTCTTTCTTGGACCTTTCTTGGACTGCCTCTTTCTTGGACCACCTCTTTCTTGGACCGCCTCTTTATTGGACTGCCTCTTTCTTGGACTGCCTCTTTCTTGGACCTTTCTTGGACTGCCTATTTCTTGGACTGCCTCTTTCTTGGACCTCTATCTTGGACCGCCTCTTTCTTGGACCACCTCTTTCTTGGACCACCTCTTTCTTGGACCTTTCTTGGACCGCCTCTTTCTTGGACCGCCTCTTTCTTGGACCTTTCTTGGACCGCCTCTTTCTTGGACTGCCTCTTTCTTGGACCTTTCTTGGACCGCCTCTTTCTTGGACTGCCTCTTTCTTGGACCTCTATCTTGGACCGCCTCTTTCTTGGACTCCCTCTTTCTTGGACCTCTATCTTGGACCGCCTCTTTCTTGGACCACCTCTTTCTTGGACCTTTCTTGGACCGCCTCTTTCTTGGACCGCCTCTTTCTTGGACTGCCTCTTTCTTGGACCGCCTCTTTCTTGGACTGCCTCTTTCTTGGACCTTTCTTGGACCGCCTCTTTCTTGGACCGCCTCTTTCTTGGACCTCTATCTTGGACCGCCTCTTTCTTGGACTCCCTCTTTCTTGGACCTCTATCTTGGACCGCCTCTTTCTTGGACCACCTCTTTCTTGGACCTTTCTTGGACCGCCTCTTTCTTGGACCGCCTCTTTCTTGGACTGCCTCTTTCTTGGACCGCCTCTTTCTTGGACCACCTCTTTCTTGGCTTTCTTGGACCCCTCTTTCTTGGACCGCCTCTTTCTTGGATCTTTAGTCGTCTGTTAAAATGTAAACTGGTGCAAAGTTTTTCTGACATTAAATCTGATGTTGTTTCTGCTGTCTAATCAGAGACCAGTATGTGGAGGGAGTGATTCATGGCAGTCCTCTCACCCTTACCAGGCTAGGATTTGGATAGCCTCCACGCATCTAAATCCCTGGAGGATGCCGTACGGTTGGGTCCAAAGCTACCGGTTAGTCAAGGGACAAAACAACCGATTTCATGACCACATGGATAAAGCGTCTAAAACAGTAGAAGCATAGATTGAAGCACGGACAGATTCTTCACACAGTCTTTGTTTTCAAGCTTTCCCTACATGAGGAAGCAGCTGCAGGCTGCAGCAACTATCTGAGCTGGAGGAGAAGCAACGCCTCATGTCTCTGCGGCGCCCTCTAGTGGCAGCAGCATGCTACTACAGCACGAGCACAGAGCTGATGCAGAACCATGCCAGGACCCGAACCTGGGAGGTGGCAGGCCGGACGCTGTGGGGGTGGTGATGAATGGGGGACAGGAAAGTATGGGCAGGAGAAGGGGGAGATCGAGGGCGATAAGACCCACTCACGTCAGTGGAGCGGTCTCCAGCGTAGTACCAGATGTCGTCCACCATGCTGGACAGGTGCTTCAGGCTGTCGGGGATGTTGTGAGGAAGCAGCAGGATGCTCATCGCCTGATGACACAGAGCACAGAATAACCAGAAGTAACCGGGACCTCTGCAGACACAGAAACACACTTATTTCTCCCGTCAACTGTCCAGCAAAAACTTACCTGCGGCCAAGTTTCAATATAAGGGCCGTACATCCGCAGCCGGGTCTCCACAGCATCTCTGAGAAACTCAGCCGTCTTCTTCCGTCTGGAAAGCAGCAGTAGACAGTTGGCAGCAGCTAGAGGTTATTCACAGATGCCAGAAAACCTCATAACTAAACCCTTCAGTTTTCAGATTCAACACCAACGGGTCCAGGGTCGGGAAAGACGCTACCGGAGTCATCTGAGGAGTCCTGGAGCGGCAGGCCTGTTGCTCTGCCTCCTCCTGAGAACGTCGATTCCCGACCGCTGCCAGCCGTTGGCCTGAATCTGCTCCAGATCAGGTGGAGGATATCTGGAGTGTAGTTCCCGGTCTTAAAGGAGGGGACAGTGCCCCATAAAAGGGTTTAAGGACGGATTTGAAGCAGAGCTGATCTGGAACACCACCTACGCCATTACTCGCTCACTAGCGCCCCCACTGTCACTTATTGTTGTCCAATGTCATTGAAAAATAATTTAAGTTGCACAATTCCCCTCCAGGGATAAAGTATTCTTTCTTTCATTTCAATGTATGTGTCTTCCTTTATTCACCTTCTTGCAAATGTTTGAGGAGGTTTATTCTTTAGACTAATTAAAAGTTTGTGTTTAGATTAGGGATGTTTGATATTGGCTTTTTTTGCTGATATCTGATATTGTCCAACTCTTAATCTCCGATATCAACCGATACCGATCTCTGCAGACAACTGTGAGGTTGTATGTCTCATATTCTGAGAGAAGAACTTCCCTGAAGCAGAGATAGAGATGATTTTGAGTGAAGTTGAGTTAAAAACATTTTATTTTCATCAGTTAGCAGTGGTGTGACAGGGACAGGCCAATCAAAAGCCTGGAAGGAATAACAGACGCAGTTCATGCCCGAGGTAAAAAACATATGAGTGAACACAGAAGTTGTTAGACGAGCGCATAGCAGGAATTATTAGAGCGCTTTGTCAGGAATCATCCCTGACTAAATGCTGTAGCCGATATTTCTGATCGTTGTCATGTCTAGGATATGCCTCATCAGGGTGCCATTTTTGGAAATAGATAAATAAATAAATAAAAACAGAAGGTCAGATTTTCAACTGAATCTGTCTGTAATAGAGCGCAATATGAACTGGAAACTGAAATTTACAACAGGGCCGAGCATATTTATATGTTCATAAATTTACACTAGTGCTACGCAGTCGAGAGCATTACGAGTTTGTTAGTAGCTACGAACAGATTGGAGCTACTAAAATGTTGATGAATGCATGATTCATGTAAATTTATGTCTACGAACAGTTTACACACAAATCCACGCCGCTCACGTTTCATGAAGGAGACCCATAGATCCCAAAATCTCCTGAACTCAGCCAGAAGAGTTCATTTTGGACATCTGGCTGCCACATATCAGATACTAGCAGGTATCAGATACTACCATATATCAGATACTAACAGGTATCAGATACTAGCAGGTAACAGATACTACCATATATCAGATACTAGCAGGTATCAGATACGAGCAGGTATCAGATACTAGCAGGTATCAGATACTACCATATATCAGATACTAGCAGGTAAGAGATACTACCATTTATCAGATACTAGCAGGTATCAGATACAAGCAGGTATCAGATACTAGCAGGTAACAGATACTACCATTTATCAGATACTAGCAGGTATCAGATACTACCATTTATCAGATACTAGCAGGTATCAGATACTAGCAGGTATCAGATACTAACAGGTATCAGATACTAGCAGGTATCAGATACTAACAGGTATCAGATACTAGCAGGTAACAGATACTACCATATATCAGATACTAGCAGGTATCAGATACTAGCAGGCATCAGATACTACCATATATCAGATACTAACAGCTATCAGATACTAGCAGGTAACAGATACTAGCAGGTAACAGATACTACCATATATCAGATACTAGCAGGTATCAGATACTAGCAGGTATCAGATACTACCATATATCAGATACTAGCAGGTATCAGATACTACCATATATCAGATACTAGCAGGTATCAGATACTACCATATATCAGATACTAGCAGGTATCAGATACTACCATATATCAGATACTAACAGGTATCAGATACTAGCAGGTATCAGATACTACCATATATCAGATACTAGCAGGTATTAGATACTACCATATATCAGATACTACCATATATCAGATACTAGCAGGTATAAGATACTACCATATATCAGATACTAGCAGGTATCAGATACTACCATATATCAGATACTAACAGGTATCAGATACTAGCAGGTATCAGATACTACCATATATCAGATACTAGCAGGTATTAGATACTACCATATATCAGATACTACCATATATCAGATACTAGCAGGTATAAGATACTACCATATATCAGATACTAGCAGGTATAAGATACTACCATATATCAGATACTAGCAGGTATCAGATACTACCATATATCAGATACTAGCAGGTATTAGATACTACCATATATCAGATACTACCATATATCAGATACTAGCAGGTATAAGATACTACCATATATCAGATACTAGCAGGTATAAGATACTACCATATATCAGATACTAGCAGGTATCAGATACTACCATATATCAGATACTAGCAGGTATTAGATACTACCATATATCAGATACTACCATATATCAGATACTAGCAGGTATAAGATACTACCATATATCAGATACTAGCAGGTATCAGATACTACCATATATCAGATACTAGCAGGTATTAGATTCTATACTGGGGGGTTCTCGTTTCCCCCCAACTTTCATATAATGGAGTTCACCGGGGTCCGAGCCAAAAAGGTCCATAAAAGTCCACAAAAACTTGTCAATATTCCTCCATACTGCTCGTCCAATGTAATCCAAGTGTCCTGAGTGGGTAGCGTCCAGAATTTACTGGAAACCACATCATCCATTATTTGAAAGTCGGTGGATAATGACCCCCCCTTCCCTCCCCCGTCTCCGGTTGCATTCGAGATATTAAAAAGTGCTCTAGAGTGAGGATGAGGAGAAGATGAAGGACCATCATTCTGTGGGTGTACTATCCCTTTAACCAACAACTTAAAACCAGACATGTTATCAGCAGCTTCAAAGCAAGTCAGTCTGTAGCAGCAGCAGCTGCACCGTAGTCACATGACTGAAAGGAATGCTGGGAAATGATGCAGGACCGACGCTGATGGAACGAGATCAGCCGATAATATCGAACATCCCGAGTTTAGATGTAAAACTAAGTTAAAACTCTGTTCATGAGTGGAATGAGCTGGACCTGATGGTGCTGCTACGCCCTGAGGAGGTGCGGTGGACTACGTACTCGGCCTGGCCCAGCTGGACCTGATGGTGCTGCTCCGCCCTGAGGAGGTGCGGTGGACTACGTACTCGGCCTGGCCCAGCTGGACCTGATGGTGCTGCTCCGCCCTGAGGAGGTGCGGTGGACTACGTACTCGGCCTGGCCCAGCTGGACCTGATGGTGCTGCTCCGCCCTGAGGAGGTGCGGTGGACTACGTACTCGGCCTGGCCCAGCTGGACCTGATGGTGCTGCTTCGCCCTGAGGAGGTGCGGTGGACTACGTACTCGGCCTGGACCTGATGGTGCTGCTCCGCCCTGAGGAGGTGCGGTGGACTACGTACTCGGCCTGGCCCAGCTGGACCTGATGGTGCTGCTCCGCCCTGAGGAGGTGCGGTGGACTACGTACTCGGCCTGGCCCAGCTGGACCTGATGGTGCTGCTTCGCCCTGAGGAGGTGCGGTGGACTACGTACTCGGCCTGGACCTGATGGTGCTGCTCCGCCCTGAGGAGGTGCGGTGGACTACGTACTCGGCCTGGACCTGATGGTGCTGCTCCGCCCTGAGGAGGTGCGGTGGACTACGTACTCGGCCTGGCCCAGCTGGACCTGATGGTGCTGCTCCGCCCTGAGGAGGTGCGGTGGACTACGTACTCGGCCTGGCCCAGCTGGACCTGGGTGCTGCTCCGCCCTGAGGAGGTGCGGTGGACTACGTACTCGGCCTGGCCCAGCTGGACCTGATGGTGCTGCTTCGCCCTGAGGAGGTGCGGTGGACTACGTACTCGGCCTGGACCTGATGGTGCTGCTCCGCCCTGAGGAGGTGCGGTGGACTACGTACTCGGCCTGGCCCAGCTGGACCTGATGGTGCTGCTCCGCCCTGAGGAGGTGCGGAGGACTACGTACTCGGCCTGGCCCAGCTGGACCTGATGGTGCTGCTCTGCCCTGAGGAGGTGCGGTGCGGTGGACTACGTACCCGGCCTGGCCCAGCTGGACCTGATGGTGCTGCTCCGCCCTGAGGAGGTGCGGTGCGGTGGACTACGTACTCAGCCTGGCCCAGCTGGACCTGATGGTGCTGCTCCGCCCTGAGGAGGTGCGGTGGACTACGTACTCGGCCTGGCCCAGCTGGACCTGATGGTGCTGCTCCGCCCTGAGGAGGTGCGGTGCGGTGGACTACGTACCCGGCCTGGCCCAGCTGGACCTGATGGTGCTGCTCCGCCAGGATCTCGGTCAGCTGGGAGTTGCAGTGAGCGATGAAGTGCAGGACCAGGTCTCCGGCGCCGTTGTAGAACATGCCGGTGGAGGCAGAGGACAGGCCTAAAGACTGGAAGCAACAGCAACACGTCAGCTGATGGCTCCTCACAAACGGCGGCGGCCCCGTTCAGGTCCACGGCGACCGCACATTCCTCCAAAAACTTTATTTACACAATACCAGCGAACACCAGGTACCAGGAATGGACCTGGTACCTGGAGGAACCAGCTAGACCTGGTACCTGGAGGAATGGACCTGGTACGTGGTGGAATGGACCTGGTACCTGGAGGAATGGACCTGGTACCTGGTGGAATGGACCTGGTACCTGGTAGAACCAGCTGGACCTGGTACCTGGAGAAATGGACCTGGTACCTGGTAGAACAAGCTAGACCTGGTACCTGGAGGAATGGACCTGGTACCTGGTAGAACCAGCTGGACCTGGTACCTGGAGGAATGGACCTGGTACCTGGTAGAACCAGCTGGACCTGGTACCTGGAGGAATGGACCTGGTACCTGGTAGAACCAGCTGGACCTGGTACCTGGAGGAATGGACCTGGTACCTAGAGGAATGGACCTGGTACCTGGAGGAACCAGCTAGACCTGGTACCTGGAGGAATGGACCTGGTACGTGGTGGAATGGACCTGGTACCTGGAGGAATGGACCTGGTACCTGGTGGAATGGACCTGGTACCTGGTAGAACCAGCTGGACCTGGTACCTGGAGAAATGGACCTGGTACCTGGTAGAACAAGCTAGACCTGGTACCTGGAGGAATGGACCTGGTACCTGGTAGAACCAGCTGGACCTGGTACCTGGAGGAATGGACCTGGTACCTGGTAGAACCAGCTGGACCTGGTACCTGGAGGAATGGACCTGGTACCTGGTAGAACCAGCTGGACCTGGTACCTGGAGGAATGGACCTGGTACCTGGTGGAACCAGCTAGACCTGGTACCTAGAGGAATGGACCTGGTACCTGGAGGAATGGACCTGGTACCTGGTAGAACCAGCTGGACCTGGTACCTGGAGGAATGGACCTGGTACCTGGTGGAACCAGCTAGACCTAGTACCTGGAGAAATGGACCTGGTACCTGGTAGAACCAGCTAGACCTGGTACCTGGAGGAATGGACCTGGTACCTGGTAGAACCAGCTGGACCTGGTACCTGGAGGAATGGACCTGGTACCTGGTAGAACCAGCTGGACCTGGTACCTGGAGGAATGGACCTGGTACCGGGTAGAACCAGCTGGACCTGGTACCTGGAGGAATGGACCTGGTACCTGGTAAAACCAGCTGCACCTGGTACCTGGAGGAATGGACCTGGTACCTGGTAGAACCAGCTGGACCTGGTACCAGGAGGAATGGACCTGGTACCTGGTAGAACCAGCTGCACCTGGTACCTGGAGGAATGGACCTGGTACCTGGTAGAACCAGCTGGACCTGGTACCTGGAGGAATGGACCTGGTACCTGGTAGAACCAGCTGGACCTGGTACCAGGAGGAATGGACCTGGTACCTGGTAGAACCAGCTGGACCTGGTACCAGGAGGAATGGACCTGGTACCTGGTAGAACCAGCTGCACCTGGTACCTGGAGGAATGGACCTGGTACCTGGTAGAACCAGCTGGACCTGGTACCTGGAGGAATGGACCTGGTACCTGGTAGAACCAGCTGGACCTGGTACCTGGAGGAATGGACCTGGTACCTGGTGGAACCAGCTAGACCTGGTACCTGGAGGAACCAGCTAGACCTGGTACCTGGTGGAATGGACCTGGTACCTGGTAGAACCAGCTGGACCTGGTACCTGGTGGAACCAGCTAGACCTGGTACCTGGTGGAATGGACATGGTACCTGGAGGAATGGACCTGGTACCTGGTAGAACCAGCTGGACCTGGTGCCTGCTGGAATGGACCTGGTACCTGGAGGAACCAGCCAGACCTGGTACCTGGTGGAACCAGCTGGACCTGGTACCTGGTAGAACCAGCCAGACCTGGTACCTTGTGGAACCAGCCGGACCTGGTACCTTGTAGAACCAGCTGGACCTGGTACCTGGTGGAACCAGCTGGACCTGGTACCTTGAGGAACCAGCTAGACCTGGTACCTGGTGGAATGGACCTGGTACCTGGAGGAACCAGCCAGACCTGGTACCTGGTGGAACCAGCTGGACCTGGTACCTGGTAGAACCAGCTGGACCTGGTACCTGGAGGAACCAGCTACACCTGGTACCTGGTGGAATGGACCTGGTACCTGGTGGAATGGACATGGTACCTGGAGGAATGGACCTGGTACCTGGTAGAACCAGCTGGACCTGGTACCTGCTGGAATGGACCTGGTACCTGGAGGAACCAGCCAGACCAGGTACCTGGAGGAACCAGCTGGACCTGGTACCTGGTAGAACCAGTTGGACCTGGTACCTGGAGTAACCAGCCAGACCTGGTACCTGGTGGAACCAGCCGGACCTGGTACCTTGTAGAACCAGCTGGACCTGGCACCTGGTGGAACCAGCTGGACCTGGTACCTTGAGGAACCAGCTAGACCTGGTACCTGGTGGAATGGACCTGGTACCTGGAGGAACCAGCCAGACCTGGTACCTGGTGGAACCAGCTGGACCTGGTACCTGGTAGAACCAGCTGGACCTGGTACCTGGAGGAACCAGCTAGACCTGGTACCTGGTAGAACCAGCTGGACCTGGTACCTGGTGTTATGGACATGGTACCTGCTGGAATGGACCTGGTACCTGGAGGAATGGATCTGGTACCTGGTAGAACCAGCTGGACCTGGTACCTGCTGGAATGGACCTGGTACCTGGAGGAACCAGCCAGACCTGGTACCTGGTGGAACCAGCTGGACCTGGTACCTGATAGAACCAGCTGGACCTGGTACCTGGAGGAACCAGCCAGACCTGGTACCTGGTAGAACCAGCTGAATCTGGTACCTGGAGGAACCAGCTAGACCTGGTACCTGGTGGAATGGACCTGGTACCTGATGGAATGGACCTGGTACCTAGTAGAACCAGCTGGACCTGGTACCTGGTGGAATGGACCTGTTACCTGGTGGAATGGACCTGGTACCTGGTAGAACCAGCTGGACCTGGTACCTGGTGGTATGGACCTGGTACCTGGTGGAATGGACCTGATACCTGGTAGAACCAGCTGGACCTGGTACCTTGTGGAATGGACCTGGTACCTGATGGAACCAGCTTGACCTGGTACCAGGCGGAATGGACCTGGTACCTGGTGGAATGGACCAGGTACCTGGTAGAACCAGCTAGACCTGCTACCTGGTGGAACCAGCTGGACCTGGTACCTGGTGGAATGGACCTGGTACCTGGTGGAACCAGCTAGACCTGGTACCAGGCGGAATGGACCTGGTACCTGGAAGAACCAGCTAGACCTGGTGCCTGGTGGAACCAGCTGGACCTGGTACCTTGTAGAACCAGCTGGACCTGGTACCTGGTGGAACCAGCTGGACCTGGTACCAGGCGGAATGGACCTGGGTACCTGGTAGAACCAGCTAGACCTGGTACCTGGTGGAACCAGCTGGACCTGGTACCTGGTGGAATGGACCTGGTACCTGGTGGAACCAGCTAGACCTGGTACCAGGTGGAATGGACCTGGTACCTGGTAGAACCAGCTAGACCTGGTACCTGGTGGAACCAGCTGGACCTGGTACCTGGTGGAATGGACCTGGTACCTGATGGAACCAGCTCGACCTGGTACCAGGCGGAATGGACCTGGTACCTGGTAGAACCAGCTAGACCTGGTACCTGGTGGAACCAGCTGGACCTGGTACCTGGTGGAATGGACCTGGTACCTGGTGGAATGGACCTGGTACATGGAGGAACCAGCTGGACCTGGTACCTAGAGGAATGGACCTGGTACCTGGAGGAATGGACCTGGTACCTGGTAGAACCAGCTGGACCTGGTACCTGGAGGAATGGACCTGATACCTGGTAGAACCAGCTGGACCTGGTACCTGGAGGAATGGACCTGGTACCTGGTAGAACCAGCTGGACCTGGTACCTGGAGGAATGGACCTGGTACCGGGTAGAACCAGCTGGACCTGGTACCTGGAGGAATGGACCTGGTACCTGGTAGAACCAGCTGGACCTGGTACCTGGAGGAATGGACCTGGTACCTGGTAGAACCAGCTGGACCTGGTACCTGGAGGAATGGACCTGGTACCGGGTAGAACCAGCTGGACCTGGTACCTGGAGGAATGGACCTGGTACCTGGTAGAACCAGCTGCACCTGGTACCTGGAGGAATGGACCTGGTACCTGGTAGAACCAGCTGGACCTGGTACCAGGAGGAATGGACCTGGTACCTGGTAGAACCAGCTGCACCTGGTACCTGGAGGAATGGACCTGGTACCTGGTAGAACCAGCTGGACCTGGTACCTGGTAGAACCAGCTGGACCTGGTACCAGGAGGAATGGACCTGGTACCTGGTAGAACCAGCTGGACCTGGTACCAGGAGGAATGGACCTGGTACCTGGTAGAACCAGCTGCACCTGGTACCTGGAGGAATGGACCTGGTACCTGGTAGAACCAGCTGGACCTGGTACCTGGAGGAATGGACCTGGTACCTGGTAGAACCAGCTGGACCTGGTACCTGGAGGAATGGACCTGGTACCTGGTGGAACCAGCTAGACCTGGTACCTGGAGGAACCAGCTAGACCTGGTACCTGGTGGAATGGACCTGGTACCTGGTAGAACCAGCTGGACCTGGTACCTGGTGGAACCAGCTAGACCTGGTACCTGGTGGAATGGACATGGTACCTGGAGGAATGGACCTGGTACCTGGTAGAACCAGCTGGACCTGGTGCCTGCTGGAATGGACCTGGTACCTGGAGGAACCAGCCAGACCTGGTACCTGGTGGAACCAGCTGGACCTGGTACCTGGTAGAACCAGCCAGACCTGGTACCTTGTGGAACCAGCCGGACCTGGTACCTTGTAGAACCAGCTGGACCTGGTACCTGGTGGAACCAGCTGGACCTGGTACCTTGAGGAACCAGCTAGACCTGGTACCTGGTGGAATGGACCTGGTACCTGGAGGAACCAGCCAGACCTGGTACCTGGTGGAACCAGCTGGACCTGGTACCTGGTAGAACCAGCTGGACCTGGTACCTGGAGGAACCAGCTACACCTGGTACCTGGTGGAATGGACCTGGTACCTGGTGGAATGGACATGGTACCTGGATGAATGGACCTGGTACCTGGTAGAACCAGCTGGACCTGGTACCTGCTGGAATGGACCTGGTACCTGGAGGAACCAGCCAGACCTGGTACCTGGAGGAACCAGCTGGACCTGGTACCTGGTAGAACCAGTTGGACCTGGTACCTGGAGTAACCAGCCAGACCTGGTACCTGGTGGAACCAGCCGGACCTGGTACCTTGTAGAACCAGCTGGACCTGGCACCTGGTGGAACCAGCTGGACCTGGTACCTTGAGGAACCAGCTAGACCTGGTACCTGGTGGAATGGACCTGGTACCTGGAGGAACCAGCCAGACCTGGTACCTGGTGGAACCAGCTGGACCTGGTACCTGGTAGAACCAGCTGGACCTGGTACCTGGAGGAACCAGCTAGACCTGGTACCTGGTAGAACCAGCTGGACCTGGTACCTGGTGCTATGGACATGGTACCTGCTGGAATGGACCTGGTACCTGGAGGAATGGACCTGGTACCTGGTAGAACCAGCTGGACCTGGTACCAGGAGGAATGGACCTGGTACCTGGTAGAACCAGCTGCACCTGGTACCTGGAGGAATGGACCTGGTACCTGGTAGAACCAGCTGGACCTGGTACCTGGAGGAATGGACCTGGTACCTGGTAGAACCAGCTGGACCTGGTACCAGGAGGAATGGACCTGGTACCTGGTAGAACCAGCTGGACCTGGTACCAGGAGGAATGGACCTGGTACCTGGTAGAACCAGCTGCACCTGGTACCTGGAGGAATGGACCTGGTACCTGGTAGAACCAGCTGGACCTGGTACCTGGAGGAATGGACCTGGTACCTGGTAGAACCAGCTGGACCTGGTACCTGGAGGAATGGACCTGGTACCTGGTGGAACCAGCTAGACCTGGTACCTGGAGGAACCAGCTAGACCTGGTACCTGGTGGAATGGACCTGGTACCTGGTAGAACCAGCTGGACCTGGTACCTGGTGGAACCAGCTAGACCTGGTACCTGGTGGAATGGACATGGTACCTGGAGGAATGGACCTGGTACCTGGTAGAACCAGCTGGACCTGGTGCCTGCTGGAATGGACCTGGTACCTGGAGGAACCAGCCAGACCTGGTACCTGGTGGAACCAGCTGGACCTGGTACCTGGTAGAACCAGCCAGACCTGGTACCTTGTGGAACCAGCCGGACCTGGTACCTTGTAGAACCAGCTGGACCTGGTACCTGGTGGAACCAGCTGGACCTGGTACCTTGAGGAACCAGCTAGACCTGGTACCTGGTGGAATGGACCTGGTACCTGGAGGAACCAGCCAGACCTGGTACCTGGTGGAACCAGCTGGACCTGGTACCTGGTAGAACCAGCTGGACCTGGTACCTGGAGGAACCAGCTACACCTGGTACCTGGTGGAATGGACCTGGTACCTGGTGGAATGGACATGGTACCTGGAGGAATGGACCTGGTACCTGGTAGAACCAGCTGGACCTGGTACCTGCTGGAATGGACCTGGTACCTGGAGGAACCAGCCAGACCAGGTACCTGGAGGAACCAGCTGGACCTGGTACCTGGTAGAACCAGTTGGACCTGGTACCTGGAGTAACCAGCCAGACCTGGTACCTGGTGGAACCAGCCGGACCTGGTACCTTGTAGAACCAGCTGGACCTGGCACCTGGTGGAACCAGCTGGACCTGGTACCTTGAGGAACCAGCTAGACCTGGTACCTGGTGGAATGGACCTGGTACCTGGAGGAACCAGCCAGACCTGGTACCTGGTGGAACCAGCTGGACCTGGTACCTGGTAGAACCAGCTGGACCTGGTACCTGGAGGAACCAGCTAGACCTGGTACCTGGTAGAACCAGCTGGACCTGGTACCTGGTGTTATGGACATGGTACCTGCTGGAATGGACCTGGTACCTGGAGGAATGGATCTGGTACCTGGTAGAACCAGCTGGACCTGGTACCTGCTGGAATGGACCTGGTACCTGGAGGAACCAGCCAGACCTGGTACCTGGTGGAACCAGCTGGACCTGGTACCTGATAGAACCAGCTGGACCTGGTACCTGGAGGAACCAGCCAGACCTGGTACCTGGTAGAACCAGCTGAATCTGGTACCTGGAGGAACCAGCTAGACCTGGTACCTGGTGGAATGGACCTGGTACCTGATGGAATGGACCTGGTACCTAGTAGAACCAGCTGGACCTGGTACCTGGTGGAATGGACCTGTTACCTGGTGGAATGGACCTGGTACCTGGTAGAACCAGCTGGACCTGGTACCTGGTGGTATGGACCTGGTACCTGGTGGAATGGACCTGATACCTGGTAGAACCAGCTGGACCTGGTACCTTGTGGAATGGACCTGGTACCTGATGGAACCAGCTTGACCTGGTACCAGGCGGAATGGACCTGGTACCTGGTGGAATGGACCAGGTACCTGGTAGAACCAGCTAGACCTGCTACCTGGTGGAACCAGCTGGACCTGGTACCTGGTGGAATGGACCTGGTACCTGGTGGAACCAGCTAGACCTGGTACCAGGCGGAATGGACCTGGTACCTGGAAGAACCAGCTAGACCTGGTGCCTGGTGGAACCAGCTGGACCTGGTACCTTGTAGAACCAGCTGGACCTGGTACCTGGTGGAACCAGCTGGACCTGGTACCAGGCGGAATGGACCTGGGTACCTGGTAGAACCAGCTAGACCTGGTACCTGGTGGAACCAGCTGGACCTGGTACCTGGTGGAATGGACCTGGTACCTGGTGGAACCAGCTAGACCTGGTACCAGGTGGAATGGACCTGGTACCTGGTAGAACCAGCTAGACCTGGTACCTGGTGGAACCAGCTGGACCTGGTACCTGGTGGAATGGACCTGGTACCTGATGGAACCAGCTCGACCTGGTACCAGGCGGAATGGACCTGGTACCTGGTAGAACCAGGTTTAGACCTGGTACCTGGTGGAACCAGCTAGACCTGGTACCTGGTGGAAGTGGACCTGGTACCTGGTGGAATGGACCTGGTACATGGAGGAACCAGCTGGACCTGGTACCTAGAGGAATGGACCTGGTACCTGGAGGAATGGACCTGGTACCTGGTAGAACCAGCTGGACCTGGTACCTGGAGGAATGGACCTGATACCTGGTAGAACCAGCTGGACCTGGTACCTGGAGGAATGGACCTGGTACCTGGTAGAACCAGCTGGACCTGGTACCTGGAGGAATGGACCTGGTACCGGGTAGAACCAGCTGGACCTGGTACCTGGAGGAATGGACCTGGTACCTGGTAGAACCAGCTGGACCTGGTACCTGGAGGAATGGACCTGGTACCTGGTAGAACCAGCTGGACCTGGTACCTGGAGGAATGGACCTGGTACCGGGTAGAACCAGCTGGACCTGGTACCTGGAGGAATGGACCTGGTACCTGGTAGAACCAGCTGCACCTGGTACCTGGAGGAATGGACCTGGTACCTGGTAGAACCAGCTGGACCTGGTACCAGGAGGAATGGACCTGGTACCTGGTAGAACCAGCTGCACCTGGTACCTGGAGGACTGGACCTGGTACCTGGTAGAAGGAGCTGGACCTGGTACCTGGTAGAACCAGTGGACCTGGTACCAGGAGGAATGGACCTGGTACCTGGTAGAACCAGCTGGACCTGGTACCAGGAGGAATGGACCTGGTACCTGGTAGAACCAGCTGCACCTGGTACCTGGAGGAATGGACCTGGTACCTGGTAGAACCAGCTGGACCTGGTACCTGGAGGAATGGACCTGGTACCTGGTAGAACCAGCTGGACCTGGTACCTGGAGGAATGGACCTGGTACCTGGTGGAACCAGCTAGACCTGGTACCTGGAGGAACCAGCTAGACCTGGTACCTGGTGGAATGGACCTGGTACCTGGTAGAACCAGCTGGACCTGGTACCTGGTGGAACCAGCTAGACCTGGTACCTGGTGGAATGGACATGGTACCTGGAGGAATGGACCTGGTACCTGGTAGAACCAGCTGGACCTGGTGCCTGCTGGAATGGACCTGGTACCTGGAGGAACCAGCCAGACCTGGTACCTGGTGGAACCAGCTGGACCTGGTACCTGGTAGAACCAGCCAGACCTGGTACCTTGTGGAACCAGCCGGACCTGGTACCTTGTAGAACCAGCTGGACCTGGTACCTGGTGGAACCAGCTGGACCTGGTACCTTGAGGAACCAGCTAGACCTGGTACCTGGTGGAATGGACCTGGTACCTGGAGGAACCAGCCAGACCTGGTACCTGGTGGAACCAGCTGGACCTGGTACCTGGTAGAACCAGCTGGACCTGGTACCTGGAGGAACCAGCTACACCTGGTACCTGGTGGAATGGACCTGGTACCTGGTGGAATGGACATGGTACCTGGATGAATGGACCTGGTACCTGGTAGAACCAGCTGGACCTGGTACCTGCTGGAATGGACCTGGTACCTGGAGGAACCAGCCAGACCTGGTACCTGGAGGAACCAGCTGGACCTGGTACCTGGTAGAACCAGTTGGACCTGGTACCTGGAGTAACCAGCCAGACCTGGTACCTGGTGGAACCAGCCGGACCTGGTACCTTGTAGAACCAGCTGGACCTGGCACCTGGTGGAACCAGCTGGACCTGGTACCTTGAGGAACCAGCTAGACCTGGTACCTGGTGGAATGGACCTGGTACCTGGAGGAACCAGCCAGACCTGGTACCTGGTGGAACCAGCTGGACCTGGTACCTGGTAGAACCAGCTGGACCTGGTACCTGGAGGAACCAGCTAGACCTGGTACCTGGTAGAACCAGCTGGACCTGGTACCTGGTGCTATGGACATGGTACCTGCTGGAATGGACCTGGAACCTGGAGGAATGGATCTGGTACCTGGTAGAACCAGCTGGACCTGGTACCTGCTGGAATGGACCTGGTACCTGGTAGAACAAGCTAGACCTGGTACCTGGAGGAATGGACCTGGTACCTGGTAGAACCAGCTGGACCTGGTACCTGCTGGAATGGACCTGGTACCTGGAGGAACCAGCCAGACCTGGTACCTGGTGGAACCAGCTGGACCTGGTACCTGATAGAACCAGCTGGACCTGGTACCTGGAGGAACCAGCCAGACCTGGTACCTGGTGGGACCAGCTGGACCTGGTACCTGGTAGAACCAGCTGAATCTGGTACCTGGAGGAACCAGCTAGACCTGGTACCTGGTGGAATGGACCTGGTACCTGATGGAATGGACCTGGTACCTAGTAGAACCAGCTGGACCTGGTACCTGGTGGAATGAACCTGTTACCTGGTGGAATGGACCTGGTACCTGGTAGAACCAGCTGGACCTGGTACCTGGTGGTATGGACCTGGTACCTGGTGGAATGGACCTGATACCTGGTAGAACCAGCTGGACCTGGTACCTGGTGGAATGGATCTGGTACCTGGTGGAATGGACCTGGTACCTGGTAGAACCAGCTGGACCTGATACCTGGTGGAATGGACCTGGTACCTGGTGGAATGGACCTGGTACCTGGTGGAATGGACCAGGTATCTGGTGGAATGGACCTGATACCTGGTAGAACCAGCTGGACCTGGTACCTGGTGGAATGGACCTGGAGGAACCAGCCAGACCTGGTACCTGGTGGAACCAGCTGGATCTGGTACCTGAAGGGATGGACCTGGTACCTGGTAGAACCAGCTGGACCTGGTACCTGGAGGAATGGACCTGGTACCTGGTAGAACCAGCTAGACCTGGGACCTGGTGGAACCAGCTGGACCTGGTACCTGGTGGAATGGACCTGGTACCTGGTGGAGCCAGCTGGACCTGGTACCTGATGGAACCAGCTAGACCTGGTACCTGGAGGAACCAGCTAGACCTGGTACCTGGTGGAATGGACCTGGTACCTGGTACCTGGTGGAACCAGCTAGACCTGGTACCAGGCGGAATGGACCTGGTACCTGGTAGAACCAGCTAGACCTGGTACCTGGTGGAACCAGCTGGACCTGGTACCTTGTGGAATGGACCTGGTACCTGATGGAACCAGCTTGACCTGGTACCAGGCGGAATGGACCTGGTACCTGGTGGAATGGACCAGGTACCTGGTAGAACCAGCTAGACCTGCTACCTGGTGGAACCAGCTGGACCTGGTACCTGGTGGAATGGACCTGGTACCTGGTGGAACCAGCTAGACCTGGTACCAGGCGGAATGGACCTGGTACCTGGAAGAACCAGCTAGACCTGGTGCCTGGTGGAACCAGCTGGACCTGGTACCTGGTGGAATGGACCTGGTACCTGGTGGAACCAGCTAGACCTGGTACCAGGCGGAATGGACCTGGGTACCTGGTAGAACCAGCTAGACCTGGTACCTGGTGGAACCAGCTGGACCTGGTACCTGGTGGAATGGACCTGGTACCTGGTGGAACCAGCTAGACCTGGTACCAGGCGGAATGGACCTGGTACCTGGTAGAACCAGCTAGACCTGGTACCTGGTGGAACCAGCTGGACCTGGTACCTGGTGGAATGGACCTGGTACCTGATGGAACCAGCTCGACCTGGTACCAGGCAGAATGGACCTGGTACCTGGTAGAACCAGCTAGACCTGGTACCTGGTGGAACCAGCTGGACCTGGTACCTGGTGGAATGGACCTGGTACCTGGTGGAATGGACCTGATACCTGGTAGAACCAGCTGGACCTGGTACCTGGTGGAATGGACCTGTAGGAACCAGCCAGACCTGGTACCTGGTGGAACCAGCTGGATCTGGTACCTGAAGGGATGGACCTGGTACCTGGTAGAACCAGCTGGACCTGGTACCTGGAGGAATGGACCTGGTACCTGGTAGAACCAGCTAGACCTGGGACCTGGTGGAACCAGCTGGACCTGGTACCTGGTGGAATGGACCTGGTACCTGGTGGAATGGACCTGGTACCTGGTACCTGGTGGAGCCAGCTGGACCTGGTACCTGATGGAACCAGCTAGACCTGGTACCTGGAGGAACCAGCTAGACCTGGTACCTGGTGGAATGGACCTGGTACCTGGTAGAACCAGCTAGACCTGGTACCTGGTGGAACCAGCTGGACCTGGTACCTGGTGGAATGGACCTGGTACCTGATGGAACCAGCTTGACCTGGTACCAGGCGGAATGGACCTGGTACCTGGTGGAATGGACCAGGTACCTGGTAGAACCAGCTAGACCTGCTACCTGGTGGAACCAGCTGGACCTGGTACCTGGAGGAATAGACCTGGTACCTGGTAGAACCAGCTAGACCTGGTACCCGGTGGAACCAGCTGGACCTGCTACCTGGAGGAATGGACCTGGTACCTGGTAGAACCAGCTAGACCTGGTACCTGGTGGATCCAGCTGGACCTGGTACCTGGTGGAATGGACCTGGTACCTGGTGGATCCAGCTGGACCTGGTACCTGGTGGAATGGACCTGGTACCTGATGGAACCAGCTGGACCTGGTACCTGGTGGAATGGACCTGGTACCTGGTGGAACCAGCTGGACCTGGTACATGGAGGAACCAGCTAGACCTGGTACCTGGTGGATCCAGCTGGACCTGGTACCTGGTGGAATGGACCTGGTACCTGGTGGATCCAGCTGGACCTGGTACCTGGTGGAATGGACCTGGTACCTGGTGGAACCAGCTGGACCTGGTACCTGGTGGAATGGACCTGGTACCTGATGGAATGGATCTGGTACCTGATGGAACCAGTTCGACCTGGTACCAGGCGGAATGGACCTGGTACCTGATGGAATGGACCTGGTACCTGATGGAACCAGCTCGACCTGGTACCAGGCGGAATGGACCTGGTACCATGTGTCTGCGGGGAGGGAAGGGGGAACCCCGCGCCGCTCACCTCGGCCCCGGCTGCGATGGCCTCCATGGACCAGCCGTGCTGCGGGACGAACTCCAGCGCGGCACCCAGGACTCGAGCCTGCAGCTGCTCCTCCGTCTCGTACTCCTGGTCCTGGTCCTGGTCCTGGTCCTGGTCCCGGTCCTCGCTGGCCTCCTGGTGGCTGCGCAGACACGAGGTTCAGAGACGAGGGGGGAACGCGAGCGGCTGGAAACGTTCCTGCCGACTCACCTGGAGGAGGGTCCTGCTGCTGGATCCGGGTCCTGCTGGGAGGTCTGGTAGTGCTCGTGGTAGGACGAGGAAGGGGGCTTGTCAGATCTGGACTCGTCCTGCAGCCTGAGCGCTGCGCGGTGGAAACCTCGCCTCAGGCTGCAGCATCGAGGGGCGGTCGCTGGCGCCGCCACTGGAGAAGGAAACCATCTGATCAGAAGCCTGACGAGGAGCCGATCGATCAATAACACGTGTCAATCATAGACGTTCATGTTCGCTGGCTGGGACCTGGTTTATCGCCATGTCCACCCCCTGGTGGGTGATGTCATCATGCTGCAGAAAAGCTGCAGCATGTCAGTTTGATCAGTTTTATTTACTCTGATCGGCCAGAAAACGCGTTTAATTATCGCTACAGTTACGTCAGTTCACAGTAAAACAACAACAACAGTAATGAGAGATACTGAAGATCTTTCATGGTGAAACGTTTAAAGTGGAAGTTCTGTTTTTCCAACCTGGATCTGTTTTCCAGCATGAATCCGTTCGTTTCCTCATCAGACAGTTTTGGTGAAACGTGAATTCCTTCAGCAGATATTAGATCCTCTCCGGATCAGCGAATGTCCCGTATGACGGCAGTGATGCAGCAGCCTGGCGCCGCCTCTAAATGATCATTATCTGCCACAAACTCCTCATTTCACCAGTGTTTGCTACCAAACATCAGTCTGACCCCCCCCCTATGAGCGACCCCCCCTATGAGCTCCAAGCGGCTTTTTTGTGGTGATTCCTCCTTATTTACAGATATTTATTTATTATGGTGTCACATAACAGTGACATCATCAACGTTGCCGCAGTCAAAATGTCTGTAAATAAGAACAGATAGAAAATCTACAAAAATAGATGCAGGTTGAAAAAAATGAATTCCACTTGAAGTGAGGGACATTTGTCTCTGTGATGTCACAGCGAAGCTAAGGTACAGAATGATGTCTACAGGTAACTAACTGGCCACACACACTTCAGCAAGCTCTGATCCACAAACGGTAACGAATGTTCCGGATCAATGCAGCTGGTATCTGATCAGTCACCTTCACCATCCTGTCATCATCATCATCATCAGACCGGACTGCAGCCACCACATCACGTAACGCTCGCTGGGATGGACTACATCTGTCTACTTAACTCTGTGCAGAGTTAAAACTGCAGGTAACTATGGTTAGTTAACTTCGTATAGAGTTAAAGCTGCAGGTAACTCTGGTTAGTTAACTCTGTGCAGAGTTAAAGCTGGAGGTAACTCTGGTTAGTTAACTCTGTGCAGAGTTAAAGCTGGAGGTAACTGGTTAGTTAACTCTGTGCAGAGTTAAAGCTGAAGGTAACTCTGGGTCATTAACTCTGTGCAGAGTTAAAGCTGGAGGTAACTCTGGTTAGTTAACTCTGTCCACAGTTAAAGCTGCAGGTAACTCTGGTTAGTTAACTCTGTCCACGGTTAAAGCTGCAGATAACTCTGGGTAGTTATATCTGAGCAGAGTTAAAGCTGCTGGTAACTCGTTAGTTAACTCTGTGCAGAGTTAAAGCTGCAGATAACTGGGTAGTTATATCTGAGCAGAGTTAAAGCTGCAGGTAACTCTGGTTAGTTAACTCTGTCCAGAGTTAAAGCTGCAGGTAACTCTGGTTATTTAACTCTGTACAGAGTTAAAGCTGAAAAAACTGGTTATTTAACTGTGCAGAGTTAAAGCTGGAGATAACTCTGGGTAGTTAACTCTGTGCAGAGTTAAAGCTGCTGGTAAATCTGGTTAGTTAACTCTGTGCAGAGTTAAAACTGCAGGTAACTATGGTTAGTTAACTTCGTATAGAGTTAAAGCTGCAGGTAACTCTGATTATTTAACTATGCAGAGTTAAAGTTGGAGGTAACTCTGGTTAGTTAACTCTGTGCAGAGTTAAAACCGCAGGTAACTATGGTTAGTTACCTCCGTATAGAGTTAAAGCTGCAGATAACTCTGGGTATCTGAGCAGAGTTAAAGCTGCTGGTAAATCTGGCTAATTAACTCTGTGCAGAGTTAAAACCGCAGGTAACTATGGTTAGTTACCTCCGTATAGAGTTAAAGCTGCAGGTAACTATGGTTAGTTACCTCCGTATAGAGTTAAAGCTGCAGGTAACTATGGTTAGTTAACTCCGTATAGAGTTAAAGCTGCAGGTAACTATGGTTAGTTACCTCCGTATAGAGTTAAAGCTGCAGGTAACTATGGTTAGTTACCTCCGTATAGAGTTAAAGCTGCAGGTAACTATGGTTAGTTAACTCCGTATAGAGTTAAAGCTGCAGGTAACTCTGGTTATTCAACTCCGTATAAAGTTAAAGCTGCAGGTAACTCTGGTTATTTAACTCTGTCCTTCATGATCACCTCTGGCTCTAGTTTGTAAACAACGAGCCTAGCAGCCAGCGGAGCGGCGCGTGTGCCGTTTCCGCGGCGCGTGCGGCGCATGCGGCGCGTGCGGCGTGTCCCGCTTCCCAGACTAACCCAGAGTAACACCCAGCCCGGTCTCACCGCTCCGCAGACCCCGCAGGACGCCTCCGGCCCGCAGACCTCTCAGTAACGCCGCCATATCAGCTGCACCGATACGCGCACAGCTGCGTCACTTTTGCGCGACTGTTACACACCGGAAGTCATGTGCGCGGATCAGCGCCTGATAAAAACAAGACTTCATTCAGCAAATTAATATTTTCAAATGAGGTTTTCACTGAGGACAGACTACTTCTGTCTCCTGTAAGTAGTCATGTTATTGCTAATCTGTGCGTTACGCGACGTTTTCCAGTTTTTGAGCACCAAAGACGACACGACGTGTTCGAAAGTATCTTATTCTGAAAGGAACGGGCGGAAACGTTTGTTCAGGTTGCGGATGTTGAGTTTTGTTAGTTTTGTTTGAGGCTGCGAGGAGGAAAGCAGGTAAGTGGCGGAATATCGCGGGGCAGAGGTTTTATTTCAGTACGGAAGCTTCACGTGAGGAAGTCCAGCATGTCTGAGCAGCGCGTGCTGGTGCTCATGGAAGGGTTAATAATAATTACACGTCTTCTCTAATTACATGTGTCGCCGCGGTTTGCTGCGTCACGGCTAGCTGCTGCGTCATATTTTAATTACAGTAAGCACAGATACATGTACACTCCGGTAGGGACATGACGTCACAGACACATCACATCTCTAAAGACAGAGACGATAACAACACAACAACAAAAATAAAATGAATATTGACAAAAACAAATCAAAAGCGCGTTTGGCAGGACTGGTGGAGCCTGCTTACGTAGGAGGGTGGATGCTGACGTTTCTGAGCAGGTCATTCTTGTTGCTATGCTGATTGGTTGGTTGTTGCAGTTCCAAACGGAAGCATGCGCGTGCGGTTTTCTGTCTGACCCATAGACTGTATATAATTGACCTTCTTCTGTAGTGAGTATGACGTGTCCCCGAGCATCAAACTCAGAAGTGAAGGACAAACTAGATCCTGCAGAGAACCTGCTCCTGTTCCTATTAAAGGTTGAATATGGAACATTTTTATTAAAAGCTATATTTTTAAAAAAATAATACCTCCACAGGTCGTTTGGGGGTGTACAGAATGAAAGTACAACATTTCCCAGAAAAATTATATTTAGCCTAAAAATAATTATAAAATAAATTTTGACGGGTTCGATAATGGCATTTTATTTACGTCTATCAGCCAATACACGCCGCCATTGCAGGTTGCCAAATGCGATCTCTGTGTGGAAACAATATTTCGGTCATAGTCAGGCCTGTGCAGGGAAAAACCGTGGAGACGACGAGTGAAGCAGCTGCTTCAGAGCCCTGGAGATGTTGTTATCTGTTTCTGAGGAGGAGTGACCTGAGAAGAGCAAAACCTGGAGTAAATTTAGGTGAAGACTTCACTAAATGGACCCACATAAACGTTTTCCACGGAGTAAAACACAGAGAAGGCGACTTTCCTCCTGGATCGGTAAGCTAGCTTGTTTGCTAACATGGCTAACGTTAGCTGTCGGTTATAAACTCCTCTGCGTTACTTGTTGGACATGCTGCAGACTGTTACTCACTTGTGTATCGGCATTGAGCCTGGCATCCCAGCGGCTGGAGTTGTTTTTCTGCCGTTGCAACTACAACCTAGACACACGTGATGTCGCTGTTCTGTCCGTATTCCATATTCAACCTTTAACAAAACCTATCTGTGAAGATCTTTAAGGAAAACAATGACATCATCTGCATACAAAGCCAAACCGTGTTCCTGCTGACCGATGGTTATTCCCAATATAGTTTAATGATTTCTTATTGCAATTGCCATAATAAATAGCAATGGGGAGGGGGGGGGGGGGGTCACCTTGTCTACAACCTCGTTTAATCTTGATAGTTTTTGAAATATTAGCGTTTGTCGTTATTTCTGCATGTGGTCTGATTCATTTACAAAAATTTTTCTCCCAAGTCGAAGCGTGTAAGGACTTTAAATAGGTGGTGGGGGGGGGCATTCCACTCTATCAAAAGCCTTTTCGGCATCTAATGATAGTATGGCAGCGTCTGGTGCCCACTTTTGGTTGTGAAGAACATCTAAAAGCCTCCTAACGTTGTGAAAACCTTGTCTGCCACAGATAAAGCCATTCTGTTCATCTCTGATTATTTTTGGGATTATTCCTTCAATCCGTCCGGCTAAGATCTTACACAGCACCTTTACGTCTGCATTTAATAGGCTAATTGGTCTCAGGTTTTCACATTTGTTATTTGGCTTACTAGCCTTAGGAAGTAGAGTAATCAGTGCTCCTCTTAAGGAACAGGGCAAGGTTCCACATTCAAAGGACTCCCTAAACATTTCTAAAAGTGGTGTCAGTAAATTACATTTAAACTTTTTGTAAATTTCAATTGGGATGCCGTCTGGCCCTGGCGTTTTCCCTGTTTTTAAACTATCAATAGCAACTGTTTTCATCTAGGTCAGCTCTAAACTCTCCTGGGATGGCTGGAATATGGAGTCCATCTGGAAAAGTGTCTATTTCAACTGAATTGTTTGGAGTCTCAGAACTACAGAGCGTTTCATAGAACTCTCTAAAGGCTTCATTTCTTTCAGTTGGGTCTCTAACAGTTTCTCCTTGATTATTCTTTGTTGAAGTAATAAGCCTCTCACTCTGCAACCGTGTAACGCGCCATGCCAGCACCTTACCTGGAGCTTCCTGCTCATAGAAAGTCTGTCTGAGTCGTAAAAGACTGGCCATTGCTTTTGATGCTGACAACTCATTGTATTGAGCCCTCAGCAGTAATAGTCTGTTGTGATCTTCAGGAGAACCTGGCTGGTAGTAATCTTTTTCTACACATTTTACTTCTAATGATTTTACTATTTCAGAGGTCAGCCTTGCTTTATAGCTAGTAATGTTAATGATCTGTCCTCTAATAAAGGCTTTAAAGGCTTCCCACCTGATACTGGCTGAGGTTTCAATTGTATTTGTTTCAAAAAAGAATTTTATCTGGTCATCCAAAAAGGTTACAAAGCCGGGTCTTCCAGCCATTTCTGTTTAAAGCGCCATCTAGGAGGATCTCTCACTAGTTTACAATCTTCATAAAATAAGTGATCTGAGATTAAAATGCCATCATATGAACAGTCTTTTACCTTATATTTTAAATTTGCTGATATCAGGAAAAAGTCTATTCGTGAATAAGACTGGTGTGCACTGGAGTAGCATGAAAATTTTACCTCATCAGGATTATCTTCTCGCCATATATCAATGAGATTCATATCATTCATAAACTGATGGATTACTTTCCTACTCCGAGGATGGGGTTGGTCAGTTCCTGTATTTCTGTCCTTCACTGGCTCTAATGTACAATTAAAGTCGCCTGCTATCACGCAGTGACCAGGAAGAGTGGACAGGGGGGAGGAATACAATTTGAAAGAAGTTGGGTTCATCTGTATTTGGGCCATAAATGTTTGCCAAAATTAGTTGTTCGTTAAGGAGATTGCCTTGGATTATGAGATACCGTCCAAATCTATCTTTAACTACCTTGTTTATCTGTAAAGGAACTGATTCATGAACTAGTATGGCAACGCCTCTTGCTTGGGAGCTGAAGGAGGCTGAAAAAACTTTAATTTAATTTGATTAAATTTAAATTAATTTATTTAATCTTATTCATTACTTGTTTAACCTTTTTTAGTTTTTGTAGCCCTCTACAGTTCCAAGAAGTAATCTTAATTCTTAATTCACTGGACATTTTAAAGTAGTTGGAGTTGTTTCTCTCAAAATTGTAGGAGATTTGCATTGTAATGGTACCCAGCAAAGACTGGTATCAATGTCGGTGTTATAACCCCCCACTTCCATAACATAAAAAAATAACCCAAAACCCAATCAGATTTATTCAGCTGAATTTCCTTCCCTTTTAAATCGTAAGTCTTCCAGAAGGCTGGTAGCTGTTCTGCAAAAAGGTAGGACTCAGCAAAACTCTCACTTCCTCCGCTGCTTTAATTAGACTGTAATCCCCTCCACTCCACAAACATGATTTCACATCACTACAACAGGGATGAAAGGATGCCTGTGTGACAAACGACACATCTGCAACATTTCCCTAAATCTGAACGTAGCTGTAATTGCAGTCCATCATTTAAAATAAGTAAACAAGATCTGCACATAGCTCAGAATTTAGTGACAGTTACAGACGAATCCTGCAAAGTTCAATTTCTGCCACAAAGTAAACATGTTGCAGTCCATAAATAAAAATGTTTGCATGAATAATTGATAACCATGTTTCATTTTCACATAAATTCATTACTTTAACTGCTTGTCAAGCATCTTACTCTTTACCTTCACCTCTTCTTGCTGAGCTGAGTGAGTCTGTCCCTTTCAAAGGATATTCTGCTGCTGAGTCACTCTAAAAAGAATATTTGAGCTTAGTTGATATGAAAGATTATGTTTTCATTGATCTAATGTAATTATATTGGTTTGGTGATGGAATCTTTTTTTTTTTTTTGTCAACCAACCTCAAAAAAACACTCTAAACTGACCTTTTAAAAACTTTCGTTCAAATTAAATTTATTAAGTTGTTTCAGCTTCAGCATGCACGAAGAGCAAAAGGGGTGGAGCTATTTTTAAAATTCAACGCATCTGAACCACAAAGGCTCATGGGAAATGCAGATTCAGCAGGAATTTAATCTTTTATGATTGTTATCCTATAAATTTGAGTCATGTGTTTACTGCCTTTGTTAAGGTTACATTCAGAGAAAGTTGTTAAGAAATTCTGTTCAGTTTGGACATCAAAGTTGCACCATGAGTGTGAAAAAACAGTACAAGGAGATCATTTTGGATACTTTAACTGAATAAAGAGAACTGAGTATAATTTACTACAGCATTCAAGTTTCTTAAATTAAGTGAAAAGTTTCAGGTGAAATTAAATTAGAATATTGGGAAAAGCAACTTCATTGATTTTATTTAAAACAACTTAAAATAAATGGTTTGCTTCAGTGAAAAAAAAACAGTTTGCATGAACTTAAAGTTAGGTTAAACCAACTTTTTTTAAATTTATTTACATTGAATTAATGTAGAAATATTTGGTGTGACCAATTATCTTAATTTTTTTAGGTTAAGCCATAGCTAAAAAATTTTCAGTGTGTGGTCAATACTCTTACTTTCTTTTACTCAAGGTTTTCATTTCTCCACTTCTTGTTGCCAAATAACAAAACACTTTTATTATTGAGCTTCCTTGATTTGTGTCTTGGATATTAAAATAACTTATTAAATATCTTTATTGGTATGGAAATGTTAAAAGTAGCTACTTTCAGACTAACCTGATTTAAATCATCTGGGGGGGTTAAAAAAAAAAACGCGGGGGGGTTTTCTTTTTCCACGCACACTATATAAGAAAGGGGTAGAAGTTAGGGGGTATTTTATTTTGGAAGGAAATAATTAATAATGGGGGGGGGGGAGGATGAAGGGGGGGGGGGGGGGTGGGGGGGGGGGATGGAGGATATTTTTTTTTTTATTTTTTGTTTGGGGGTTTTTTTTATTAAATGAAAAAAAGAGAGTAATGAAGTGTACAGGCAGGATAATGGTTGGGGGCGGCGGGGTGGTGTTTTTTTTGGGGTGGGTTTGGGTTGGGGTCGGGGGGGGGGTTTTTGGTTAAGGGGGGGGGGGGGGGAGGGGGGGGGGGGAAATAGGGGGGAGAGATAATATCTCAAAACAATAAAAAGGAATATAAAAAAAAAAAAAAAATGAAAAAAGACATGGGGAAATCTCCTCCACAAGGTATTGTAAAAAACAGGGGGAGGGAGGCGGGGGTACTTTCAGACCGCTCTGTTTCTCAACTACAGCTTCTCTGTAACTGAACAAACGTCTGAGTTAAAGAAGAAATAAGAAATCTGACTGCCAGAGTTGTTTCTCTGTTTGCAGTGATGGTTCAGCATCAGCGTTGACTGATACATGATCATATTGATCAAACACACACTCATGACAAGTTCTTTATGTCATCATTTCCTGTTTCCTGTCAATGATCCAGTGGGAGGGACGGATTTGTAAATCTCCATCTAACAGGATCGGGATCATTTTGATCCAATCCACCAAAGTTTGGAAATACCCAGATATCAATCTGAGATCCGTGGAACTGAATCCAGGGATTTGGAAATCCAGATCATTTTGATCGGGATTCAAAGTTTTGAAATACTGGGCCCAGGAGGGATTATACCCTCCTGCTAGCGAAGCCCCGTTGATATCCTGGTAAAACCTCACCGGCTGGTTCCTAAAAAGGACCTGTCTCTTGGCCTTGGCTGCTCTCACTACCATTTCTGTATCTCTATAGTTCAGAAACTTTATAAGAAGTGTCCTCGGAGAAGGGATGGGCGATCTGGACTAAAAAATGTATCACGATAATTTCTCTTATTTATCACGGTAACGATAAATGACGATAAAAGCTATCAGCAAAATATTTTGTATTATAAATCTGTCACTAAATTCTGTCTTGAAAGCCCTACAAAACACCAGAAGCCACTATATCAATTAAGTTCAAGTAGTACACCGGTATTGCAAAACTGTAGTGACACCAATCAAACAAGTCTGAAATATGAGAGACCAAATGCCACATTTATTCAAATGATGCAAACAGCAAAAATAACTTTGCTTATTAAAAAAAACAAAGTAAAACACAACCTGGTAAATTGTCATCTCACGATAAAAACGATAAATTCAAATTGTTATTGTGGGGAATTTCTTTGACGATATATCGCACACGATAAAATATCGCCCATCCCTACCTCGGAGTACCGCTAGACTCTTTTCGGTGTGCCCTCTCCACGGTGATTTTCGTGCGCGACGGTGCCAGCTCCAGTGCCAGCTCCAGTGCCTCCGGTAAGCAGCTCTCCAGAAAGGCGCAGGCGTCTTCACCTTCGGCTGAAGGTTAACGATCCACAGGTTGGAGCGTCTAGATCGCGTCTCCAGGTCCAGTAACTTTTCCCCCAAGTCTTTATTTTTGTTGTCCAGGTATTGTACTTTGACTTGGAGTGTGGTGACATTATCTCCGCCTGTCTGACGCGCTCTGCACATTCCATAATGTCATTTCGCACATTATCGATTGCAGATAAGACGACGTCAAATTTGGTGGAAAATTCTGTTTTCTTTCTTTTTTTTTTCTTCTTTTTTTTTACTTGTCCTGTCCAGCATTGAAGCAAGCAGAATGGAAATCTGATTGCTTTATTCTGTTGAACAGTTTTGCTTTACCAAGCGGAGCTTTATGAACATAAGGCTCCACTTGATATCATGTTTATTCATTTTATTTCTTTATTTAAACATTTGTCTATTACACCATTCCATATCATACTGCTGGGCCTGACAAGGGAGAAATGAAAGTTAACAGAGGTAATGATAGAAAGTGAAACAGAGAGAGAGGAGTAAGGAAGAGGAAGAGAGAGAGGAGAGAAAACATGAATCCACTTACACAGTTCACTGGTACATCTGTACCGTGATCCCTAAACAACCAAGGTCTCTGTTGGAAAACAAAACAAGCAATCCCCTACAGGAGGACCTGCAGGTGGCTTAAATATCCTCAGATCATACAAACACACGCAGAACTACGCAGAGAAGAGGTACAACCTAGTCAGCGCAATGGGAAGTAGAGAAGAGGTACAACCTAGTCAGCGCAATGGGAAGTAGAGAAGAGGTGCAACCTAGTCAGCGCAATGGGAAGTAGAGAAGAGGTACAACCTAGTCAGCGCAATGGGAAACAGCGTCACAGCATCAACATGCATAATAAAGGGTCTCCGTGGTGATACAGTCATGCAGATGCAGCCTCGTCTCTGCAAGGAGGAGGAAGCCCGCAAGGCTCACGACCCAGGCCCCCAGCAGCCACCCAGAGGCCCAGATCCCAGCTACCCCCCCCCCCCCCCCCCAAAGAGCGGACATGCATCCCCCCGAAGGGCGGCAAAAGGCGGCCCCAGCCGGAGCCCCCCGCAGTCTGGGGGCCCAGGCCCCAGCGGACCAAGACCAGCAGCTGCCAGCCCCCACCCCAACGTCCCTGCCCCACACACCTGACACCAGGGCGCCACCACCTCTACCACCCCCTACCCCGCCACCACGCTCACACACACACTCCCCACACACCTACCCCAACACTAGGGCTGAAAGATATACCATCACCGCCCCCACATCAAGACACAGGCACCCAAGACGTCAATACCGCAAGAGCAACCACACAAAAGATACAGATCCCCCCCGCGCCCGCCCCACATACAAAGCCCCGGAAGCCACAAACAAAACCGCACCCCCCACCAAAGCGCCCGGCCCCCAACCAACCCGCAGCCACACCGCACCACACCGACACCAAGATGCCCGGCACGAATACCAAGATACGAACCTCCGCCCACACCGCCCAGCCCTACCCAACACCTCCGTGTACCCCCCCCACACACACATACACCCACCCACTCCGCTCTCCGACCTTACATACCCACACTCACTCCTCCCTCCACCCCCAACACTCTCCTCCCTCTACCGTCCACACCTACCCCCACCTCCTCATACCCTCTAACACACACATGCACTCCCCCCACATAACTGCACCAACCCCTCCCCACCCCCCCACACATACGCCCCCACCTCCCTATACCCCCAATACCCCATACAGTCCCCCCCTTACATGTCCAGCCCCGCCCATCCCTCTGGCCTATCACAGTCCCGCCCTTCCTTCCTTCAGCCCCTCATGACCATCCCTACTAGACACTCACGAGCATGCCCCTCCTTCCCCCATCCCCCCTTTCCTCCAACCACTTACCCACATCTCCTCCCTCTTCCAGCCCAAGTTCCTCCCTCCCACATTTCCTCTTTCACACTCTCATTCATTATTCTCACATACCCACCTCTCTCTTGCCCATGCCCTCGTGCCTCCTGAGTGGTAGCTCGGGCCGGGGAAGGAGCCGCGAGCTCCAAGCCCCCAACTCGCCCCCCCCCCCCCCCCCCCCCCCCCCCCCCCCCCCCCGGCCCGCCGCCCCCCAGACCCCAGGACCCCCCAAAGCAGCCACCCCTAACCACAGGCGCGTGAGGCAGACCCATCCCCCCCCCCCCCCCCAGGAGGCCGGGGGGGAGGGGGAATAAAAGGGCCCCCCCCCCCCCCCCCCCCCTTAAAAGAATGTGTGTGAAATGTGTGTTATTTAGGGAAAAAAGGGGGGGGAGGTGATATGGGGGGGGGGGGGGTGGGGGGGGAGGGCCCCCCAACCGGCCCCCCCCTCCTTCCTATTAAATAGTCAACCCCCCAAAAGAGGGTGAGAGTTTTTATTTTTATATATTATTGTTAAAGGAGGTAAGGGGGGGGGGGGTAAGAGGAGTAAAGGAAGGGATTTTTGGGTCCTCCTCACAAACTCTAAAAAAAAAAAAATATGTATATAATATTTTAATGGAATATTTGGGAGTGGAATGGTTAATAGAAGGGTGGCGGGTGGAGGGTCAAGTCATTTTAATTATGGAAGTTGGGAAAAAGGGGGTGGGGAAGGGGGGGGAAGAAGGGGAGAGTAGATTATTGAAAAGATTAGCTTTTTTAAAAAAAAATAAAATAAAAATTTTCAAAAAAAAAAGGGAAAAAAAAAAAAAAAGAAAAAATTAAAGAAAGAAAAAAAAAAAGGATGAAAAAGGAAAAAAGGGAAGGAAAAAAAAAAAAAAAAAAAAAAATAAAAAAATCTAAAACAAAAAAAAAAAAAAAGAAAAAGATAGGAAAGAAAGGATAAAAAAAGGGAAAAAAAAAAGAAAAAAAAAGAAAAGCAAACCGTGAATACAGCAAACCGTGAATACAGCAAAGCGTGACCACAGCAAAGCGTGACCACAGCAAAGCGTGAACACAGCAAACCGTGACCACAGCAAACCGTAACCACAGCAAACCGTGAACACAGCAAACCGTGAACACAGCAAACCTTGACCACAGCAAACCGTGACCACAGCAAACCGTGACCACAGCAAACCGTGACCACAGCAAACCGTAACCACAGCAAACCGTGAATACAGCAAACCGTGAACACAGCAAACCGTGAATACAGCAAATCGTGACCACAGCAAAGCGTGAACACAGCAAAGCGTGACCACAGCAAACCGTAACCACAGCAAACCGTGAACACAGCAAACCGTGAACACAGCAAACCGTGAACACAGCAAACCGTGACCACAGCAAACCGTGACCACAGCAAACCGTGAACACAGCAAACCGTGAACACAGCAAACCGTGAACACAGCAAACCGTGACCACAGCAAAGCATGACCACAGCAAAGAGTGACCACAGCAAACCGTGACCACAGCAAAGCGTGACCACAGCAAACCGTGAACACAGCAAACCGTGAACACAGCAAACCGTGAACACAGCAAACCGTGAACACAGCAAACCGTGACCACAGCAAAGCGTGACCACAGCAAAGAGTGACCACAGCAAACCGTGACCACAGCAAACCGTGACCACAGCAAACCGTGACCACGGCAAAGCGTGACCACGGCAAACCGTGAATACGGCAAACCGTGAATACAGCAAAGCGTGAATACAGCAAAGCGTGAATACGGCAAAGCGTGACCACGGCAAACCGTGAATACGGCAAAGCGTGAATACGGCAAAGCGTGACCACGGCAAACCGTGAATACAGCAAAGCGTGAATACGGCAAACCGTGAATACAGCAAACCGTGAACACAGCAAACCGTGAACACAGCAAACCGTGACCACAGCAAACCGTGACCACGGCAAAGCGTGACCACAGCAAACCGTGAATACAGCAAAGCGTGACCACAGCAAACCAGGAACGGCACTGTGGCGTGCATGTGCGTGTTTTTGTGTCCAACTGTTTCATTGCTTTTTAAGATAATTGGATAAATCTATGACACGCACCATTTTAGGGCTGGACGATTATGGAAAAAATTATAATCACGGTTATTTTGACTGATACTGAAATCACGATTAATATACACGATTATTTATTGATTTTATAAAAAGTGTTTATTGAACCACATAACTCAACTTCAAATATAACTTTTAAAAAAATTAAACTGAAAATAAATTAGAAACAAGTAAAGTAGTAAAATAAGAATATTATTTACAATAATAATAGCAAATAAAAATGAATCCTTACTGTGCGTTCAGACCAAGAGCGACTAAAGCTGTAAAATCACCGGAAGTCATTCACTTTCAATGTGCAGGAGCGACAAGAGCGAATAAAGCGATAGAAGCCACGCGCTACAAAAGTTGAGCGATTAGAGCGACTAAACAAAGTTAAAAATAGTTTAACTTTATGCAAATTGGCTATGACACGTTTCAGCTGTAAAATCCTGACAACCAATCAGAATGTAGACATTGTTCACTTCCCGGAGTCCCCGGAAACGAACTCTGAACTCTGGTGCCGTATTTTGGTTCCCAGTCAAAATGACAACAGAAACGCTGATAACTGCCGTCGCTGACCCCCCAGTATTGTATGACCCGACACTTTAGGCCTGTCGGGATCTCCAAAAGACGGCTCTGGCCTGGGAAGAGGTATCACGTGCCGTTGGTTTGTCCGGTAAGTTGATAAAATTATTTTTAAAATAGGCGTGAAACTTGCCTGCTAATCGAGCGCCTTGCATGCTATGTGAATGGGACGATATCATTTATAAATATGGAAAGTACTATGTTATAATAATAATAACTGACAGGGATAAAAATACGTATTTCCCTTTTGTCCATCGTCTTGACATTTAGTTTGAGAGTGAGAGATGAATGAGTGAAGATCTGCAGATGCAGATCAGTGAAGATGATGTACGTAACTAAGCTACAACATTATTTTGTTTTGGGGTGTAATTTAATCAGTGATGTCCAGACCGTTGTTTTTCAGTAGGAGACGGATTTCTGGTTAATCGCAGGCTACAACTTGTCAAAGCACAAGGCAGCAATCACGAAAAGCATCACTGCAAAAGCTCTGCTAATGGTAAAAAGCAGACGGTCCTTTTAAAAGGATATGCAAAATGGAACGTGATGTCATAAGCGACTTGAGCGACAAAAGCGAACAGATTTTCGTAGCAGCTGTTTTTATGAGCTATTTTACAGCTTTAGTCGCTCTTGGTCTGAACGCACAGTAAGTCTGCATGCGTTCCTGTTCTATCCTCCTGCAGTTTGCTTCCTGTAACTCCACCAGTCTGTTCACTTCAGGATTCATCGTTTTTCTTCGATTACAGTGTTTTTATGATTGTGAAAAGGCAAAATTGAAATCACGATTAAAATCCGATTAATTGTCCAGCCCTCCATCATTTATGCTATAAAAGGTGACTTTCACACACATTCAGCACATTATGTATTATATCTGCCTGTGAAGCACTTTGGTCAACAGTGTTGTTTTTAAAGTGCTACGTAAATAAAGTGGAGTTGGAGCACTAAAGCTAATGTAGATACCTGCCAAAGAATTGATAAATCAGAAGAAAATGCATATATTGTAGATATGCACAATATAATCTGCCCCCTATCGATATCAGCCTTAAAACTGAGTATGGGGCAACGGCCACCCCACCGATATTTAACCGATCCGGCTGCTTTTTCTAAAGTAAAAAAAAAAAACCTTCTTCAAAACTTCTTTTTTCTTACAGACCTTCAAACTTGTAAAGACTAGGAGTGGAAAAAATTATTGATACTAAAATACCGTGATATTTTCATATGCTGATATCATATTGACATTGGCGGTATCGATCTATTTTACTAACGAAATCTCACATTATTTCATCGTTCTGTTACGAAGTCTCGGAAGAATTCATGAAATATCGTCAGATTTTGTAATAAAACGATGAAATCTCTCGAGATTTCGTAAGTAAAATAGATCTGATTCCACATTTTTAAATATCGATTTGATATCAGCATATGAAAATATTGCAGTATTTCAGTGTGTCGATACTTTTTCCCACCCCTATTTTTCAGAGTGACGGAGACAGATAACAAAACTGCTTTTGCAATGACTGCTTATTTTTTCAGCTTTGATATCGGTATCCATATCGGTTATTGGCCCCATGAGTTTTAAAATATCAGCATATCGGATATTGGCCAAAATTCCATTATCGTGCATCCCTAATATATTGTAGATAACTGGTTGCGCCACCTGACATTTTTTATGCACTGATCAGGGCTCCAGACTGACTTTTTCACCAGGAGCACAGCGACCCCTTACTTACATTTTTAGGAGCACAAGAAGAAAATTTAGGGACGCACACCGAAATCAACTTGCAAAGCAAAAGTTCACATTTCCTCACTTTCACTGAATTACTGATAACTACTTGAACAATAAATGCAGAAACTACGATGTTCACAGGTCACAGCACATGTATGTCTCAGACTGGCTCCGTGTTTACTCCGTCATGTTTTAGCTGTGTGGTGCAGGTCCCTGGAAGTTGTGGGTAGCGATGCAACGGATCAATGACGTCACGGTTTGAAGCGGTTTATGGTTTTTGAGTCGTGGATCGGATCTGCAAAAAGGAGAGGAAAAGTCCAAGACAAATTTACCTCTATTTATTTGTTTCAGTATTTTTGCCCGTTAAAAATATTCACCTCCAGACTCACTCCACTCAGACATATAAAATAGATTAATGATAAAGAAATGATGATAAAGGGACCAGGAACAGATGACAAAATGCATGATGTCACCATTTCACGTGATAACAATCATGATAAAGAGGGCTGGATTAAAGTCCTGTGGTCCATGATGGACAAAAACCCACTCAGACCCCTGATGATTGACTTCTAATCTGGTGTCAATGATAGAGCCCGACCGATATGGGATTTTTGAGGCCGATTCCGATACCGATATTGGGGGCTTTAAAAAACCCGATATCCGATATATTGGCCGATATCCGATGTCAGCCGATATATGTCAGCCAGGATATTAAAAAATGAACATGGACACACATACTGTCTAACTGTAGTCCAACTTAAATTCTTATAATGACCAAAATGTGATTCAACACTAAGAATCAGAACATCCAGAATCTGTGATGATGTTTTAGGTGGTGACACAGATTTGTTGTGTTTTCTGCCTTACTGGTGCTGCAGCCCAGGTTAAAGTTCACACCGCAGATGTTGCATCTAACACCTGTTGAATCTTTGTGAAGTGGCTCCACACCTTACTCTTCTCCTCTGCCTGGGAATGAATATATATATACATTTAGTGTATATTAGTAATTAGGTTTCAATACTATAGATGACCATTTCAAAATGAAAACAAGTTGCTGCAAACAGCTTACAGTGATAACACACAGACTAATGGAAGGTGTTTTATAAATGATATATTTTTAAAGACTCATTCACTGAAACACCTTAGAAATATAAATTTGTCATCTTTAAGCTTCAAAAAGTTCCATCTTCCGCTTAACACAAGGGACTAAACTAGATTTAAGAGCAATGTTGCAGCTTTTAAATCTAAACAGAATTACAAATAAATACATTAGTTGGAGCCTTTTAATTAGTTTAATGAAAACTTAAACTTCTGAATTTACGAGTCCCAGTAAAACCTGCATGGCATGAAGTATAGAGGGACACAATATAATAATTTTATATAACAGGAGATGTAAGTTAACAGTTGCTTTTATCTCGTTTGTGTCACAAAGAAGCGACTTACACAGCGTTTACTGCTGTATAACAGTCTGACATTAGCTAATAGTAGAGATGGAGTTAGCAGCTGTATAACAGTCTGACATTAGCTAATAGTAGAGTGGAGTTAGCAGCTGTATAACAGTCTGACATTAGCTAATAGTAGAGATGAATTAGCAGCTGTATAACAGTAACATTAGCTAATAGTAGAGATGGAGTTAGCAGCTGTATAACTGTCTGACATTAGCTAATAGTAGAGATGGAGTTAGCAGCTGTATAACAGTCTGACATTAGCTAATAGTAGAGATGGAGTTAGCAGCTGTATAACGGACTGACATTAGCTAATAGTAGAGACGGAGTTAGCAGCTGTATAACGGTCTGACATTAGCTAATAGTAGAGATGGAATTAGCAGCTGCATAACAGTCTGACATTAGCTAATAGTAGAGATGGAGTTAGCAGCTGTATAACAGTCTGACATTAGCTAATAGTAGAGATGGAGTTAGCAGCTGTATAACGGTCTGACATTAGCTAATAGTAGAGATGGAGTTAGCAGCTGTATAACAGTGACATTAGCTAATAGTAGAGATGGAGTTAGCAGCTGTATAACAGTCTGACATTAGCTAATAGTAGAGATGGAGTTAGCAGCTGTATAACGGTCTGACATTAGCTAATAGTAGAGATGGAGTTAGCAGCTGTATAACAGTCTGACATTAGCTAATAGTAGAGATGGAGTTAGCAGCTGTATAACAGTCTGACATTAGCTAATAGTAGAGATGGAGTTAGCAGCTGTATAACAGTCTGACATTAGCTAATAGTAGAGATGGAGTTAGCAGCTGTATAACGGTCTGACATTAGCTAATAGTAGAGATGAAGTTAGCAGCTGTATAACAGTCTGACATTAGCTAATAGTAGAGATGGAGTTAGCAGCTGTATAACAGTCTGACATTAGCTAATAGTAGAGATGGAGTTAGCAGCTGTATAACAGTCTGACATTAGCTAATAGTAGAGATGGAGTTAGCAGCTGTATAACAGTCTGACATTAGCTAATAGTAGAGATGGAGTTAGCAGCTGTATAACAGTCTGACATTAGCTAATAGTAGAGACGGAGTTAGCAGCTGTATAACGGTCTGACATTAGCTAATAGTAGAGATGGAATTAGCAGCTGCATAACAGTCTGACATTAGCTAATAGTAGAGATGGAGATAGCAGCTGTATAACAGTCTGACATTAGCTAATAGTAGAGATGGAGTTAGCAGCTGTATAACAGTCTGACATTAGCTAATAGTAGAGATGGAGTTAGCAGCTGTATAACAGTAACATTAGCTAATAGTAGAGATGGAGTTAGCAGCTGTATAACAGTCTGACATTAGCTAATAGTAGAGATGGAGTTAGCAGCTGTATAACAGTCTGACATTAGCTAATAGTAGAGATGGAGTTAGCAGCTGTATAACAGTCTGACATTAGCTAATAGTAGAGATGGAGTTAGCAGCTGTATAACGGTCTGACATTAGCTAATAGTAGAGATGGAGTTAGCAGCTACATCTTTGTTTATTTCACAAAGAGGCAACTTGCACTGTTAAAATGCTAAAGTGCTAGCTAAAACTAGCGCATTTAAAACTCGCCTGCTCTCCTTAATGCGCTCTAACAGCGTGTTTCCACGAGGACGTTTGTTGTTACGGAGCACTAAAGTGTAGTTTTGGTCTGCTCTCTGCCTGCGTAGCGCATGTGTGCTGCGGGGATGGGGAGCAGGGAGGGGGTGCAGAGAAAGCACTGCTCTCTGTAAGGGGAGGGGGAGGAGGCAAGGAGCAGCATGAGCAGCTCTCAGGAAGGGAGGGGGGAGAGCAGAAGCGCACAGCAGAAGTTTCTTTTTGCCGTTTGAAGCAAAACTAGAATTTTCATATCGGCCACATTTTGGCCGATGCCAATTAATGAGCCAGACGCCAAAATCGGCCTGATATATCGGTCGGGCTCTAGTCAATGATAATTCAGCCATTGCCAATCTGCGGGCTTTTATTTTGAAGTTCACCGGATACTTTACACTGAATGCTCCCGTGTCTGATTTCCTGTCTGGTCCTGGCTACACGGCTACGCCGCTTAGAGACTGACGCGTTGGAAGCATGTGCTGTCATAAACAGACTCGACACCGCAACCAGACGCTGATGGCTTCACAGGTGTTCTGTGTTCTGCAGTCGCTCTGACAGCGTTTCCTCCACAGCTTCTGGAACAGACTCTGTTACATCATCACCTACAACAACCTGCTGCATCAGCAGACTCTAGTTTATCTGTGTTTCCTGTGACGCCCAAATTAAATGATTTTGTGAGGCTCCACTTCACCAACAAGCTCCTCCACTCCAGTCTCCATAAAATTGCATTTTATCGTTTTTTCGGTCGCCAGGACTCAGTTTTTTTCTCTCTCTTTTACTTGTCCTGTCCAGCATCAAAGCAGCAGAATGGAAATCTGATTGCTTTATTTTGTTGAACAGTATTGCTTTACCAAACGGAGCTTTATGAACATTATTCATAATGGGATTCAGTTTTAAATGTCTCAGATCAGCTGGTTCATTTATATGCAAAAATATCCATGAGGTGCTTTGCATTGACCATTTATGGAAGAAAGTGGGCGTGTAGGAGGCGGGGCCAAATTCACCTGCGCAAACTTCCAGGAAGAGTGTGATTTATAAAGGGGAAACTGCTGGAATCTGTGCGTACGCACGGTTTTATAAATCTGAATATTGTTTGGCGTATGCAAACTTTTGGTTTTGGGCGTACGTAGATTTTAGTAAAGATCCTACGTACCCTTTATAAATGAGGCCCCAGGTCCTGGAGACGCAGAGTCCCGGTCCTGGAGACGCAGAGTCCCGGTCCTGGAGACGCAGAGTCCCGGTCCTGGAGACGCAGAGTCCCGGTTCTGGAGACGCAGAGTCCCGGTCCTGGAGACGCAGAGTCCCGGTTCTGGGAGACTGATTGTCACGTCCAGACCGAGGTTTTGAACTTCCTCCGTAACTGTTTTACCAGATGCCGACCTTCATGATCTCCAGCACGGTCATAATTTCTGTTCGTTGGTGATTTCAGATCCAGCTTGGGTGAATCCTGGTCCAGGACATGATGGCAGACCTGGGCATCAGAGTCGGGGACATGGTCCTGATGGTGTGGACGCAGCCGTCGACGCCTGAAGCCCTGAAGCGCTCCGCAGAGGAGCTGGGGGGCGCTGTTGGTGTAAACGGGAAGGTGGCCGTGGAGAATGTGGAGAGGCTGTTGCTCTGTGAGTAATCCTCCTCCGCTAGTTTGGCTGGAGTCCTGCTGGAGTCCTGCTGGAGTCCTGCTGGAGTCCTGCTGGAATCCTGCTGGAGTCCTGCTGGAGTCCTGCTGGAGTCCTGCTGGAATCCTGCTGGAGTCCTGCTGGAGTCCTGCTGGAATCCTGCTGGAGTCCTGCTGGAGTCCTGCTGGAGTCCTGCTGGAGTCCTGCTGGAGTCCTGCTGGAGTCCTGCTGGAATCCTGCTGGAGTCCTGCTGGAGTCCTGCTGGAGTCCTGTTGGAGTCCTGTTGGAGTCCTGTTGGAGTCCTGTTGGAGTCCTGCTGGAGTCCTGCTGGAGTCCTGCTGGAGTCCTGCTGGAGTCCTGCTGGAGTCCTGTTGGAGTCCTGCTGGAGTCCTGCTGGAGTCCTGCTGGAATCCTGCTGGAGTCCTGCTGGAGTCCTGCTGGAGTCCTGTTGGAGTCCTGCTGGAGTCCTGCTGGAGTCCTGCTGGAGTCCTGCTGGAGTCCTGTTGGAGTCCTGTTGGAGTCCTGTTGGAGTCCTGTTGGAGTCCTGTTGGAGTCCTGCTGGAGTCCTGCTGGAGTCCTGTTGGAGTCCTGTTGGAGTCCTGTTGGAGTCCTGCTGGAGTCCTGCTGGAGTCCTGCTGGAGTCCTGTTGGAGTCCTGTTGGAGTCCTGCTGGAGTCCTGCTGGAGTCCTGCTGGAGTCCTGCTGGAGTCCTGTTGGAGTCCTGCTGGAGTCCTGTTGGAGTCCTGTTGGAGTCCTGTTGGAGTCCTGCTGGAGTCCTGCTGGAGTCCTGCTGGAGTCCTGCTGGAGTCCTGCTGGAGTCCTGCTGGAGTCCTGTTGGAGTCCTGTTGGAGTCCTGCTGGAGTCCTGCTGGAGTCCTGCTGGAGTCCTGCTGGAGTCCTGTTATGGGCCTTTTCCATTGTGGCTCCAGAGGACCGAACTCGGCCCCCTGCTCTAGACTCAGAAAGTTACAGCCGGTCAGACAGAGACTGTCCTCTTCTTCTGTCCTCAGCCTCTCATGCAGCGTCCAGCTTCGACTGGGTGCTCTCCTGCCTCCTGGCCGACGGCTCGTCCGTCCACAGCTCAGAGACGCTGGCGGAGATGGTCAGGGTGCTCCGACCGGGTGGGAGGCTGCTCCTGGATGAGCCGGTCACAGGTGAGAGACAAGTCTTCTGATATTTACAGTCCCCTAATCATCCAGCAGTTAGGTGACATCATCCAACAGTCAGGTGACATCATCCAGCAGTCAGGTGACATCATCCAGCAGTCAGGTCACATCATCCAGCAGTCAGGTGACATCATCCAACAGATAGGTGACATCATCCAGCAGTCAGGTGACATCATCCAGCAGTCAGGTGACATCATCCAGCAGTCAGGTGACATCATCCAGCAGTCAGGTGACATCATCCAACAGATAGGTGACATCATCCAACAGATAGGTGACATCATCCAGCAGTCAGGTGACATCATCCAGCAGTCAGGTGACATCATCCAGCAGTCAGGTGACATCATCCAGCAGTCAGGTGACATCATCCAACAGTCAGGTGACATCATCCAGCAGTCAGGTGACATCATCCAGCAGTCAGGTCACATTATCCAGCAGTCAGGTGACATCATCCAACAGATAGGTGACATCATCCAGCAGTCAGGTGACATCAGTGGAGCATCCTACCTCTGCTGCATTCAGGTGCAGTCAGACAGCAGAGCGTCTACCTCGTGTTCTTGTCTCCAGATGCGGAGTCCCAGGGTGTGAGGACGGTGGAGAAACTTGTGTCGGTCCTGAAGCTGTCGGGGTTCACATCAGTGATGCAGGTGAGCAGCTTCACCATGAAAAACTCTCAGATTTAACTCTGAACTCTGAGTGTGAAAATGCGCTGGGTTTTTCCAAATCGTCTGGGAAGGAGCCGCCACGCAGAGAAGCTAGAGTTTACCTGGTGATCACATCACCTGTTGGCCGCATGGGTCAACGGGAACGGACCCGTGTTTGTGGGAAACTCTCTCGGATCGCGTGGTTTTCCCGTGGAGGAAGCGAAATGACAAAACCTTCCTGCAGGCGCGTCTGAACTTGCCTCTGACTGATGTAAACACGAGAAGCTGCCGTTGCATCGGCAGGGAGGGAAACCTGCTGGACTCATATTTTCTCTCTGTTCAGGTCAGTAAAGCAGAGCTGAGCCCGGAGGCACTGAGCTCCCTCAGAGCCTCGACTGGTTACCAAGGAAACGCCCTGTCTCGCGTCCGCGTATCCGCTTCCAAACCGAACTACGAGGTGGGATCATCCAGCCAGATCAAGCTGTCGTTTGGGAAGAAGAACCCCAAACCAGGCAAGTTTAGATCAGTTTTACTGTCCTGGTTTTCCTTGGGGTCGGGCCTCGTGCCGGACCTGAAAGCCTCCTTTGACTTGAGGGGAAAAACCTGTAGATATTTACCTGCTTCTATAAGGCTGACGTGAAGTACCCAAAGTAGGAATTAGTCATGTACAAATGCAGAAGTATGTAATATTACGGTTTGATTACAACTCATGACAACTTTCAAATTTTATTGCAAATAAAAAGGTTTTTTTTTTTTGACCACACGACTCAAACTCCACAAAACTGAAACTCTACATGACTGAAACACTACACGACTGAAAGTCTGCACAACTTAAAGTCTACAAAACTGATACTCTGCACGACTGAAACACTGCACAACTAAAAGTCTACACGACTGAAAGTCTGCACGACTGAAACTCTGCACGACTGAAAGTCTACACGACTGAAACTCTGCACGACTGAAAGTCTACACAACTTAAAGTCTACAAAACTGATACTCTGCACGACTGAAAGTCTACACAACTTAAAGTCTACAAAACTGATACTCTGCACGACTGAAAGTCTACACGACTGAAACTCTGCACGACTGAAAGTCTACACAACTTAAAGTCTACAAAACTGATACTCTGCACGACTGAAAGTCTGCACGACTGAAAGTCTGCACGACTGAAACTCTGCACGACTGAAAGTCTACACGACTGAAACTCTGCACGACTGAAACTCTGCACGACTGAAACTCTGCACGACTGAAAGTCTACACGACTGAAACTCTGCACGACTGAAACTCTGCACGACTGAAAGTCTACACGACTGAAACTCTGCACGACTGAAACTCTGCACGACTGAAACTCTGCACGACTAAAAGTCTGCACGACTGAAACTCTGCACGACTGAAAGTCTACACGACTGATACTCTGCACAACTGAAACTCTGCATGACTGAAACGCTGCACGACTGAAAGTCTACACGACTGAAACTCTGCACGACTGAAACTCTGCACAACTGAAACTGCACGACTGAAACTCTGCACAACTGAAAGTCTACACGACTGAAACTCTGCACAACTGAAAGTCTACATGACTGAAACTGCACGACTGAAACTCTGCACGACTGAAACTCTGCACGACTGAAACTCTGCACGAGTGAAACTCTGCACGAGTGAAACTCTGCACGACTGAAACTGCACGAGTGAAACTCTGCACGAGCGAAACTCTGCACGAGTGAAACTCTGCACGAGTGAAACTCTGCACGACTGAAAGTCTACACGACTGAAACTCTGCACGACTGAAGCTCTGCACAACTGAAAGTCTACATGACTGAAACTGCACGACTGAAACTCTGCACGACTGAAACTCTGCACGACTGAAACTCTGCACGACTGAAACTCTACACGACTGATACTCTGCACGAGTGAATCTCTGCACGACTGAAACTCTGCACGACTGAAACTCTGCACGACTGAAACTGCACGACTGAAACGCTGCACAACTGAAACTCTGCACGACTGAAACGCTGCACGACTGAAACCTGCACGACTGAAAGTCTGCACAACTGAAAGTGTACACGACTGAAACTCTGCACGACTGAAACTCTGCACAACTAAAACTCTGCACAACTGAAAGTCTGCACGACTGAAACTCTGCACGACTGAAACGCTGCACGACTGAAACGCTGCACGACTGAAAGTCTGCACGACTGATACTCTGCACAACTGAAACTCTGCACGACTGAAACTCTGCACGACTGAAACTCTGCACGACTGAAACTCTGCACGACTGAAACTCTGCACGACTGAAACTCTGCACGACTGAAACTGCACGACTGAAACTCTGCACAACTGAAACTCTGCACAACTGATACTTTGCACGACTGAAACTCTGCACGACTAAAAGTCTACATGACTGAAACTGCACGACTAAAAGTCTACATGACTGAAACTGTGCACGACTGAAAGTCTACACGACTGAAACTCTGCACGACTGAAACCCTGCACGACTGAAACTCTGCACGACTGAAACTCTGCACAACTGAAAGTCTGCACAACTGAAAGTCTACACGACTGAAACGCTGCACGACTAAAATTCTGCCCGACTGAAACGCTGCACGACTGAAACGCTGCACGACTGAAACGCTGCACGACTGAAACGCTACACGACTGAAAGTCTACACGACTGAAACTCTGCACGACTGAAAGTCTACTCGACTGTAACTCTGCACGACCGAAACTCTGTACGACCGAAACTCTGCCCGACTAAAACGCTGCACAACTGAAACGCTGCACAACTGAAACGCTGCACAACTGAAACGCTGCACGACTGAAACTCTGCACGACTGAAACTCTGCACGACTGAAACTCTGCACGACTGAAACTCTGCACGACTGAAACGCTGCACGACTGAAACTCTGCATGACTGAAACGCTGCACGACTGAAACGCTGCACGACTGAAACGCTACATGACTGAAAGTCTACATTAGGATTCTCCATCAGCTTCAGACCCCAGATCCTCCTTTTGCTGCATTAACTCTGCAGATATGAGCGTAATCCTGGTTAATTTCTAGATTTTACCTTTGGCTCCCTCCTGCTTACATTAAGCTGATCTCAGTGTCTGCACATGCATCTGCATAGATCATGTTTTATCAACTTGTCTCCAGCAGAGAAACCTGCTCTGGATCCAAACACGGTGAAGATGTGGACGCTGTCGGCCAATGACATGGATGATGACGATGTGGTGAGTAGCAGAGCCATGGAGCAGAGCCGTGTGTCCAACACACCTTTATATCACGAACACGCCTCCGGTCAACAAACATGCGTCTGGATCAAGAACATGCCTCTAGATCACGAACACGCCTCTAGACAACGAACATGCCTCCAGTCAACAAACATGCCTCTAGACAACGAACATGACTCAAGACAACGAACATGCTTCTAGGGCTGGACGATAATTCAATATTGATATATATCGATCGATAGAGGTTTTTTCAATAGAAAAAAAAAGAGGGTCAATAAAGGTTCAATATAAAAGCACAGTTTTCGGCTGTAGCCTATCGGGTAGCACGATACTACAGTCACTCCTTCTGCCAATCCAATCACAAACGCAGACCCAGGCAAAGGCTGAATTGGACGCGATAAGTCCGCAAGGAAGCGGCATGTTTGAAAGGACAAGTCCATTTAAAGAGCGGATGGACTTTACTGCTCATGTTCTGCAATAAAAGTCTGAAAACGGCTTTAGTGTGAACTTTATTATAAGTAGGTCATTCAGTAAAAGCTTAAATGGCCACGGCTGCACCTGAAATAGCTTTTAATTTGATAATGGCTTTTATTTTTGATAAATATCGATATCGATCGATATTGATTTTTTTTTATCGATAATCTTTTTTTCTATATCGTCCAGCCCTACATGCTTCCAGTCAACGAACATGTTTCCAGTCAACGAACATGCTTCCAGTCAACGAACATGACTCTAGACAACGAACATGTTTCCAGTCAACGAACATGCTTCCAGACAACGAACATGGCTCTAGACAGTGAACATGCCTCTAGAGCAGGGGTCCCCAATTAGCAGCCCGCGGGCCGGATGTCCGGAAACGCGCAGCAAAATGTCCGGCCCGCACAGACCCAGTGAGACTTCAAAACTTCAAAAATGTGAAATAAAGCATGTTTGGTTCTATTTCAGTGTTTCCAACCATTACATAGGCAGGGCCCCCCCTTCCCTACCAGACTTGGTTTACCTGGTGAACATGACCGCATCATAGCTGCAGGTGTGTGTTCCTTTCAGATTTTCTCCGCTACCCCCCCCCCCCCCCCCGTGTCCTCCAGCACCGCGGACAGAGCTGGCCTCAGCAAACACATCAACCACTTCAGGATCAGACACTCATATCAGTGATTTAAACTATCAGGGACAAAGATGTTGTCTGCCTGTGTTAGAGGAACTGGAGCCCCTGAAGCATTCTTGCCCCCCTAAAATATCCTAGATTTAATTGATTTCATTATTGGCTTTGTAATGAAGCCCACACGTACTTTTAATAGTTTTATCCTTGTTGGGCACTAGACACTGATGCTGTTAGTGGGGGGTCTGTTACACAGCTCATGAACACATCATAAAGCAGAGCTGATTTTAAGGTTGTTAGTGCAGTCTAGCCTGGATGGAAGATAAAAGTATTAAAGTTTTATAGCTACTACTACATAATGTACATTTTACTAATCATACGATACACGTAATATCATACTTACGACAAAGCCATGTCACAGAAGTTACCGCTGGTAGACAATAAACACGCCTCTAGACAACGATCATGCCTCAAGACAGCGAACATGCTTCTAGACAACGAACACACCTCTAGACAACAAAAATCCCTCTAGACAACGAACACACCTCTAGACAACAAAAATCCCTCTAGACAACGAACACGCCTCTAGTCAATGAACACGCCTCTAGACAACAAAAATCCCTCAAGACAACGAACATGCCTCTAGTCAATGAACACGCCTCTAGACAATGAACATGCCTCTAGACAATGAACACGCCTCTAGACAATGAACACGCCTCTAGACAATGAACATGCCTCTAGTCAATGAACACACCTCTAGACAACGAATATGCCTTTAGACAACGATCATGCCTCAAGACAGCGAACATGCTTCTAGACAACGAACACACCTCTAGACAACAAAAATCCCTCTAGACAACGAACACACCTCTAGACAACAAAAATCCCTCAAGACAACGAACATGCCTCTAGTCAATGAACACGCCTCTAGACAACGAATATGCCTTTAGACAACGAACATGCCTTTAGAATAAGAACACACATCTAGACAATGAACACGCCTCTAGACAACGATCATGCCTCTAGACAACGATCATGCCTCAAGACAGCGAACATGCCTGTAGACCACGAACACGCCTCTAGACAGCGAACGTGCTTCTAGACAATAAACATGCCTTTAGATCACGAACACACTTTTAGACAACAAACATGCTTCTAGACAACGAACACACCTCTAGACAACAAAAATCCCTCAAGACAACGAACATGCCTCTAGTCAATGAACACGCCTCTAGACAATGAACACGCCTCTAGACAATGAACACACCTTTAGACAACAAACATGCCTCTAGATCACGAACACACCTTTAGACAACAAACATGCCTCTAGACAATGAACACACCTTTAGACAACAAACATGCCTCTAGACAATGAACACACCTTTAGACAACAAACATGCCTCTAGACAATGAACACACCTTTAGACAACAAACATGCCTCTAGACAATGAACACACTTTTAGACAACAAACATGCCTCTAGACAATGAACACACTTTTAGACAACAAACATGCCTCTAGACAATGAACACACTTTTAGACAACAAACATGCCTCTAGACAATGAACACGCCTCTAGACAATGAACACACCTCTAGACAACGAACATGCCTCTAGACAACGAACACGCCTCTCGACAAAGAATAGGGATGGGAATCGTTAAGAATTTAGCGATTCCGATTCCATTATCGATATCACGTTTCGATTCGGTTCCTTATCGATTCTATTATAGATTCTCATTGAATGATGAAATCCAGTATGAACGGCTTTGTTGCAGTTTTTCTTTCCATTTAAAACATGCATCAACCTTTTGCATTCAACCTCAAAGCTGACTTCAGTTAAAAAATAACTCATAAAATACAACTGCAGTGATCAACTTTTGTACAGTAACAGTTTCTGTGCAGAAAAAATAGCATGTTTACCTTTTGATGAAGGATACAAGATCTTTAAGGACTTAAAGGGACCGGACTGAATAAGTTAGACTTCATTTTACTTCCTTTGAACATGTTGAATTTAAATTACTATTGTTATCATGTGTGTGTAAATATGTATGTATATGTTTGTGTTTCGTTTCATTTGTCAGATATTTTGTTATAATTTAGAGAACAGTACACAGCAGTACACACCTGACACAGATGATGCTGCTGCTTTCCTTTTCAACATGTTCAAAATAAACTAAAGACTAAAGGTTAATGTGAAATGGCGCCATACTTTATGAATAATCTCTAACATTATTACAGTCAACGGGAATTCACGTTACCTGCGACGTTGTAGACGAAAGACATGCTGAGGCTCCCCACCGAGCGCCACCATGACGGTTGCTTAGCAACGTACAAAAGGCTTTATATTCTGACAAACTAACTGCTGTGTGGCCAAATGTTGGAGGTATTGTCTCCCTCTGATGTAATCAACGTGTAACTCGAGTTTATATCGTATCTTTTCATGAAATACAACGAAACTTTGGAGCACGTTCGCCGCGACGCCATGTTCGAGACGCATACGTGATCTCATCGCACAAATGCGTCCGACGTTTACGGGACCGATAAGAGGAATCGTTAGGCAGGCAGATGAGCGATTCCATGGAATCGAACAACAGAGATTCCCATCCCTAACAACGAACACGCCTCTAGATCACAAACGCGCCTCTAGATCAGGGTCGGGACATGCGACCCTGGTGAAGATCTGGTTTTATTGGCTAACTGGACCCTGACGTGATCATTGGTTCTGGCGGTCTAGGACCTGCTGGACTCGGACGCTCTGCTAGACGAGGAGGATCTGAAGAAGCCGGATCCGTTGTCTCTGAAAGCTCCGAGCTGTGGAGAAGGAGCCGCCAAGAAGAAGAAAGCCTGCAAGAACTGGTGAGGTCACACATGAAGGATGAGTCATGCGTGTTCTGCACGTGTTGGCCTGTAAACCTCCCGGTCGGGTTCTGTCTCCTGCACCGGTGAGGGCCTGTAGTCACCTGTGTTAAGAGAAAGTAACTAGTTTTCATGTGAAAGTGACATCTGCAGTCCTGTTCTGGGGTTTATGGGACGAAGTTGGTCACGTGCGGTCCAACATGTTACCACCTGGTTCTGGTAGATGCGCTGAAAAAAAGTGGAAAAAAGACGGGTCGCACGTCTCAAGTTCAGTTCTCATTAATGAAAATCAGTCATTGGGTGTTGAACCACGCAGAGTGAATTTATTTTTCTTATCGACTGAAGTGGAGAGCATCTCTGACCCAAGATTCAAAGGATGGCGGGGTGGGGGACTTCCAGCATAATGGTACCCTACGCCTCGCTAGCAACGAGAGAAAAGCTAGAAAGTCTGCTTTCCCTTTGGACAGCGTCACTGTAACCTGTAACACCCCAAACAGGGCTACAAAAGGGTCTGTGGAGAGGGACAACTCAAATACCTTTGACACAAATCAAATACAAGGGTGGCAGCAGTCACAAGCAGGGCTTACATCAGGATACGCTCCAGAAAGTGTCCAGTAGACACGATTTAAGATTTCACGTCATAGACATGATGGATTTCTCCTTAAAGGAACATTCCACCCACAGAATGATGTAACTTTATCTTCAACTTCCCCTCATGGTGAGAAAGACTCTGCAGCACTTTTTAATATCTCAAATGCAGCCGGAGATCAGGAAGGTTTCTGGTTCCCCCCCAACTTTCATATAATGGAGTTCACCGGGGTCCGAGCCAAAAAGGTCCATAAAAGTCCACAAAAACTTGTCAATATTCCTCCATACTGCTCGTCCAATGTAATCCAAGTGTCCTGAGTGGGTAGCGTCCAGAATTTACTGGAAACGACGTCATTTAGTAGATTTTTAGAGCCTAAACAGTAGAACATCTTACTATCACAAAGCACGCAAATGCGCGTTCACAAAACTACAGAAGCCTCGGCGTTCAGAGCCTACTCTGCCGATAATACAAGCGTAGAAGAAGAAGTTCTCTGTTTACATTGTGCTAAGAGCGACAGAGCTGCAGACAAACCGGGACAAACACAAGAGGGTCCAAGAGGGGTTGATGTTGATTTAAAACAAAGAAAGAAAGAAAAAGAGAACGCGTGATCTCGTCTGCAGCGGCTTCTGTAGTTTCGTGAACACGCATCGGCGTGCTTGCAGAAAATGTGATGTAGTACTGATGTAGTACTGTTTGGGCTCTAATGGGCCTTTTCCACCAGTACAGCTCAGCTCAACTCAATTGAATTTGGCTTGGTAGCTTTTCCATTACCCTTACCCCGACCACAAGTGAGCGGGGTAAGAGTGAAACTGCTGCAACGTCCTAGATTGTGCAACGTAAATGACAGCAGCAACAGTTCACACTCCCTGCCAGTAGGTGGCGGTAACGCACCTCATTTATTGTTAGCCAGCCGCCAGTAAAAACAGCAAAGAAGAAGACGACGACAAGAAGTAAGATAGGAGGGACGGATCATATTATTACTTGTGCTGCTTGTGTAGATAGATAGATAGATAGATAGACCTTTATTGTCCCCAGGGGAAATTCTTTTTCACATGCACTGTCAGAACATACATACAACACTGAAGACAGAATAAACACATAAGAAAACACATTGCAAATAATGGGAAGCAGGATTATCGCTTTGAGCAGTTAAGGGCAGCAATGGCAGAAAAGCCTTCGTGGCACAGTTGGTAGCAAACTAGCCTTGCAATCGAAAAGTCCTGGGGTTTGAATCCCTTTTCAGGCAAACAATATTCTTTTTTTTTTCTCCACGATCTTGTTGCGAATCTGAAATCACTCACTCACTGCATTGACAATAAAGTCTTCCGAATCTGAATCTTTTTTGTTATTTTTTTATTTAACCTTTACAGGGAGTGCAGAATTATTAGGCAAATGAGTATTTTGACCACATCATCCTCTTTATGCATGTTGTCTTACTCCAAGCTGTATAGGCCTATAGCCTACTACCAATTAAGCATATCGGGTGATGTCCATCTCTGTAATGAGAAGGGGTGTGGTCTAATTACATCATCATATCAGGTTTATTAGGCAAACAGAATTATTAGGCAACTTCCTTTCCTTTGGCAAAATGGGTCATAGAGGGACTTGACAGGCTCCGAAAAGTCAATCAAGTGACAATCAAGTGTTTCATTCAAAATATTCAACAGGGTCGCAAGAAACGTGGAAAACCCAAGGCGCAAAATAACTGCCCATGAACTGAGAAAAGTCAAGCGTGCAGATGCCACTTGCCAGCAGTTTTGCCATATTTCAGAGCTGCAACATCACTGGAGTGCCCAAAAGCACAAAAGCTGGTATGGGCCAGATGGATGGGCCCGTGGCTGGATCTGTAAAGGCCAGAGAGCTCCAGTCCGACTCAGACGCCAGCAAGGTGGAGGTGGGGTACTGGTATGGGCCAGATGGATGGGCCCGTGGCTGGATCTGTAAAGGCCAGAGAGCTCCAGTCCCACTCAGACACCAGCAAGGTGGAGGTGGGGTACTGGTATGGGCCAGATGGATGGGCCCGTGGCTGGATCGGTAAAGGCCAGAGAGCTCCAGTCCCACTCAGACGCCAGCAAGGTGGAGGTGGGGTACTGGTATGGGCCAGATGGATGGGCCCGTGGCTGGATCGGTAAAGGCCAGAGAGCTCCAGTCCCACTCAGACGCCAGCAAGGTGGAGGTGGGGTACTGGTATGGGCCAGATGGATGGGCCCGTGGCTGGATCGGTAAAGGCCAGAGAGCTCCAGTCCCACTCAGACGCCAGCAAGGTGGAGGTGGGGTACTGGTATGGGCTGGTATCATCAAAGATGAGCTTGTGGGGCCTTTTCGGGTTGAGGATGGAGTCAAGTTCAACTCCCAGTCCTACTGCCAGTTTCTGGAAGACACCTTCTCCAAGCAGTGGTACAGGAAGAAGTCCGCATCCTTCAAGAAAAACCTGATTTTCATGCAGGACAATGCTCCATCACACGCATCCAAGTACTCCACAGCGTGGCTGCAAGAAAGGGTCTAAAAGAAGAAAAACTAATGACATGGCCTCCTTGTTCACCTGATCTGAACCCCATAGAGAACCTGTGGTCCCTCATCAAATGTGAGATTTACAAGGAGGGAAAACAGTCCACCTCGATGAACTAGGGCTGGGCGATATGGACCAAAAGTCATATCTCGATATATTTAGGCTGAATATCGATATACGATATATATCTCGATATTTTTATCGCAAGGTGTGAGCAAATATTTTGTCACAGTCGGAGCCAAATATGACATTACAAGTAGTTTAATTTAAACAGACCGGATGAAATAATGCTCAGCTGTTCAAAGAATGATAAAATGTAAACAGAAATACTGTATAATACTGTATGTAATAATACTCGCAGATGCAAGCAAGGGACATTACACAGAATTAAATGTAACAAACCCTCGTAAGGTCAGCATTTATATACAAAGACAAAACAAATACACATTGAACTCCATATCTCGATATGGGCGATATGGTCCAATTTCATATCTCATTTGAAAATATATCGATATACTTTTCATATCGATATATCGCCCAGCCCTACTCTGAACAGTGTCTGGGAGACTGTGGTTGCTGCTGCACGCAATGTTGATGGTGAACAGATCAAAACACTGACAGGATCCATGGATGGCAGCTTTTGAGTGTCCTTGCAAAGAAAGGTGGCTGTATTGCTCACTGATTTGTTTTTGTTTTGTTTTTGAATGTCAGAAATGTATATCTGTGAATGTTGAGCTGTTATATTGGTTTCCCTGGTGAAAATAAATAATTGAAATGGGGATATATTTGTTTATTGTTAAGTTGCCTAATAATTCTGTTTGCCTAATAAACCTGATATAGGGTGATGATGTCATTAGACCACACCCCTTCTCATTAAAGAGATGCAGATCAGCTGATATGCTTAATTGGTAGTAGGCTTTGGACCTATACAGCTTGGAGTAAGACAACATGCATAAAGAGGATGATGTGGTCAAAATACTCATTTGCCTAATAATTCTGCACTCCCTGTATTTAACCCCTTGGAATCTTTCACTTTTGTCAGCCTCTTTTTTTTTCATAATCATTTGCCTTAAAAATGACTAAGTTTGGTGGCGGACTGGAAAATACAATGAGGGCACAGCTTGAAGTCTTTTCTACTGGCAGTTCAAATTTGATTGTCATACAACATGAAATGAGTATTTTACAGAAGTTTTTCAAAGATACGACCAGGCGGACTAACCTGTCAACCAGCATATCGGTGTATTCACAGTTCTATTGGCTATTAAATCTGTCAGTCAATTGTAAAATTCACTTCCTCTTTAAGACGAAGGAACAGGGGCGGGCACTTTTTCACACACCTGTCTTCATTGGCTGTTGTGCCATACAGGGAGAGTAAACTGGTCTATTGGAGGAAATGATTTGTCAATCAAAAGGTCAGAGTTCAGAGACCATGTTGGAGATGACGTTGTAGCAGTTAGCGGCTAACAGGATGCCGCTAACCGGCGCTGCGGTGGGGAAAAATATGTAATATATGTGCATCAGATGGATATTATTCATGCTTACGGCCACGGTAAACGGGCCTTTATGGGTGAAAGACTGGCTGTGGACCAACTATTTTTCTGGAATACTTTTACTGGACCTTTGCTGATGAAATAGGATAGTTTTTGTTGCAGTATTACCTGTTACTGGACTACAGTACAGCTTCAAAGGTAAAATACATCCATTTTTGTATTTGTTGCTGGTTTCTGAATCTAAAGGTATGATTGCAGACTGGAATGGATTAGATAATTGAAATCTCAAGAATCTCAGCTTTCCAATGGTGCATAACATGTTTAGGTACTTAGAATGTACACTGAGCAAAATATTTATTTATGAAAAATACACGGTGTCCCGTGGGCGGTACACTAAGGCCCAATCCCAATTCTCTTTTTCACCCCTACCCCTTACTAGGGCTGGGCGATATGGACCAAAAGTTATATCTCGATATATTTAGGCTGAATATCGATATACGATATATATCTCGATATTTTTATCGCAAGGTGAGAGCAAATATTTTGTCACAGTCGGAGCCAAATATGACATTACAAGTAGTTTAATTTAAACAGACCGGATGAAATAATGCTCAGCTGTTCAAAGAATGATAAAATGTAAACAGAAATACTGTATAATACTGTATGTAATAATACTCGCAGATGCAAGTAAGGGACATTACACAGAATTAAATGTAACAAACCCTCGTAAGGTCAGCATTTATATACAAAGACAAAACAATCACACATTGAACTCCATATCTCGATATGGGCGATATGGTCCAATTTCATATCTCATTTGAAAATATATCGATATATTTTTCATATCGATATATCGCCCACCCCTACCCCTTACCCCTTCCCCTTGGCCCTTGCACTTAAAACGAAGCTACAAGGGGTAGGGGTGAAAGTCAACCCCTTCAAATTGGGACACCCCTTCAAGAATCACATACGTCATCAGTGATTCCGCCGGCTTGTGTGGAAGCAGATGTGCGCTGAGCTGTTGGCGCAAATCTGGAGAAATCAAGCCGTCTACAGCTGTGGTTTAACGTTAACAAGCAAATTGGATTTCTGCATGACATCCCTGCCTGTGTTTGATCCCATGAAGACCAGCAGCGATGCTGCCGAATTTCTTATAGATCATCTAGATTATCAGGGCTGCAGAGCACCGCTGGTTTTAAGCCTGGTAGCGTTTATATAACTGAAGCGTCAATGTAGTACTCGAAATTTTTTTTCATGTGCATTTTGCAAAAAAAAATGACCGTTAAACATTTAAACAGCATTAAACTAGACCAAATAACGGTTTTCACACTTTTTAAACGTTATTTATGGAGAAATATTTACATTTGTGGATGTTTTTGGACTCAGTAGCAGCCATCGTCCCAGTGATTTTCATACCCCTTCGTTTGAAGTGTGCTCTCGAAAAATCTTCGTTTGAAGGGGTATATAGCCCTCCCCCCTCCATCCTACAGGTATTGGGACACCCCCTACCCCTACACATGAACGCACAAAACGGAGGGGAAGGGCTAAGGGGTAGGGCCAACGGGTGAAATGGGATTCACCCTAAAGCGCCAACAGGTTAACCAGGAAAAGTCCCATCGAGATTAACAACCTCTTTTACTACAGAGTCCTGGCCAAGAGGCAGCAACCATGAGAATAAGCAGAATCTGAACTCGGCATGAAGTCCGTTTGGTAAGGCTCAAATCTATAAGGTGTGATGCCTCTATATTCCTCAACATCACCTAACTCTTCTGAACTGTCTGATGATTCCACCAAACAAATCAATTACAGGCTGGGACCATCATCGTTACCGTCCACCGCTTCCATGTTGCTTGTTGTTAGCTGACGAGCGAGTAAGAAAAAAAAAAAAAAAAGAAAAAAAAGCCAACCGAGATCTCCCGCTGACGTCGCAATATGGCGGCGTGTTTTTCTTAGTCGCTGTTGCAGAGCTCCTTTCAAACTCAGAAAACTTAAGATATTTCTGTGAAAACAAGTCTGATTGACTTACAATTCCACTGAGCCACTCATTTAGTGTTGCTGTAATATTGTATAGTAGCATTACATGAAATGATAATCGTGTCACCAGCACTTTAAATCTACTAAATGATGGTTTCCGGTAAATTCCGGACACTACCCACTCAGGACACTTGGATTACATTGGACGAGCAGTTTTAAAAAGAACCACGGACCCGACAGAAAACAAAAAGTGACCGAGTCGTTTCTGGTCTGAATCTCTGGAATGCTCTGCCCCCCCCACATCACACAGGCCTGGTCAACCGAGAATTTTAAATCTCTTTTAAAGATGCACCTGTTTAGTTTTATTTCCTGAGAGTTTGCATCTTTTATAAAGTCTCGTATTATTTCCTTTACTAGTTTTGTATGTAGGTGTGTGTATAGATAGGCAAACTGGAACAGCACCTTGGGCACTTGTTGTTTTAAATGTGCCGTATGAATAAACGTGACCTTTGACCTTCGGTTCTGCAGCACGTGTGGTCTTGCTGAGGAGCTGGAGCAGGAAGCTCGAGGAAAAGCCACGACCAACCTCCCCAAGTCTGCGTGTGGAAGCGTGAGTTCCCGTCCTGCTGTATCGCTTCTGTTTGTGACTCCAACACTGATGATGATGTCGTCCATGGCAGTGCTACCTGGGCGACGCCTTCCGCTGCGCCAGCTGTCCGTACCTGGGGATGCCGGCGTTCAAGCCCGGAGAGAAGATCCTGCTGGACAACCAGACGCTGACGGACGCCTGAAACCGCCCGACGCCACATTCCTGAATGTTTCTGTCCGAGACGGCTCGGCGGGGACCGATGAGACGGCTCCTCGGTTCTGTCCGAGACGGCTCGGCGGGGACCGATGAGACGGCTCCTCGGTTCTGTCCGAGACGGCTCGGCGGGGACCGATGAGACGGCTCCTCGGTTCTGTCCGAGACGGCTCGGCGGGGACCGATGAGACGGCTCCTCGGTTCTGTCCGAGACGGCTCGGCGGGGACCGATGAGACGGCTCCTCGGTTCTGTCCGAGACGGCTCGGCGGGGACCGATGAGACGGCTCCTCGTCTCACCAGCAGCCACATTTCATTAAACTGCACTGAAACTGTTGAACTTCTGCCGCAGTTAAAGGAGAACTTTCTTTTCTCCAACCTGGACCTGATTTCCAGGAGTTCATACGTACATTTACTCGCTGGTAAAGTTTCTGCATCACTTCGAGTCCTGCGGAAGATTTTACGCTGAGTCGTCCTCCGGCGTGCGTCCATATAACCGGAGAGACGGGCGTCTCTATCAGACGTCTGCTGCACATTTCACCGATACCTTAGTATAACCAACGAGGACTGTTGTTCTGGGAGTTCGGAGTTTTGCAGTTTGTTGGTGTCGGGGTAGCGAGCTGCTCTCAGCTGGACTGCAGCAGCATGACGGGGGCCTGCAGAGACCCCCCCCCCCCCCCCAGGACAACAGCACTGGTTCGTTCGACTAAAGTATCTGTGAAATGAAGGAGTTGTGCTGCAGATAACGTCTGACAGAGAGGCTGCCCGTCTCTCCCGCTGTACGGATGCAGGGGGAGACTCAGCGTTTCACCCCCCCGCAGGAGTCAAAGTGATGCAGAAACGTTACCGTGAGTAAATGCACGACAGGTCCAGCTTGGAGAGAAGAAGGTTTAGTGATGTCACAGGCCTGGTGAGGAGACCCGATCTGGACCAGACCAGGTCCAGGTTTCTGGTTTGGCCTGAAGCCTGGACCAGACCCGGTCCAGGTCCAGGTCCTGGCTTCTGGTTTGGCCTGAAGCCTGGACCAGACCCGGTCCAGGTCCTGGCTTCTGGTTTGGCCTGAAGCCTGGACCAGACCCGGTCCAGGTCCTGGCTTCTGGTTTGGCCTGAAGCCTGGACCAGACCCGGTCCAGGTCCTGGCTTCTGGTTTGGCCTGAAGCCTGGACCAGACCCGGTCCAGGTCCTGGTTTCTGGTTTGGCCTGAAGCCTGGACCAGACCCGGTCCAGGTCCTCGTTTGGCCTGAAGCCTCCGACTCCGGCAGGAACATGTTTATGTAAACATTTAATAAAGCAGACGCTGTTTGGAAGTTTCTTTTTATTTCACTGATGACATCATACTTCTCTATAGTATCTCTGTAGTACTCTGTAGTACTGTCACATACATTCAGAATCAGTATAAAAACCATTAACAGGAGAGCAGAGTTGGGCTCGTCTCCCATAGCAACCAGTGTCAGCGGGAACGTTTCATCCTGGATCTCATAAAAGCTCTGAGGATGAAGAGGACGTAACAATGACGCGTTCATGCGTCCTAAAAGGACACCGGAGCTTCAGTCATGATGTCATAAACACGCTCTTCAGTCCTGGTCCGTGATGCTGAAGTCCATCTGGACGTCTCCGAGCCGCGGCTGGAAGGTGAAGCTGTAGCTGACCGCCGTCCTGCCGTCGCCCGGCGTCTCCCACGGAGTCCGCAGGAAGTACACGCCCTGCTTCCGGTGCCGAGTCCAGTCACAGTCGCCCTGCAGACACGAGACAGAGCCGCTCAGAACCAGAACCGAGTCGGTTCCATCGCTGCTGCATAGAGCCCGGTCGTCCTCCACAGCTCACATCAGCAGCACCATCCGTTCTGCTTCCACCCCCACTCCATAACTGCAACTGGTCCAGAACTCAGCAGCCCGCATCATCACCAACCCCCCCCTCCCTCTGCAGCATCACCCCTCCCTCTACAGCATCACCCCCTCCCTCTACAGCATCACCCCTCCCTCTACAGCATCACCCCCTCCCTCCGCCGCATCACCCCTCCCTCTACAGCATCACACCCCTCCCTCTACAGCATCACCCCCTCCCTCCGCCGCATCACCCCTCCCTCTGAAGCATCACCCCCTCCCTCCGCTGCATCACCCCCTCCTCGGGTGAAGTTTCAGTTATCTGACAGTTTGTAGCCGTTCAGCAAAAACATGTTTTCTGAACTTAAACATGAACTCTGACACGACCACCTTAAGAAGTCAAGAGTGGAAAAAAGCAGCTCCACCTTAAAACTTTATCTAAACAGCAGCTCGTTAACAACAAGCCTCCTCTGATACCTGCTCACTGATTGGTCCAGTCAGACCTGCGCTGATAGTGATGTCATCAGTTAGGTGGTACTCCATCCATAATGCAACGCCATGGCAACGACCGGCCCTGAAACAGACATTTAAATATGGTTGGTAACAGGCAAGGCAGGATGACATCATCACTACACGTAAAGGATGACATCATCACTAAGGGTGAAAGGATGACATCATCACTACACGTTAAAGACGACATCACTAAAGCATCACCCCTGTCAAGGCATCACCCCTTGACATCACTACACGTTAAAGATGACATCATCACTAAGGATTAAAGGATGACATCACTACACGTTAAAGATGACATCATCACTAAGGATTAAAGGATGACATCACTACACGTTAAAGATGACATCATCACTAAGGGTTAAAGGATGACATCACTACACGTTAAAGATGACATCATCACTAAGGGCTAAAGGATGACATCACTACACGTTAAAGATGACATCACTAAGGGCTAAAGGATGACATCACATGTTAAAGATGACATCACTAAGGGTTAAAGGATGACATCATCACTACACGTTAAGGATGACATCACTACACATAAAAGATGACATCATCATAGCAAGGATCCACCTCTTTAATGTAAAATATCGACAGCAGAAATTTGTGTCGTAAAACCAACCTGATGAGCGGGAGCGATCCCTGGCTGCTGATTGGCTGCTGAGGCAGGCACTGTGTGAAGTCAAAGGTCATTACGGCGGCGGGCCGAGTGAGCGCCCGACACGGGTACTCCCACAGGGGGTGGGGCTCCGCCTCGCGGGACTCGCGGAAGTCCAGAGAACGCTGCGGAGACAAGGGGTTAACGAAGGATGAAGGTTTCTGATCATCATCATCATCCTCATCGGGGACTCAAAGTTTTTGTCTAACGAGGCAGAAAAGACACGAACGACCCGTCTGAGACCGGATGATAAAACCGAGCTCATCCTCACTGCTGGTGATGAAGATGCTGATGATCATAATGGTAATGAAGATGCTGATGATGATGATGGTGATGAAGATGCTGATGATCATAATGGTGATGAAGATGCTGATGATGATGATGGTGATGAAGATGCTGATGATGATGATGGTGATGAAGATGCTGGTGATGATGGTGATGAAGATGCTGCTGCTGATGATGATGAAGATGCTGATGATCATAATGGTAATGAAGATGCTGATGATGATGATGGTGATGATGGTGATGAAGATGCTGCTGCTGATGATGATGAAGATGCTGATGATCATAATGGTAATGAAGATGCTGATGATGATGATGGTGATGAAGATGCTGATGATCATAATGGTGATGAAGATGCTGATGATCATGATGATGAAGATGCTGCTGATGATGATGGTGATGATGGTGATGAAGATGCTGATGATCATAATGGTGATGAAGATGCTGGTGATGATGATGGTGATGATGGTGATGAAGATGCTGCTGCTGATGATGATGAAGATGCTGATGATCATAATGGTAATGAAGATGCTGATGATGATGATGGTGATGAAGATGCTGATGATCATAATGGTGATGAAGATGCTGATGATCATGATGATGAAGATGCTGCTGATGATGGTGATGAAGATGCTGATGATCATAATGGTGATGAAGATGCTGATGATGATGATGGTGATGAAGATGCTGATGATCATAATGGTGATGAAGATGCTGATGATGATGATGGTGATGAAGATGCTGCTGCTGATGATGATGAAGATGCTGCTGCTGATGATGATGGTGATGATAATGGTGATGAAGATGCTGATGATGATGGTGATGAAGATGATGATGATGATGCTGGTGATGATGGTGATGAAGATGCTGCTGCTGATGATGATGAAGATGCTGCTGATGATGATAATGGTGATGAAGATGCTGATGATGATGGTAATGAAGATGCTGCTGCTGATGATGATAATGGTGATGAAGATGCTGATGATGATAATGGTGATGAAGATGCTGATGATAATGGTGATGAAGATGCTGCTGATGATGATGGTGATGATGGTGATGAAGATGCTGCTGCTGATGATGATGTTGATGATAATGGTGATGAAGATGCTGATGATGATGATGCTGGTGATGATGGTGATGAAGATGCTGCTGCTGATGATGATGAAGATGCTGATGCTGATGATAATGGTGATGAAGATGCTGATGATGGTAATGAAGATGCTGCTGCTGATGATAATGGTGATGAAGAGGCTGCTGTTGATAATGGTGATGAAGATGCTGCTGATGGTGATAATGGTGATGAAGATGCTGATGATGATGATAATGGTGATGAAGATGCTGATGATGATAATGGTGATGAAGATGCTGATGATGATGGTAATGAAGATGCTGCTGCTGATAATGGTGATGAAGATGCTGATGATGATAATGGTGATGAAGATGCTGCTGCTGATGATGATGAAGATGCTGCTGATGATGATAATGGTGATGAAGATGCTGATGATGATGGTAATGAAGATGCTGCTGCTGATGATGATAATGGTGATGAAGATGCTGATGATGATAATGGTGATGAAGAGGCTGCTGCTGGTGATAATGGTGATGAAGATGCTGATGATGATAATGGTGATGAAGATGCTGATGATAATGGTGATGAAGATGCTGCTGATGATGATGGTGATGATGGTGATGAAGATGCTGCTGCTGATGATGATGTTGATGATAATGGTGATGAAGATGCTGATAATGATGATGCTGGTGATGATGGTGATGAAGATGCTGCTGCTGATGATGATGAAGATGCTGATGCTGATGATAATGGTGATGAAGATGCTGATGATGGTAATGAAGATGCTGCTGCTGATGATAATGGTGATGAAGAGGCTGCTGTTGATAATGGTGATGAAGATGCTGCTGATGGTGATAATGGTGATGAAGATGCTGATGATGATGATAATGGTGATGAAGATGCTGATGATGATAATGGTGATGAAGATGCTGATGATGATGGTAATGAAGATGCTGCTGCTGATAATGGTGATGAAGATGCTGATGATGATAATGGTGATGAAGATGCTGCTGCTGATGATGATAATGGTAATGAAGATGCTGCTGATGATGTTGATAATGGTGATGAAGATGCTGATGATGATGGTAATGAAGATGCTGCTGCTGATAATGGTGATGAAGATGCTGGTGATGAAGATGATGAAGATGCTGCTGTTTAGGATTATGAAGATGATGATGGTGATGAGGATGCTGCTGCTGATGATGGTGATGAAGATGCTGCTGCTGCTGCTGCTGATAATGGTGATGAAGATGCTGCTGCTGCTGATGATGATGATGATGGTGATGATGATGCTGGTGCAGGATGATGATGAAGATGCTGATGATGATGATGCTGCTGCTGATGGTGATGAAGATGCTGATGGTGATGAAGATGCTAATGGTGATGAAGATGATGATGGTGATGAAGATGCTGATGAAGATGCTGATGGTGATGATGCTGATGAAGATGATCGTGATGAAGATGCTGATGGTGATGATGATGATGGTGATGAAGATGCTGGTGATGATGGTGATGAAGATGCTGATGATGGTGATGAAGATGCTGCTGGTGATGATGATAATGGTGATGAAGATGCTGCTGCTGATGATGATGAAGATGATGGTGATGAAGATGCTGATGGTGATGATGATGTAGATGCTGGTGCAGGATGATGATGAAGATGATGATGCTGCTGCTGATAATGGTGATAAAGATGCTGCTGATGATGATAATGGTGATGAAGATGCTGCTGCTGATGATGATGATGGTAATGAAGATGCTGATGATGATGATGGTGATGAAGATGCTGCTGATGGTAATGAAGATGCTGCTGCTGATGATGATGGTGATGAAGATGCTGATGATGGTGATGAAGATGCTGATGATGATAATGGTGATGAAGATGCTGATGATAGTGGTGATGAAGATGCTGCTGATGATGATGATGATGCTGCTGATGATGATGATGCTGCTGATGATGATGATGGTGATGAAGATGCTGCTGCTGCTGATGGTGATGAAGATGCTGCTGCTGCTGATGATAATGGTGATGATGATGATGATGATGGTGAAGATGCTGCTGCTGCTGCTGCTGCTGCTGATGATGATAATGGTGATGAAGATGCTGATGATGGTGATGAAGATGCTGGTGATGAAGATGATGAAGATGCTGCTGCTGCTGCTGATGATAATGGTGATGCTGATGATGGTGATGAAGATGAGGAAGATGCAGCTGCTGATGATTATGAAGATGATGATGGTGATGAAGATGCTGCTGCTGATGATGGTGATGATGGTGATGAAGATGCTGCTGATGATGATAATGGTGATGATGATGAAGATGCTGATGGTGATGATGCTGATGGTGATGAAGATGCTGGTGATGGTGATGAAGATGCTGCTGCTGATGATGATGAAGATGGTGATGAAGATGATGAAGATTCTGCTGCTGCTGATGATGATAATGGTGATGAAGATGATGAAGATGCTGCTGCTGCTGATGGTGATGAAGATGCTGCTGCTGCTGATGGTGATGAAGATGCTGCTGCTGCTGCTGATGATGATAATGGTGATGATGATGGTGATGAAGATGCTGCTGCTGATGATGGTGATGAAGATGCTGCTGCTGATGATGATAATGGTGATGATGATGGTGATGAAGATGCTGCTGCTGATGATGATGATGATGGTGATGAAGGTGCTGATGATGAAGATGCTGGTAATGAAGATGCTGCTGCTGCTGATGATGATGATGATGATGGTGGTGATGAAGATGCTGCTGCTGCTGCTGATGATGATGATGGTGGTGATGAAGATGCTGCTGCTGCTGCTGCTGATGATGATGATAATGGTGATGAAGATGCTGATGATGGTGATGAAGATGATGAAGATGCTGCTGCTGCTGCTGCTGATGATGATGATGATGGTGATGAAGATGCTGATGATGGTGATGAAGATGCTGGTGATGAAGATGATGAAGATGCAGCTGCTGATGATTATGAAGATGATGATGATGGTGATGAAGATGCTGCTGCTGATGATGGTGATGAAGATGCTGATGAAGATGATAATGGTGATGAAGATGCTGCTGATGATAATGGTGATGAAGATGCTGCTGCTGCTGATGAAGATGATGATGGTGATGAAGATGCTGATGGTGATTATGATGATGAAGATGATGGTGATGAAGATTCTGATGAAGATGTTGCTGCTGCTGATGAAGATGATGATGATGGTGATGATGCTGATGATGATGAAAATGCTGATGGTGATGAAGATGATGGTGATGAAGATGCTGCTGCTGATGGTGCTGATGATGATGATGATGATGAAGATGCTGATGAAGATGCTGATGGTGATGGTAATGAAGATGCTGATGGTGATGAAGATGCTGTTGCTGATGATGGTGCTGCTGCTGATGATGATGATGAAGATGCTGATGGTGATGATGCTGATGGTGATGAAGATGCTGATGGTGATGATGGTGATGAAGATGCTGATGGTGATGATGATGGTAATGAAGATGATGATGGTGATGAAGATGCTGCTGCTGATGATGATGGTGCTGATGATGATGATGATGAAGATGCTGATGGTGATGATGGTGATGGTGATGCTGATGGTGATGATGATGATGGTAATGAAGATAATGATGGTGATGAAGATGCTGATGGTGATGATGATGATGGTGATGAAGATGCTGCCTGGTGATGATGATGAAGATGATAATGGTGATGAAGATGCTGCTTCTGATGAAGATGATGATGATGGTGATGAAGATGCTGGTGCAGGATGATGAAGATGATGATGATGGTGATGATGGTGATGAAGATGCTGCTGCTGATGATGAAGATGTTGCTGCTGCTGATGAAGATGATGATGATGGTGATGATGCTGATGATGATGAAAATGCTGATGCTGATGGTGATGAAGATGATGGTGATGAAGATGCTGCTGCTGATGGTGCTGATGATGATGATGATGAAGATGCTGATGGTGATGAAGATGCTGATGGTGATGGTAATGAAGATGCTGATGGTGATGAAGATGCTGTTGCTGATGATGGTGCTGCTGCTGATGATGATGAAGATGCTGATGGTGATGATGTTGATGGTGATGAAGATGCTGATGGTGATGATGGTGATGGTGATGAAGATGCTGATGGTGATGATGATGGTAATGAAGATGATGATGGTGATGAAGATGCTGCTGCTGATGATGATGGTGCTGATGATGATGATGATGAAGATGCTGATGGTGATGATGATGATGATGCTGATGATGGTAATGAAGATAATGATGGTGATGCTGATGATGGTAATGAAGATAATGATGGTGATGAAGATGATGATGGTGATGAAGATGCTGCCTGGTGATGATGATGAAGATGATAATGGTGATGAAGATGCTGCTTCTGATGAAGATGATGATGATGGTGATGAAGATGCTGGTGCAGGATGATGAAGATGATGATGATGGTGATGAAGATGCTGCTGCTGATGATGAAGATGATGATGGTGATGATGCTGATGCTGAAGATGGTGCTGATGATGATGATGATGATTTTGGTGATGAAGATGCTGATGGTGATGAAGATGTGCTGCTGCTGCTGATGGTGCTGATGATGCTGATGATGCTGATGAAGATGCTGATGGTGATGATGATGATGGTGATAAAGATGCCGATGGTGATGATGGTGATGAAGATGATGATGATGATGAAGATGCTGATGGTGATTATGCTGATGGTGATGAAGATGCTGATGGTGATGATGCTGATGGTGATGAAGATGATGATGATGATGAAGATGCTGATGGTGATGATGATGGTAATGAAGATGATGATGGTGATGAAGATGCTGATGGTGATGATGGTGATGGTGATGAAGATGCTGATGGTGATGATGATGGTAATGAAGATGATGGTGATGAAGATGCTGCTGCTGCTGATGATGGTGCTGATGATGATGATGATGAAGATGCTGATGGTGATGATGGTGATGGTGATGCTGATGGTGATGATGATGATGGTAATGAAGATAATGATGGTGATGAAGATGCTGATGGTGATGATGATGATGGTGATGAAGATGCTGCCTGGTGATGATGATGAAGATGATAATGGTGATGAAGATGCTGCTTCTGATGAAGATGATGATGATGGTGATGAAGATGCTGGTGCAGGATGATGAAGATGATGATGATGGTGATGATGGTGATGAAGATGCTGCTGCTGATGATGAAGATGATGATGGTGATGATGCTGATGCTGAAGATGGTGCTGATGATGATGATGATGATTTTGGTGATGAAGATGCTGATGGTGATGAAGATGCTGCTGCTGCTGATGATGGTGCTGATGATGCTGATGAAGATGCGGATGCCGATGGTGATGATGGTGATGAAGATGATGATGATGATGAAGATGCTGATGGTGATTATGCTGATGGTGATGAAGATGCTGATGGTGATGATGCTGATGGTGATGAAGATGCTGATGATGATGGTGCTGATGATGGTGATGAAGATGGTGATGATGATGATGGTGATGAAGATGATGATGATGAAGATGCTGATGGTGATGATGAAGATGATGATGGTGATGAAGATACTGATGATGATGATGGTGCTGATGATGATGGTGATGAAGATGGTGATGAGAATGGTGCTGATGATGATGGTGATGAAGATGGTGATGATGATGATGGTGATGAAGATGATGATGGTGATGATGATGATGAAGATGATGCTGATGATGATGGTGCTGATGATGATGATGAAGCAGACAAGCAGAACCGTAGTTTATCTCATTTTCTGTCATTTGTTCCCTTTTTAATCTCCGTGTCTGTTTTAGAACGAATGGCAATCATCATCATCATCATCATCATCATCATCACACTCACAATTTTGAAAAGTTTTAGAAACATATTTTCTTTATTCATGAGACAGTTTGCACAAACATAAAATGATATAATCATCACTAAAAAGCTTATAATCAAACAAAACTCAGATTTACAGCGAACCTGAAGTACACACGCGCTGCACGAAGTGAGAACCATGTGGACTCAATCACAGATGTGCAGTCTGTGATTGGTTCCTGGATGAGGCGCTCAGTAAGACCCCTGGTCATCTTAGCTTCGGGCTGGGCGGTACACGCGTTCATACCCAACACCGGTGTTGCATTTCTCATACCCGCTGTTCCGGTGGATCGTGCAGAGGTCCGGAAGTAGCGCTGTGTTCCAGGGGGGGCGATGTCACTGCCGGACACAAACGCCGCAGCACGTGCGGTTAGACGCCGGAGAGAGCGGCCAAAGTCTAGCACACGTTCTGACCCATTCATGCGAGTCAGCTGGGCTTCAACATGGAATCACTGCCTAATATAACGCAGAGAAAGACGCTTCCAGACCAGCTATGTGGAGCACATGCAGGATGAAAACATCCCGACCGTGGCCGCTGCTTCATGAACCATCCCAAAGACGCAGCGGTGTGGCTTTGCTATTTTCTAAGTGGCTGAATCTGCTATTTGCTATTTTTACAGCAGAAGCAGACGGCGTGCAGCCGTTCCTGTACATGAGCTGCAGGACCTGCACACCCGCCTGCAGCGCTCGCAGAAGTACTGCTGCTCATGATGGAGGGAAAGTCTCCATGTTACCCGAGAGGCTCCATGCTGTAATAGCACTCCTGTGTATATGTACATACAGTATATACAGTATATTTATAGACAGGGCCAAACAGGACTGGATCGGACCAGACCAGACCAGACCAGACCGGGCCAAACAGGACTGGATCGGACCAGACCAGACCAGACCGGGCCAAACAGGACTGGATCGGACCAGACCAGACCAGACAGGGCCAGACAGGACCGGACCAGACCAGACAGGGCCAGACAGGACTGGATCGGACCAGACCAGACCAGACCGGGCCAAACAGGACTGGATCGGACCAGACCAGACCAGACCGGGCCAAACAGGACTGGATCGGACCAGACCAGACCAGACCGGGCCAAACAGGACTGGACCAGACCAGACCAGACCGGGCCAAACAGGACTGGACCGGACCAGACCAGACCAGACCAGACAGGGCCAGACAGGACCGGACCAGACCAGACAGGGCCAGACAGGACCGGACCAGACCAGACCAGACCAGACAGGGCCAGACAGGACCGGACCAGACCAGACAGGGCCAAACAGGACTGGATCGGACCAGACCAGACCAGACCGGGCCAAACAGGACTGGATCGGACCAGACCAGACCAGACAGGGCCAGACAGGACCGGACCAGACCAGACCAGACCAGACAGGGCCAGACAGGACCGGACCAGACCAGACAGGGCCAAACAGGACTGGATCGGACCAGACCATCTCTAATGGAACCATAAAGGACGTTACCTGGACCATCTCGTCCATGGGGGTGACGTCGAAGCCCTCACAGATTCCACACGGAGCTCTGATCCTCCACAAGTCCTGGAAAACAGGACTTTATTAATGATTAATAAATAAAAAGAAAGATTTCTGTCAGGAAGGCAGGAAAACGCCGGCACAGATACAAAAATCGAGGAAGCACAATCATTTTGATGGAGCTGATTCTACCTCCCAATGATAAAGACACGAAGTTCCAGCGTTCGAGATCGGTTTCATAGATTCGATAAAAGGAGGGAAGTTGGCTGATGGTTAAAATTATGCGTAATCCAAATTCCCATATATTTGAATTTATCTTTATTTTAAAGGGTAGTGACATAAGCACAATCTGCTCAGCAGCAGGATTTATGGGCATGAGCTCACTTTTTGTGTTTATTTTATACCCAGATATGTTTCCAAATTTATCAAACAAGTATCAATAGTCAGTGGTTCAAATATGTACAAAAGCATATCGTCTGCGTAAAACGGTACTTTATGTTCAGTGTTATTCCTCCATATACCTTTAATTAAGATATTATCCCGTAAAGCAATTGCTAAAGGTTCAATGGCCAAAGCGAATGATGGTGGCGATAAAGGGCAGCCTCGTCTGGTCCCACGTCGCGGTTAGGAGGAGGAGGAGAAGTTATTGTTAGTACGAATTGCTGCTAAAAGGAAAGAATAGAACATGAATCCAAGACACAAACTTAACGCCAAATCCATTCTTTTAGATTATAATTGAGGTAATCCCTCTTCACCCGATCAAACACTATCTCAGCATGGAGTGATAGAAGCAGCTCAGGGGTGGACGTAAGCAAGTCGTTTTTAAGCGTTTCTCCTTTAAGTCATTGCTACATCCTATTCAGTCGGGATATTGTCTCCGTGTAGCAGTCGTGTAGCTTCACCTGTAATCAGTTAACAGGTTTGAAAGACGGAAATTAAACACGAGGATGCAGCTTTAACCCTTCGTGATCCTCCAGTGACGGGCAAAGGACTGAAAAACGTTCGTCCACTGTGACCCGAGATGTTTGGCACATGCAGCTTACCTGGAACTCCACCGCCACCGCGTGCAGGGAGGCGGAGCCGGGCAGGACGGTGGCGTCGGGCCGCAGGAGGTGCGCCAGGGCCGTGCGACAGTACCAGAAGAACAGGGAGTGCCAGGGGAGGAGGCTGGTGCTGAAGAACGGCTCCCCCATCAGGACCGAGACCTGGATGTCCACACAGGACACACGTCAGTGGAGTTCCTCATGTTGACTTTGTGTGAGGACTGTATGCAGTCAGTTTACGAACGGAGGTTGAGTTTATTCATCTACAACAGGTGTATGTATGTGTGTGTGTGTATAAATATGAAAATCAAATGAAAAATACTTTTTCTCAGAAGGGAATATAGTATATATATGTATATACATATGTAGTCAGTTTATTCATCTATAAAAGGGACGAAGCAGATTCATGGAGACAAATGATGGAAACGTGCGGGACCTAACTTCCATCTGAGTCCCGGTTTCACCAGGAATCAAAGTTCTGATCAGACATCGGTACTAGGACTTCAATGCTCCTCAAATCCTGACGTAGTCATCAAGACCATCTGAGTCACCTGTTCCCCACCAAGATCGTTCCTGGTCAGCTGCTCTGGTCGGACCTCCAGGAGCTCCACGCTGCCGATGGTGTTGGCCTCCAGAACCTGCAGAGAAGAAGGTGGAACATCAGAGCTGCTTAGCCGGATCCAGGTGGACCTCCCTTTGTGGTGGATTTCTTAATCCTTAGAGACTACAATATAAACTGTCACTGTCACTTATAAGTCAGAGTAGGAGATGGGCAGAAGCAGGTGCTGTTTACCAGAGTCAGAAGGGCTTAAGATAATGTTATTATAGTCATGACATTTAATCTGATACGGGCCCCGATGTGTCTATGGTTAATCTAGCACCATAGATGGTTTGATCTTAATAAAGGCCTCTATTGGGAGGGATGATTGTGCACTATAAAGGTTGATGTCCAAAGTAAAAAGGGGTCTTCTACCTCTGTCTAGGATGAGCTCTGTCACTCTGTATTGATTATAAATCCTGAGGTGTTGACCTTCTTTTACCAGACCCTACTAAGCCTTTCTTGTCCTTTCTTGGGGAAACATTTTATCCACAACACCTTCAGCTTCCTTCCTCGCTGTGACTACAGATGTTCTCGTACCATTTTTTCCTCCTAATACAGATACTTGTGCTTTGGGTGTCGGACAATACTGAGTACTGATACCACTATGTTATATAAGATGATATACAGCAGGAAAAAGTATTGAACGCATCAACATGTTTCTCAGAAATATATTTCTATTAGAGATATTAACATGAAAGTTTCACCAGATGTCGGCAACAACCCAACTAATGCACACATACAAAGAAATCCTAACATTTCTGTCCATAAATGAAGTTATGTGTAATATAGTGAAACAGGGAATAAGTATTGAACACATGAAGAAATGGAGATAAAAAAGATGTGAAAGCCAAGAAAGCAGCTGGAGTCTGTCAGTATTTAGAAAGTAATCCTGTCCCCTATCAGTGCAAAGTAATATCAGCTGCTTTAGTCCTGATTGATGCCTTTAAAAGGTTTCTCATCACCAAGGGGTCAGACAAGAAGCATTGCATGATGGGTAAAAGCAAAGAGCAGCCTTATTATTGCAAACACACTGAAGGCATTGGTTCCAGGTGCATTTGTAAACTTGTGAAAGTTCCAGTGAGCACCATTGGGACCATCATCCGGAAGTGGAAAGAACACGGCATGGTGATAAAGCGGCCACGGCCAGATGCTCCTCACAAGATCTCAGACAGAGGAGTCAGAACAATCATCAGAAAGGTTCTCCAACAGCCCAGGACCACTCGTGGAGAGCTTCAGAAAGACCTGGAACCAGCAGCTACAGTTGTTTCAGAGAAAACAAGAAGGAATGCACTCAGCCGCCATGGCCTTCATGCACCACGCAAGACTCCATTTCTGAAGAAGAAGCAGGATGATGCTGGTTTGAAGTTTGCAACACAACATCTGGACAAACCCATGATGTTCTGGAAAACATAGTCTGGTCAGATGAGACCAGAACTGAACTCTGCAGATGTCATAAGACACAACATGTTTGGAGGAGAAACGGGACCAAAAACACCATAGCTACTAGGGATGGGCACAATTAATCGATTATCAAAAATTAAGAATTTTTTGGATCACGTCATTTTTTTTCAATCATCCGACAGTGTTATAAAACAGAGTTCATTCATGTCGTGTATGTCTTGGAGCTCTGTTATAAATGTCACTATGTGGCGGTAACAAAACCTCCACCAGCGGGGGGCGATGTCGCCTACAGACAGCAGAGAAAGCCGCCTGCGAGCTGCCGTCTTCCCGCCACAGCAGTTTAAAGAAGACTCGTCTAAACATGAAGCAACCACGGTGAAGTCTGGTGCGGGACCATTTTATGTTGGAAAATGACTCCTCACATTGTAAATACTGTGACATGTTATAAAAACAACTCGACAGCAACTCCCATGATGCACCATTTAACAAACGCTGATCCGACCGAGCTTAAAGGTGATGAATCCTCCGTTCAACCACCGTTGTCTCGGTCTGAAGCTGGAGGAGCTGTGATGCAAAGCAGGCAGACAGAATCACAGAGGGAATCTGTAAAATGATTTTAGTGGACATGTTTCCCAGAAGTGTCATTGATGGGAAAGGTTTCGCAGATCTGATGAATTTACTGGAACCAGTCTGTCAGTTTCCTTCATGGAGCACCATCACCAGGATCACTGACACACCAGAAGTAAAGCAGGAGCTGCTAAACAAGCTAGCCACAGCAGCTAGCATTGCCATAACAACAGACTGTTGGACCGCTTTAATAGCAGAGAGCTACCTCACCATCACGTACCACCACTGCTGACCTTCTCGCTGAGATGATGGAGGCTGTAGAGCAGTGGGGAGCTTAAATAAATACATAATTGATCATTAATTCTCCCGACAATCAATCAAAAAGATGTTCGCAAATGTCCATTCCTAATAGGAACAGTGAAGTTTGGAGGTAGGAGCATCATGGTGGGGGCTGTTTTTCAGCATGTGGTACTGGCAGACTTCATATGATTGAAGGAAGAATGAATGGAGAAAAGTAGAGAGACATTCTGGAGCAGAATCTGCTGAAGATGAAAAGAGGCTGGATCTTTCAGCAAGACGACCGTCCCACCACACAGCCAAGAAACACTCACCTGCTTTAAGAAGAAGAAGAAGATAAAGCTGAAATGCCCTGAGCTGAAAAAAAAGCTGAGACATGAACAAAAGCTGTAAGAGCTGAGACATGAACGGCTTCACTGACCAACACCAAGATGCAATCTGAGGCCAGAAACCTGAAGTTTCCTCTAGAATAGGTTTCCTCTTGGTCCCTGTAGGGAAAACTAAACAGTCTGAGTCTGAGTGAGCTCCTCACTTCTGTCTACATGATCTCAGTACTGCACACAGCAAAGCTTCATGCCGACATCTGGTGAAAGTTTCATGTCAATAGCTCAATTAGAAATAGATTCTCTGAGAAAAATGTTGACATGTTCAGTGTGTTTTTCCGCGCTGTACTTCCCCTGCATGAGTGTGATGTCATCATGGTGGTGGAAAAGGCCTGGCTCAGCTGAAACATGTAAACCTCAGACATCTGGCAGGAAAGTAAATCCTTCACCTGTTGGACGACCTGTTTGGACATCCTGGAGTTCTCCAAGCTGAACACCTGAGCAGGGAAAGTAAACCAGCGTTAACTCGGACATGGCGTGTCGCCTGGTGAGGCTGCAGTGTGAGGGGGGGGGGGGCACCTTCTTGGCTCCGAGCAGGTGAGCGAACACGGGAAGCAGACTTCCATCGCTGACTGCCAGACAGACGCTGTCTTCTCTGAGAACCTGAAGGACACGGAGACAGACACGGGTCATTTCAGACAGCGTATGGAACTGAACTCCCGACACCTCACGGGGTCAATTCCTCAACATGGGGGGGCAGGGAGGCTTCGTGGACAAACTGTTTACACCTTTGCCAGGGCCCTAAAAGTGGGCCAGAGGGGTCCTCGCACTCCTCTCGGGCCCCTCTACCAGACGGGCGGGACCACAGGCCCCAAAACCTGAAACTGAAGGAGTTAAAAATGGGAGAAGAAAACCAGGTTTCTGTGCAGTCCCGATGTTGTCCGCCAGGGGATGTAGTGTCCATTACCCCTCCCTCTGTCCACTTCAATCCCTCTGAATGGGTTTTCCCAACCATGTCCACCCGCCCTCCCACCTGGGACCGTCCACGAGGTGGCAAAAGTGTCCATTTCCTATCCCTTTAACGGGACTTTCCCTCTGTGACTCCTTTTTTGTCCAACAGCTGTCCCTGTGGTCCTGTTCACTGCGGGACCGTTGTAAGGCGTCCTGAACGCCCCAAAGGTGCCCAGAGAAACTAGGAGGGCCAACTAATCGAGCCAGACGCAGCAATGGGGTCCAAAGTCCCTATCAGTTTCAGTTTAGTTTATTGTCATTACATGTATTTCTACATGAACAAAATGAGAACTCAGGCCGACTCCATAAAAACACAGTTCCCCTAATTATCTATACAAAAAAAAAAAAAAAAAAAAATGCCGAGGTCGGCACAGGGAAGGGGGGCCCTGTGCCGACCTCGTTCAATCTGAGGTCATTTTGACAACTTTGTCCAGGAATGTCCCTGGAAGGCCTGAGACTCTATACTGGGGAGCTTCTGTGAAGAGACCACCTCTGGACCCCATGTAGGTATGGGTACTGTTCACATTTGAATCGGCACAAACTTCCATTACCAGTACCAATCGGTACCAGTTTTTGGTTCTTTTGTGTGTTTCTATGGCAAAACCAGATTTATTTCTCATTCTCAACATCGAATTTTTGCTGAAGCGCTGACCGGCTGCAGATGACGCATCAGAAACAGAGTTTTGAGAAGAATATTGTGTTTAATCATCTGCCTCCTCAGATCAGAGTGTTCCACCGCTTGTCTTCCATTCTGCAATTTGCATCACAAATATTGCAGCGAACTTGATGTTTTAGAGAAGTGAAGCCAGAAAAGCTTCAATCAGCTGCTCGATCTGACTGAACCCGCGGGTGCAGCACTGATGTCCTGCGTGCGATGCAAACTTCCACTCCCTCACAGTAAAAAGGGTGCATTTAGGTACTGAAAAGTGGTACCGTTTGATTTTATGTGAATTGGTACTTGGTAGTACCAACGGAGTTCCGTAGGTACCAATAAAAGCACCAAATTCAGTACCCATCACAAACCCCATTGGAGGTGTCTGGACGCTACCCTGCAAATATGGGGCCAATTAGATGAGGTCAAACTTTTGGGAGTGTTTTTCTTTACACAAGACTGCTTGAGTAATTTTTCGGTGGGATTTCCCTTCAAAACAACCATGAGGACCAACAACTTGAAATTTGAGCCCTCTAGGTCACTTCTAGGGCGAGCAGTGGCCCTCAAAGTAAAATGTCCACTTGCAGTCCCTCAGGATTGGGACCTGAGGAGGGCTAGTGGACAGATACCATAACTCGGGCAAATTAAGACATAAGAAGCTAAAACTGACAAAGCCAGCTTGTTGGAGCCAGGGAAGTTGGCCATATGAATTTCAACCATCTGGGACAAAGCATTAACACCTGATATCCCAAGGATTCAGATTTTTTTTGCAAAAATGCATTAAGTGTGCATGCATAAATGCATGCACACTGATAAGTATATAAATATTTATTGAATCTTTATCATGTAAGCACACACACATGCATATATACAGTGGGGCAAGAAAGTATTTATTCAGCCACCAATTGACCTATGGCTAAACCACGCCCCCAAACGCGATGAGCCAATCACAGTGCGCACAGCTTTCCCATACACTCGGACATTCTCTGCTTGAACGTCCATTGAAATGCATTGAAGTTAGTCCGTTTTTGTTCGTTTTTATGTGTTCTTTTTAGTTTAAAATGGTCAAACGTGTGCACGGGGTACATGCAACTCCGATACTAGGTATCCTGAGAGGCTGGGTGACAGGGTGTATTTTTTTTGCCTTTTACTAAGTCACATCGAGCCAAAGTTATGCAGCAGAGCACAACATCAACTGAACGTGGATAAAATGAACAAGGATGTCTACATCTGTTCTAAGGTAAGGGAACATCGTATTAGAGGCAACATGTTGTCACTTTGCTTGAAAGAAATATGAAGTTACCTTCCCTAACGTTAGTTTAAGTTGGCTAACGCTAGCTAAACATGCTAGTTTTGGTACGTGGTAACGGTACATAAGACGCTGTCGTGTAGTACAGGTGTGGTGTAGTAACGTAGATAACGACACGCCTCTGGCTTCCAAGCTGCAGCCAGACTGCTCCGCTTCCGTGGCTGTTTGATCAGTTTTTGTCACAACAGCAGCAGCCGTGCAGTACTTTGTGCGAGAAACTGAGGGAGCGACACGAGTCACATTCAGAGATTCACAGGCTGATTTCTACTCCCAGTTTAAGACTTCTGAACAATTTCTTTTTGTTTGTTTGTATTGTTTTTATGTGTTTTAATTTATCTCGTCATGATCTCTCTGTCTGATCACGCGTCTGTTGTCCGTGTTGACAGCTGTCATCTCCCGAGATGTCACATAGCGCCTGTCACCGAATGTTGTTTGTCCGAGTGAGTGGAGGGGGCGGGGCTTAGCCATAGGTCAATTGTTCAAGTTCTCCCACTTACAAAGATGAGAGAGGCCTGTAATTGTCATCATAGGTAAACCTCAACTGTGAGAGACAGAATGAGAAAAAAACATCCAGAAAATCACATTGTCTGATTTTTTAAGGAATTTATTTGCAGATTATGGTGGAAAATAAGTATTTGGTCACCTACAAACAATCAAGATTTCTGTCTCTCACAGAGCTGTAACTTCTTCTTTAAGAGGCTCCTCTGTCCTCCACTCATTACCTGTATTAATTGCACCTGTTTGAACTCATTATCAGTGTAAAAGACGCCTGTCCACAACCTCAAACAGTCACACTCCAAACTCCACTATGGCCAAGACCAAAGAGCTGTCAAAGGACACCAGAAACAAACTTGTAGACCTGCACCAGGCTGGGAGCCTGAATCTGCAACAGGTAAGCAGCTCGGTGTGAAGAAATCAGCTGTGGGAGCAATTATTAGAAAATGGAAAACTTACAAGACCACTGAGAATCTCCCTCCATCTGGGGCTCCACGCAAGATCCTCCCCCCGTGGGGTCAAAATGATCACAAGAACCGTGAGCAAAATTCCCAGAACCACACGGGGGGCCTAGTGAATGACCTGCAGAGAACCAGACGGGGGGGGGGGTAGTGAGTGGGCTGCAGAGAGCCACAGGGGGGGCCTAGTGAATGAGCTGCAGAGAGCCACATGGGGGGGGTCTAGTGAATGGGCTGCAGAGAGCCACATGGGGGGGGCCTAGTGAATGAGCTGCAGAGAGCCACACGGGGGGGCCTAGTGAATGAGCTGCAGAGAGCCACATGGGGGGGGCCTAGTGAATGAGCTGCAGAGAGCCACATGGGGGGGGCCTAGTGAATGAGCTGCAGAGAGCCACATGGGGGGGCCTAGTGAATGAGCTGCAGAGAGCCACACGGGGGGGCCTAGTGAATGACCTGCAGAGAGCCACATGGGGGGGCCTAGTGAATGGGCTGCAGAGAGCCACATGGGGGGGCCTAGTGAATGAGCTGCAGAGAGCCACATGGGGGGGGCCTAGTGAATGAGCTGCAGAGAGCCACACGGGGGGCCTAGTGAATGAGCTGCAGAGAGCCACATGGGGGGCCTAGTGAATGACCTGCAGAGAGCCACACGGGGGGCCTAGTGAATGACCTGCAGAGAGCCACACGGGGGGGCCTAGTGAATGAGCTGCAGAGAGCCACACGGGGGGGCCTAGTGAATGAGCTGCAGAGAGCCACATAGGGGGGGGCCTAGTGAATGAGCTGCAGAGAGCCACATGGGGGGGCCTAGTGAATGAGCTGCAGAGAGCCACACGGGGGGGGGCCTAGTGAATGAGCTGCAGAGAGCCACACGGGGGGGGCTAGTGAATGAGCTGCAGAGAGCCACACGGGGGGCCTAGTGAATGAGCTGCAGAGAGCCACATGGGGGGGCCTAGTGAATGAGCTGCAGAGAGCCACATGGGGGGGCCTAGTGAATGAGCTGCAGAGAGCCACACGGGGGGGCCTAGTGAATGAGCTGCAGAGAGCCACACGGGGGGGGCTGGTGAATGAGCTGCAGAGAGCCACACGGGGGGCCTAGTGAATGAGCTGCAGAGAACCACACGGGGGGGGCCTAGTGAATGAGCTGCAGAGAGCCACACGGGGGGGGCTAGTAAATGACCTGCAGAGAGCCACATGGGGGGGGCTAGTGAATGAGCTGCAGAGAGCTGGGACCAAAGTAACAAAGCTACTCTCAGTAACACACGACGCCGCCAGGGACTCAAATCCTGCAGTGCCAGACGTGCCCCCCCTGCTTAAGCCAGGGACTCAGATCCTGCAGTGCCAGACGTGCCCCCCCCTGCTTAAGCCAGGGACTCAGATCCTGCAGTGACAGACGTGCCCCCCCCTGCTTAAGCCAGGACACATCCAGGCCCGTCTGAAGTTTGCTAGAGAGCATGTGGATGATCCAGAAGAGGACTGGGAGAATGGAATATGGTCAGATGAAACCAAAATAGAACTTTTTGGTAGAAACGCAACTTCTGGTGTTCGGAGGAGAAAGATGCTGAATTGCATCCAAAGAACACCATACCTACTGTGAAGCATGGGGGTGGAAGCATCATGCTTTGGGGCTGTTTTTCTGCAAGGGGACCAGGACGACTGATCCGTGTAAAGGAAAGAATGACTGGGGCTTGTGACCCACTGACTGCACATTGTCATAGCTTACCAAAGTAGACTCACACCACTGGATCACATAGGAAATATGCACCAGGTGAGGGACCCGATGACGCTGTAGTGACGCAGTATCTGTGAGACGGTAGGCGACTCAAACCAGGCGAGTTAAGAAATTTATCACTTCAACTTCAACTTATTAATATTTGCCAATATAATAAATAATCATTAAAACAAATAATAAAAAAAATCAGTATAGTGAAGGGTACAACCTGGAGGGAAGCGGGGAAGATTCGATCAGCCCGGCGGATTACATTGATCTTCTGTACCATGAGCAGCAGGCCATGAAAAAAGGTTTAAAAAAACCGAAGTCAGCGTCCACTCCGGAGAAAAAAAGCAAGAGAGCTCGGGTAGGAGATTCCTCTGGTGCGATGTCTTCATCAGAAAACTCGGTGGACATCCTTCTCTCCATAGAGAGGAAAGTAGACAGCTTTGACGCCCGTTTGAACCTGGTGGAGGTTCTCCATAAAGAATTCCAGGCGCTCCGGGAATCATTGGAGTTCAGCCAGAAACAGGTGGAAACACTAGCGGCCGCAAACGCCGACCTACAAGACACGGTTAAGTCCCTCACTGAGGGAATAAACCGGCTGTCAGGAGAAAATAAAAAGATGAGAGAGTCAGTAATCGATCTGCAGGCTCGGAGCATGAGAGATAATCTGGTATTTGCAGGGATCCCAGAGCAGGCAGACGAAAACCCCAAGGAAACAATAAAAACCTTCATCCATAAACAACTAAAACCAGTGTTGTTTTCGTTAACGGTGACGATGACGAAATAATTTCGTTGACGGCCCTTTTTTTCATGACGATGACGAGCTAAACATGTCTCTTTGATGACTAAAACATGACGGGACGTGTGTAAACTTTCATTGACGAGACGAGACTGGACGAAAATGTGAATCTCTGGTCTGTCAGACGTTCATAATGCAGGAAATGTCCGCCTATTCTGCATTAATCTGTCTGTCAAAAGTTAAAAAGTATTGCATCCTTACTCGTATCCGCCCGAACCGAGACCCGCGAACCGCGGCTCTTCCTGTCAAACCTGACCCGCATGTCGCACATTAATATCTTAAATTCACAGCAGTCTCTGTCATTTTGCCACGTAGGGGCTTTATCTATGTGATTCAGAGATTCCAGCATGAAAGATCATCATTCCTGGTTGTAACAGTGTTCGCTGTTCCCATTACCAGCAGTGCCTCTGTCTCTGCCTGATCTGGAAACCATCCCAACGTTTGATGTTTAAAACGCGTCTGTCCAACGAAAAAGAAACATATTCTCACCGCCACCCGCCCGAACTACATAAATATCCGCCCACACCTTAACCATGATGTTAATCTTTGTCATTTTTATCTGCTAAACAGCGTTTTTGCGTGTTACCGTCGGGTATCTGAACTGCTGCGGGACTCTGGTGAACACCTGCGGTCAGACGTGCAGCTGCTTGGCTGTGCTGATCAGAAACGGTGGGAAGTTCGTCTCTTTTCAGAGAGCCGGCCTTTTTGATTCGGTTCCCAAAGAGTCGGCTCTTTTGAGTCGGTTCCTAAAGAGTCGGCTCTTTTGTGTCGGTTCCTAAAGAGTCGGCTCTTTTGAGTCGGTTCCTAAAGAGTCGGCTCTTTTGAGTCGGTTCCTAAAGAGTCGGCTCTTTTGAGTCGGTTCCTAAAGAGTCGGCTCTTTTGAGTCGGTTCTTAAAGAGCCGGCTCTTTTGAGTCGGTTCTAAAAGAGCCGACTGTTTCGACTCCCAAATGGTTAGTAATTTAAGATATTTGCAGCCCTATATTTTACCTTAATTTTGCAATAAATTGATGGTTTGTGTGTCAAAAACGTTTTTGCATTCAGTATTTTTATGAGAAGCTTTAAAATTTATTCTATCTTCAAACTTTTTTATTTGACAGGGACAGTACATATTAATGAACATATAGCAACATGTTGGATTGTCATTAGCAAGCTAATTAGCATCAGCAGTCCCTTGGCAGGTAAAGAAAAGATACACAGTATAATAAAACAACAAAATTAAACTTTCAGGTGCCACATGATTATAATACAAGACAACGCAACTCACTCCCCTCACCATTAACTGCTGTCTTCACTTGCAATGGAACATAGTCTTTCTTTCTGTTTTCATATACAAACCTATATGCTCAAATGTAACCGGCAGCATGGTCTCCTTAGTGGCCAGTTATTCTTTTCTTTTTTTTTTTTTTTTTTTTTTTAAATACAACCTACCTGACAAAAACTAGACTAAAACGTTTTTAATTTCGTTGACTAAAACTAGACTAAAACCTTTTTGATTTTCGTCGACTAAAACTAGACTAAAACTATCAGATACAGAATTGACTAAAATATGACTAAAACTAATAAGCATTTTCGTCAGAAAGACTAAGACTAAGACTAAAACTCAGATAGCTGCCAAAAACAACACTGACTAAAACTCCCCTCCGATACAGTCAATGGTATCGGCTTTCATCGCGTCCACCGCATGGGAAGTAAAATGCCGGATTCACGCAGACCAAGACCGATTGTTGCTAAGTTTGTTCACTTTAAACAAAAAGAGCTAGTAAAGAAGCAGGGCCGCGAGCTGAAAGGGACCAACTTTGGAGTAAACGACCAGTATCCTAAAGAAATCCTGGACCGGCGTAAAGTCCTGTTTCCTATCAGGAAAAAAGCCATTACGGAGGGATCCCGAGCTGTCATCGCGGTGGATAAATTATTTATTAACGGAGATCTTTATCGGGACTCAAACATCACCCCGTGGCTCTTCTGATGTCAGGTACAGTTCAGTTTCATATCCTCCTAACTCTGATTAGATGAATCATTATCTGTTATGATCATAATTACTAATCTCACTACCGTTTCGACTTCACGGCTCACAACACGGATGCACTTTTTAAACCTCTGGTTTTCTGTCACTTTTCTTGTTTCACTTTCCACTCCTTCCCTCCCCTCTCTTTTTTTCCTTCAATCCTACACAGTGAACTGTCATTTCACCCGCGACTTTACAAACGTGAACACTACGGGTGTAGAAACTCCAGCACACGCAGCGCGAGGCACACATGCAGGTGCACGCACACACACACTGCAGGAAGAAACAGCGCGATGTACACACAGACAGACTGGTTCAGCCTGCAGCTTACTATTCATACTTACGGCAGAAATACGCGAACAGATGCACGGCTTTATTAATATGCATGTAATACTTATTTCAGCGTTGGTTGAATGAAAATAGTCACCTGGAATGTGCGCGGAGCTCGCACAGGGGATAAGAGATTAAAAATTTCCAATCGGCTAAAAGATCTTCAGGCAGACATTGTCTTACTTCAGGAAACACATTTATCAAACTCCTCAGTCGATCTCCTTCAGACAAGACAGTTTCCACACGTGTATTCAGCTGGTTATAATTCTAGACAGAGAGGTGTAGCAATTCTGATTAATAGCAGGTTAAAATTTGACATTGATGATGTAATCAGAGATCCAGAAGGCAGATTTATAATAGTCACATTAACTGTTCAGAATCTTAAGGTATGCATTGCAAATATATATGGACCAAACGTAGATGATCCATTATTCTTTGACTCATTTTTCTCTGCTTTGCATAACTACTCTGATAGGGCGGTATTATTGGGCGGAGACTTCAACATGGTATGTGATCCAGGTATGGACAGGCTCAGTACAGCAGGACATAACAAAATATGGCATTCATCGGATATCGTTAAGCAGTACATGAAGGATTTCGGCCTTTGTGATGCATGGCGATCTCATCACCCCACCACGAGACAATATACCTTCTTCTCCTCAGTTCACCATTCCTACTCTAGATTAGATTACTTCTTAACCAGCAGCTCACTGATGAGTGAAATCTCAGAAATAGAAATCCACCCAATAACCATCAGTGATCACGCACCAGTATCATTAACTCTGAGAAATAAAACTATTAAACCAGCAACTAGGAGTTGGAGATTTAATACATCATTACTGAAAGATCCTGAGTTTATCAGCTATTTTAAAAGAGAATGGTCCATTTATCTAGAGAACAACGATGTACCAGAAACTCCAGCATGTGTCCTTTGGGAAGCAGGTAAAGCAGTAATGCGAGGGAAAATAATTTCCTTCTCTTCCCATAAAAAAAAAAAGGAAGCTGCAAGAATCTCAGAATTAGAAGTTAGAATTAAATCACTAGAAGACGCCTACCAGGTCTCCCCGGAGGAACACATGCTGAATGATATAAGGAAATTCAAGCTCGAGTTAAACAAAATAATAGACCAAAAAACACAATTCTTAGTTCAAAGACTTCGTTTAGAAAACTTCGACCATGGTAACAAGTCTGGCAAGCTTCTAGCTAATCAGTTAAAAATAAATAAGGAAAAAGCAACAATCTCCTCCGTTAAAGACTCAGAAGGAAGTATCAGCCATGATCCTGACCAGATAAATAACATTTTTAGAAACTTCTACAGAACACTATATAAATCACAAATAAACCCCACAGATGATGATATTAATCAATTTCTTAATAGTATCATTCTTCCAAAACTACAACAGGAAAATATTACGGTTTTAGATTCACCCCTCTCAATAAGTGAATTACATGACGCTCTGCAACATATGCCCAATAATAAAGCCCCAGGCCCAGATGGATATCCGGTCGAATTTTACAAAGAGTGCTGGACAATTCTGGCTCCCACTTTTTATAAAATGATACTAGAAATAAAAGAGAAACAGAAAATACCACCAAATATGAATTCAGCAAATATCACCGTATTATTAAAACCAGGTAAAGACCCGACACTTCCAGCTAGTTATCGGCCAATCTCATTAATAAATGTAGATCTTAAGATAATCAGCAAAGCACTCGCTAAAAGGATAGAAAAAATAACTCCTCTGATAATACATCCTGATCAAACTGGTTTTATTAAAGGTCGACATTCTTCTACTAACACACGCAGGCTGATTAATCTAATAGACTATGCTACCATTCATAATCTGGAATCCACTATCATCTCGTTAGATGCAGAAAAAGCCTTCGATCGTGTTAACTGGAAATTCCTGTTTGCAACATTAAATAAATTTGGTTTTGGTCCTTATTTCATAGACTGGATAAAAATACTTTATAACAACCCTAATGCATGTGTGAGGACCAATGACCAAACTTCTCCAAGTTTCTGTTTACAGCGAGGCACCAGGCAGGGCTGCCCGCTCTCCCCTTCACTTTTTGCCATTTTCATTGAACCACTAGCAGCCGCTATAAGACAGGACAGAGATATTAAAGGGATCCCCGGCAAAAATCTAGAACATAAAATAAGTCTTTATGCAGACGACGTACTGCTTTTCCTCCAGAACTCATCAACATCTCTCTCCCAGACAATCACATTGATCAATAAATTTTCAATGATATCTGAGTACTCTATTAACTGGACCAAGACTACAGCTTTATCTGTTAATTGTACTTTACAAAACATTCCTAACACCACAATACAGTCTGGTAATATCAGATATTTAGGAATAAATATTTCTCCACAACTTTCAGAGTTAATAAAGTTAAATTATGTCCAGCTATTAAAGTCAATAGAGGAAGATCTCACGCGACGGAAGCACTTACCCATATCACTCATGGGGAGAGTTGCTACCATCAAAATGATGGTTCTACCGAAAATTAACTACTTGTTCTCAATGATACCCACCAAACCTTCCTCCAGTTGGTTTAAGTCACTGGACTCTCACATTTCCAAATTCCTTTGGAAAAACAAGCCATCACGTATCAGTTTAAAAACCTTACAACAGGTAAAAGACCGGGGAGGGTTAGACTCACCCAATTTCAATTATTATTTCCTAGCAAATAAGCTCCAATTTATTTCCAAATGGCTGAAACCTACCCATCTAGATGAACCGTGGCTAGACACAGAACAAGCATTATGTGAGGATCTGGATGTCTCTGATTTGCCGTTCATCAGTTCAGCAGTCAGATCTCATAAATGCTTTAAAAGTATCAACATCTGCTCTACTCTGAAAGCATGGTGGGAATTCCTGAAGTTAACCGAGTCTTCTATTATTCCATGTAAACTCACACCCATCTGGAATAACCTGGATATTTTACAAAACAAGAAAATGATTAATTTTGTGCATTGGAAGGATAAAGGAGTAAAACAATTACAACATATCATTGAAAATGGAAATTTCCTGTCATTTAATACACTTACCTTACAATACGGGATCAGTAGTACTAAATTCTTAGAATACCATCAACTTAAATCTATACTAAGCAAAAAATATACCTCTAACCAACTGATCTTGCAGACTCCGGTCAGGGTAGCAGAATTCCTGAATCTCTCTATCCCCAAACTACTGTCGAAAATATATAGATTATTATTAAAACTGGATGATTCAATTTCCCTTCCAACTCGAAGTGGGAGGCTGACTTGTCCAGAACCCTTAACCAAAACACATGGACACAGATATGTTTAAACACGTTCCTAATGACTAAAAACTCAAATATACAGTTGATACAATTCAAGGTTTTACACAGAGTACATTACACAGGACAGAGGATGTTCAAGATGGGTCTGTCACCTTCAAATATTTGTTTGCACTGCAATGAGAATACAACAGACAATTATCTTCACGCCTTGTGGTCTTGTCCACCTGTCCAGAGGTTTTGGCTTCAGGTATGTGATGACCCGTCAACGTGGCTCAGGTGTAACTTTCCTGCAAGCCCCACACTGTGTTTACTGGGGGACTTGGATGAGATCACCATGGTAACCAACTATGCACATATGATACTTACTGTATTATGTATTGCAAAGAAAACTATCTTGGTAAACTGGAAATCCAAAAATAATCTGAGCATTAGCCAGTTTAGGAATTTCTTAGTAGACCATATCAGTATTGAGACGATGTCTGCCTCCTCTAAGAACCAGTTAGATGAATTCCACTCCCTCTGGTCCCCTGTGATTAGCTCCATCACTTAACGTTGGTGTAGGAGAGCCGCCTCGGCGATGTGGGGGTTGGGTGCTGGCGAGTGCTTGATGAGCATGAATCCCTGGCGGTTAATTTGGGGGGGGGGGTCTGGGCTGCCTCGCCGCTGGGGCGGGGCTGTATCCAGCCCGATGGGGGGCATGGGGGTCAGCGGTTGGGGCTGCTCTGCGGCGGTGGGCGGGTCGCTGGTGGGGCCCTGGCCGGTGGCTGTCGCCGGGTGGCCGGGGTCGTCCCGGGGCGGGGGTGGGCGGGGGGTCCTGGGCCCCGGTGCTCGGGGGTGGCCCCTGCCTCCGGGGCCGGGGGACCCGGCTTGGCGCTGGGGGGGGGGGGGGGGGGGGGGGGGGGGGGCGGGCCAGCGGGACGTGCCTCCTCTGGATTTGGCCGGTCCTCACGACCTGGTGAGGTCTAGTCACTGCGCCGGGGGCCGGGGCGCCTCTGCTGTGTGCGTGCGGGTGTGTGTGCTGGTGGGGGTGTGTGTGTGGTGGGGCTGGGGGGTGTATCGTTGTCGTGTCTGTGTCGGGATGTGGGCATTCGGGATGTTGGTGTCGCGGGAGCGGCTATGTAGGGGATGTGGATTTCCCCTGTGCTTGTCCTGCGTGTGGGGCTCTGGGGGTCGTGGACGGAGCTGCGCTTGGACACGCATCACCATGGACACGTATCACCATGGACACACATCCCCATGGACACGCATCACTACGGACACGCATCACCATGGACACGTATCGCCATGGACACGCATCACTATGGACACGCATCACTATGGACACGCATCACTACGGACACACATCACCATGGACACGCATCACCATGGACACGTATCGCCATGGACACGCATCACTATGGACACGCATCACCATGGACACGTATCGCCATGGACACGCATCACTACGGACACAGATCCATGCTGAGACATACTTACACTGCGCAGGGCGCTGACGTAGTTCTCCGTACGTTGTCTGTCATTGAGTTCCCCAAAACGCGGCCGTGTCCAAACCAGGTGAGCCTGGCAGGTGCAGCAGGGCCGAGAGGGCGGAGCCTCAGTCTTTGCGTCCTGTTGGCTGAAACATCAACATCTAAATTCAATAAAGACTCTTAGCTGTCGAGCAGATCTGATTGGCTGTGGATTCATTAAGTTGCTGTTTTCTTACAGAAACTATTATGATCTCTAAGGGGAACTTGGGAACATTCAACCCGCCTCTGTATGCACCAGAGTGGGCTGCTAACTACGGCGCCCGCTCTGGTGCATACAGAGATGGGTTAAGTGAAGTCGTCCCCCCCCGTTACACTGTCAAATGCCAAAACGCTGTAGTAATTGTAAACATCATCGGATCGGCTTGCTCTGATCTATTTTGAGAACGCCAACCAAAACCGGTAGGGGCGCGATCTGCCGATTGCGATCGGTTGCTGATCGATCGGTGCATCTCTAGTGAGACCTCTCAGCTCCAGGTGAGCAGGACGCAGGGATGGAGGATGCAAACGTACCCGTCAGGCTGCAGGCTGAACCACAGACTGTAGTCGTCACGGCAGACCGTCAGACCCAGCCGGTCCCCCTCCATCACCCGGCGCTCCGTCGGCAAGAAGTAGACGCTCTGCATCCAGTGGTCCCTCCACTGCAACAGAGATGATCAGAAGCTGGAAGACTGCAGAACCAGGACAGAACCTGGTCCAGGTCCTGATCTTTACAACCTCCAGCTGCTACCACATGGAAACGTTCTGCTGGAAACTCACCGGAGCCTTGTTCCTCTGCGGGTACGTCCAGCTGGGAGCCATGCTGCAGACGATGCTTCCACCAGGATCCATGTCCAGGTCCCACCAGGACAGGACCACCTGGGCCCGACCGGCAGACTGGGCCACAAACGGGGTCGAGTGGGAATGAGGGGCGCTGCTTACTGGTCTACTGAAGTCCACGCTGAGAGGGAACAGACGAAAACCAGTCTGTCACAGTCCAGAAGAGTCCAGAATGAACATACCCAGTCCCTCACAGTCCGGAAGAGTCCAGGATCAACAGAAACCCGGTCCGTCACAGTCCAGAAGAGTCCAGGATCAACAGAAAACCGGTCCTTCACAGTCCAGAAGAGTCCAGGATCAACAGAAACCCGGTCCGTCACAGTCCGGAAGAGTCCAGAATAGTCCAGAATGAACAAACCCGGTCCGTCACAGTCCGGAAGAGTCCAGGATCAACAGAAACCGGTTCCATCACAGTCCGGAAGAGTCCAGGATCAACAGAAACCCGGTCCATCACAGTCCGGAAGAGTCCAGGATCAACAGAAACCCGCTCCATCACAGTCCGGAGGAGTCTAGGATCAACAAAAACCCGCTCCATCAAAGTCCGGAAGAGTCCAGGATCAACAAAAACCTGGTCCGTCGCAGTCCGGAAGAGTCCAGAATAGTCCAGAATGAACATACCCGGTCCTTCACAGTCCGGAAGAGTCCAGAATGAACGAAAGCCAGTCTGTCACAGTCCAGAAGAGTCCAGGATCAACAGAAACCCGGTCCGTCACAGTCCAGAAGAGTCCAGGATCAACAGAAACCCAGTTCGTCACAGTTCGGAAGAGTCTAGGATCAACAAAAACCTGGTCCGTCACAGTCCGGAAGAGTCCAGGATCAACAAAAACCCGGTCCGTCACAGTCCGGAAGAGTCCAGAATAGTCCAGAATGAACATACCCGGTCCTTCACAGTCCGGAAGAGTCCAGAATGAACGAAAGCCAGTCTGTCACAGTCCAGAAGAGTCCAGGATCAACAGAAACCCGGTCCGTCACAGTCCAGAAGAGTCCAGGATCAACAGAAACCCGGTCCGTCACAGTCCGGAAGAGTCCAGAATGAACAAACCCGGTCCTTCACAGTCCGGAAGAGTCTAGGATCAACAGAAACCCTCTCCGTCACAGTCCAGAAGAGTCCAGGATCAACAGAAACCCAGTCCGCCACAGTCCGGAAGAGTCCAGGATCAACAGAAACCCGCTCCATCACAGTCCGGAAGAGTCTAGGATCAACAAAAACCCGCTCCATCACAGTCCGGAAGAGTCTAGGATCAACAGAAACACAGTCCGTCACAGTTCGGAAGAGTCCAGGATCAACAGAAACCCGCTCCATCACAGTCCGGAGGAGTCTAGGATCAACAAAAACCCGCTCCATCAAAGTCCGGAAGAGTCCAGGATCAACAAAAACCTGGTCCGTCGCAGTCCGGAAGAGTCTAGGATAAACAAAAACCCGGTCCGTCACAGTCCGGAAGAGTCCAGAATAGTCCAGAATGAACATACCCGGTCCTTCACAGTCCGGAAGAGTCCAGAATGAACGAAAGCCAGTCCGTCACAGTCCAGAAGAGTCCAGGATCAACAGAAACCCGGTCCGTCACAGTCCAGAAGAGTCCAGGATCAACAGAAACCCAGTTCGTCACAGTTCGGAAGAGTCTAGGATCAACAAAAACCTGGTCCGTCACAGTCCGGAAGAGTCCAGGATCAACAAAAACCCGGTCCGTCACAGTCCGGAAGAGTCCAGAATAGTCCAGAATGAACATACCCGGTCCTTCACAGTCCGGAAGAGTCCAGAATGAACGAAAGCCAGTCTGTCACAGTCCAGAAGAGTCCAGGATCAACAGAAACCCGGTCCGTCACAGTCCAGAAGAGTCCAGGATCAACAGAAACCCGGTCCGTCACAGTCCGGAAGAGTCCAGAATGAACAAACCCGGTCCTTCACAGTCCGGAAGAGTCTAGGATCAACAGAAACCCTCTCCGTCACAGTCCAGAAGAGTCCAGGATCAACAGAAACCCAGTCCGCCACAGTCCGGAAGAGTCCAGGATCAACAGAAACCCGCTCCATCACAGTCCGGAAGAGTCTAGGATCAACAAAAACCCGCTCCATCACAGTCCGGAAGAGTCTAGGATCAACAGAAACACAGTCCGTCACAGTTCGGAAGAGTCCAGGATCAACAGAAACCCAGTCCGTCACAGTCCGGAAGAGTCTAGGATCAACAAAAACCCAGTCCGTCACAGTCCGGAAGAGTCTAGGATCAACAAAAAGCAGGTCCGTCACAGTCCAGAAGAGTCTAGGATCAACAAAAACCCGGTCAGTCACAGTCTGGAAGAGTCTAGGATCAACAGAAACCCGGTACGTCACAGTCCGGAAGAGTCTAGGATCAACAGAAACCCGGTCCGTCACAGTCCGGAAGAGTCTAGGATCAACAAAAACCCAGTCCGTCACAGTCCGGAAGAGTCTAGGATCAACAAAAACCAAGTCCGTCACAGTTCGGAAGAGTCCAGGATCAACAGAAACCCAGTCCGCCACAGTCCGGAAGAGTCCAGGATCAACAGAAACCCGGTCCGTCACAGTCCAGAAGCGTCTAGGATTAACAGAAACCCGCTCCATCACAGTTCCGAAGAGTCCAGGATCAACAGAAACCCGGTCCGTCACAGTCCGGAAGAGTCTAGGATCAACAGAAACTCGGTCCGTCACAGTCCGGAAGAGTCTAGGATCAACAGAAACCCAGTCCATCACAGTCCAGAAGAGTCTAGGATCAACAAAAACCCAGTCCGTCACAGTCCGGAAGAGTCTAGGATCAACAGAAACTCAGTCCGGAAGAGTCTAGGATCAACAGAAACTCGGTCCGTCACAGTCCGGAAGAGTCTAGGATCAACAGAAACCCTCTCCATCACAGTCCGGAAGAGTCCAGGATCAACAGAAACCCGGTCCGTCACAGTCCGGAAGAGTCTAGGATCAACAGAAACCCAGTCCGTCACAGTTCGGAAGAGTCCAGGATCAACAGAAACTCGGTTCGTCACAGTCCAGAAGAGTCTAGGATCAACAAAAACCCGGTCAGTCACAGTCCGGAAGAGTCTAGGATCAACAGAAACCCAGTCCGTCACAGTCCGGAAGAGTCTAGGATCAACAGAAACCCAGTCCGTCACAGTCCGGAAGAGTCTAGGATCAACAGAAACTCAGTCCGGAAGAGTCTAGGATCAACAAAAAACTCCGTCCGTCACAGTCCGGAAGAGTCCAGGATCAACAGAAACCCAGTCCATCACAGTCCAGAAGAGTCTAGGATCAACAAAAACCCGGTCCGTCACAGTTCGGAAGAGTCCAGGATCAACAGAAACTCGGTCCGTCACAGTCCAGAAGAGTCCAAGATGAACAGAAATCCGGTCCATCACAGTCCGGAAGAGTCCAAGATTAAGAGAAACCCGGTCCGTCACAGTCCGGAAGAGTCTAGGATCAACAGAAACTCGGTCCGTCACAGTCCAGAAGAGTCCAGGATCAACAGAAACCCGGTCCGTCACAGTCCGGAAGAGTCTAGGATCAACAGAAACCCGGTCCGTCACAGTCCGGAAGAGTCCAGGATCAACAGAAACCCAGTCCGTCACAGTCCAGAAGAGTCTAGGATCAACATAAACCCAGTCCGTCACAGTCTGGAAGAGTCTAGGATCAACAGAAACTCAGTCCGGAAGAGTCTAGGATCAACAGAAACTCGGTCCGTCACAGTCCGGAAGAGTCTAGGATCAACAGAAACCCAGTCCGTCACAGTTTGGAAGAGTCCAGGATCAACAGAAACTCGGTCCGTCACAGTCCAGAAGAGTCTAGGATCAACAAAAACTCGTTCAGTCACAGTCCGGAAGAGTCTAGGATTAACAGAAACCCAGTCCGTCACAGTCCGGAAGAGTCCAGGATCAACTGAAACCGGTTCCATCACAGTCCGGAAGAGTCCAGGATCAACAGAAACCGGTTCCATCACAGTCCGGAAGAGTCCAGGATCAACTGAAACCGGTTCCATCACAGTCCGGAAGAGTCCAGGATCAACTGAAACCGGTTCCATCACAGTCCGGAAGAGTCCAGGATCAACAGAAACTCGGTCCGTCACAGTCCAGAAGAGTCTAGGATCAACAAAAACTCGTTCAGTCACAGTCTGGAAGAGTCTAGGATTAACAGAAACCCAGTCCGTCACAGTCCGGAAGAGTCCAGGATCAACTGAAACCGGTTCCATCACAGTCCGGAAGAGTCCAGGATCAACAGAAACCCGGTCCGTCACAGTCCGGAAGAGTCTAGGATCAACAGAAACCGGTTCCATCACAGTCCGGAAGAGTCCAAGATTAACAGAAACCCGGTCCGTCACAGTCCGGAAGAGTCCAAGATGAACAGAAACCCGGTCCGTCACAGTCCAGAAGAGTCCAGGATCAACTGAAACCGGTTCCATCACAGTCCGGAAGAGTCCAGGATCAACAGAAACGGGTTCCATCACAGTCCGGAAGAGTCCAGGATCAACAGAAACCGGTTCCATCACAGTCCGGAAGAGTCCAGGATCAACAGAAACCGGTTCCATCACAGTCCGGAAGAGTCCAAGATCAACAGAAACCGGTTCCATCACAGTCCGGAAGAGTCCAGGATCAACAGAAACCGGTTCCATCACAGTCCGGACGAGTCCAGGATCAACAGAAACCGGTTCCATCACAGTCCGGAAGAGTCCAGGATGAACTGACCTAGAACTGTCTCCGGTCTCTAATCTCATCGTTTCTAGTTGGACTGTCGGTGAGTTTGTTGGTTTTCTGAAACTGGCTTTAGAACTGCGTCTTTGGGGTCCCGACAGAAACCTGGACCTGTTCAGGGGTGTAACGATTAATGTACCCAGAGTGACTGAGATAAATACCTGCACACCTGACAGCAGGGGAAGTTTCCTGGTTTATTGTTTCTTTTCATGGACTCAGGTATAAATAAAATATAGGCATAAACAAACATGTAAACAAGAATTAATGGTTAATACACTCACATTTTAAGTTCAACCAACAATCTGGACTGGATCAACGAGAAATTAACCTTTTCTGCTATTTTTTTCAATAATTAACCTTTTTTTTAATTAAGTGCAGTAAGTGCAATAAATATCTTAACCGTGGGTTTACCTGCAGCTTATTCAACATAAAAATGAACAAACGGAACATCAATATAAATGCTGACTTGGCTCCAGGGTGGATGAGCAGTGGTTGAACATGTTACGGCCATTATAATAAAGAAGTAGTTGCACTAGATACCAGTTACTGTAAAATGAATACAGATGTTTTTTTCTTCGAAAACATCATCTGATCAACGTGATCCGGCGGCGTATCTCTGCATAAACTGGCGTGCTGTGATATTTTGCAGTCTCTGACGTAACATGCCGGCGAGGTTTCGGCAGACGTTACCTCGCCTGACGCACCTGCAGCTACGGTGGCTTGTTCATAGTTATTTCATGATCTCCGGCTCCGTCACTTCTTACCATCCGCCTGTTTCAAAGTCTGCTTGCGCTTGTTCACGATAGCGCAGACATCTAGTCATTAAAAGTGCCGACAGAAAACGCATAAAACACCACCGTGCTTCAGTGGAATTAATTCCTATTATCGATATAATCGATTACCTTTTAGAACGCTCTCAGACGAGTACACGTGGTCTTCATTGGGAATTTGCGGAGCAGGGATGGACTGGGTTGCAGGGTTGTTACCTGAACATGCTGCAGACCGGACTCAGCGGGGTGAAGCTGGACGGGGCCACCTGGCTCAGCTGGACGTCGCAGACGGCGTGCGCTCCGGCGCAGCGCTCCACGGCGGGCGGCGGCACCAGCCGAGCCCCCTCCACCTCCGTGGGCTGCAGCTGCGCCCAGCTCCACAGCAGCTCCGACTCCACCAGCTGGGCGTAGACGGTGGCCCGGTGGGGCACGGCCTCGCAGCCCGCCTGCAGGAGGAGCAGTCGGTTACTGAAGACGCCAGCGGGACGCTTGTCCGCAAGACAGGCGGGGACACAGAAATGTCTTCATGTCCGTCTCTGAGATGGCAGCAGACTCTACGCACGTCGTGAACATTGGAAAGAACCGTTTCCAGGGTCTTCCAGGAAGTCTGGAAGACGGCCGTAGATGACCCAGACTAGGCTGTAAATGACCAAACATCAAACTACAGAACAAACTACAACACAGCCAGTTCATTGTTTTAAAGTCCAAAACAAACTACAACACAGCCGGTTCATCGTTTTAAACTCCAGAACAAACTACAACACAGCCGGTTCATCGTTTTAAACTCCACAACAAACTACAACACAGCCGGTTCATCGTTTAAACTCCACAACCAACTACAACACAGCCGGTTTAACGTTTTAAACTCCAGAACAAACAACAACACAGCCGGTTCATCATTTAAACTCCACAACAAACTACAACACAGCCGGTTTAACGTTTTACACTCCACAACAAACTACAACACAGCCGGTTTAACGTTTTACACTCCAGAACAAACTACAACACAGCCGGTTCATCGTTTTAAACTCTGGAACATACTACAACACAGCCGGTTCATCGTTTTAAACTCCGGAACAAACTACAACACAGCCGGTTTATCGTTTTAAACTCCGGAACACACTACAACACAGCTGGTTCATTGCTTTAAACTACAAAACAAACGACAACACAGCCGGTTCATAGTTTTAAACTCCGGAACAAACTACAACACAGCCGGTTGATCTTTTTAAACTCCGGAATAAACTACAACACAGCTGGTTCATCTTTTAAACTCCAAAACAAACTACAACACAGCCGGTTCATTGTTTTAAACTCCAGAACAAACTACAACACAGCCAGTCCATCGTTTTAAACTCCTGAACAAACTACAACACAGCCGATTCATCGTTTTAAACTCCAGAACAAACTACAACACAGCCGGTTCATTGTTTTAAACTCCGGAACAAACTACAACACAGCCGGTTCATTGTTAAGCTCTGGAACAAACTACAACACAGCCGGTTCATTGTTTTAAACTCCAGAACAAACTACAACACAGGCGGTTCATTGTTTTAAACTCCAGAACAAACTACAACACAGCTGGTTCATCGTTTTAAACTCCAGAACAAACTACAACACAGCCAATTCATTGTTTTAAACTCCGGAACAAACTACAACACATCCAGTTCATTGTTTTAAACTACGGAACAAACTACAACACAGCCGGTTTAACGTTTTAAACTCCGGAACAAACTACAACACAGCCGGTTCATTGTTTTAAACTCCGGAACAAACTAAAACACAGCCGGTTCATCGTTTTAGGCTCTGGAACAAACTACAACAAAGCCGGTTCATTGTTTTAAACTCCAAAACAAACTACAACACAGCCGGTTCATTGTTTTAAACTCCAGAACAAACTACAACACAGCCAGTCCATCGTTTTAAACTCCTGAACAAACTACAACACAGCCGATTCATCGTTTTAAACTCCAGAACAAACTACAACACAGCCGGTCCATCGTTTTAAAGTCCAAAACAAACTACAAAACAGCCGGTTCATCGTTTTAAACTCCAGAACAAACTACAACACAGCCAGTTCATTGTTTTATACTCCGGAATAAACTACAACACATCCAGTTCATAGTTTTAAACTCCGGAACAAACTACAACACAGCCGGTTATTGTTTTCTCCAGAACAAACTACAACACACGTTTTAAACTCCGGAACAAACTACAACACAGCCGGTTCATTGTTTTAAACTCCGGAACAAACTACAACACAGCCGGTTTAACGTTTTAGGCTCTGGAACAAACTACAACATAGCCGGTTCATCGTTTTAAACTCCGGAACAAACTACAACACAGCAGGTTCATTGTTTTACACTCCAGAACAAACTACAACACAGCCGATTCATCGTCTTAAACTCCAGAACAAACTACAACACAGCCGGTTCATCGTTTTAAACTCCAGAACAAACTACAACACAGCCGGTTCATTGTTAAACTCTGGAACAAACTACAACTAAGCTGGTTCATCATTTTTAAACTCTCGAACAAACTACAACACAGCCGGTTCATTGTTTTTAAACTCCAGAACAAACTACAACACAGCCGATTCATCGTTTTAAACTCCAGAACAAACTACAACACAGCCGGTTCATCGTTTTAAACTCCGGAACAAACTACAACACAGCCGGTTCATTGTTTTAAACTCCAGAACAAACTACAACACAGCCGATTCATCGTTTTAAACTCCAGAACAAACTACAACACAGCCGGTTCATTGTTTTAAACTCCAGAACAAACTACAACACAGCCGGTTCATTGTTTTAAACTCCGGAACAAACTACAACACAGACGGTTCATTGTTAAACTCTGGAACAAACTACAACACAGCCGGTTCATTGTTTTAAACTCCGGAACAAACAACAACACAGCCGGTTCATTGTTAAACTCTGGAACAAACTACAACTAAGCTGGTTCATCATTTTTAAACTCTCGAACAAACTACAACACAGCCGGTTCATTGTTTTTAAACTCCAGAACAAACTACAACACAGCCGGTTCATTGTTTTTAAACTCCAGAACAAACTACAACACAGCCGGTTCATTGTTTTAAACTCCAGAACAAACTACAACACAGCCAGTTCATCGTTTTTAAACTCCAGAACAAACTACAACACAGCCGATTCATCGTTTTAAACTCCAGAACAAACTACAACACAGCCGGTTCATCGTTTTAAACTCCGGAACAAACTACAACACAGCCGGTTCATCGTTTTAAACTCCGGAACAAACTACAACACAGCCGATTCATTGTTTTAAACTCCAGAACAAACTACAACACAGCCGGTTCAACGTTTTAAACTCCGGGACAAACTCCAGAACAGAACTCTTTCATCAGCTAGGTACTCTAAGTGTTCAATGGCCACCCGATTGGCGTAGAATGGTCCCAGAGCGTTCCAGAGTGTCCCGGAGCATCCTGGAGCGTCCTGGATCGTCCAGGAGCGTCCCGGAGCGTCCTGGATCGTCCTGGATCATCCAGGAACATCCCGGAGCGTCCTGGAGCACCCTGAAGGAACCTCGTGAGGCCGGCCTCTAACATCTGGGTCAAATGTGTGAAGACTGCAGGGAAGCAGAGCCGAACCCACCTGGACCAGGTTCTGGTGAGCGTGCTCGTAACTGGGCAGAGCTCCTTCACCAATGAGCTCGGTGTCGAACAGCTCTGTGATCAGCAGGTTGGCTTTCCGCGGCATGTCTCCGTCTGCAGAGAGAAACCAGGTTCACCAGGTCAGACGCAGCCGTCCTCGTACAGCTGCAGGAGGGAAACTAAACACACGTTAAAGGCAGTTTCAGAGGAAAACAAGGCTGAAGAGGCTCCGACACCGCAGGTCAAAGACAGTTCACAGTTTCATTATAAAGCAGCACGGAAAAACTTTGTGGTGACATCATAGCAGTAAAAACTGGTGCATGTAGCTGACATTACTGCTTATGTAAATACTCTAAAGAAACAAACGTCACTTTTTGCAGTGGGGGGTTGTTTTGGCAGATAGACCTCCTTCCTCAGTAATACAGTTGGGTGCAGTAATGATGTGCAGCTTTACCCGGAGACCACGTTGGCTTCATTTTGATTGGCTACACCTTATTTGGCTATGACCTTATTTGGAGAATCTAGGTCAAGCTGCGGTCGGACTTTGCTAAAGGCTAACTGCTAGCAACATGGGCACTTTAGACAGTGTGAGCTACGTTTATCAGAGAAGACAGCATTTAGAAAATAAATAAACTTACAGGTAATGACAAGGTTGTGGCCCCCTCCCTCAGTGTTACTGCAGAAATTTTCTTTTAAATCCATTTGTTTGAAAACCCAGACCTTATTATCACTTATCAAACAAACACTATTACTTTAAATATTAATACCAATACGTTAGTTGTTGTCAAATTTACCATTACTTTTACTGCCCACATTACTATTTTTATTGTTGAGTTTTAATGACGTTATAATCAACAGCATCATGGGTGTAAATTCCATCACTTTTACTCATTAATATTCTGTATACATGGGCATATCTATCATCATTACGATCACGTGTAAGATCAACTCTTGGAAGTAAAACAGATTTTGTTTTTAATTCTAATTTTTGTTTTGTTCTTCCCCTTCTTCTGTGGACATGGTAACCTCGAAGCTGCAGACGTTACCGTGACGACTGTAAACATTGTTACCTACAAAGCTGCAGACGTTACCGTGACGACTGTAAACATCGTCCTACAGAGCTGCAGACGTTACCGTGACGACTGTAAACATCGTCCTACAGAGCTGCAGACGTTACCGTGACTGTAAACATCGTTACCCGAGAAGCTGCAGACGTTACCGTGACGACTGTGAACATCGTTACTTACAGAGCTGCAGACGTTACCTTGACGACTGTAAACATCGTCCTACAGAGCTGCAGACGTTACCGTGATGACTGTAAACATCGTTACATACAGAGCTGCAGACGTTACCGTGACGACTGTAAACATCGTTACATACAGAGCTGCAGACGTTACCGTGACGACTGTGAACATCGTTACATACAGAGCTGCAGACGTTACCGTGACGACTGTAAACATCGTTACATACAGAGCTGCAGACGTTACCGTGACGACTGTGAACATCGTTACCTACAGAGCTGCAGACGTTACCGTGACGACTGTAAACATCGTTACATACAGAGCTGCAGACGTTACCGTGACGACTGTGAACATCGTTACATACAGAGCTGCAGACGTTACCGTGACGACTGTAAACATCGTTACCTACAGAGCTGCAGACGTTACCTTGACGACTGTAAACATCGTTACCTACAGAGCTGCAGACGTTACCGTGACGACTGTAAACATCGTTACCTACAGAGCTGCAGACGTTACCGTGACGACTGTGAACATTGTTACTTACAGAGCTGCAGACGTTACCTTGACGACTGTAAACATCGTTACCTACAGAGCTGCAGACGTTACCGTGACGACTGTAAACATCGTTACATACAGAGCTGCAGACGTTACCGTGACGACTGTGAACATTGTTACTTACAGAGCTGCAGACGTTACCTTGACGACTGTAAACATCGTTCCTACAGAGCTGCAGACGTTACCGTGACGACTGTAAACATCGTTACATACAGAGCTGCAGACGTTACCGTGACGACTGTAAACATCGTTACATACAGAGCAGCAGACGTTACCGTGACGACTGTAAACATCGTTACCTACAGAGCTGCAGACGTTACCGTGACGACTGTAAACATCGTTACATACAGAGCTGCAGACGTTACCGTGACGACTGTAAACACCGTTACATACAGAGCTGCAGACGTTACCGTGACGACTGTAAACACCGTTACATACAGAGCTGCAGACGTTACCGTGACGACTGTAAACATCGTTACATACAGAGATACAGACGTTACCTTGACGACTGTAAACATCGTTACATACAGAGATGCAGATGTTACCGTGACGACTGTAAACACCGTTACATACAGAGCTGCAGACGTTACCGTGACGACTGTGAACATCGTTACCTACAGAGCTGCAGACGTTACCGTGACGACTGTAAACACCGTTACATACAGAGCTGCAGACGTTACCGTGACGACTGTAAACATCGTTACATACAGAGCTGCAGACGTTACCGTGACGACTGTGAACATTGTTACTTACAGAGCTGCAGACGTTACCTTGACGACTGTAAACATCGTTACCTACAGAGCTGCAGACGTTACCGTGACGACTGTAAACATCGTTACATACAGAGCTGCAGACGTTACCGTGACGACTGTGAACATTGTTACTTACAGAGCTGCAGACGTTACCTTGACGACTGTAAACATCGTCCTACAGAGCTGCAGACGTTACCGTGACGACTGTAAACATCGTTACATACAGAGCTGCAGACGTTACCGTGACGACTGTAAACATCGTTACATACAGAGCAGCAGACGTTACCGTGACGACTGTAAACATCGTTACCTACAGAGCTGCAGACGTTACCGTGACGACTGTAAACATCGTTACATACAGAGCTGCAGACGTTACCGTGACGACTGTAAACACCGTTACATACAGAGCTGCAGACGTTACCGTGACGACTGTAAACACCGTTACATACAGAGCTGCAGACGTTACCGTGACGACTGTAAACATCGTTACATACAGAGATACAGACGTTACCTTGACGACTGTAAACATCGTTACATACAGAGATGCAGATGTTACCGTGACGACTGTAAACACCGTTACATACAGAGCTGCAGACGTTACCGTGACGACTGTGAACATCGTTACCTACAGAGCTGCAGACGTTACCGTGACGACTGTAAACACCGTTACATACAGAGCTGCAGACGTTACCGTGACGACTGTAAACATCGTTACCTACAGAGCTGCAGACGTTACCGTGACGACTGTAAACATCGTTACCTACAGAGCTGCAGACGTTACCGTGACGACTGTAAACATCGTTACATACAGAGCTGCAGACGTTACCTTGACGACTGTAAACACCGTTACATACAGAGATGCAGACGTTACCGTGACGACTGTAAACACCGTTACATACAGAGATGCAGACGTTACCGTGACGACTGTAAACACTGTTACATACAGAGCTGCAGACGTTACCGTGACGACTGTGAACACCGTTACATACAGAGATGCAGACGTTACCTTGACGACTGTAAACATCGTTACATACAGAGCTGCAGACGTTACCTTGACGACTGTAAACATCGTTACATACAGAGATGCAGACGTTACCTTGACGACTGTAAACATCGTTACATACAGAGCTGCAGACGTTACCGTGACGACTGTAAACATCGTTACATACAGAGCTGCAGTTGTTACCGTGACGACTGTAAACACCGTTACATACAGAGCTGCAGACGTTACCGTGACGACTGTAAACATCGTTACATACAGAGCTGCAGACGTTACCGTGACGACTGTAAACATCGTTACATACAGAGCTGCAGACGTTACCGTGACGACTGTAAACATCGTTACATACAGAGCTGCAGACGTTACCGTGACGACTGTAAACATCGTTACATACAGAGATGCAGACGTTACCGTGACGACTGTAAACATCGTTACATACAGAGCTGCAGACGTTACCGTGACGACTGTAAACATCGTTACATACAGAGCTGCAGACGTTACCGTGACGACTGTAAACATCGTTACATACAGAGCTGCAGACGTTACCGTGACGACTGTAAACATCGTTACATACAGAGATGCAGACGTTACCGTGACGACTGTAAACATCGTTACATACAGAGATGCAGACGTTACCGTGACGACTGTAAACACCGTTACATACAGAGATGCAGACGTTACCGTGACGACTGTAAACATCGTTACATACAGAGCTGCAGTTGTTACCGTGACGACTGTAAACACCGTTACATACAGAGCTGCAGACGTTACCGTGACGACTGTAAACATCATTACATACAGAGCTGCAGACGTTACCGTGACGACTGTAAACATCGTTACATACAGAGCTGCAGACGTTACCGTGACGACTGTAAACACCGTTACCCGAGAAGCTGAAGACGTTACCGTGACGACTGTAAACATCGTTACATACAGAGCTGCAGACGTTACCGTGACGACTGTAAACATCGTTACATACAGAGCTGCAGACGTTACCGTGACGACTGTAAACATCGTTACATACAGAGCTGCAGACGTTACCGTGACGACTGTAAACACCGTTACATACAGAGCTGCAGACGTTACCGTGACGACTGTAAACACCGTTACATACAGAGCTGCAGACGTTACCGTGACGACTGTAAACACCGTTACATACAGAGCAGCAGACGTTACCGTGACGACTGTAAACACCGTTACCCGAGAAGCTGCAGATGTGACTGATCTGTGGAAGGGGCGAGTGACGGCTCTCTCACCTGGTCCGACTGAGACGTCTGTGGAATGTTTGTTGATGATCTTGATCTGATCAGAGAAGCCGTTTTTCTCCACGATGCTCCGAGCGGCTTCAGCCATTGGCTTAAAAACCTGCATGAAATCAGGAATTACCACGTCAAGACCCGTACAACCAGAACCCAGACCCGTACAACCAGAACCCAGACCCGTACAACCAGAACCCAGACCCGTACAACCAGAACCCAGACCCATACAACCAGAACCCAGACCCGTACAACCAGAACCCAGACCCGTACCACCAGAACCCAGACCCGAACAACCAGAACCCAGACCCGTACAAACAGAACCCAGACCCGTACAAACAGAACCCAGACCCGTAAGACCAGAACCCAGACCCGTACAAACAGAACCCAGACCCGAACAACCAGAACCCAGACCCGTACAACCAGAACCCAGACCCGTACAACCAGAACCCAGACCCGAACAACCAGAACCCAGACCCGTACAACCAGAACCCAGACCCGTACAACCAGAACCCAGACCCGGCCGTGGTACTGAGACCAATACAACCAGAACCCAGAAAAGTACAAGCAGAACCCAGACCCGTACAACCAGAACCCAGACCCGTACAACCAGAACCCAGACCCGAACAACCAGAACCCAGACCCGTACAACCAGAACCCAGACCCGTACAAACAGAACCCAGACCCGTACAACCAGAACCCAGACCCGTACAACCAGAACCCAGACCCGAACAACCAGAACCCAGACCCGTACAAACAGAACCCAGACCCGAACAACCAGAACCCAGACCCGTACAAACAGAACCCAGACCCGTACAACCAGAACCCAGACCCGTACAAACAGAACCCAGACCCGTACAACCAGAACCCAGACCCGTACAACCAGAACACAGACCCGTACAACCAGAACCCAGACCCGTACAAACAGAACCCAGACCCGGCCGTGGTACTGAGACCCGTACAACCAGAACCAAGACCCGGCTGTGGTACTGAGACCCGTACAACCAGAACCCATACCCGTACAACCAGAACCCAGACCTGTACAACCAAAACCCAGAGCCGTACAAACAGAACCCAGACCCGTACAACCAGAACCCAGACCCGTACAAACAGAACCCAGACCGGTACAAACAGAACCCAGACCGGTACAAACAGAACCCAGACCCGGCCGTGGTACTGAGACCAGTACAAACAGAACCCAGACCCGGCCGTGGTACTGAGACCAGTACAAACAGAACCCAGACCCGGCCGTGGTACTGAGACCCGTACCTCCACAGCGTAGCAGAAGTCCGCTCCTGCAGCCACCGCCATCATGGACAGGAGCCCCGTTCCGGTACCGATGTCCAGAACCACCACCTTTTCACCACGAGCCTTGAGCCGGGCCACGGCAGCCCGGATGCCCTGATGGTACTTGTCATTCTGGGGAGGGGCAAACACACGAGTTGCTGTTGGCATGATCCTCCTGAGGTCGTTTACATCCATCGTTCCAGAAAAGGTCACTGAAACATTTCCATATTTCACCAGTTATTCTAAAACACGGGGAAGATCTGTCCAAACTCTTTGGTCTGAATGTTTGAATGTTTGAGGGAATTTGTTGGACAAAACAAGTCACATTACACAAGGAGCAAACAGTGAGCCTACTTCCTGGTTGCCCCCATTTTGTTTTTTTTTATACCCTGTTAAGATCCCTGAAGGGAAATTAGGGCTCTGCATTTCATCTCTGAGTATCAGAGAGCAGGGGGCTGCGACTTGGGGAGCCCGGGGAGCAGTTGGTGGGGGTTAAGGACCTTGCTCAGGGGGGTTCCCTTGGGTGAGGTGACTCGAACCCGGGTCCTCCGCGCCAAAGCCCACAGCATAACCACTAGGCTACCCACTCCCCCAATTTGTAGTTCTTTCTCCATCTACAAGGGCTCCAACAATGAGCAAATTCCGACAAACTCCCACGTTCCAAAGGCCAACTTCCCAGCAGAAATAAACATGTTTACAGCAGATATAATCCTGTTTACTGCAGAAATAAGAAATAAACATGTTTACAGCTAAAATAAACATGTTTACAGCAGAAATAAACATGCTTACCGCCGAAATAAACATGTTTACAGATAAAATAAACATGTTTACAGCAGAAATAAACATGTTTACTGCAGATATAAACCTGTTTACTGCTGAAATAATCCTGTTTACTGCAGAAATAAACCTGTTTACGGCTAAAATAAACATGTTTACAGCAGAAATAAACATGTTTACCGCTGAAATAAACATGTTTACAGCAGATATAAACATGTCAACAGCTGACATAAACATGTTTACAGCTAAAATAAACATGTTTACAGCAGAAATAAACACGTTTACTGCAGAAATAAACATGTTTACGGCTAAAATAAACATGTTTACAGCTGAAATAAACATGTTTACAGCAGAAATAAACACGTTTACTGCAGAAACAAACATGTTTACAGCAGATAGAAACATGTTTACAGTTGAAATAAACATGTTTACAGCTAAAATAAACATGTTTACTGCTGACATATACATGTTTACAGCAGATATAAACATGTCCACAGCAGAAACAAACAGGTTTACAGCAGATATAAACATGTTTACAGCTGAAATAAACATGTTTACAGCAGATATAAACATGTTTACAGCTAAAATAAACATGTTTACAGCAGAAATAAACACGTTTACAGCAGAAATAAACATGTTTACGGCTAAAATAAACATGTTTACAGCTGAAATAAACATGTTTACAGCAGAAATAAACACGTTTACTGCAGAAACAAACATGTTTACAGCAGATAGAAACATGTTTACAGTTGAAATAAACATGTTTACAGCTAAAATAAACATGTTTACTGCTGACATATACATGTTTACAGCAGATATAAACATGTCTACAGCAGAAACAAACAGGTTTACAGCAGATATAAACATGTTTACAGCTGAAATAAACATGTTTACAGCAGATATAAACATGTTTACAGCTAAAACAAACATGTTTACAGCTAAAATAAACATGTTTACAGCAGAAACAAACATGTTTACAGCAGATATAAACATGTTTACAGCTGAAATAAACATGTTTACAGCTGAAATAAACATGTTTACAGCAGAAATAAACTTGTTTACTGCAGAAATAAACATGTTTACGGCTAAAATAAACATGTTTACAGCAGAAATAAACATGTTTACAGCAGATATAAACATGTTTACAGCAGAAAAAAACATGTTTACAGCTAAAATAAACATGTTTACAGCAGAAACAAACATGTTTACAGCAGATATAAACATGTTTACAGCTGAAATAAACATGTTTACAGCTAAAATAAACATGTTTACAGCTGACATATACATGTTTACAGCAGATATAAACATGTTTACAGCAGAAACAAACATGTTTACAGCTAAAATAAACATGTCTACAGCAGAAACAAATATGTTTACAGCGGATATAAACATGTTTACAGCTAAAATAAACATGTTTACAGCAGAAACAAACATGTTTACAGCAGATATAAACATATTAACAGCTGAAATAAACATGTTTACAGCAGATATAAACTTGTTTACTGCAGAAATAAACATGTTTACGGCTAAAATAAACATGTTTACCGCTGAAATAAACATGTTTACAGCAGAAATAAACATGTTTACCACTGAAATAAACATGTTTACAGCTAAAATAAACATGTTTACAGCTGAAATAAACATGTTTACAGCAGATATAAACCTGTTTACTGCAGATACAAACCTGTTTACTGCAGAAATAAACATATTTACAGCAGAAACAAACATGTTTACTGCAGAAATAAACACGTTTACTGCAGAAATAAACATGTTTACGGCTAAAATAAACATGTTTACAGCTGAAATAAACATGTTTACAGCAGATATAAACCTGTTTACTGCAGATATAAACCTGTTTACTGCAGATATAAACAGTCCCTCCAAAAAGTTGCAATGCTCCAATTTCAAATATTAACAGAAATTCAACCAAAGACAATATTCAAGCAGCAAACTTTGTTCTCCTGCTAAGATAAGAAATTTGAGATAGCTACATTTTGTATTGTACATATTCCACCCCTTCATGTTTATTTTTATAGTAACAAGTGCAGCATCACAACTTTCTGGAGGGACTGAATAAACATAGACATAAATATAAACAACAAAAAAGTCTGTGCGGCATCACTGATAACGCGACACTTCACAGCTGTGACAGAGCAGAAACCTTCGTGTTCTCACCCGGTCATGATCATGCAGCATGTCAGCGTAGCAGGACCTGAAACAACAAACAGAAACACATCAGGGATGTTTACACGATGATCAGCAGCTGTTTCAGACAGACATGGACCTAGTCTGACCAGTACACGATTACATACAGTAATATAATAGATACACAGTACACCATCATGTGATACAGAAGCTAGAATCTGATAGGCTACCACCATCATGTGATACAGAAGCTAGAATCTGATAGGCTACCACCATCATGTGACACAGAAGCTAGAATCTGATAGGCTACCACCATCATGTGATACAGAAGCTAGAATCTGATAGGCTACCACCATCATGGGACACAGAAGCTAAAACCTGATAGGCTACCACCATCATGTGACACAGATATAGAATCTGATAGGCTACCACCATCATGTGATACAGAAGCTAGAATCTGATAGGCTACCACCATCATGTGACACAGAAGCTAGAATCTGATAGGCTACCACCATCATGTGATACAGAAGCTAGAATCTGATAGGCTACCACCATCATGTGATACAGAAGCTAGAATCTGATAGGCTACCACCATCATGTCATACAGAAGCTAGAATCTGATAGGCTACCACCATCATGTGACACAGAAGCTAGAACCTGATAGGCTACCACCATCATGTGACACAGAAGCTAGAATCTGATAGGCTACCACCATCATGTGATACAGAAGCTAGAATCTGATAGGCTACCGCCATCATGTGAAACAGAAGCTAGAATCTGATAGGCTACCACCATCATGTGATACAGAAGCTAGAATCTGATAGGCTACCACCATCATATGATACAGAAGCTAGAATCTGATAGGCTACCACCATCATGTGAAACAGAAGCTAGAATCTGATAGGCTACCACCATCATGTGATACAGAAGCTACAATCTGATAGGCTACCACCATCATGTGATACAGAAGCTAGAATCTGATAGGCTACCACCATCATGTGATACAGAAGCTAGAATCTGATAGGCTACCACCATCATGTGATACAGAAGCTAGAATCTGATAGGCTACCACATCATGTGATACAGAAGCTAGAATCTGATAGGCTACCCCCATCATGTGACACAGAAGCTAGAATCTGATAGGCTACCACCATCATGTGATACAGAAGCTAGAATCTGATAGGCTACCACCATCATGTGATACAGAAGCTAGAATCTGATAGGCTACCACCATCATGTCATACAGAAGCTAGAATCTGATAGGCTACCACCATCATGTGACACAGAAGCTAGAACCTGATAGGCTACCACCATCATGTGACACAGAAGCTAGAATCTGATAGGCTACCACCATCATGTGATACAGAAGCTAGAATAAAATCTGATAGGCTACCACCATCATGTGATACAGAAGCTAGAATCTGATAGGCTACCACCATCATATGATACAGAAGCTAGAATCTGATAGGCTACCACCATCATGTGAAACAGAAGCTAGAATCTGATAGGCTACCACCATCATGTGATACAGAAGCTACAATCTGATAGGCTACCACCATCATGTGATACAGAAGCTAGAATCTGATAGGCTACCACCATCATGTGATACAGAAGCTAGAATCTGATAGGCTACCACCATCATGTGATACAGAAGCTAGAATCTGATAGGCTACCACATCATGTGATACAGAAGCTAGAATCTGATAGGCTACCCCCATCATGTGATACAGAAGCTAGAATCTGATAGGCTACCACCATCATGTGATACAGAAGCTAAAATCTGATAGGCTACCACCATCATGTGATACAGAAGCTAGAATCTGATAGGCTACCACCATCATGTGATACAGAAGCTAGAATCTGATAGGCTACCACCATCATGTGATACAGAAGCTAGAATCTGATAGGCTACCACCATCATGTGATACAGAAGCTAGAATCTGATAGGCTACCACCATCATGTGAGACTGAGGCTTGAATCTGATAGGCTACCACCATCATGTGAGACTGAGGCTTGAATCTGGCTGCTTTTATCATTTCAACCTAAAACTCTCATTAGTGGAAACCTGCACTCTGACCTGCATCACCGCTCTGTGATCAGGAAAGCCATCATGATCACAGAGGACCCCTCTCACCCCCTCCATCACTCCTTCCAGTCACTTCCATCCAGAAGACGTTACAAAGTCCCCCTGGCCCGCAAAAACATCTACAAAAAATCCTTCATCCCCACTGCGATAACTCTCCTAAACAAAAGGAAATAAGCCACTCAGTACCAACGTTTCTTTTTAACTTTTTCTAGTGTTTGTTTTTAATCTTTCTTGTCTATGTTCTTAGTCTTATTTCTTCATGTCCTGCTTGATTGAGCCTTGTTAAAGAGGAATTTCTGTTACCGCAAGGGGCAGACAATAAAGTTTATCTATCTATCTATCTATCTAAACAAATTGCAGGTTTTGTATCTGTACAGTGGTATCGTGATACTCAAAAAAGTATTGATTCTGATATTTTGTCTGGCTGGTCTGGAAGTATCGACTCCAAGGTATCGATAAGTCCATCCCTACGTCCATGTGCTTGTTACTGTTTAGTTGGCTTTTTAATTGAAACCTGGTGAAACGATTTCAGTGTGTGTATAAGTACTTTTTAACATTTTGAGCAGAATTCACCAATACTACAATAAAAACATAACCGTGACATGAAATATTCACCATGGTTGCATGATCAGGTGATACGCGTGGTTGTGTTTGGAGACAACCAGAACCTGTTCTGGACCCCTGTCATTGTAAATGCTGCTGCAACGCGCTGCAGCATGACGTCACTGAGGCCGAGCTGACCCCTGAACCTCCGTGACCCCCCCAGAATGTTGCACATAACTTCATTCATGGACATTTATGTTTGGGTTGTTGCTGATCTGGTGAAAGCTTCCTGTCAGTTGCTCCGCTAGAAATGATGCTGACGTGTTTACTACTTTCTCCTGCTGTATCAGACCCTCATCCGCCTCCAGCTGAAGCGGTGACGTCACCAACCTGCCCGCCTCGCGCTACCTGGCTATCTCCTGGTGGTAGTCGTACTCCTCGCGCTCCTCCACCCAGTCCAGCGCGCCGGTGGTCGGGTTCGCTCTCCCGCAGAAGGTCTTCATGCCGGAAAATCCTCCACGAGGCTGAAACTGCATCACACGCCGCCGTCGCCTAGGAAGCCGCCATCTTGCCTGGTGACGTCACGAACGCTTCTGGTCACATGACCACGTCTTCACAATAAAAGCTTCAAAACTCTGGAGGAAAATCTGGAGTCTTTCTCTGAACTCTGTTGTAAATTAGATGAAGGAAATCTCTTTTATTACTCACAGATTTTAACCTGCAAGCGTTTTTTTTTTGTTGTTTGTTTGTTTGTTTTAATTAAACTTTATTGAACAAATGTACAAAACAAACAGGTTTTGCATTAAGGGACAGCACATCAGATGAGGAGATATAAAGACTTGCACAAGAGTTACACAATAATTGAACTGAACAAAACAAACAAACAAACAAACAAACAAAAAAAAGTTATTAAATATCAGTAAGAGGTTTCAGGGAAGTATTTTCTATAGTTATCAAGAAACATGTTCTTTATTTTTAATCAGTTTGAGGGATGCAATCAGAGAGTTAAACTCTAAGAGAAAGTGAGTAATGTTAGGAATCCAGTTTGCACATTTTTGTTTGTGAATGAAAAATTTTGCATATATGATAATAAAATTAAGCATATGTTCAAAGTCACGATGTTCAGAGTTATTGTAATAGCAGATGACATCTTTGAGAGTTAGTGTGCATACAATTTTAGTTGAATGGAAAAAAAAAGACTCAATGTCACTCCCAAATTTTTGGGATACATCACAACTAAAAAATAAATGCAATGTAGTTTATAATACAGTTTACAGGGTATATATTATGTAAGATTTTAAAATGTATTTCTTTGGCTCTGTTAGAAATACAGTATTTATGAGGTAAGAGCCAGGCTCTTCTCCAGCTTATGCTAGCAATACGGGTACGCCAATAAAATTGACCTCTAGGTGTGATAAAGTTTTTTTCTTTGAAAGCACTGGCGTATGTGTCTATTGTTACATCTTCTGTCTGTCAGGTTAATTCCTTCTAATATGAGAGTGGGTAGAGCTTTTGTAAATTTACTGTAACTCAAGTGACTTTTTACAAGTTGAACTATCTTTTTAGGGATAGCATTAATTATCTTGTTAAATTCTCTGAAGGGAACAGGAAGGCCCAATCCCAATCCGCCCCCTACACACTACCCCTTAACTATCGAGTGTCACTCCCAATGAAGTCACACTTGCAGCTGTAGAGGGCGCCTTGATTGCAGGTGGAGGGTGTTGGGGGACGCCCTCGTCCCCCAACTGGAAAAGGAAAGCAGTCATCACCGTGGCAACACAAACACCCCCGTGTCAAATAAAACTGTGTGGAAATACTAACTCACACTCATGTGTGAAGAATTATGTTTTATTTTAAATAAATAATAATGATCATGATCCTACAATTAAATAAATGATAAAATTATTATTATTACTACGAATGATCATTTATCATTGTCATCATTATTATTATTATTATTATTATTATTATGCCAATAGGAGGATTATAATCCTCTTTTCCTGCTCAAACATTCCCTTCCATGAGCGCCAGTGGTTTGAAGGATACCTGTGCACCTGTCATCGTTTTTTCTTTTTACCCAATAAAATAACTCCATTCATGTTTTTCTGTCAATATTGACAAACATGCATGGCACGTGCGGAACTCATGTGTGGAACATGACTGTTTCCTCCTCCATTTAGCCGTTGCACCCGCTGCAAAATTCTGGCGAGTCTGCACTGATGCAAACTCGCCGATTGAGGGCTGAACAGTCCACTCGCCCTCCACCCTACACGGTTTGGGACGGCCCTTAATATGGCGGAGCCTCCGCGGGAACGCGCAAACGGAGGGGTAGTGCTTAGGGGCCGGTTTGGGATTGGGCCGAAAACTATAGAAAGACATGAAGCGCTCATAAGAAAGCATATTGCCAGTACTGTCAAAGAGATTAAGGATGTGATTGATGTCTCTGTGAAAGGTAGCCTGTCTGAGCGGCTGGAAAACAGTGACGTGACCACAGGAATCCAGTACAAAATGGTGCCTTTTTATTAACCCAATAGCAATATAGGTCAGGACTCACACCAGCTCCGGTGAAGCAGCTCAGCCTCCACCAGCAACAACACCCAAATGAGCCACCTGGCAACATTTATGTGCTCTGCTCCTGATTGGTCTGAACCACCTCAGCCAGGTGTTTGAACATTTAATAAATACCTCTAATATTTAAAAATGTACCTTTAAACACCACATGTAGACACTCCCAACCTACATTCCAATAAAACTCCTCAAAAGATTCTAAACCCATACTAAAAACCATTTTCCCAGCACCTAAAACCCCAAAAGATTACCTGCTCCACCCCCCAACCACATCTAGTGGCCTCTCCCGGGACCTTAAATGGCATCCATGCCTCTAAGGCAGCATTTGCCCAAACACCCTGGAGAGGGCACCAGATAGGTGAGTACCTATTCACAATTAACCCACAAGAGACCATGAACTTCACTCATACTCTAACAGGATCTGAAAGACAAGACATGCATTGTTAAATGGTTCATTATCAATAAAGAAATATGCATTATGTGTTAAACGTGAACAATTTAAATTAAAGTTTAGACAGGCAACTTAAAGTGCTGTACATCATTTTATTTATGCAATTCCTGTGACGGAAGGCTGCTTCGTCTCTTTTAAACCAATTTATGAAGAATATGGACTTGTTTCTAATCAAAACATCACAATTATTCCAGATGATAGCCTTGTGAGGTGAAAAGTTGTGGACAAAAGCCAGTTTCCAAGCTAGAAGGGCCTGCTGGTGAAATTTGGACAATTTGATGGGTAATTTGTTAGGTACAAATTTACATTTCAGAAGGAAAGACAGGCCTCCTATCTCATTAAAAATATGGTGAGGGATGAAGAACCAGATTGATTCAGGGTTTATAAGACATTTTTTTAACCAGTTAACCTTAAAAGTGTTGATAGTGTAAAAATAATCTAAAATTTCAAGACCACCTTCTGCTTTACTGTTTGATAGTACACCTTTTTTAAATTTGTGTGACTTGTTTTTCCAAATGAAGTTTAGAAAAATTGTGTTAACTTCTGTAGCTGTCAAATCATTGTCAAAAAGAGATAAGGAAGGATACACGAAGCGAGAGAGGCCTTCTGCTTTAGATAACAGAACTCTGCCAAGGACAGACAAGTCTCTTTGAAGCCAACAGTTAAAAATGGATTTAGTTTTTATTATTCTGGTTGAGAAGTTTAAATGCTGTCCAGCAGTAAGATTTTTAGTAATGAATATGCCTAAATATTTAACTGTTTCCTTAACTGGGATATCATAAATCAAAGCATCATTGCAGTTATGTAGAGGCAGAATTTCACATTTGGTTAGATTCAGTTTCAGACCGGATGCATTGGAGAATTGGTTAACCAGGTCAAAAGAGTTAGTTAAATGGAGTTAGTTAAATGGTATTTATCTTTAAAAAAAAAGTTGTATCATCAGCAAGTTGTGAGATTTTTAATTCTCTACCGAAAATAGAAATGCCTTCAAATTTCTTATCATTAACTATGTGAACTGACAAAAGTTCAACAGCTAAAATAAATAAAAAGGGTGAAATGGGGCAGCCCTGACGAACACCTCTGGTAATTTGGAATCTTTTAGATGTATTCATATTAATGATCACAGAGCTGTTAATATCTCTGTAAAACATACGAACAATGTCAATAAATATTCGTCCAAAACCAAATGCTTCAAGGGAGTGAAAAAGAAAATTATGCTCAATTGTATCAAAGGCTTTATAGAAGTCTAGAAACAATATAAGTGAATTCGAATTAATTTCATCTGCATAGTCAATTAAGTCCAAAATCAATCTAATGTTATTGGTAATATGCCTATTCCTCTTGAAGCCTGTCTGGGTTTCAGAAACGATATAATCTAGCCCTTTCTTTAGTCTGTTGGCATATGTTAAGGTTAAAATTTTGTAATCTATTGTTAAAACAGTTATAGGGCGCCAATTTTCAATTATTAAGGGGTCTTTCCCAGGTTTAGGGATGAGAGATATGATGCCTTGCTTCATCGTAGGGGACATCTCTCCATGATTAATGATAAGCCATCGATGCCTGGAGATTTGCCCTTCTTCATTGAAAACAGAGCATTTTGGATTTCTGCAATTGTGCGATCAGAATCACAGACAGATTTAAAGTCCCTCTCAATAGAGGGTACATGAAGACGAATATGTAGTAAAAAGTTATCACATTTCTCTGCATTGAAGTTAGATTGATGGAGCTTTCCGTAAAAATCAGAGATGAATTTATTGATTAAACTTGAATCTGTAGATAGCGATCCATTAATATTAAGAGCTGTTAAGGATTTTCTTTTAGCATTTCTCTTCTCCAGAGCAGTTTGTTTTTATTTTGACAAAGAAACAAAGGGACAGTGACGTCACCTGTTCAGTTAGTAAGCAGTCTGGTCTTGTATGTACATTCATTTCCCAAAAACTGACTTTCATTTCACTTCATGTTGGTTGTTTGAATCCTCCCAATTCAAATCAGATTTATAGAATTCATTCAATTCTATTACTTGCAAAATACCATATTCATAAATGTAAATTCTCGACTCACAAACCCTCATTTTTCATTTTTGAAAAGGAACTCAAACAATATTTAACCACAATAGAACATTAGGCACGTTTCCATGGAGACTCTTTTCCTTTCGGTACGAAATCATTCTGATTGAGGATTTCAGGGCAGCTGTTTCCATGGCAACTAATTTATTCTGATATGGCATGGACATGCGCCAATATTTATTCAGAGAAATCCTGTCTGACGTGCAGAATGATGTTACATCACGCTATCGGTCTCCGCCGAGTGACGTAACATTTGTTGCTTAACCAGCAGTAACCAGCAGTAACTAGCAGTAACCAGCGCTTGACGCCATTTCAGGCGTAAAACTGTCAGTGGTCAAACCGGCGTGGAAATGAGCACATCTGATCATAAAAATGATCTTATGACTGGATCCATGTGTGATTTATAAAATGTTCGTGTCTGACCAAACAACAGAATATTGGTCAGAAATGCACCGTCATCCAGCTGTTTCTCCTGAAGCAGCAGCAGCGCTGACAGATGGAGGCTGGTCGGATCTGAGCCTGACCCGGACAGGAACATAAGAAACGATAACTTTCATGAGTTAAACTAAGAAACAGTCTATGAATGAACACTTGTACAACGTTAATGTACAGATTAATTTATAGAAACGGATCTCCTCCATAGTGTTGTAGTCAAGACCGCACCAACCGAGACCAAGAAGGTCAAGACATTTAGAGGTCGAGACCGAGACAAGACCAAGACTTTCACAGACCGAGACCGAGAGAGACCAAGACTTTCACAGACCGAGACCGAGACGAGACCAAGGACACAAATATCAAAGAAAAATCATAACAAAACATCAAAATGTGAGGGTTTTTTAAAGTTAACTTTTAAACAAATATGACAACAAAAATTAATCGTTGTTCTGTTGTTTTGAAAGCAGCATTATGAATTAAATAAACTATAAACTAATAAATTTTGGCAAACATCAAGTTGGGAGAAATCTCTTCTTATTTTCTGTCATTTGGTCTCTTTTTAATCTCAGTGTCTGTTTTAGAACTAATGACAACAGTATAAGTAGCCTACTCCTATATGTAGGCCTATATAAGTTCTGCATATCATCTGAAATTTCTGCAGTGTCATCATCATCATCATCATCATCATACTCACAATGTTGAAAAGTTTTACAAAGAACTATTTTGTTTAGTAATGAGACAGTTTGCACAAACATGAAATGATATAATCACTACTAAAAAAAAAGTTTATAATCAAACAAAATTCAGATTTACAGTGAACCTGAAGTAAACACGCACGCTGCATGAGGTGAGAACCATGTAGACTCAATCACAAATGTGCAAACAGGGAGTTTGTTCAGTAAATATAAACTCTACATTAACCTGGAGACAGTAATGACCCTGCTAAGCATCACTGTTGCAGGTAAGATGTTCTTAATGATCTCTGATGTGAAATAATTACTCTGCATACCTGAAGTCTGAAAAAATAACGGGGATTTGCTGTGTGGATGATCGATCTCTGATCAGTGACTGAACAGCTGATGATGCGGTGCTTTGCGCCTTGGCAGGCGGAAGAAGTAGTTCAAACCTATTTGTACGATTTAGTTAGTTTTCACGGTGTTCATCGGTGATTATAAATGTGAAATCAGATTTAGCTTGAGAATCAGTTCTATAATACAGGTGGGTGGTCGGGAAGAATCACTATTTCAGTATCAATCCGCACAGAAATCGTCTTTTCGGGTAAATGCTTTTGAGCTTCATGGTTTTTTGGTTAATTTTATTATAAATACTGAGGTCCTGGTCCAGACCTCGGTATGCTATGGTATGGCAATGGTAGCTACAGTCATGCTTACAAGTTCACACAGCCGCTCTCCTCCTGTCGGCTCGCGCATCTCTGCAGGTGTGCGCAGGAGGCGCTTGGTCACAGTGCAGCTGCAGGGAGACGTAACACTACCGATGCTTTTAAGTTGTCATTCGCTGTTTTTAAGAGGCTCCTTTTCCTCTTATCAGCAGCTAAGTTATGGACAAAAAGCCGATCAGCAGTGGTCTCGACCAGTCTCGTCCAAAAATCCCGAGACCGCCCTGTCCGAGACCGAGACAAGACCGAGACAAAATGCTGTCGATACCAAGACGAGACCGAGAACCTAAAAAAATGGTCTCGAGACCAAGACCGATCTCGAGTACTACAACACTACTCCTCCACTAAACTCCGTGTCTCCTGGGAGCTGCAGTTACCAGCGCGTCTGCCCTTCTGGCTGATCATAATGTTTATAAACTAGTATTTCTGTTATTTAACTTGTCAATAAAGCCTTTACAAGTTACAGCATCGTACAGCTCCACACAGGTCAGGGTTGTGTTGCAAACTCTCTCTGAGTCTAAAGCAGCGTTTCCCGCTGGTCCGATGCACCTGCGCCTTTCTGCAGCCCGACTGTCCGTCTGCTTACAAGCAGCCGAGCTTTCTTTTCTTTATTCAGACATCAACAGTGAGATAATAAAGTCTGATTTATCTTCACATTTTTGGCGATCAGTTGTCGCCTTCATCAGAAGTTATAACACTCTGCTGTAAAGATCTGCTGGCTGGTATGACACCTGCAGCCAGTGGCGGCTGGTGAGATATTTTTTAGGTCGCATCCATTAATTTTCAGTCTGTAAACATGAGTTAATCGGAAAGAGCAAATATATTTCCACTTGAAGGTTATACATTGAACAATTAATTTATTCCATCAAAAAATACTATATCAATAACAAATATCAGAACACCTTTAAAAAGAAAATAATTTGTATTAATAGTATTGTATTTTAAATAAAATATCCATTACAAATCAGATTAAATGTATTTCATCAGAAGAATATGTTTTGAAATATGAACTGTCAAGTGTTTGTTCTATATACTATCAAACTAGCAGTGTATGCAAGTTTGATAGTAACTTGCATACAAGTTACTATCAAACCATGCTGGTGGTGATGGTTTAAATGAAAATGCTGGTGGTGATGGTTCAAATGAAAGGTTACACTACCAAGAGGAGATTGGTCCTGGTGACAGTGTGTCTAAAATATCAAGTAAAAAGTCGTTCTAGTACATATGTGTCCAGTATTTCTTCAGCATGTCTGAAAGCAAAAGCTGAGAAAGCAGCGCTATTGGAGCAAGCTGCTGCCCTGAAAAGGAAGCATGAATTGGAGGCTCAAGAGGAGAAACTCAGACAAGAAAGAGAAAAACTGAGGGAGATAAAAGAACAAATGGAGCTTGATGCACAAATTGCCATTACTGCTGCACGACTGTCTGTGCTGGAGGGCAGTGATGTTGGTGGCCAGGCTGGTTCAGATGGTATGAACTCCTACATAACTGAAGGATTAAAGGAACAAGGACATGGACTAAATCCTAATGTTAATGAATTTGTGCCAAAGGAAAAGCCTTCAGCTTTGGGCCAAGTGTCAGAAATGCCGTCTCTTTCATATACCCAGGATGTAAGACCAAAGATAAACACTGGGATATTTTCAAAGGAAAAACGTCAGCCTCATGGAGTCAAACAGGTACAAGATGGTGCCCCCAACCAACAAACAACTCAAAGGCCTCATTCTTCATATGAGTATACAGCATCTACGGCTAAACCCCCTCAGTACGAGCAAAATGTCCAGCAAAATGTTTCATCAGTGCAAAATACAGTGTCTCAAGATGCAATGTGTGAACTTTTGAAGAGGCAAAATGAAATCAACACCACACTTGTACAACAAAACATGTCAAATGCTTTGCCACAAAGAGAAATAAAGCCATTTGATGGAGATCCATTACAGTTTATTTCATTTATTAGAGCCTTTGAACACTGTGTGGAAAGGAAAACAAGCAGTTATCAAGACCGCTTGTATTTTCTTGAACAATACACCAGGGGGCAGCCAAAGGAGCTAGTAAGGAGCTGTCTACATATGCCACCTGAACAGGGGTATGAAAGGGCAAAACATCTTTTGCGAGAACACTTTGGGAATGAATACAAACTGGCAACAGCCTACATGGACAAAGTCTTAGGCTGGCCTGTTATTAAAGCTGAGGATGTCCAGGGGCTACAGGAATTCTCCTCATTCTTGAAAGGATGTTGCAATGCTATGGCAGATGTACAGTATATGGAAGAAATGAATGTTCCATCAAACATGAGACAAATTATAATGAAATGGCCATACAAGCTGCGGGAGAAAAATGGCGCTCTACAGCTTGTGAAATCCAAGAACGATGTGGTTCAACAGTCAGATTCCTGGATTTGGTGAACTTTTTGGAGAATCAAGTCAGAATTTTGTCTCATCCGCTGTTTGGGGATATTTCTGATGTAAAATCCAGCACTGTAGCAAAGACTGGAAACAGGTTCAAAATGCCAGTAAAGAGTAACATTAAAAGTGGCAGTTTTGCTACATCCATTGGAGCCTCAAAACACGTATTTCCCAAGTCCACTGGAAATAAAGCATCTGTGCAGCAAGTAACACCTAAAGAGTTGCCCTCAGATGTTTGTCTTTATTGTGAAGGATTGCATCCTTTATTCAGATGCTTGAAACTGAATGATGTTTCTCAGAGGGAGAAAATTGAATTTTTGAGACTGAAGGGAATCTGTTTTGGATGTCTAAAGGCTGGTCATATGAGCAAGGACTGCAAAAGGCGTTTAACGTGTGACAAATGCAATCTGAAACATCCAACTCTTTTGCACATCCATAATAAAGGCCAAGTAAATGATCAAGAGACCCAAATCAACAGCGCTCTTGTTAACCTTCGGGCATCTGGCTGTACTGGGGCCGGAGACCATGACTCTACACTCTCAATTGTCCCAGTTCAAATAAAATCTAAGAAATCCTCTAAGGTACTGAAGACTTATGCTTTCTTGGACCCTGGTAGCACTGCTACTTTTTGTACCAATCATGTGATGAAACATTTGAAACTTCAAGGTACTAAAACCAACATTCTGTTACGCACCATGGGTCAGGAAAAAGTTGTTGGAAGCCAAATCCTTAGAGACCTTGAAGTGTCTGCACTGGACAGAGACACATTCTTCGATCTTCCAGATACTTTTACACAAGAAAGAATTCCTGTGTCAAGAAGTAACATTCCCTCTCAGCAAGAGATTGAAAAATGGGATTATCTAAAAGGTATTAAGATCCCAAATTTGGATGCTGAAGTGGAATTGTTGATTGGGACAAATGCTTCAAACCTCATGGAGCCATGGGAAATAATCAACAGCAGAGATGATGGACCATATGCTGTGAGGACCCTATTGGGGTGGGTCATTAATGGTCCTTTAAGGGGCAGTTCTGGTTGTCAGACAAGCTGTTCAACTGTTTTCACCAACAGGATATCCATCATCAAACTGGAGGAGCTGTTGATTTCTCAGTATAACCAAGACTTCAATGAGAAGTTGCTGGAAGAGAAGCAAATGTCACAAGAGGATAAGAGATTCATGGACATCCTGGAAAAGTCTACAGTCATACAGGAGGGTCATTACTGTATGGACTTACCTTTTAAAGTAGATGATGTCTCTATGCCAAATAACCACTGCATGGCTGAACAACGGCTTCAGAGCTTAAAGCGCAAGTTTGACAGAGATAAAGCTTACAAAGAGGAATACACAAAGTTTATCTCTGACATGATTGATAGTGGTTATGCAGAAGTAGTACCACAAAATGAAATGACATGCACAGCTGGCAAAGTATGGTATCTACCTCATCATGGTGTATACCACCCAAAGAAGAAAACCCTGAGAGTGGTCTTTGATTGTGGAGCAGGATGTAAAGGAACTTCACTGAATTCTAACCTTCTACAACAGAGGTGTCAAACTCATTTTAGTTCAAGGGCCACAAACGCCACGGTTTGATGTCAAGTGGGCCGGACCGGGAAAATTATCACACAGCAACCTATAAATAACAATAACTGCAAATGTTTCCCTTTATTTTAGCACATTGTCAAGATGTTTGCTGTATATTTAATGAACTTTTAGAAAAAATGAACATGAAAATTATTGAGAAACATAATTGGCTCCAACAATATTTTGCTTCATTTGATCATATTTTGTTTTATTTATTCATTTTATCTATTAATTTCAGTCAACATTTTATTATATGTTTTCATATAACAAAATATTTATATAAACTCATGTAAATCTGAATTTATAAAATGAATTTTCTGTTAAAACCTCCCAAATACTGAATATTTTTAATATGTGTTTTTATATTTTTACTTTTATTACTATCATTATGATCAACTTATTCCAATACGACACTAAAGTTCATTGTAATTTACAGATCACAATGGATCTACAAAATCACTTACTGTAATATTGAATGACGAGTATCAGGAACTAAGAAATACAATATTTCACATTATGATCGGGGACTTCGTCTGTGTGAAGTAATACTGACCTCATATTACAAACTATGAGGTCAGATCTGTAAAGTAAAATTGAAATACTTCATATTTAGACATTTAAAACAATTCCAAGCTCTGAGGGACCAATTAGAAACTAGACTTTGTGTTTTTGTTTTAAATGTGACATTTAAAGGTTGAATATGGAACACGGACAGAACAGCGACATCACGTGTGTCTTGTAGTTGCAACGGCAGAAAGATGCCAGGCTCACTGCCGATACGCAAGTGACCAACAGTCTGCAGCATGTCCAACAAGTAACGCAGAGGAGTTTAGAACTGACAGCTAACGTTAGCCACGTTAGCAAACAAGTTAGCTTACTGATCCAGGAGGAAAGTCGCCATTTCTGTGTTTTGACGCCGTGGAAAACGTTTATGTGGGTCCATTTAGTGAAGTCTTCAGCTAAATTTACTCCAGGTTTTGCTCTTCTCAGGTCACTCCTCCTCAGAAACAGATAACAATATCTTCAGGGCTCTGAAGCAGCTGCATCACTCGTCATCTCCACGGTTTTCCCCTGTACAGGCCTGACTATGACCGAAATATTGTTTCCACACAGAGATCGTATTTGGCAACCCGCAATTGGCTTATAGACGTAAATATAATGCCATTATCGAACCCGTTAAAATTTATTTTATAATTATTCTTTATGCTAAATATATTCAGCCTTTAATAATTCACCTTGTGGGCCAGACTGGACCCTCTGCCGGGCCGGTTTTGGCCCCCGGGCCTTATGTTTGACACCCCTGTTCTACAAGGTCCTGACATGGCAAACTCTCTCTTCGGTGTTTTGACGAGATTCAGACTGGAAAACATTGCAATGATGACTGATGTAAAAGCTATGTTCCACCAAGTGAAGGTGTCAAAGAAGCATGTAGATTTCCTTCGTTTCCTGTGGTGGCCAATGGGTGACACATCAAAGGAGCTGGTACAACACAGAATGAGAGTGCATATTTTTGGAGCAGTTTCATCCCCTAGCTGCGCTAACTATGCACTGAGGAGAACAGCAACTGATAACAAAACAGTTTTTGAAAAAGAAGAGATCGACACCATCCATAATAATTTTTATGTGGATGAATGTCTGAAATCTTTGCCCACAGAAGAACAAGCATTACATCTGGTTGAGACCTTGACTGACTTATGCTCAAGGGGAGGATTTCAGCTGTCAAAGTGGACAAGCAATAGTCGAGCTGTATTGCTGTCTATACCAGAGGAAAGCCGATCCACAACAACCAGACAACTCCATCTGGAACAGGATAGATTACCTGTGGAAACAGCTCTTGGATTGCATTGGTGTGCTGAAAGTGACAAGTTCATTTTCAAGCCAAAAGTGGAAAACCAACCATATACAAGACGTGGCATTCTTTCCATCGTAAGTTCTATTTATGATCCATTAGGATTTCTGTCACCGTTCATCTTAGTCCCAAAGATGATGCTGCAGGAGATGTGCCGACAGAAACTGTCTTGGGATGATCCCGTACCACAGACACTTCTCCAGCAGTGGAGCAAATGGTTACTGGATTTGACAAAAATGGAGAGTTTCAAGGTTGATCGCAGTGTCCAACCCAAGGATCTCAGAGGGCCAGTGAAGGCACAGCCGCATCACTTTGCTGATGCTAGCAATCATGGATATGGCACAGTGTCCTACCTGAGATTGGAAGATGAGGATCAGAGAGTACATCTTGCCTTTGTGATGGGTAAAGCGAGAGTAGCTCCTTTGAAACAGACGACCATTCCACGCCTTGAACTTACTGCGGCAGTGCTAGCTGTCAAGGTCGACAATCTGTTGCAGAAAGAGCTACCTCTCAAGTTGGACAAGTCATGTTTTTGGATTGACAGCCAGACAGTGTTGAAATACATCAACAACGACAGTAAACGATTTCATACCTTTGTGGCTAATAGAGTGGCATCTAAGAGAGGCTACAGACGTTACGCAATGGAGTTACATCAGTTCACAGAACAATCCTGCTGATGATGCCTCCAGAGGTTTGACATTTGAAGGTCTCTCGGCATCCAGCAGGTGGCTCACCGGTCCAGATTTTCTTCAAAGACCTGAGGAGGACTGGCCAAAGGATTTTGTTCTACAACCCATCTCCTCTGAAGATTCAGAAGTCAAAAGAAATGTCATGGTTAACGCTGTTACTTCTGAGTTCAACGACGCAACCACCAAGCTCATGAACTATTTTTCCTCTTGGACAAAGCTAAAAACCGCTGTTGGCTGGTTTCTTAGGCTTCAAGATGTTCTCCTGGATTTGAGCAAAAAGAGGAAAGAAATTATTGCTCTCATGGCTGCTGCTGGCTCATCCATAGAGCCAGACATGGTGGAAAGAGAGATGAAGAAGGTTAAACCTACATTTGGCTGTCCATCTCTAACTGTCAATGACCTCTCCAGAGTAGAATCTGCCATCATTCGTTTCAGTCAATATGCTACTTACAAAGATGAAATATCGCTCTTGGAGAGTGGAGCAAAAGGTGTGAGAAAAGGCAGCAACATATACAAGCTAGACCCTGTGTTGAAGGATGGTTTGTTGAGAGTGGGTGGAAGACTCAGCAGAGCAGCTTTACCTGAAGAACAGAAACATCCCGTCATACTTTCTAAAGGTCAACATGTATCTAATCTCATTTTGCAACATATACACCAACAAGTTGGACATGCAGGTAGAAATCATATGCTCTCAACACTGCGAAGAAAGTATTGGATTACAAGTGCAAATTCTGCCTGTAGAAGAATAATATCTGAATGTATAATCTGTCGGAGACACAGAGGACAACCAAGTGAACAGAAAATGGCCGACATGCCTGTGGAAAGGGTCATTCCAGACTTTCCTCCTTTCATCAATGTGGGGGTGGACTACTTCGGACCCATTGAGGTCAAAAGATATGGCGTAATATTTACCTGCATGGCTAGCAGGGCTGTCCATCTGGAGATTGCACATTCCTTGACAACCGACTCTTGCATCAACGCTATAAGAAGATTTGTGAGTCGCAGAGGACAAGTGAGTCATATTAGATCAGACAACGGGACGAATTTTGTCGGAGCAGAGAGGGAGCTGAAACAGGCCTGGGCTGCTGTTGATCATACTAAGATCCAGAACACTTTTGCTCAAAGAGACATTGACTGGACATTTAATCCCCCTGCTGCATCCCATCATGGAGGAGTATGGGAATGCATGATCAGAATGGTTAGAAAAGTTTTGTTTTCTGTTTTACAGCAACAAACTTTGGATGATGAAAGCCTTCATACCATCATGTGTGAAGTAGAGCTCATTGTTAATGACCGTCCCATTACCAAAGTGTCTGATGATGTGAATGACCTGGAAGCGCTCACTCCAAATCATATTCTCTTGCTCAAAGGAAAACCTGCTCTACCTCCTGGAGTTTTTGACGAACATGATCTTTACATCAAAAGACGTTGGAGACAGGTTCAGTATCTTGCTGATCTTTTTTGGAAAAGGTGGACAAGAGAATATCTGCCAATGTTGCAAGAACGACAGAAGTGGACCAAGCCTCGAAGAAGTTTCAGTGTTGGAGACATTGTGATAGTCATGGACCAAACTGCTCCTCGTGGATCATGGACTATGGGAAGAGTTACCAAGACTTACCCAGACAAAGCTGGATTTGTACGTTCAGTGCAGCTGAAGACAAAAACCGGACACATGGACCGGCCTATAACCAAGCTTTTTCTTCTGCAAGAGGCTCTATGGGACTGAGATTTGATGTTGGATAACCTTCTGCTTGAAGAAGATCAAGAGTTAAATGAATGGACTTCATGGCTCCTGTTTTTTGTAATTGTTTCTAACTTCACAATTAGGGGCGGGAGTGTTGGAGCCATTTGTTTCTTTCTTCACTTGTATTTTTGGTTTTGTTTTATCACAGTAGGGGGCAGTAAGGAGGGGCACCAGGTTCACTAAATGGCAATCACAGGTGATGCAGCGCTTCTTTTTAATTGGCTTGGGTGCGGGAGGACGCACAGTTTTTTACCGCTTTCACTCCTTTGTTTTTTGCACCCTTTTTGATTTTTGTTATAATGTAACCTGCCAACGAAACAATTTGCAAAGGAAAATAAATGGGAACATCACCCAAAGGAAAGGAAATCTCTTGGACTTTTGTAGGAAGCGCGTTTCAAACAATCTCTCCCCTCACCCAGCCGAGTGACTGTTGCAGTCACTACACTTACTCAAACTCTTAACAGGAATTTTACAACTTATCTACATTTCTTAATAATGATTTAAACAAAACAATGAACACTAAAATCTGAAAAGTGAACTGATAATATAATTTGATTCCTCCAAGAACAATTCAAACAAACAAGGTTGAGGGTAACTATGTACAATCAAAGTTATGTAAAGTTTCTCTGTTCATTTGTTGAGGAACTTTGCTCTCCTCTCCTTCTGCATGGCAAACCTCTCAATGACACTTTTATTAAAGTCAGGAATGTCTCTCACAAGTTTCTTCTCCATGGAGAGCATAGCCAGAGCATTGAGGCGATCCTGTGTCATGGAGTTTCTCAGGAAGGTCTTGATCCTCTTCAGAGTGGAGAAGCACCTCTCAGATTCAGCCGTTGTCATGGGCGTTGTCATGAGGATCTGGAGAAGGCTGACAGTCTCTGAGAAAGTGCTCTGAAGGTTGTTCTCCATGAAAAATTGGTACAGAGGCACTGCTCCACTACAAGCTTTAAAAGGGAACTCAGTAACTTTTTTACCTCAATAAATGCTTTTCGGAATCCCCATGGGGCGAAACAAAGTGTTTACGGAGCGATTCAATGCCCCCCCCCCCCCTCCCCTCCCGCCGGGGCCTCTGGCCTGCGAGCAGCTCTATGCAACTTTGCCTGCGCCGACCCGAGCAGAACTTGCGACAACAGAAACCGCTGTACGGTACTCAGGTCCCCTATCTACCGAGCTGCTTCCAGCTCTGATCTGAACCAGACTACCAGCTCTGATCTGAACCAGACTACCAGCTCTGATCTGAACCAGACTACCAGCTCTGATCTGAACCAGACTACCAGCTCTGATCTGAACCAGACTACCAGCTCTGATCTGAACCAGACTACCAGCTCTGATCTGAACCAGACTACCAGCTCTGATCTGAACCAGACTACCAGCACTGATCTGAACCAGACTACCAGCTCTGATTTGAACCAGACTACCAGCTCTGATTTGAACCAGACTACCAGCTCTGATCTGAACCAGACTACCAGCTCTGATCTGAACCAGACTACCAGCGCTGATCTGAACCAGACTACCAGCTCTAATCTGAACCAGACTACCAGCACTGATCTGAACCAGACTACCAGCTCTGATTTGAACCAGACTACCAGCTCTGATTTGAACCAGACTACCAGCTCTGATCTGAACCAGACTACCAGCTCTGATCTGAACCAGACTACCAACTCTGATCTGAACCAGACTACCAGCTCTGATTTGAACCAGACTACCAGCTCTGATCTGAACCGGACTACCAGCTCTGATTTGAACCAGACTACCAGCGCTAATCTGAACCAGACTACCAGCTCTGATCTGAACCAGACTACCAGCTCTGATCTGAACCAGACTACCAGCTCTGATCTGAACCAGACTACCAGCTCTGATCTGAACCAGACTACCAGCTCTGATTTGAACCAGACTACCAGCTCTGATCTGAACCAGACTACCAGCTCTGATCTGAACCAGACTACCAGCTCTGATCTGAACCAGACTACCAGCTCTGATTTGAACCAGACTACCAGCTCTGATCTGAACCAGACTACCAGCTCTGATTTGAACCAGACTACCAACTCTGATCTGAACCAGACTACCAGCTCTGATTTGAACCAGACTACCAGCTCTGATCTGAACCAGACTACCAGCTCTGATTTGAACCAGACTACCAGCTCTGATCTGAACCAGACTACCAGCTCTGTCTGATTTGAACCAGACTACCAGCTCTGATCTGAACCAGACTACCAGCTCTGATCTGAACCAGACTACCAGCTCTGATCTGATCTGAACCAGACTACCAGCTCTGATCTGAACCAGACTACCAGCGCTAATTGGAAGAAAACATTTCTTTATCTTCCACCACCTAAACACGGCTCCTGGCTCTCATAACCAACTCTTTGCTGGACCAGAGTGATTCACGTAGCTGCGCTGCCTGGGCGCCGGGTGAAGCATCACTGCTTCAGGCTCAATAATCACTTGTCACGTCCGCAAAAAGTAAATAAAAGTTCGCATTCTTACCTGCTACTCGCCAACACCAGTGAAAAATATAATCCACGGCATATTTACCCGCAAATCGCAGGTAAAACGTCCCGTTTCAGAAGAAACAGGTCTTTGCTTTGAGCAGAGGGAGACGTGGTGCTGCTACCAACGCAGCAAAGTAGCATCAACAAGCTAGTAAAAGCTTAGAAATATATCCAGGGATCAGAATAGAGGAAAGACAGGTAGAGAAGCCGTCTGTGTGCTGTGGGGGTGCAGGGGGGGTTGAACTTTACGACAGTGAAAGGACGCCACTAGGGGGAGCCCCAAGCTGAAGTTACTGAGTTCTGCTTTAAATCCGCTGTTCTCGTAGATGAGGGACAGTTCTGTTTTGAGCTTGGCCTTGTCCAGCATGGGATAAGCCTCCACCGTCGCGTATGTTTGTTTGAAACTGTTTGAAAGCTTATCAAAGCACACAAAGACCCTGCATAAAACCAGATAAAACATTAAAAACAGGAAGATAAAACAGTGAAAATGCGGAACATAATCTGCTCTGTAACGAGAACATTCAGAGAGCAGCACGTCTGCAGCACTGATGTTTGTTTACTGTCAGTAATCTGATTACTGCTGCGTGTTCTGCAGTCAGATATGACAGCGCGGGGTTCGCGTGGCGTTCTCCGTGAGTCACGCTTTTACATTGAAGTCAACGCATGTCACAGCTCTGTATTTCTATGATCACGTGTGCCGGCAGGTGCACATCTGCAACCTCCTGACCTGACTGCAGGTCAGACTCTCCAGCAAGCACAGCGAAGCGTTAACTACTGTGAGACAGAGCTCTCTGGTCCTGACAGACAGCTGGTCGACCTGAACAACCGCTTTCAGAGCGCCTCTTATAGAATAATGAAGCTGCTGCGTCAGATACGTCTCACCAGCCGGACGCATCATGCACGCAGAGCAGCTTTATGGACCTGGTTTGGAGCCTCTGAAATGACTGCAACTCAAATGGAAAGTGGACGGAGGACATCAGTTTCTGTTCATAATGGAAGTGTTGGACTCGACAAAGACGTTTCTCCCAACGTGGACTGTTTACTGCGCATTCAGGTAACTCTGCCTGATCCAAGCTGCACCTGCAGAGCTACAAAGCCACAGAGAGACTGAACATCTGCTGCTCATCTTTGAAAAAGAGCTGGCGGAGAAACTGGACTGATGAAACAATAAATGCACCAAGCCGCCGTCTTCCCTTTGAACTGCAGGCTGCACAGGTAAACAGGTAAACAGGTAAACAGCGATGTGGTTGTGTCTTTTACTGCTGCTGAGTCAGACAGCAGCAGTAAAGTTCAGAAGTTCAGAAGGTTAAACAGCTGCTGATCATGCGTCATAGATAAGTTAAAACACACTCATGCGCGCAGAGCCATATTTCACATCATTGGTGTTATGGGGCAGCGATGACTATTGACGGTTCTGGAGGTCGGACCCGTTTCCGCTGCTGTCAGAGCTCATCAGCTACTGGTTGTTGATGGTGTTGCGTCACTACGACTTACGATCAAACATGTTTGATATTATTGCAATCCCAAGTCGAGGAAAAGATTGCTGTAAATCAGCGTAGATTACCATCTCAAATTTAACGATCGAGGCTGCGGGGGCGCGCTGCGACTCCAGTACGACTCCTGAGATTTACTAAAGACTTCCAGTCTTAAGTCTGTGACGGTGCAGGTCCTCCTGTAGGGGATTGCTTGTTTTGTTTTCCGACAGAGACCTTGGAATGTTGTTTAGGGATTTCTGTACAGATGTACCAGTGAACTGTGGAAGTGGATTCATGTTTTCTCTCCTCTCTCTCTTCCTCTTCCTTACTCCTTTCTCTCTGTTCCACTTTCTATCATTACCTCTGTTAACTTTCATTTCTCCTTGTCAGGCCCAGCAGTATGATATGGAATGCTGTTATAGACAAATGTTTAAAGAAATAAAATGAATAAACATGATATCAAGTGGAGCCTTATGTTCATAAAGCTCCGCTTGGTAAAGCAAAACTGTTCAACAGAATAAAGCAATCAGATTATCATTCTGCTGCTATGATGCTGGACACGACAAGAAATAAAAGTCTGCGATGGTGGAAAATCGTTTGGTGTAAGCCCAGCATTAGTGGACCAGAAGAAGACCAGAGGAAGACCCGTCATCATCACATCACTTTCACCAGAATCAGCCTTTATTTTATATCTTCAAACAATTTCACACTGAAAAGATAAAACTGTGGAGATGAGACGGATGAAACATTTCTGTTCTTCATGAATTTACTTTCCAGACGTCTAGTCAGAACGTTGATGCTTGTCGTGTTTCAGCCACTTTCATCCTCATCTGGGCAGAAATCAGCTGAAGAAACGACAGGATCAGAACCTGGACCTGAACCAGCAAGTCCCGTTTCAGTCCTGGAGAAGTGGACGAGACCAAGGGGAGGGATGAAGACGAGGGCAATGATGATGAAGACGACGAAGATGACCAAGACGATGAAGATGACAAATGCGACGAAGACAGATGATAAAGACGAAGACGACGACGAAGAAGACAGACTGCGAAGATGATGAAGATGACAATGAAGGAGGGAGACGTCAGGATGTCGGGACAGACCGGCCGGGGTGGACGGGCCTGGGCGGACAGGCTCGGACAGATGGGCCGGAGTGGACGGGCCTGGACGGACCGGCCGGGGTGGACGGGTCGAGGCACACGGGCCGGGGCACACGGGCCGGTACCAGCTGGTGTGGTCCAGTGGGACTCAGGCACACTTGGCCGTGGGCAGGCAGAAGGCCATGGTGGAGGGAGGCACCAGGATGTCGGTGAAGATGGGCCGGTATCCCACCGGCAGAGGAGGGGCGCTACGCTCCAACAAGTCCAGGACAGAACCTCTGATGTCTCTGGAGACGTCCCCGCGGATGTCCAGCAGCACAGACACATGCTCGTCACTATGGGAACAGAGACACAAGGCCATGATCCGGTTCTGGGCGTTAGAGTATCCTACAGTCCTGCAGCAGATGGTGATTACCTGATGTCGGGGTACTTGGCTGCGAGTCCCGACACTTCCAGGGTCAGCATGCCGGGGTCTTTGAGCCGGATGAAGTCAGCCAGGACAGGGAGCAGGGCCAAAGGATTCACGTCCGGCACCGAGCCGTCACCTTCCTGAACACACATCCAGGTGCAGCTGTAACACCCCACATTCCCCGTCCTCCGCTTGGCACAGCAAACACGCTGGGAAGTGCATCGCCGCTACATGCAGCCAGCACCGCCAGAGAGAGCATGCGCGAGACATGTTCTGACGACACGAATCAAACAGCCTTTCATAATAATAAACATGTACAATTTGGTGAACAGCAAACCCAGCACACATGAACTGCACGAGGATGCAGTCAGTTCAGAGTTCAGCCCTTTGTGTTACTGTCATGATCAATAGAAACAAGTGTTCTCCGTTGGGGAATTTGGTTTTCCATAGTTCCTGTTTGTTCATAATCAATGTCCTGATCTGTAGCCTATAATGTAAGCCGATGTAAAACATGTACGGTAAGGAAAACTAAAATTTTGGAGGCGATTTTTAATCAACCTGTGTGCTTTTTCATGTATTTTTTGTTTGGATTCACAATATTTGCTTTGACAATCCCGACGTAGCCCAGAAACCTGATTGATCCAGCGTTTACTGACGGAGCAGGAAATTGGACTGGCTCTGCAATTTGGGTGCAGTGGAACGCAGAGGCAGTACGTCAACGGAGCCGTTCGGAGCATGTAGACTGCAGCTCATTGAATAACATTGCAATGTGATTGCTGCACCGTGCAGAGCAGAGTATGTGTAATCTGGGGGACACATGCGGTGATGTGCAGACGGATGGACGACGCAAAAGGATAGTTTGCTGTGATGAACCGAGACGGCAGTGGACTCCATCATCTCATAACACTGATGATGTCCACAAATATCATCAGGACCTCTGACATGGTGCTGACACTTCCTAAAACCTGCAGAGCATCAACGTGCAGCAGCTCATCAACCTGCAGCAGCGCATCCACGTGCAGCAGCGCATCAACTAGCGGGAGCATAACAATGTGCAGCAGCGCATCAACTAGCGGGAGCATAACAACGTGCAGCAGCGCATCAACTAGCGGGAGCATAACAACGTGCAGCAGCGCATCAACTAGCGGGAGCAAAACAACGTGCAGCAGCGCATCAACTAGCGGGAGCAAAACAACGTGCAGCAGCGCATCAACTAGCGGGAGCATAACAACGTGCAGCAGCGCATCAACTAGCGGGAGCATAACAACGTGCAGCAGCGCATCAACTAGCGGGAGCATAACAACGTGCAGCGACACATCAACTAGCGGGAGCAAAACAACGTGCAGCAGCGCATCAACTAGCGGGAGCAAAACAACGTACAGCAGCGCATCAACTAGCGGGAGCAAAACAACGTGCAGCAGCGCATCAACTAGTGGGAGCATAACAATGTGCAGCAGCGCATCAACTAGCGGGAGCAAAACAATGTGCAGCAGCGCATCAACTAGCGGGAGCAAAACAATGTGCAGCAGCGCATCAACTAGCGGGAGCAAAACAATGTGCAGCAGCGCATCAACTAGCGGGAGCAAAACAACGTGCAGCAGCGCATCAACTAGCGGGAGCAAAACAACGTGCAGCAGCGCATCAACTAGCGGGAGCAAAACAACGTGCAGCAGCGCATCAACTAGCGGGAGCAAAACAACGTGCAGCAGCGCATCAACTAGCGGGAGCATAACGTGCAGCAGCGCATCAACTAGCGGGAGCAAAACAACGTGCAGCAGCGCATCAACTAGCGGGAGCATAACGTGCAGCGACACATCAACTAGCGGGAGCATAACAACGTGCAGCGGCGCATCAACTCGGAGCGGCCCATCAACTTGCAGCAGCGCATCAACTTTCAGCAGCGCATCCATGTGCAGCAGCGCATCAACTTGCAGGAGCATAATAACGTGCAGTGTTGCATCAACTCGCAGCGGCGCATCTACGTGCATCAGCGCATCCACGTGCAGCAGGGCATCAACGTACAGCAGCACATCCACCCGGTGCCACCCAGCAGCTGCTCCACCTCTGCTGCCTCCACTTGTTAGTTCTACTTCACGTTGGATGAGGTGTGTGGGGAGCTGAGGAGGGTGCGTGCGGGGAAGTCTGCTGGTCCTGATGGAGTCTCACCAAGACTCCTGGAGGACTGTGCTTCGGAGTTAGCCGTGCCTCTACATACTCTCTTCAACCGGAGCCTTCAGACTGGACGTGTCCCTGTGCAGTGGAAAACCTCGTGCCTGGTACCACTGCCCGAGGTGAGCAGGCCTGCTGGGATGAAGGACTACAGGCCAGTAGCCCTCACGTCTGTGGTGATGAAGATCCTGGAGAGGCTGCTCCTCCGACCCCAGGTGGAACAGGCACTGGACCCACTCCTGTTTGCCTACCAGGAGAACATGGGGGTGGATGATGCCATCCACCCCCATACAGGGAAGTCATCTCCTCCTTTACTGACCGGAGCAGGAGCAATGGTCTGATTCTGAACACATCAAAGACCAAGGAGATGATCATTGACTTTAGCAGGAAGCCTTCTCATGCACCAGTCTCCATCCATGGTGAAGTGATTGAGGGGGGGGGGGCAGTCGTACATTTGGACCACAAGCTGGACGGGTCGGCACAGGCGAGCGCTCTGTACAAGAAGGGACAGAGTAGACTCTACTTCCTGAGGAGGCTGAGATGTTTTAATGTCTGCAGTGAAATGCTGAACATATTCTATCAGGCAGTTGTAGCCAGCGCTGTATTTTTCGGGGTCGTTTGTTGGGAGGGCAGTATGACCTCGAGGGACAGGAACCGGCTGGATAAGCTGATCAGGAAGTGTGGGTCTGTGATGGGAGGGCAGGTGGACTCTGTGGGAGCTGTGTTGGAGAGGAGGATGAGGACTGAGCAACACCAGGCAGCCTCTATCTGCCCAAAGGAACTACGGCAGCAGCAGGTTCTCTCCCTGCGCTGCAGAACCGAGCCCTGCAGAACCGAGTGCTTTCGGAAGTCCTTTCTTCCTTCTGCTAAGAGACTTTATAACAGCTCAGTTTAGATGTGAACTTTCTTGGTACCATTGGTGGTCATTATTATCTTTTTTATGTATGCATGTGTCGCTACCCGACGCCTGAATTTCTCGTGCGGAAGATTATCTATCGATCTATCGATTTATCGATCGATCAATCGATCGATCGTGCTGCAGCGTATCCTCACCAGGCTGTGGAAGATTTCTCTGAACAGCTGGTCGTCTTGCAGCATCTGCTGCGCGAGCTGCATCCTCTCCTCACCGCTGCGACACACCAGTCTCTTCTGCATTAAAGCCCTAACGTACTCCACCACCATCAGCCACCGGGCCTCCTCCTGCAGGCGCTGCAGACAACAACACACATCCACATAGCTGGTAATGGCCCACAAACACCCTACAGGGTCACATACAGTCGAAAAGGTCACATAAATGGTCACATGCAGCCTACAGGGTCTGATACAGGTTCACATACAGTCTACAGGGTCACATACAGGGTCACATGCAGTCTACAGGGTCACAAAAAGGGTCACATGCAGCCTACAGGGTCTGATACAGGTTCATATACAGCCTACAGGGTCACATACAGGGTCACATACAGCCTACAGGGTCACATACAGGGTCTCATGCAGCCTACAGGGTCTGATACAGGTTCATATACAGCCTACAGGGTCACATACAGGGTCACATGCAGCCTACAGGGTCACATACAGGGTCTCATGCAGCCTACAGGGTCAAATACAGGGTAACATACAGCCTACAGGGTCACATACATGGTCTCATGCAGCCTACAGGGTCAAATACAGGGTAACATACAGCCTACAGGGTCACATACAGGGTCTCATGCAGCCTACAGGGTCACATACAGGGTCACATGCAGCCTACAGGGTCACATACAGGGTCTCATGCAGCCTACAGGGTCATATACAGGGTCACATACAGCCTACAGGGTCACATACAGGGTCTCATGCAGCCTACAGGGTCACATACAGGGTCTCATGCAGACTACAGGGTCACATACAGGGTCTCATGCAGCCTACAGGGTCACATACAGGGTCTCATGCAGCCTACAGGGTCACATACAGGGTCACATACAGCCTACAGGGTCACATACAGGGTCACATACAGCCTACAGGGTCACATGCAGCCTACAGGGTCACATACAGGGTCTCATGCAGCCTACAGGGTCACATACAGAGTCTCATGCAGCCTACAGGGTCACATACAGGGTCACATACAGCCTACAGGGTCACATACAGGGTCACATACAGCCTACAGGGTCACATGCAGCCTACAGGGTCACATACAGACTACAAGGTCACATACAGGGTCACATGCAGCCTACAGGGTCACATACAGAGTCTCATGCAGTCTACAGGGTCTCATGCAGTCTACAGGGTCACATACAGGGTCACATGCAGCCTACAGGGTCACATACAGGGTAACATACAGCCTACAGGGTCATATACAGGGTCACATGCAGCCTACAGGGTCACATACAGGGTCACACAAAGCCTACAGGGTCACACAAAGCCTACAGGGTCACATGCAGCCTACAGGGTCACATGCAGCCTACAGGGTCACATACAGTCTACAGGGTCACAAAGCCTACAGGGTCTCACACAGCCTACAGGGTCAAAAACAGGGTCACATACAGCCTATAGGTTCACATACAGCCTACAGGGTCAATTACAGGGAAACATACAGCCTACAGGGTCACATTCAGCCTACAGGGTCACATACAGGGTCACACAAAGCCTACAGGGTCACATTCAGCCTACAGGGTCACATGCAGCCTACAGGGTCATATACAGGGTCACATGCAGCCTACAGGGTCACATACAGGGTCACACAAAGCCTACAGGGTCACATTCAGCCTACAGGGTCACATGCAGCCTACAGGGTCACATACAGTCTACAGGGTCACATTCAGCCTACAGGGTCACATAAAGTCTACAGGGTCACATAAAGTCTACAGGGTCTCACACAGCCTACAGGGTCAAAAACAGGGTCACATACAGCCTACAGGGTCACATGCAGCCTACAGGGTTACATACAGGGTCACATACAGACTACAGGGTCACATAGAGGGTCACATGCAGACTACAGGGTCACACACAGGGTAACATACAGCCTACAGGGTCACATACAGCCTACTGGATAACATACAGAAAACAGGGTTACATGCAGACTACAGGGTTACATACAGACTACAGGGTCACATACAGGGTAACATACAGCCTACAGGGTCACATACAGGGTCACATACAGCCTACAGGGTCACATACAGACTACAGGGTCACATACAGGGTCACATACAGCCTACAGGGTCACATACAGGGTCACATACAGGGTCACATACAGACTACAGGGTCACATACAGGGTCACATACAGCCTACAGGGTAACATACAGCCTACAGGGTCACATACAGACTACAGGGTCACATACAGGGTAACATACAGCCTACAGGGTCACATACAGGGTCACATACAGCCTACAGGGTCACATACAGGGTCACATACAGACTACAAGGTCACATACAGGGTCACATACAGCCTACAGGGTAACATACAGGGTCACATACAGCCTACAGGGTCACATACAGGGTCACATACAGCCTACAGGGTCACATACAGGGTCACATACAGCCTACAGGGTCACATACAGGGTCACATACAGCCTACAGGGTAACATACAGCCTACAGGGTCACATACAGGGTCACATACAGACTACAGGGTCACATACAGGGTCACATACAGCCTACAGGGTCACATACAGGGTCACATACAGCCTACAGGGTCACATACAGGGTCACATACAGCCTACAGGGTAACATACAGCCTACAGGGTCACATACAGGGTCACATACAGACTACAGGGTCACATACAGGGTCACATATAGTCTACAGGGTCACATACAGCCTACAGGGTCACATACAGACTACAGGGTCACATACAGGGTCTCATGCAGCCTACAGGGTCACATACAGACTACAGGGTCACATACAGCCTACAGGGTTACATACAGAGTCACATACAGGGTAACATACAGACTACAGGGTAACATACAGGGTAACATGCAGCCATACAGGGTCACATACAGCCTACAGGGTCACATACAGGGTCACATACAGCCTACAGGGTCACATACAGGGTCACATACAGCCTACAGGGTCACATACAGGGTAACATACAGACTACAGGGTAACATACAGACTAAAGGGTCACATACAGGGTCACATACAGCCTACAGGGTAACATACAGCCTACAGGGTAACATACAGACTACAGGGTAACATGCAGCCTACAGGGTCACATGCAGCCTACAGGGTCACATACAGACTACAGGGTCACATACAGCCTACAGGGTCACATACAGGGTCACATACAGCCTACAGGGTAACATGCAGCCTACAGGGTCACATACAGCCTACAGGGTCACATGCAGCCTACAGGGTAACATACAGACTACAGGGTCACATACAGGGTAACATACAGACTACAGGGTAACATACAGCCTACAGGGTCACATACAGACTACAGGGTCACATACAGGGTAACATACAGACTACAGGGTAACATACAGGGTAACATACAGACTACAGGGTCACATACAGGGTAACATACAGACTACAGGGTAACATACAGGGTAACATACAGACTACAGGGTCACATACAGGGTAACATACAGCCTACAGGGTCACATACAGACTACAGGGTCACATACAGGGTAACATACAGACTACAGGGAAACATACAGCCTACAGGGTCACATGCAGACTACAGGGTCACATACAGCCTACAGGGTCACATACAGACTACAGGGTCACCTACAGTCAACAGGGTCACATACAGGCTAACATACAGCCTACAGGGTCACATACAGGGTCACATACAGCCTACAGGGTCACATACAGTCAGCAGGGTCACATACAGGGTCACATACAGACTACAGGGTCACATACAGCCTACAGGGTCACATACAGGGTAACATACAGCCTACAGGGTCACATACAGGGTCACATACAGACTACAGGGTAACATACAGACTACAGGGTAACATACAGCCTACAGGGTCACATGCAGCCTACAGGGTCACATACAGGGTAACATACAGACTACAGGGTAACATACAGGGTAACATACAGCCTACAGGGTCACATACAGCCTACAGGGTTACATACAGAGTCACATACAGGGTCACATGCAGTCTACAGGGTCACATACAGGGTAACATACAGACTACAGGGTAACATACAGGGTAACATACAGCCTACAGGGTCACATACAGACTACAGGGTAACATACAGACTACAGGGTAACATACAGCCTACAGGGTCACATGCAGCCTACAGGGTCACATACAGGGTAACATACAGACTACAGGGTAACATACAGGGTAACATACAGCCTACAGGGTCACATACAGCCTACAGGGTTACATACAGAGTCACATACAGGGTAACATACAGACTACAGGGTAACATACAGGGTAACATGCAGCCTACAGGGTCACATACAGGGTCACATACAGCCTACAGGGTCACATACAGGGTCACATACAGCCTACAGGGTCACATACAGGGTCACATACAGCCTACAGGGTCACATACAGACTACAGGGTCACATACAGGGTCTCATGCAGCCTACAGGGTCACATGCAGCCTACAGGGTTACATACAGAGTCACATACAGGGTCACATGCAGTCTACAGGGTCACATACAGGGTCACATACAGCCTACAGGGTCACATACAGCCTACAGGGTCACATACAGGGTCACATACAGCCTACAGGGTCACATACAGACTACAGGGTCACATACAGGGTCTCATGCAGCCTACAGGGTCACATACAGGGTCACATACAGCCTACAGGGTCACATACAGGGTCACATACAGCCTACAGGGTCACATACAGGGTCACATACAGCCTACAGGGTCACATACAGACTACAGGGTCACATACAGGGTCACATACAGCCTACAGTGTCACATACAGGGTCTCATGCAGTCTACAGGGTTACATACAGGGTCACATACAGGGTCACATACAGCCTACAGGGTCACATACAGGGTCACATACAGACTACAGGGTCACATACAGGGTCACATACAGTCTACAATGTCACATACAGGGTCTCATGCAGCCTACAGGGTCACATACAGGGTCTCATGCAGCCTACAGGGTCACATACAGGGTCACATACAGCCTACAGGGTCACATACAGACTACAGGGTCACCAGGGTCACATACAGCCTACAGGGTCACATACAGGGTCACATACAGCCTACAGGGTCACATACAGACTACAGGGTCACATACAGGGTCACATACAGGGTCACATACAGGGTCACATACAGCCTACAGTGTCACATACAGGGTCTCATGCAGTCTACAGGGTTACATACAGGGTCACATACAGGGTCACATACAGCCTACAGGGTCACATACAGGGTCACATACAGACTACAGGGTCACATGCAGGGTCACATACAGGGTCACATACAGTCTACAATGTCACATACAGGGTCTCATGCAGCCTACAGGGTCACATACAGGGTCACATACAGGGTCTCATGCAGCCTACAGGGTCACATACAGGGTCACATACAGCCTACAGGGTCACATAGAGACTACAGGGTCTCATAGAGGGTCACATGCAGACTACAGGGTCACATACAGGGTAACATACAGACTACAGGGTCACATACAGCCTACAGGGTCACATGCAGACTACAGGGTTACATACAGGGTCACATGCAGACTACAGGGTCACATGCAGACTACAGGGTCACATACAGGGTAACATACAGCCTTCAGGGTCACATACAGCCTACAGGGTCACATACAGGGTAACATACAGCCTTCAGGGTTACATACAGGGTCACATGCAGACTACAGGGTCACATACAGGGTAACATACAGCCTACAGGGTTACATACAGGGTCACATGCAGACTACAGGGTCACATACAGCCTACAGGGTCACATACAGGGTAACATACAGGGTAACATACAGCCTACAGGGTCACATACAGCCTACAGGGTCACATACAGGGTCACATGCAGACTACAGGGTCACATACAGCCTACAGGGTCACATACAGTCTACAGGGTTACATACAGGGTCACATGCAGACTACAGGGTAACATGCAGCCTACAGGGTCACATGCAGACTACAGGGTCACATGCAGACTACAGGGTAACATACAGCCTACAGGGTCACATACAGCCTACAGGGTCACATACAGTCTACATGGTTACATACAGGGTCACATGCAGCCTACAGGGTCACATGCAGACAACAGGGTAACATACAGCCTACAGGGTCACATACAGCCTACAGGGTCACATACAGTCTACAGGGTTACATACAGGGTCACATACAGCCTACAGGGTCACATACAGACTACAGGGTTACATACAGGGTCACATACAGCCTACAGGGTCACATACAGTCTACAGGGTTACATTCAGGGTCACATACAGTCTACAGGGTTACATACAGGGTCACATGCAGACTACAGGGTCACATGCAGACTACAGGGTAACATACAGCCTTCAGGGTCACATACAGCCTACAGGGTTACATACAGGGTCACATGCAGACTACAGGGTAACATACAGCCTACAGGGTCACATACAGCCTACAGGGTCACATACAGTCTACAGGGTTACATACAGGGTCACATGCAGACTACAGGGTCACATGCGGACTACAGGGTCACATACAGTTTACAGGGTCACATGCAGACTACAGGGTCACATGCGGACTACAGGGTCACATGCGGACTACAGGGTCACATACAGCCTACAGGGTCACATACAGGGTAACATACAGCCTTCAGGGTCACATACAGCCTATAGGGTTACATACAGGGTCACATGCAGACTACAGGGTCACATACAGGGTCACATGCAGACTACAGGGTCACATGCAGACTACAGGGTCACATACAGGGTAACATACAGCCTACAGGGTTACATACAGGGTCACATGCAGACTACAGGGTCACATGCAGGGTAACATACAGACTACAGGGTCACATACAGGGTAACATACAGACTACAGGGTCACATACAGCCTACAGGGTCACATACAGGGTCACATGCAGACTACAGGGTCACATGCAGACTACAGGGTAACATACAGCCTACAGGGTCACATACAGGGTCACATGCAGACTACAGGGTCACATGCAGACTACAGGGTAACATACAGGGTCACATACAGCCCACAGGGTCACATACAGGGTAACATACAGCCTACAGGGTCACATACAGACTACAGGGTCACATACAGGGTCACATACAGCCTACAGGGTCACATACAGCCTACAGGGTAACATACAGCCTACAGGGTCACATACAGCCTACAGGGTCACATACAGGGTAACATACAGCCTACAGGGTCACATACAGACTACAGGGTCGCATACAGACTACAGGGTCACATACAGGGTCACATACAGACTACACGGTCACATACAGGGTAACATACAGCCTACAGGGTCACATACAGCCTACAGGGTCACATACAGGGTCACATACAGCCCACAGGGTCACATACAGGGTAACATACAGCCTACAGGGTCACATACAGACTACAGGGTCACATACAGACTACAGGGTCACATACAGGGTCACATACAGACTACAGGGTCACATACAGGGTCACATACAGCCTACAGGGTCACATACAGGGTAACATACAGCCTACAGGGTCACATACAGCCTACAGGGTCACATGCAGACTACAGGGTAACATACAGCCTACAGGGTCACATACAGACTACAGGGTCACATACAGGGTCACATACAGACTACAGGGTCACATACAGGGTCACATACAGACTACAGGGTCACATACAGACTACAGGGTCACATACAGGGTAACATACAGCCTACAGGGTCACATACAGACTACAGGGTCACATACAGGGTCACATACAGCCTACAGGGTCACATACAGGGTCACATACAGACTACAGGGTCACATACAGGGTAACATACAGCCTACAGGGTCACATACAGACTACAGGGTCACATACAGGGTGACATGCTCCTACATCAAACCGGAGCCTGCAGAATAAACTCTTCACCTGCCGGCAGGGCGGTCGAACTCGGCTGTAGAGCTCCAGGTGACACTCCAGGGAGGTGCACAGTTTGGGAGTGGGGGTTCCCTGGACCAGCCAGGGTCGGGTCAGCAGAGCTGGGAGGAAGGGCTGAAGATCCAGCAACAACTGATCCATCACCAAGCGACACGCCCGTCGCACCGCCCGGTCCAGAGCTGCCAGAGGGTTGGGAGGGGTCCGGGAGAACTGGCCGGCCGAGCGGGAGGACTGCTGCTGCTGCAGGCTTTCTGTGGACTTCCTGCATCAACCACAAGACCACACCAGGTCATCCTGCACGGATCCTCAAGGTCCTCACTCTTAAAATCTGCTTCTGGTTCAGCAAAACCATGAGAACTGCACAGTTTTAGATCATCAGGCCTGTCTGTCCTGCCACCGTCAGGAATTGGCACGTTGGCGCCCCTGCAGCTGCAGCGCCCCGCTGAGACGCTGATGTGTAGAGACCTGCAGGTCCTGCACGCAAATCTGCAGCTTCACACAAAACATGATTGTGTCAAATGATGGTGAGTAAAACTGATGTTGTAATCTGAACCGCTGTATTGTCCAGGAACACCTGCTACTGCAGGGAAGCCTCCCAGAAACCGTCAGTCTCTTTCATCGTCTTTATTTGAACTCTGGAGGCGCATGCAGATGCAGGGGCCGAGCGCGCCTCTTTCCTTCTAATGTTTCATGTTCTAGCCACTCAAAAGCAGCATCCGTCCTTCTTTTACCCCGCGCCCATTTTACCTGCACACCCAGAGAACAATCAGCCCTGACACATCAGGGCAGTGGAAACAGAACTTGTCTCAGGGTTTCAGTTGTGAATTTAATGTGACATCGGCAGTTTGTATACATTTATAGCCAACTTTCAAAACTGAGATGTTTTTGTTGAAAATAAGCTCAGCCTGTTTGTTATTCAGGCTCATGTCATATGGGTCATCTAATATGTTGGGTCTAATAAAACGACGCATGCCACTTAGCCTATTAATTTATTGGTTTGTTTTCTATCCGAGTCAGCTGGATTGATCCAGTGTATAAAACTGTTATTCAGTCCCACCTGAACTCTTTAGTGTGTTATTTGTGAGATGAAGGATTTGTGCAATTTAGAATGTTTATTCTGTAACTTATTTGTTTACTCTAAATATCTTAGATTATTGTTTGTTTTACATATAAATTTTTGCCATATTTATGTATAGGCTACAGTTTTTCTTTTAAGCTCTGGTAACTTCTACTGGATTGTGCAGGATTGTGTTACCTGTGTTTTGTTCCAGTTGTAATTGCAACAGAGAAACAACTCGGCTTTCCTCAGTGTGATCAAACATGGCCGGTGCAAAAATTTGTGTAAGTTCTTTTTGTGCACGGGGAGGAGGGGTGCTTGGAGGGTGTCTCGCCCGAGGAGTAATAGATGGGTTTCCTGTTTACAAACATAGGCAGTTGCTAGGCAACCAGGGGGCAAGAAGCCTGTTTGTACTGCAGTCTATGGTCAAACACTCATTCATAAAAATGTAAAGTAACCTGATGAAACAAACAGAGATCGTTGTGTTTTAAATTATATGGTATAAATCTGTGTTTTGATGACAAATAAAAAAATGCCGACTCAGCATTGCTGTTTTGAGTTTCTATTACTATTATACTAACTTGGCAAGGGAGGCATCACCCGGAAACGGCGTTTTTTTGGTTAAAACATGGATATTATACCCAGTTACACATTTTTTGGCAGTGCTCACAGTTAAGAAGCCTTTGGAAATTAATCTTCAACACAGTGAATAAAGTGTTAAAAGTTAACTTACCAAAAGACCCCCTGATAGCAATCTTAGGGATGAACCAGTCGGGATCCATAGTAGGAAGTAGATATACATATTACAGATACTGCTAGCAGCGGCAAAGAAGGCTATTACTATAAAATGGCTGAAAAAAGAGTCGCCCACTTATGCCGAGTGGTTAACAATTTTGGAAATATTTACAGTATGGAAAAAATTACATACATGCTGAGATTACAAAAAGATCTCTAAAGAAAGATGGACACCATTAATCTGGGGAATAGGGGACCACTGGGATTAAGCCCTAAATGTATGTTTATCAGATAAATTTGTGAACAACCCATGTCTTTGTTAATTGTTCATTTTTAAGTTCTTCTTTAAGTAGCTTGTTATCGCTACTGTCTTGTCTCTTACACCAACTTTGACTAATTTCAATAACCTGTACTGATTTATCTTTTCCTAAACTACCCAGTCATGTAATGACTTTATCTTTCACACAGCAAAATGTCATCATTTGTCAGAAAAAGGTTGCTGTAATAGAGATTGAAATATGACCAAATAAAAACTAAGTAAAAAAAACCCCAAAAAAACATGGATATTATTCGTGTTGGACCTCATTTGAAATTTGCCTGAAAAACCTGAGTTAGAAAGCGGCTTAAACTTTGGTTTAGACTCTTTGTTCAAACCAAAATGGTCCCAACAGTCTGCAGCAGGTTCAGTTCAGCTCCGTGTCATCTTCACCTCCATACAGGAGCAACTTTTACTAGTCTGGATGAAACCAGGCAAAGACGACATCATCACTACGTTTGGAAAGGAGCTGATTCCAGCTGTTAGGGACTAACACGCATTGCTGTCGGTAAGTTTCGCTGCTTGTGGAACGTTCTGCTTTATTGTGGATGAAATCCTGGTAGACAGCAGACAGACTAGCTAACTGCTAACAAGCTAACAGTATAAACTCAAACACCATCTGAATACCCTGTATTTTGTATAAAATCTCCGGGATGCGTTGCTATGCAGCGTGGATGTTTGTAAACGGCTCCACCATCAGTTTCTTCTTTTTATTTTGCGTGTGTGAGCAGAGGACGGCTGTATCACAGCTACAGTGTTGGGATGCAGCCGAGAACTGATCAGCCGCTCTGCTCCATCTCTAGAACCCCTCCCCACCAACACTGCCAACTAGCTGGTTGTGTTGTCTTCTGTTTGGTTAATATTACCAGATTTAATTGTTCGTTTTTACAGTGTTGACTGTCTTGAAGGCGGTGTTAAATACAGGTACTCCCCAAAACAATAGAATATCTGGAAAAAGTTCTTGTATTTCTGTAATTCAACTTAAAAGGTGCAATTTACATATTGTATAGATAAATAATGTCAATCAATATATTTCCAGCTTTTCTTTGTTTGGATGTTGCTGATTAGAAGTTGCATCTTAAGAAAACCTCAAATTCTAAAACTCAAAAAATGAGAATATTGTGAAAAGCTCCAGTATTGTAGGTTCAGAGTGTCACATTCTAATCAGGTCAGTAATCCAAACACCTCCATAAGTACCCTGAGCCTGTAAAAAGTCTCTGTGTTGGTTTAGAAGAATTCACAATCATGGGGAAGATGCTGATCTGACAGTTGTGCAGAAAACCATCTATTGCCCCTTTTCCACCATCCCTTTTCAGCTCAGCTCACCTCACCTCCCCTCGGCTATTGGGCTTTTCCACTGGGGGGTTTCTGAGCTGAGGTGATACAGTTTCTGTACCTCCTCTGTGAGGTTCTGAGCGTGCTGAAGTGAGCTATGTCTGACGTCATCTCACTGCATGCCTATTAGCCAAGAGGTTAGCCAACCAGATGTCAGGGTCAGAGAGTGACATCATTAAATGAACGACAGTTCACACTCCCCACCAGTAGATGGTGGTAACGTAACTCATTAATTGTTAGTAGCTGCCGGTAAAAACAGTAACAGAGGAAGAAGATGAGAAGAAATAATCCAGGACAGAGGGATGACTTGTACAGAGCCAAAGGCACTCATGTGGTGTAGTGGGTAGCAAGTTTGCCATTCAACCTGAATGATGTGGGTTCAATTCCCTTTTCTGCCGTAGAATTTTTTTTTCTCCACAATCTTGTTGTGATAGATTGATAGATAGATAGATTAGATTCTGCTTATTCTTATGGCTGCTGCCTTTTGGCCAGGACTCCTTAGTAAAAGAGGTTTTTAATCTCAATGGGACTTTTCCTGGTTAAATAAATAAATAAAAAGATTCAGATTCGGAAGACTTTATTGTTAATGTACAGACAGACAGATAGATATGAGCTCGTGAGGGAGTGATTTCAGATTCGCAACAAGATTGTGGAGAAAAAAAAGAATTTTATTTGTCTGAAAAGGGATTTGAACCTGGGATCATCAGATTATAAGGCAAGATTGCTACAAACAATGCCACATGAATTCTTTCTAAACTTGTGTCAGTGATATCCTCCATTCCTCCCATGTTACTTTCTCCTCATACTTCTTGTTTTTTCCCTCTGTTGCTGTTTTTACTGGCAGCTACTAACAATTAATGAGGTGCGTTACCACCACCTACTGGTAGGGAGTGTGTACTGTTGCTGCTGTCGTTTACGTTGCACAATCTAGTACGTGGCAGCAGCATCATTCTTACCCCGCCTACTTGTGGTCGTGGTCATGGATTGTAGTTGAAAAGCTACCAAGCCAAGTTGAGTTGAGTTGAGTTTGGGTGAGTTGAGCTGAACTGTGCTAGTGGAAAAGGCCCAATTGACTCCCTGCACAAGGTGGAAAGACACAAAAAGTGATAGAAAAGAAGCTGGATGTTCTCAGAGTGTCTCAAAGCACATTAATGGACAGTTAAGTGGAAGGAAGAAGTGTGGAAGAAAACGGTGTAGAAGCCGGAGGGCTGACAGCAGCCTGGAGAAGATGGTCAGGAAAGGGCCTTTCAAACGTGTGGAGGACTTCATAAGGAATGGACCTGTGAGCTTCATCAAGTCCAGCATCAATGCAGCCGTCTACCAGGACATTTTGGAGACCTTCATGCTTGCTTCAGTGGACCAGCTGTATGGGGATGCAGACTTCATCTTCCAGCAGGACTTGGCACCTGCCCACACTGCCAAAACTACAAAATCCTGCTTCAACAACCATGGATCACCATGCTGGATTGGCCCGCAAACCGACCTGACCTGAACTCCATTGAAAACATGTGGGACATCGTCAGAGAAAGCTGAACGGGAAGAGACCAACAATAAAGAAGAGCTCAAGGCTGTGATGGAAGCATGTTGGTCTCCATAACAGCTGAGATATGCCACAAGCTGGTAGCATCCATGCCACACCGGGCTAAAGCTGCTAGCATCCATGCCACGCCGTGTTAAAGCTGCTAGCATCCATGCCACGCCGTGTTAGAGCTGCTAGCATCCATGCCACGCCGGGTTAAGGCTGCTAGCATCCGTGCCACGCGGGGTTAAAGCTGCTAGCATCCGTGCCACGCGAGGTTAAAGCTGCTAGCATCCGTGCCACGCGAGGTTAAAGCTGCTAGCATCCGTGCCACGCGGGGTTAAAGCTGCTAGCATCCGTGCCACGCGGGGTTAAAGCTGCTAGCATCCATGCCACGCGGGGTTAAAGCTGCTAGCATCTGTGCCATGGCGGGTTAAAGCTGCTAGCATCCGTGCCACGGCGGGTTAAAGCTGCTAGCATCCATGCCACGCCGGGTTAAAGCTGCTAGCATCCGTGCCACGCCGGGTTAAGGAGTCATTCATGCAAAAGGACCAAACCAAGTATTAAGTACAGATGCAAGGTTTTACTGCAGGAGGACGCATATTTTTGTATTTAAAATCCTTCTCTGATTGATTTCATGCAATATTCTAATTTTGTGAGTTTTAGAATTTGAGGTTTTCTTAAACTGCAACTTCTAATCAGCAACATCCAAACAAATAAAAGCTTGAAAGATATTGATTCACATATTATTTGTCGATACAATATGTAAATTGCACCTTTTAAGTTGAAGTATAGAAATACATGAACTTTTTCAGGATATTCTCATTTTTTGGGTAGTACCTCCAAAATGCATTGTTGTTGACGTTGTTGTTATCTATGCTAGAAAAGACAAAGATGCTGGTATGTAGGTGACCTGGGACTCTGACTGTGATTTAAACTAATCCTGAATATAAAATGTTACTTTATAAGCTGATATTTAGAAATATTTACATCAGTATTATCAAATAAATTTGACATGAACACGTTTTTAATCATTTCTCTATTTTTCAAACAAGCCCCTGCAGCATCTCCATGTACCATGTGGGGTACCAGAAACAGTTCTCTCGATGTTACCGTCATGTGGTTGACCCACTTTGAGCCCACAAGGAGTAAAAAAGTCTGAGGGGCCGTTACACATGAGGACGATTGTGGGTAAAAATGGCAAAATATTCAATCAGAAGTGCCTTTCGTTCACACGGCAGCGGCGTTATTCCGGGTTGAAGACGCAGAAATCTGAAGGTTCATTCCAAAGTGGAATTCCTAAAGACGTGACGCTGTTGTGTTCGTGTCTGATCGGTCCAAAACACACAAACATGATGGTGGACCTGCTCACGCCATGCTCATGTCGCATGTGTGTTGACATCACACACAAACAGGAAAAACAACAATGTACATAAACCAGCGGATCTACGGTAGATTCTACGCATGCGCGTGGACATGGTGGGGTTCTAACACGACACCACCTAACGGCCTGACATGCAGATCCAATTGACCTATGGCTAAACCACGCCCCCAAACGCGATGAGCCAATCACAGTGCGCACAGCTTTCCCATACACTCGGACATTCTTTGCTTAAACGTCCATTGAAATGCATTGAAGTTAGTCCGTTTTTGTTTGTTTTTATGTGTTCTTTTTAGTTTAAAATGGTCAAACGTGTGCATGGGGTACATGCAACTCCGATACTACGTATCCTGAGAGGCTGGGTGACAGGGCGTATTTTTTTTGCCTTTTACCAAGTCACATCAAGCCAAAGTTATGCAGCAGACCACAACATCAACTGAACGTGGATAAAATGAACAAGGATGTCTACATCTGTTCTAAGGTAAGGGAACATCGTATTCGAGGCAAGATGTTGTCACTTTGCTTGAAAGAAATATGAAGTTACCTTCCCTAACGTTAGTTTAAGTTGGCTAACGCTAGCTAAACATGCTAGTTTTGGTACGTGGTAACGGTACATATGACGCTGTCGTGTAGTACAGGTGTGGTGTAGTAACGTCGATAACGACACGCCTCTGGCTTCCAAGCTGCAGCCAGACTGCTCCGCTTCCGTGGCTGTTTGATCAGTTTTTGTCAGATGATCACTTTTTGGCACAACAACAGCAGCCGTGCAGCAGTTTGTGCAAGAAACTGAGGGAGCGACACGAGTCACATTCAGAGATTCACAGGCTGATTTCTACTCCCAGTTTAAGACTTCTGAACAATTTCTTTTTGTTTGTTTGTATTGTTTTTATGTTTTTTAATTTATCTTGTCATGATCTCTCTGTCTGATCACGCGTCTGTTGTCCGTGTTGACAGCTGTCATCTCCCGAAATGTCACATAGTGCCTGTCACCGAATGTTTGTTTGTCCGAGTGAGTGGAGGGGGCGGGGCTTAGCCATAGGTCAATTATATTCCACACACTCTCGCATCCTCGTATGCACGCAGATTTCTTCATGACAACGCTTGTGTGAACACGGATAAAAAGATGAAGACGAGACGCCACTTTGCGTCTTCTCTTCTGATCGCCGCCGTGTGAACGGAGCCTCAATATCCAATCTTACTTCAGGATGATGCAGTTGCTGATGGAGGCCAGCAGGTAGTGCAGGTAGAACTTGTTTTTGTTGTTGCTTGGATCCCTCCTATGTTCCTTCCCGAATTCAACCAACGCTTCCCGAAACCTGGAAGTTAAAGTCAACGTAGCTTTATTTATATAAAACAACGTTTATATTGACGCGACTCCGGTGTTGTTCCACATCATGGAAACTTGACTGACACCTGAAGGCGGTTCAGTTCTGCAGTAAAGTGGGAAAAACAACACACTGAAAGCAGGAGTACTCATCTGACGGTTGGATGGAACAAGAGCAGAAAACCAGAAGAAGACTGAAAGACCTTTGAATTAAAAATTGAAGATGAGAAACACCAATAAAAAGCCGGATCACAAGAACGAGCCTGGAAGGATCAGCCGTGTTTCTGAGAACCAGGTAGAAACGCACCTGTTGAGGAGGTTCTCCATCTCATACAGCCCCATCTGGATGGTCTGGTCGCGAAGGGGTCCTCCAATCATCAGAGCCACCCGGGCGTTCTCCTCCAGCATCTACAGAACGGCAAACATCAGTCCTGCACTCAGACGTTTACTGATGATGTCATCAAACTCAGCCGAAGCTGGGCTGCAGACCTCCTGTGGCTTTAAAATGATGTGTGTGCATTTCATCACATTGCTTCACACCTTTGTGATTCCCAGTGTTGTTCAGGTGATCTGCACCTGTGGCAAGGTACGCAACGGAGGGCCTGGGCGGGATTTGATCCCCAGACTCCCGGGTGAAAGCCATGCACGCTGACCATTCAGCCAAAGGGACATCCCTGTGGCCAAGTAGCCGGGGCGCATGATCACTCGGAGGCATAGTGACAGGACCACACTGTCACACACCTAAGCAGGTGATCTGGCTTGAAGCTGCAGCCACAACAGAAGCCCATCACAGAAAGATTCATCTACCCTTAAAAACTATGTTTCTGTTGGTATCTAATGTCTTTATTAAAATAACTTTACTAAAACTGTCTCTTCACTGCGGCTCCACATACAACGGGTACGAAAAGTATTCAGACTCCTTTAAACTTTTCACTCTTTGTTTCATTGCAGCCATTTGCTAAAATCATAAAAATTAATTTTATTTCTCACAAATGTTGTTGGCAGCCCTCCTTGGGCTGCCGCCTTATCGTGGCGGAGGGGTTTGCGTGTTCTGAGGATCCTAGGGGCTATGTTGTCTGGGGCTAAATTATGCCCCTGGCAGGGTCACCCATGGCAAACAGGTTGCTAGGGGAGGGACCAGACAAAGAGCAGCCCAAACACCCCTCATGGAGACGGACATCAACGGAGCCACGTGTCCCTAGCCCGGACGTGGGTCACCTGGGCCCCCCTCTGGAGCCAGGCCCGGAGGTGGGGCACGGAGGCGAGCGCCTGGTGGCCGGGCTTTTGCTCATGGGGCCCGGTGGGGCTCAGCCCAAAAGGACGACATGGGCCCCCCTTCTTGTGGAACCATCACCCGCGAGAGGGGCCATAGGGGTCGGGTGCAGTGTGAGTTGGGCCGCAGCCGAGGGCGGGGGAGACCGTGGTGGTCCGACCCCCGGCTGCAGAAGCTAGCTCTAGGGACGTGGAACGTCACCTCTCTGGTTGGAAAGGAGCCTGAGCAGGTGCGGGAGGTCGAGCGGTTCCGACTAGATATGGTTGGTCTCACCTCGACGCACAGCTCGGGCTCTGGGAACACCATCCTGGAGGGGGGGCTGGACCTTGTTCCACTCTGGAGTTGCTCCCGGCGAGAAGCGGCGAGCGGGTGTGGGCATACTCATTGCCCCCCGCCTCGGCGCCTGTACGTTGGGGTTTACCCCGGTGGACGAAAGGGTAGCCTCCCTCCGCCTCCGGGTGGGGGGACGGGTCCTGACTGTTGTTTGTCCCTATGCACCGAACAGCAGTTCAGAGTACCCACCCTTTCTGGAGTCCTTGGACGGCGTGTTGGAAAGCGCACCCTCCGGGGACTCCATTGTTCTGCTGGGGGACTTCAATGCTCACGTGGGCAACGACAGTGAGACCTGGAGAGGCGTGATCGGGAGGAACGGCCCCCCTGATCTGAACCCCAGTGGTGTTTCGTTGTTGGACTTCTGTGCTCGTCATGGATTGTCCATAACAAATACCATGTTCAGGCATAAGTGTCCACATGTCCACCTGCATCAGGACACCTTAGGCCGCAGTTCCATGATCGACTTCGTAGTTGTGTCATCGGACTTGCGGCCCCTTATCCTGGACACTCGGGTGAAGAGAGGGGCGGAGCTTCCATTGATCACCACCTGGTGGTGAGTGGGCTCAGATGGTGGGGGAGGTTGCCGGTCAGACCTGGCAGGCCCAAACGTGTCGTGAGGGTCTGCTGGGAACGTCTGGCGGAGTCCCCTGTCAGGAAGAGCTTTAACTCCCACCTCCAGGAGAGCTTCACCCATGTTCCGAGGGAGGTGGGGGGGCATTGAGTCGGAATGGGCTATGTTCCGCACCTCTATTGCTGAGGCTGCTAGTCGGAGCTGTGGCCGTAAGGTCGTTGGTGCCTGTCCTGGCGGTAACCCTCGAACTCGCTGGTGGACACCAGCGGTGAGGGACGCCGTCAAGCTGAAGAAGGAGTCCTACCGGGCCTTCCTGGCCTGTGGGACTCCTGAGGCAGCTGACAGGTATCGGGGGGCCAAGCGGAGCGCGGCTCTGGCGATCGCTGAGGCAAAAACTCGGACACGGGAGGAGTTCGGTGAGGCCATGGAGAACGACTTCCGGACGGCTTCGAAGTGTTTCTGGTCCACCATCCGGCGGCTCAGGAGGGGGAAGCAGTCAACACTGTGTACAGTGGGGATGGTGGGCTGCTGACCTCGACTCGGGACGTCGTGGGCCGGTGGAGGGAATACTTCGAAGACCTCCTCAATCCCACCAACACGTCTTCCGAGGAGGAAGCAGAGTTTGGGGACTTATGGGTGGACTCTCCTGTCACTGGGGCTGAGGTTGCCGAGGTAGTCAAAAAGCTCCTCGGCGGCCGGGCCTCTGGGGTGGATGAGATCCGCCCTGAGTTTCTTAAGGCTCTGGATGCTGTGGGGCTGTCTTGGCTGACGCGCCTCTGCAGCATCGCGTGGACATCAGGGTCAGTACCTCTGGACTGGCAGACTGGGGTGGTGGCCCTCCTCTTCAAAAAGGGGGATGGGAGGGTGTGTTCCAACTTCAGGGGGATCACACTTCTCAGCCTCCCTGGTAAAGTCTATTCAGGGGTACTGGAGAGGAGGGTCCGTCGGATAGTCGAACCTCGGATTGAGGAGGAGCAGTGTGGTTTTCATCCTGGTCGTGGAACAGTGGACCAGCTCTACACTCTCTTCGGGATCCTGGAGGGGGCATGGGAGTTCGCCCAACCAGTCTACATGTGCTTTGTGGACTTGGAGAAGGCGTTCGATCGTGTCCCCCGGGGATTCCTGTGGGGGGTGCTCCGGGAGTACGGGTGCCGGACTCCCTTGTTCGAGCTGTCCGGTCCCTGTACGACCGGTGCCAGAGCTTGGTCCGCATTTCCGGCTGTAGGTCGGATCCATTCCCGGTGAAAGTTGGACTACGCCAGGGCTGCCCTTTGTCACTGATCCTGTTCAGAACCTTTATGGACAGGATTTCTAGTCCAGTCGAGGTGTTGAGGGGATCCGGTTTGGTGGCCTCAGGATCGGGTCTCTGCTGTTCGCAGATGACGTGGTTCTGTTGGCGTCATCGGGCCGTGATCTACAGCTCTCGCTGGAGCAATTTGCAGCCGAGTGTGAAGCGACCGGGATGAGAATCAGCACCTCCAAATCCGAGACCATGGTCCTCATCCGGAAAAAGGGGGAGTGTCCTCATCGGGTCGGGAGTGAGGTCCGGGTCCAGGTGGAGGAGTTCAAGTATCTCGGGGTCTTGTTCAGGAGTGAGGGAAAAATGGAGTGGGAGATGGACAGACGGATCGGTGCGGCGTCTGCAGTGATGCGGACTCTGCATCGGTCCGTCGTGGTGAAGAAGGAGAAGCTCTCAATTTACCGTCCATCTACGTTCCTACCCTCACCTATGGCCATGAGCTTAGAGATGGGGGAGGAGCTCGGTCATCCGGGAGGGGCTCGAAGTAGAGCCGCTGCTCTGGTCAGGATGCCTCCTGGACGCCTCCCTGGTGAGGAGTTCCAGGCACGTCCCACCGGGACCAGACCCCGGGGGAGACCCAGGACATGCTGGAGGGACCCGGATGAGCTGGCGGCTGTGGTTGGGGAGAGGGAAGTCTGGGCTTCCCTGCTTAGGCAGCTGCCCCCGCAACCCGATCCCGGATAAGTGGAAGAAGATGGTACGGTACGGTAATGTCACTCAGCACCCCATCTGGACAGAAAAAAACAGAAATGTAGAAATTTTTGCAAATTTATTAAAAAAAGAAAAAAATGAAATATGACATGGTGACAAGTATTGAGTACTTTGCTCAGTACTGAGTAGAAGTACTTCTGAGCTGGTACAGCCATGAGTCTTCTTGGGAATGATGCAACAATGTTCCACACCTGGATTTGGGATCTTCTGGTTCTTCTTGCAGATCCTCTCCAGTTCTGGCAGGTTGGATGGTGAACGGTGGTGTTCAGCCATTTTCAGGTCTCTCAGAGATGCTCAGTTGGGTTTAAGTCAGGGTTCTGGCTGGGCCGGTCCAGAATGATCCAGAGTGGTTCTGATCCACCCCTTTGTTATTTCAGCTGTGTGCTGAGGGTCATTGTCTTACTGGAAGGTGAACCTTCGGCCCAGTCTGAGGTCCTGAACTCTGGAAGAGCTTTTCTTCCAGGATCTCTGTACTTGGCCACATTCATCTTTCCTTCAACTGCAACCAGTCGTCCTGTCCCTGCAGCTGAAAAACACCCCCATATGATGCTGCCACCACCGTGCTTCACTGTTGGGATGGTATTGGGCAGGTGATGAGCAGTGCCTGGTTTTCTCCACACATACCGCTTAGAATGAACTCCAAAAAGTTCAATCTTGGTCTCATCAGACCAGAGAATCTTATTTCTCTCAGTCTGGGAGTCCTTCATGTGTTTTTGGCAAACTCTATGCGGGCTTTCATATGTCTGCACTGAGGAGAGGCTTCCATCGGGCCACTCTACCATAAAGCCCCGACTGGTGGAGGCTGCAGTGATACTGACTTTGTGGAACTTTCTCCATCTCCCTGCTGCATCTCTGGAGCTCAGCCACAGTGATCTTTGGCTTCTTCTTTACTCTCTCACCAAGGCTCTTCTCCCACCATTGCTCAGTTTGGCTGGACGGCCGGGTCTAGGAAGAGTTCTGGTCGTCCCAAACTTCTTCCATGTAAGGACTATGGAGGCCACCGTGCTCTTAGGAACCTTTAGTGCTGCAGAAACTCTTTTGTAACCTTGTCCAGATCTGTGCCTCGCCACAATTCTGTCTCTGAGCTCCTTGGACAGTTCCTTCCACCTCATGATCCTCCTTTGCTCTGACATGCACTGTGAGCTGGAAGCTCTTATATAGACAGGTGTGTGTCTTTCCTAATCAAGTCCAATCAGTTTGATTAAAGACAGCTGGGCTCCAATGAAGGAGTAGAACCATCTCAAGGAGGATCAGAAGGAACGGACAGAATATGAGTTAAATATGAGTCACTGCAAAGGGTCTGAATACTTATGAACATATCATATTTCAGTTTTTCTTTAATAAATTTGCAAAAATTTCTATACCTGTTTTTTTCTGTCCAGATGGGTGCTGAGTGACATTAATGAGAAATAAAATGAACTTTTTTGATTTTAGCAAATGGCTGCAGTGAAACAAAGAGTGAAAAGTTTAAAGGGGTCTGAATAATTTCTGTACCCGCTGTTATACATATATATATATATATATATATATATACACACATGTATGTGTGCACATGTATGTGTATATGTGTATACATTTATGTGTATATATCTTATCCACACTGGTGAAGTGAAATGAGACATAAACTGGTGAAATTGGTGCATTTGTGTGACGACGACAGCCCCACTCTGAGTCCTGCAGTGGTCTGTACGACGGAGCCGGATTTTCTCTTATGGAGGTAACTTCAGGTTTTTTGCTTCCTTCGACGCTGGTTCACTTCTGATCGGGTTCTATCTCCCTGGTAACTGATGCTGAACGCCTAACCTGGTCCAGATTAAGTTCTGGATAAGAGATCACAGAGTATAAAAGCACCCCCCCCCCTGACCAATTAGCACTCTTGGAAAATGGCCTGCCCACTTTTACTTGTCAATGCTGGTGCGCAGATCATGAGAGGAACTCTGAGAAGAGAGAGAATATTCAGAGATGGTGCAACCCTTTTAAACTGCTGGACTCTGTTACATCTGTCAGCTGTTGGAGCCGTACATTACAAATGTAACGCATCGCAGCCGCACTGACTCCACAGATGCTCTGCATCGCACTGAGGTTTTATTAATGTTAATAGACTCATTAAATTAATTTTGATATAAACCAACGCCTCACCTCGAGTGAAAACAAATATTAGTGCTGTATTGATGCAGCTGAATAGCTTAATTTTTGTAGCCGAATTATGCTCAAGGTCCCACTCAGTAAAACGTCATTCATTCATTCATTCATTGGTAGTTTCATGAACACCGTTGGCGACACTGATTATATTCTTGTATTTGTTCTCTATCGTTCCCAAGATCGTCTTGTGCCGCTGGGGTTGCATCTGAAATAATATGGTTAAGAGGTCACACATGCAGAAAACATGAATTTATGGAGCCACACCCACCCATGCGTCACGGGGAAAAGTTATAACATGTGCACGGCATGAGCCTGAAAATATCTACTGTATATGGACAGTATGGGAAGGGAATATGCAGAGGAAGCGCTGTAGTGTGATGGAGTAACACTAAATGATCAGAGATGATATTGATCCATGATCGTACAATCACACGGACATGTGCATTTACAGAGTCAGCAATTATCTCCCAGCATTCCTTCCTGCTGTTGCTGCGGCAACTGTGTTGCTTCTGGCCTGGATGATGTTCCTGAATTCCTCATACTTCTGAAATATCATCGTCTGCTCCTCCATTGTGAAATATGTCGCTCTCTGTTTCTCCATGTCTGTGATTGGTCAGACGCTTCAAACTCCGCCCCTTTTAAGTGAGCGCGCACTGATCAAGATTGGAAAACCCTGGTTGAGTTACCGAGTTGATAACCAGCTTTGTGCCGTTTACCAAGATCGCAGATGTCCGGTTAAGTCAACCAGGTAACGGAGAGAAATCCCAGGTATGTAGAGCTTCGTCGTACAGGCCCCAGGTGTGTTACGCTCCACGTTTACCTGTGTGATGATGGTGGGCAGGCTGGTTTGGTAGAAACCTTCGTGGTCCATATCAGGCTCCTGGTCTCTCTCCCAGTCCTGCAGTTCCACCTGCAGTGCCTTGTGCATCCACTCTGACACACTCTTCTGTTGCAGAAAACATCAACAACATCACCCTGAAGTCAGGAAAACAACACAAACACCATCGTCTTCTGGATTTCACAGCATGTTTAGCAAAGTTCTCTACAATTCAGATTTCCAGGTTTCCCCAGATGTTGAAACGTGATGAAAGTAGACGTCTGCCTGCTGCAGCACCGAGGCTGGAAAACCTCCAGAAACTATATCAACTGTTTTCTGACGCCTGTAAACGAGACAACAACAGATTTCTGGTGAGACTCACCCGGACGCTCTGCACATATTTATTCTGCAGCTGCTCCAGCCCCTCCGTGGAGATGAGAGGTCCGAGATCTGCTCTCTGCCGCTCCGACACCAGGTCCGGGTGGCCCATCATGTCTGGGCTGCAACACAACACCCACACACGTTTCTGCTTCATTCCAGCAGCCGCATCAATCTGATGACTGTAAAGCAGCACTGGAGTCCAGCAGGGACACCGCCGGCAGCTAAACGTCCTGTCAGACCAACGCTGGGCTTCATTATGTTAGAGCTCGAGTACTTGAAGTGGAGGCGGAACACAGAAATGAGAAAGAGTTTTATTCAAATGCAAAGATAAGTGAAGATTTTCAGATGAATATAATTAACAAAAGAGTTAGACAGTGACAAGAACAGAAAGATGTGAGGGAAAATGATCGATGTAGCTTTCTCTTTCACCTCATGAAAATCTCAAGACTCCACCACCTGCCGATTTACACCAGAAGGGGCTGTTTGCCAACAAAAAGGGAACTTAAGAGGAAATGGAGAGAACGTATGATCATGGTCATGGACGCTTCGGAGGTAAGATTTCAGGACAAATGCCCACAAATGTTTTATGATCTATATTCAGGGTGAAATATGGTAATACATAAACAAATATACAACCCCAGTTCCAGTGAAGTTGGGATGTTGTGTAAAATGTAAATAAAACAGAAGACAATGATTTGCAAATCCTCTTCAACCTATATTCCACTGAATGCACCACAAAGATATTTAATGTTCAAATTGATAAACTTAATTGTTTCTGTACAAATATTGTCTCATTGTAAAATGGATGCCTGCAACACATTCCAATAGAGCTGGGACAATAAAAGACTGGGAAAGTTGATGTATGATCAAAGAACACCTAAGTGGAATATTCCACAGGTGAACACGTGAACTGGGAACAGGTAAGTGCCATGATTGGGTATAAAAGGAGCATCCCCAAAAGGCTCAGCCGTTTACAAGCAGAGATAACGCGGGGATCATCGCTTTGTCAACAACTGTGTAAAAAAATAGTTCAACAGTTTAAGAACAATGTCAACGTTCAGTTGGAGGAATTTAGGGACTCTGTCATCTACAGAACTCACAACAATAACATACAACCTGGCGGGGGAGCGGTTTGGAGTCGAGGACAAGAAGGTGAACATCAGACTGCACACCAACCAAGCAGAAGAGAAAGGGAAATCCACCGCTCAGGGGCGGGGTCACACTTTAACCTGCTCTAATCCCGTTTCAACTCACCGGGTGTCAAAAGTCTCGTACAAACGGTCTCCCAGGCCTGGGACGATGATCAATAAATCAATAAATTGCATGATAAATGAAAATGAACTCAATAATTTTTCTGGCCCCGATATATCGCCATGTGCATGTATGTATTTGTTTTTCTCATCTCACGCCTCCAAAACACGCTGGATGACAAGAGGGTTCACTGTGCATCGTCTCAGCACCTGGACGCGTTTGTGGCTTTGCAGAAAGGAGTGAAGCATCTCGTCAGTCATTCAGGATCTTTGTATCTGTGGAAGGAGGCGAAGCCACAAGCACACGTATACGCAAACCCAGCGGTGAGCTTCAAGGAGCATAGAAACGCTTATTCTGAGTCTGAGAGTCCTTTTTAATTTTTTTAAAAATTGTTTTTTGTTTGTTTATTTAGGGTACAGTATTTAAAAGTTCTGGTTCTGGATGTTCCAATATGAAATAAGTTTAATTGTTGCATTTGAAAGGATGTACTTGTATGATCATGATACACTCACATTACATGAGTGGTTATTTTGATCTCGGTAATGTCGACAATAATATTGTTTATCATCAATATTGTATGGCACAATATATCATCCAGCAGAATTTGTTATTGTCCCAGTCCTACAGCTTCCAGTCATACTTGCAAAGCTGGAAATGCGCCACTATGCCACCAGGACTGCCTCAGTGTTTTTAAAGGAGGGAGGGGTATGCGGGAGCACCTGTACCTGCTTTCACGTCAGTCTCCGTACCATCAGAAAAAGCTGCTAGATTTGTTGTTACTCGCTTTTTTGAAAAAAGTCGTTAAAGGGGCCCGAAAACTCACGAAAGATACAACAAAGTCGTTAAGTTCACGTCATGTAATTGCATTTGTGTGGATGAATTACGCAAACTTCTGAACCATGCAAACGTTGCAGACCACCTCCAGAGGTGGGTCTGGGCACCACGCTGCAGCAATCGGTCACACTGACGTTTTAAAGTGAAGCACATCACCCCCCCCCCCCTCCTGTTTGTTCTCGGGATACACTCCAACCGTGCCAAGTGTGACCAGCCCCCAAGAGAAGAAATCAAGATGCTCAACAAGGAGTCCAAAAGAGGTCCGGCTGATAAATGGGAAGGCATTAAAGACCTGACAAGGCAACTATGGTAAGGTCTCTGTAGACTCCCAAGAGCCAAAAGCACTCGGAAAAGGAGGAAAAATGGGGAGAACAGTTCACCAAAGACCCCTTCCGATTCACCAGAACACTGTTGGGTGAAGCAAAATCTGGAAGGCTGACCAGCCCCAGGAGAAATATGGAGGCGTTCCTGAGAGAGACCCACAATGACATCTCCAGAAACCAGGCCCTGGATGCCAACCCAAACATCGACAGCATGGATACGTCTAAAAAGGAGCTCATCATCAGCAAACTGTCCTGGAAGGAAGTCCAAGAGGTGGTGAAGAAGACCAGAGGAGGATCTGCCCCCGGCCCAAGCGGCACACCCTATAAGAAGTGCCCAATGCTTGTCCAGAGGCTTTGGAAGCTGTTCCAGAAGCTCTGGAAGAACGGCATTATCCCATTGTGCTGGTAAAAGGCAGAATAATAATAATAATAATGGATTAGATTTATATCACACTTTTTTTCCTATCCAGGAACTCAAAACGCTCACAGTAGGTCCATTATTCATTCACTCCTCATACATACGTGGTGACGGTAAGCTACGTATGTAGCCTCATTCATATGTGGTGATGGTAAGCTACGTATGTAGCCTCATTCATACGTGGTGACGGTAAGCTACGTATGTAGCCTCATACATACGTGGTGATGGTAAGCTACGTATGTAGCCTCATCCATACGTGGTGACGGTAAGCTACGTATGTAGCCTCATCCATACGTGGTGACGGTAAGCTACGTATGTAGCCTCATACATACGTGGTAACGGTAAGCTACGTATGTAGCCTCATTCATATGTGGTGATGGTAAGCTACGTATGTAGCCTCATTTATACGTAGTGATGGTAAGCTACGTATGTAGCCTCATTTATACGTAGTGATGGTAAGCTACGCATGTAGCCTCATTCATACGTGGTGATGGTAAGCTACGAATGTAGCCTCATTCATACGTGGTGATGGTAAGCTACGTATGTAGCCACATTCACACGTGGTGATGGTAAGCTACGTATGTAGCCTCATTCATACGTGTTGATGGTAAGCTACGTATGTAGCCTCATTCATACGTGGTGATGGTAAGCTACGTATGTAGCTACAGCTGCCCTGGGGCAGACTGACGGAAGCCTGGCTGCCATTTCGCGCCTACGGCCCCTCCGACCACCACCGGAACATTCACACACATTCATACAAGGCAAGGAGGGTTAAGTGTCTTGCCCAAGGACACAATGACATATGGCTGGGGGATCAGGATTCGAACCACCGATCTTTTGCTCCAATTAAAGGCTGCAGCATCTCAGACCGTAGAGCTCTACCTGGAGCTTCAGGCTGCAGCATCTCAGACTGGTACGGTGGGACCAGCGAGATCAAACAATTGTAGACTAACAACAGAATTTTTAACTTGATTCTAAAAGCAACCGGGAGCCCGTGCAGAAAAGACAGAACAGATGTGCTCCAATTTTCTAGAGCCAGTCAGCATTTAGGTGGCGGCATTTTACACTCCTTCGAGTCACGAGACGTGATAAAACAGCGGAGAGCTCTCAAGGTCATCTCTTGGTAAATGGGCTTTAATTTCACCAAGAAATCTCAACTGGACATAACTAGTCCTAACAACAGAACTAATCTGTTTCTCCAATATAAAGCTCGAATCAAAGGTCACACCGAGATTTTTATCAAATGGGCTCAAATAAGAAGCCAGAGGCCCAATAGAACTATTAACATTCAAGTTGGCCACAGAAATTGAGCCACCAAAGATAAGAATTTCAGTTTTATTTTTGTTTAGGGACAAAAAATTAGAGTAATTGTAATTAATACATCCTCGATACCGCCTGACGACGTAGTCGGACACCGCCTGACCACGTAGTTGGATACCGCCTGACAACATAGTCGGATACCGCCTGACGACGTAGTTGGATACCACCTGACGATGCAGTTGGACACCGCCTGACCACATAGTTGGATACCGCCTGACCACATAGTAAGACGTGACGTAGTATGACACCGCCTGACGACGCAGTTGGACACCGCCTGACGAAGTAGTTGGATACCGCCTGACGACGCAGTCGGACACCGCCTAAACCACGTAGTCGAATACCGCCTGACGACGTAGTTGGATACCACCTGACGACGCAGTCGGACACTGCCTGACCACATAGTAAGATGTGACGTAGTAGGATACCGCCTGACGACATAGTTTGATACCGCCTGATGACTTAGTCAGATACCACCTGACGATATAGTCGGACACTGCCTGACCACATAGTTGGATATCGCCTAACGACATTGTTGGACACCGCCTAAACCACAAAGTCGGATACCGTCTGACGACGCAGTCGGACACCGCCTGACCACGTAGTCGGATACCGTCTGACGACGCAGTCGGACACCGCCTGACCACGTAGTCGGATACCGCCTGACGACGTAGTTGGATACCACCTGACGACGCAGTCGGACACTGCCTGACCACATAGTAAGATGTGACGTAGTAGGATACCGCCTGACAACATAGTTTGATACCGCCTGATGACTTAGTCAGATACCACCTGACGATATAGTCGGACACCGCCTGACCACATAGTTGGATATCGCCTAACGACATTGTTGGACACCGCCTAAACCACAAAGTCGGATACCGTCTGACGACGCAGTCGGACACCGCCTGACCACGTAGTTGGATACTGCCTGACGACGTAGTCGGACACCACCTGACGACGTAGTCGGATACCACCTGACGAGGTAGTTGGATACGGCCTGACGACGCAGTCGGACACCGCCTGATGACGTAGTCTGACGACAGTTTGATACCGCCTGACGACGTAGTCGGATACTGCCTAACCACATAGTTGGATGTGACATAGTCGGATTCCGCCTGACGACATCATCAGATACCGCCTGACGACGTAGTCTAACACCGCCTGACGACATAGTAAGACGTGACGTAGTATGACACCGCCTGACCACGTAGTTGGATACCGCCTGACGACGTCATCAGATACCGCCTGACGACGTAGTCTGACACCGCTTGACGACATAGTTTGATACCGCCTGACCACATAGTTGGATGTGACATAGTCAGATTCCGCCTGAAGACATAGTTTGATACCGCCTGACGATGTAGTCTGATACCGCCTGACCACATAGTTGGATACTGCCTGACGACGTCATCAGATACTGCCTGATGACGTAGTCTGACACCACCTGAGGACATAGCTGGGTACCGCCTGACGACGTCGCTGGACACCGCCTAACAACATTGTTGGACACCGCTTGATGACATAGTTGGATACCGCCTGACGACATAGTTGGATACCGCCTGACGACATAGTTGGATACTGGCTGACCACATAGTTGGATATCGCCTGATGACGTAGTTGGATACCGCCTGATGACGTAGTCACATACTGCCTGAGGATGTATTTGGACACCACCTGACGACATAGTTTGATACCGCCTGACGATGTAGTCGGATACCGCCTGACCACATAGTTGGATACTGCCTGACGACGTCATCAGATACTGCCTGATGACGTAGTCTGACACCGCCTGAGGACATAGCTGGGTACCGCCTGACGACGTCGCTGGACACCGCCTAACAACATTGTTGGACACCGCCTGACGACATAGTTGGATACCGCCTGACGACGTAGTCTGACACCGCCTGACCACATAGTTAAACACCGCCTGACAACGTCGCTGGACACTGCCTAACGACATTGTTGGACACTGCCTGACGACGTAGTCGGATACCGCCTGACAACGTCATCGGACACCACCTGACAATGTCGCTGGACACTGCCTAACGACATTGTCAGGCCAGAGTGGACATAGTTGGATATTGCCTAACGAAATAGTTGGATACTGCCTGACGACATAGTTAGATTACGCCTGACATTGAATCTTCCCGGCCAAGGCTGCGATCACCAACAGTGGATGGAGGAGAAGCATCTGTAGATGTAGTTGCATTCAGAGGATCCAGAGAATCTGCAGAACTTTCTACACAGCAGCAGCAAGGCCAAAAACGGACACTGAATCCTTGTGGCCTTCGATCCTCAGGCTGCGCTGCATTAAAAAACTGACATAATTTTGTAAAAGATCTTACTGTGTGGCTCAGGAACTTTTCAGAAAACTATCGTCAGTTAACACATCGTCCCTACATCTACACATGCATGTTAAAACTCTACCGTGCAGAGCCAAGGCATCACCAACATCCAGAGGCCTCTGGACCCCAGCTCATCTGAGATGGACAGATGCAGAGTGGAAAAGTGGACTGTGGTCTGATGAGTCCACATTACAGATAGTTTCTGGACGTCATGTCTTCCAGGCAGAAGAGATAGTCCATTTCTGGACATCATGGACATCATGGACATCATGTCTTCTGGGCAGAAGAGAAAGTCCATTTCTGGACATCATGGACGTCATGTCTTCTGGGCAGAAGAGAAAGTCCATTTCTGGACATCATGGACGTCATGGACGTCATGTCTTCCGGGCAGAAGAGAAAGTCCATTTCTGGACATCATGGATGTCATGGACATCATGGACATCATGGATGTCATGTCTTCCGGGCAGAAGAGAAAGTCCATTTCTGGACATCATAGACGTCATGTCTTCTGGGCAGAAGAGAAAGTCCATTTCTGAACATCATGGACGTCATGGACATCATGGACGTCATGGACGTCATGGACGTCATGTCTTCCGGGCAGAAGAGAAAGTCCATTTCTGGACATCATGGACGTCATGGACATCATGGACGTCATGGACGTTATGTCTTCCGGGCAGAAAAGAAAGTCCATTTCTGGACATCATGGACATCATGGACGTCATGTCTTCCGGGCAGAAGAGAAAGTCCATTTCTGGACATCATGGACGTCATGTCTTCGGGGCAGAAGAGAAAGTCCATTTCTGGACATCATGGACGTCATGTCTTCGGGGCAGAAGAGAAAGTCCATTTCTGGACATCATGGACGTCATGTCTTCGGGGCAGAAGAGAAAGTCCATCCAGAACGTTACAGCGCAAAGTTCAAAAGCAGCAGGAAAATAAATCTGCTGACACGTTTGTGAGCATTTGTCTGAAGTAAACGTGGGATTTTACAGGTTTACGTTAACCTGCAAAGTTGCTGCTGCTGATGTCATTCTGATGATGATGTCATTCTGATGATGATGTCATCCTGATGATGATGTCATTCTGAATATGTCTCACCTGTTGTAGATGTGCAGCACCCAGTTCAGCACAGCGAAGATTTCCCCGCTCTCCAGGTCCCAGCTGCTGACCTGGACACAGAGGACACTTAGACCTGGACAGAGGAGAAAAGAGGAGGTGGACAGCGGGACAGCAGAGATGGACAGTGGGACAGCAGGACAACGGGACAGTGGAGGTGGACAGCGGGATAGCAGAGATGGACGGAAGGACAGTGGAGATTTGTCATCAGGTCTCCCACCCCCCACCTGGGCCAGGTGGGCGTGCAGGCAGTGGTGGCTGGCCCTCAGGTACGCGGCGGTCAGCTGGTAGTGGGGGGGGACACAGGGCTCCAGCAGGTGGAGGACGGTGTCCAGGTCTGCCATGACGCCGTGCTGCAGAGCGGACAGGTGTCCCGCCAGACCCGGTCCTCGTGTGTGCAGGTAGGAGACGCTGCGGAACCGAGCCGAGACGGCGTCCTCCAGGACCTGAAGACGTGGGAGGACATGGAGACCTGATTCAGAAAGACCTGGTTCAGAAAGTCCTGGTTTATAAAGACCTGGTTTATAAAGACCTGGTTCAGAAAGACCTGGTTCAGAAAGACCTGGTTCAGAAAGTCCTGGTTCAGAAAGTCCTGGTTCAGAAAGACCTGGTTTATAAAGACCTGGTTCAGAAAGTCCTGGTTTGTAAAGACCTGGTTCAGAAAGTCCTGGTTTATAAAGACCTGGTTCAGAAAGACCTGGTTTATAAAGACCTGGTTCAGAAAGTCCTGGTTTATAAAGACCTGGTTCAGAAAGTCCTGGTTCAGAAAGACCTGGTTCAGAAAGTCCTGGTTTGTAAAGACCTGGTTTATAAAGACCTGGTTTATAAAGACCTGGTTCAGAAAGACCTGGTTCAGAAAGTCCTGGTTCAGAAAGACCTGGTTCAGAAAGTCCTGGTTCAGAAAGTCCTGGTTTATAAAGACCTGGTTCAGAAAGTCCTGGTTTATAAAGACCTGGTTCAGAAAGTCCTGGTTCAGAAAGACCTGGTTCAGAAAGTCCTGGTTTGTAAAGACCTGGTTTATAAAGACCTGGTTTATAAAGACCTGGTTCAGAAAGACCTGGTTCAGAAAGTCCTGGTTTGTAAAGACCTGGTTCAGAAAGTCCTGGTTTATAAAGACCTGGTTCAGAAAGTCCTGGTTTATAAAGACCTGGTTCAGAAAGTCCTGGTTTATAAAGACCTGGTTCAGAAAGTCCTGGTTCAGAAAGACCTGGTTCAGAAAGACCTGGTTCAAAAAGACCTGGTTCAAAAAGACCTGGTTCAAAAAGACCTGGTTCAGAAAGACCTGGTTCAGAAAGACCTGGTTTATAAAGACCTGGTTCAGAAAGACCTGGTTCAAAAAGACCTGGTTCAAAAAGACCTGGTTCAGAAAGACCTGGTTCAGAAAGACCTGGTTCAGCGAACAGATACGCGAACAGATGCACGGCTTTATTAATATGCATGTAACACTTATTTCAGCGTTGGTTGAATGAAAATAGTCACCTGGAATGTGCGCGGAGCTCGCACAGGGGATAAGAGATTAAAAATTTTCAACCGGCTAAAAGATCTTCAGGCAGACATTGTCTTACTTCAGGAAACACATTTATCAAATTCCTCAGTCGATCTCCTTCAGACAAGACAGTTTCCACACGTGTATTCAGCTGGTTATAATTCTAGACAGAGAGGTGTAGTAATTCTGATTAATAGCAGGTTAAAATTTGACATTGATGATGTAATCAGAGATCCAGAAGGCAGATTTATAATAGTCACATTAACTGTTCAGAATCTTAAGGTATGCATTGCAAATATATATGGACCAAACGTAGATGATCCATTATTCTTTGACTCATTTTTCTCTGCTTTGCATAACTACTCTGATAGGGCGGTATTATTGGGCGGAGACTTCAACATGGTATGTGATCCAGGTATGGACAGGCTCAGTACAGCAGGACATAACAAAATATGGCATTCATCAGATATCGTTAAGCAGTACATGAAGGATTTCGGCCTTTGTGATGCATGGCGATCTCATCACCCCACCACGAGACAATATACCTTCTTCTCCTCAGTTCACCATTCCTACTCTAGATTAGATTACTTCTTAACCAGCAGCTCACTGATGAGTGAAATCTCAGAAATAGAAATCCACCCAATAACCATCAGTGATCACGCACCAGTATCATTAACTCTGAGAAATAAAACTATTAAACCAGCAACTAGGAGTTGGAGATTTAATACATCATTACTGAAAGATCCTGAGTTTATCAGCTATTTTAAAAGAGAATGGTCCATTTATTTAGAGAACAACGATGTACCAGAAACTCCAACATGTGTCCTTTGGGAAGCAGGTAAAGCAGTAATGCGAGGGAAAATAATTTCCTTCTCTTCCCATAAAAAAAAGGAAGCTGCAAGAATCTCAGAATTAGAAGTTAGAATTAAATCACTAGAAGACGCCTACCAGGTCTCCCCGGAGGAACACATGCTGAATGATATAAGGAAATTCAAGCTCGAGTTAAACAAAATAATAGACCAAAAAACACAATTCTTAGTTCAAAGACTTCGTTTAGAAAACTTCGACCATGGTAACAAGTCTGGCAAGCTTCTAGCTAACCAGTTAAAAATAAATAAGGAAAAAGCAACAATCTCCTCCGTTAAAGACTCAGAAGGAAGTATCAGCCATGATCCTGACCAGATAAATAACATTTTTAGAAACTTCTACAGAACACTATATAAATCACAAATAAACCCCACAGATGATGATATTAATCAATTTCTCAATAGTATCATTCTTCCAAAACTACAACAGGAAAATATTACGGTTTTAGATTCACCCCTCTCAATAAGTGAATTACATGACGCTCTGCAACATATGCCCAATAATAAAGCCCCAGGCCCAGATGGATATCCGGTCGAATTTTACAAAGAGTGCTGGACAATTCTGGCTCCCACTTTTTATAAAATGATACTAGAAATAAAAGAGAAACAGAAAATACCACCAAATATGAATTCAGCAAATATGACCGTATTATTAAAACCAGGTAAAGACCCGACACTTCCAGCTAGTTATCGGCCAATCTCATTAATAAATGTAGATCTTAAGATAATCAGCAAAGCACTCGCTAAAAGGATAGAAAAAATAACTCCTCTGATAATACATCCTGATCAAACTGGTTTTATTAAAGGTCGACATTCTTCTACTAACACACGCAGGCTGATTAATCTAATAGACTATGCTACCATTCATAATCTGGAATCCACTATCATCTCGTTAGATGCAGAAAAAGCCTTCGATTGTGTTAACTGGAAATTCCTGTTTGCAACATTAAATAAATTTGGTTTTGGTCCTTATTTCATAGACTGGATAAAAATACTTTATAACAACCCTAATGCATGTGTGAGGACCAATGACCAAACTTCTCCAAGTTTCTGTTTACAGCGAGGCACCAGGCAGGGCTGCCCGCTCTCCCCTTCACTTTTTGCCATTTTCATTGAACCACTAGCAGCCGCTATAAGACAGGACAGAGATATTAAAGGGATCCCCGGCAAAAATCTAGAACATAAAATAAGTCTTTATGCAGACGACGTACTGCTTTTCCTCCAGAACTCATCAACATCTCTCTCCCAGACAATCACATTGATCAATAAATTTTCAATGATATCTGAGTACTCTATTAACTGGACCAAGACTACAGCTTTATCTGTTAATTGTACTTTACAAAACATTCCTAACACCACAATACAGTCTGGTAATATCAGATATTTAGGAATAAATATTTCTCCACAACTTTCAGAGTTAATAAAGTTAAATTATGTCCAGCTATTAAAGTCAATAGAGGAAGATCTCACACGATGGAAGCACTTACCCATATCACTCATGGGGAGAGTTGCTACCATCAAAATGATGGTTCTACCGAAAATTAACTACTTGTTCTCAATGATACCCACCAAACCTTCCTCCAGTTGGTTTAAGTCACTGGACTCTCACATTTCCAAATTCCTTTGGAAAAACAAGCCATCACGTATCAGTTTAAAAACCTTACAACAGGTAAAAGACGTGCGGGACGTGCCTCCTCTGGATTTGGCCGGTCCTCACGACCTGGTGAGGTCTAGTCACTGCGCCGGGGGCCGGGGCGCCTCTGCTGTGTGCGTGCGGGTGTGTGTGCTGGTGGGGGTGTGTGTGTGGTGGGGCTGGGGGGTGTATCGTTGTCGTGTCTGTGTCGGGATGTGGGCATTCGGGATGTTGGTGTCGCGGGAGCGGCTATGTGGGGGGTGTGGATTTCCCCTGTGCTTGTCCTGCGTGTGGGGCTCTGGGGGTCGCGGACGGAGCTGTGCTTTCCGCCGAGGTGCTTGGTTTTCGGCGGACCCGTAGTCGTGTCGTGTCGATGTTGGGGTGTCTGGCGTGGATGTCGGGGTGCGGGGTTTTGTCCATATCGTTCAGCTCTAGTGTGTGGAGGTGGGGGGTTGCCAGGTCGGGCCGGGTCTTTTCCACGCCGGGTGCCTGTCCCGCCCGGCCACTGTGTCGGTTGGGGCTGGCCTGCGCGGGTGGTCTCGTGCGGGTTGGTCTCGTGTGGTCCGGGGGCTGGGGGCGGTGGACTTGTGGCGTGGGGGGGGCTGGTGGCCCCGTGGTCCCCGTCCTTGGTGTGTGTGGGTGGGTGTGTGACTGGAGGGGGGGGGGTGAATGCGGTTGTGTGTGTGTGTGGTTGCCTGTGGGGGGTGTGTGGAGATGGGTGGGTGGGTGTGGGTGCATGGGGGATGGGAGTTTGGGTGTGGGGGTGGTGGTGCATTGGTGGGGTTTGTGTGTGTCGGGTTGGGGGGGTTTGGGTGGGGAGCGGGGGTGGATCTGTGGGGGGATCGGATGCAGGGCGGCTGGGTGGGTGGGGGGTGTGTGTGGGTGGGTGGGTGGGTGGGTGGTGGCTCTGGCGGGGTTGGGGGATTGTGCGTGTCGCGGCCTGGGTGGGGGTGCAGGCTTGGGTTTGGAGGGGGGGCATGGACACTGGGGGGCGGATGTGCGGGGACTAACTGGCTATACAGGAGGGGCGGGAGGAGGATGGGATGGGGGAGTGTTGACGGGGGTAAAGTTGTGGGTTGTTTGAAGTAGGGTTTAGGGGTGATACAATAGAGTGGGGGAGGAAAGGGGAGGGGAAAAAAAAAAAAAAAAAGCAGCTCTGCGTGCCTCTTGGGGGGTTTGCGGGGCCTGAGGATGTTGGGCCGGTGACTCTGGCCCCTCCGCCGACCCTTTCCGCTCCCGTCCCTTTTCCCCCCTCCCTGGCCTGGGGTGGTCGAGCGCCCCAGGCCAGCTCGGGCCGGGAAAGGAGCCGTGAGCTCCAAGCCCCCAACACCTGGTTTATAAAGACCTGGTTCAGAAAGACCTGGTTCAGAAAGTCCTGGTTTATAAAGACCTGGTTCAGAAAGACCTGGTTCAGAAAGTCCTGGTTTGTAAAGACCTGGTTCAGAAAGTCCTGGTTTGTAAAGACCTGGTTCAGAAAGACCTGGTCCAAAAAGACCTGGTCAGGGAGCAGACCTGGAAGAATCGGGCCCTCCAGCAGCGAGGTCGGCCAGGAGGCAGGGGCCGGCTCCCGGTCCCGCCCCTCTCCCCCGTCAGGACCCGGTCCAGAGCCTCCTCTCGCTCCACGATCCTCACGGCCGACACGAAGGGGATGGGGTTCTGGCGGGCCAGAGCCAGAGCGCTGCTCACCACGGCCCACAGCTCCTTCCCTGCAGCGCGGGACAGAAGACAGACTCAGATCTACAACCCTTCCTCCTCTCCTGTCCCCCCGTCATCATCGTCGTCTTCCTTCTCCTTCTCCTCCAGGATGACTTCTCCTCCGTAAACAGGAGAAGTTTCCTCTCTGACTTCATGAAGACGCACTGAGTCAACCGTCTCCTCACCCAGGGCGTCCACCAGCTGCCCGACTCCAGAGAAATACTTGGCCACCAGCTCCTGGTCGTCAGCGCTGAGAGCGCGTCCTGCCGCCCAGAGGATGTCGTCCTGCCAGCACTCCAGATCCATGAGCCGGGCGTGGGCCTCCAGGAGCCGCCGGGACTCCACCAGCCGCTCCGTCTCCAGCACCAGAGTCCGGACTGCAGGAGCCAAGGAAGGGAGAGAAAACGGGTCATTCTGTTAACTGCTGCTGCTACATCACATTGTTACCCCTGAAACTCCTGAATATACATGTATACATGTATGTTCATATATACATGTATGTGCATGTATATGTACAGTTGAGTGAAAAAATGTTTCCTCCTTCCTGATTTCTTACTTTTTTGCATGTTTGTCACACTTAAATGTTTCAGATCATCAAACAAATTTAAATATTAGACAAAGATAACACAAGTAAACACAAAATGCAGTTTTTAAATGAAGGTTTTTATTTTTAAGGGGGGAAAATCCAAACCTCCATGTCCCTGTGTGAAAAAGTGATTCTCCCCCAAAGATGGTTTATCATCTTTGGAAAGCAGAGTTCAGTTTCTCTATCCACATCCAGGCCTGATTACAGCCACACCTGTTCTCCATCAGAAATCACTTAAATAGGACCTGCCTGACAAAGTGAAGTAGACCAAAAGATCCTCAAAAGCTAGACATCATGCTGCCATCCAAAGAAATTCAGGAACAAATGAGAAACAAAGTCATTGAGATCTATCAGTCTGGAAAAGGTTCCAAAGCCATTTCTAAAGCTTTGGGACTCCAGAGAACCACAGTGAGAACCATTATCCACAAATGGTGAAAACATGGAACAGTGGTGAACCTTCCCAGGAGGGGCCGGCCGACCAAAATGACCCCAAGAGCACAGCGACGACTCATCCAAGAGGTCACAAAAGACCCCAGAACAACATCCAAGAACTGCAGGCCTCACTTGCCTCAATGAAGGTCAGTGTTCATGACTCCCCCATCAGAAAGAGACTGGGGGGCAAAAATGGCTGCATGGCAGAGTTCCAAGACCAAAACCACTGCTGAGCAAAAAGAACATAAAGGCTCGTCTCAGTTTAGCCAGAAAGCATCTTGATGATCCCCAAGACTTTTGGGAAAATACTCTGTGGACTGACGAGACAAAAGTGGAACTTTCTGGAAGGTGGAGGTCCCATTACATCTGGCGTAAAAGTAACACGGCATTTCAGAAAAGGAGCATCATAGCAACAGTAAAATATGGTGGTGGTAGTGTGATGGTCTGGGGCTGTTTTGCTGCTTCAGGACCTGGAAGACTTGCTGTGGTAAATGGAACCATGAATTCTGCTTCTACCAAAAAAATCCTGAAGGAGAACGTCCGGCCATCTGTTGGTGACCTCAAGCTGAAGCGCACTTGGGTTCTGCAGCAGAACAATGATCCAGAACACACCAGCAAGTCCACCTCTGAATGGCTTAAGAACAACAACATGAAGACTTTGGAGTGGCCTAGTCAAAGCCCCCACCTGAATCGTTTTTCTGTGTCCGTCAGCGAAATTGTTTGCACCAGAAAATTGTCCCTAACAAAGGTTCTGCTTCACTTCTAATGCAAACTGCGATTAAATGCGTTAATTAATTTACCGTGTTAATTTTCTTGTGGCTAATTAATCATCATTAACGTGTTAAAGTCCCACTCCTAATGTACATCCTAAAAAATGCTGGGTTATTTGCATGTGCTCTTGTATAGAGAAATATATTCTCTAGTCAGTGAGATGGTTCAGATGCAGAAAAGAGAATTACCCACTTGGGATTATCTTTGGTGTCCACTAAAAGCATGAACGAACTGTGGAAGCTGAAAGTTTAACAGGATGATGATCAAATAGTTGCATCGATAAATGATTTCCTGTGTTAGAAAAGTGGGAACTTTTATCAACTAGCAGGCGACAGCTTCCAGCTGCTGCTGGCAGGAGATTAATAAGCATAACCCCAGAGAAAACTTAAAGGACTTCATGACAGCATGTTTCCATCAGGAAGGTGTTTCAGGGCTTCTCACCGGAGCAGAGTCGCGGCAGGTTACTGACGGCAGCGATGAGCTGCTGGTGGTTCACCCAGACCTCCCTCAGCCTCTCCAGAGACGTCACGCCCTCCGTGTTCCCGTCCGACTCCAGTCCGGCCTTTTTCAGCGTGCGCGACGCCTCCTTCAGCTCGGCTCGGGCCTCCCGGAGCTGCTCCAGACCCCAGCCCACCCCCTCCAGGTACAACTGCACCATCGACTGGAAGAAACCAAGCAGTGAGGATCAGGAGAGTGATCTCTAACGAGCAGGTCAGTCTGAGGTCTGTCTAATAGATGTCGTGTCAGGACCTTCAGTCTGGTGTGAACGGAGGCCGTCCGCTGACTTTCCCGCTTCTTGTAGTGGCTTAGTCGCTCCAGGTGTTCAGGTCGACAGAAAACACCTGAGGCCCACTTCAGGGCAGCACCGCGGGCCAGACACTCGGCACGCTCCACCTCCGGCCACACCGTCACATCCGGCCTTACCACCGGCCTTACCGCCGGCCTCACCGCCGGCCTCGCTGCCTCCGGCCTCACCGTCACCTCCGGCCTCGCTGCCTCCGGCCTCACCGTCACCTCCGGCCTCCCCACCGCCTCCAGCCTCGCTGCCTCCGGCCTCACCGTCACCTCCGGCCATACAACCGCCTCCAGCCTTGCTGCCTCCGGCCTCACCATCACCTCCGGCCTCCCCACCGCCTCCAGCCTTGCTGCCTCTGGCCTCACCGTCACCTCCGGCCTCGCTGCCTCCGGCCTCACCGTCACCTCCAGCCACATGTCTGACAGACAAGCATCACACAGGAAGATTTCACAGAATGAGATTAAACATTCCTGAAGCTCAGCAAAGGAAAACAGCTCTGTTCATGCAGCAGTAATAACTCAATAAATAAACAAATGTGTGCACACTCATTTAAGTTTCATGTATTACAGCTGCATCCAGCTCAATTGATCAACTTATTCTAGTTTATTAGCTTTAATCTGCTTTAGAGAAGTTAAAACCGGGGTGTGATGATCTGGTCTAAATGCAAAGTGCAGACAAGAGCATCTTTAAGACCGTCTCATGGCTACAATCTCTGCATTTCATATCAAAGAAAAGATTTTTCACATCCAGAAACATTCAAATACTTAATGTTTCCTATGCAACATGAAATGATCAACTTAGATTAAAGTATTGTTAATAATCCCTAAACCTAATCACAAACCTAAACCTGACCTCAAGCTTTAACCTAAACTTTACCACAAATCTAAACCTGACCACAAGCTTTAATCTAAACCTGACCTCAAGCTTTAACTTAAACTTTACCACAAATCTAAACCTCACCACAAACCTAAACCTGACCACAAACCCTAAACATGAGCACAAGCTCTAAACCTGAGAACAAGCTTTAACCTAAACCTGACCACAAACCCTAAACCTCACCACAAAGCTAAACCTGACCACAAGCTTTAATCTAAACCTGACCTCAAGCTTTAACCTAAACCTGACCACAAACCCTAAACCTCACCACAAGCTTTAATCTAAACCTGACCTCAAGCTTTAACCTAAACCTGACCACAAACCCTAAACCTCACCACAAAGCTAAACCTGACCACAAGCTTTAATCTAAACCTGACCTCAAGCTTTAACCTAAACCTTACCAAAAACCTAAACCTGACCACAAACCCTAAACATGAGCACAAGCTCTGAACCTGAGAACAAGCTTTAACATAAACCTGACCACAAACCGTAAACCTGAGAACAAGCTTTAACCTAAACCTGACCACAAACCCTAAACCTGAGAACAAGCTTTAACCCAAACCTGACCACAAACCTAAACCTGACCACAAACCCTAAACCTGAGAACAAGCTTTAACCTAAACCTGACCACAAACCTAAACCTGACCACAAACCCTAAACCTAGCTCTGATGCTACCAGAGGTTGAGAAAAGAACCAATTCACAGTAATTTGATATGCAGAGAAGAGCTGATGACCTGAAGAACATCAGGGATAAAAGGTCTGGTATCAGGAGGACTGGGAAAAACTAGTCCATCATTCAACCTGGACCACATCAGTCCAGTTCTGAGGTCTTTACACTGGCTGGCTGTCCATCAGAGGATAGATTTTAAAGTTTTGTTACTTTTTAGTAAAGGTCTGAATTGTTTAGAGCCTCCTGACCCAGTATGAAGCTACTAGACCCCTCAGGTCATCTGGCTTCGTTCTTGTATCAGGGTCCAGAGTCAGATCCAGACCTGGAGAAGCTGCGTTCAGTTTTTTATGCTCCACATGTCTGGAACAAACTCCCAAAAAGTGTCAGATCAGCTGAAACAGTTTTTTACATCCAGGTTAAAGACCCGCCTGTTCTCAGCTGCCCCTACCCCGAGAACTGGTTTTGTTCCCGGTTGGGAAGATCTCTGACTAAAGTTGCTGTTCTTGTTTTTACTCCGTTTCTGCAGGACGCTGTTCTCCTCCTCCCTCACTGACGTTCCTGAGTTCATGGTTGAACTTCTGTGATTGGCTGACTGCAGCCAGTCGATGTGATGTAATTAGTCTCATAATGAGGAAAGAATGATCTCGTTATGAGCTGACTCAGCAGCTGCTCTGCATGCTGGAGCTTTTCAAACCGGAGCAGGAAGACAGGGAAGGGCAGGGGCTTAAGGACCCAGTGGTTCCCCACCTGAGGGTCAGGAAACTCCTTAGGGCCCCAGATTATTTCAAGGGGTTGCAGGCAAGAAAACTGTCCTCATGGATTTTATCACAAAGCTGAAAACAAGTTTGATCCTTTATTCTCTGTTATGGTGAGATCCAGGAATAAATCAGTCAACTTCCATGATTACAAGTCTCTTTGGACTCGTTAGCAGCTGCCGGTGACACCCCCACCCCTCCGTTCTAACGGGACCGAGCCACCCCTACCCCTCTGTCCTAACAGGACTGAGCCACCCCCACCCCTCTGTCCTAATGGGACCGAGCCACCCCTACCCCTCTGTCCTAACGGGACCGAGCCACCCCCACAATTCCGTCCTAACGGGACCGAGCCACCCCTACCCCTCTGTCCTAACGGGACCGAGCCACCCCCACAATTCCGTCCTAACGGGACCGAGCCACCCCTACCCCTCCGTCCTAACGGGACCGAGCCACCCCTCTGTCCTAACGGGACCGAGCCACCCCCACCCCTCCGTCCTAACGGGTCCAAGACACCCCCACCCCTCCGTCCTAACGGGACCGAGCCACCCCTCTGTCCTAATGGGACCGAGACACCCCCACCCCTCTGTCCTAACGGGACCGAGCCACCCCTACCCCTCTGTCCTAACGGGACCGAGCCACCCCTACCCCTTCATCCTAACGGGACCGAGCCACCCCTACCCCTCTGTCCTAATGGGACCGAGACACCCCCACCCCTCTGTCTTAATGGGACAGAGACACCCCCACCCCTCCGTCCTAATGCGACCGAGCCACCCCCACCCCTCTGTTTTAACGGCACTGACACACCTACCCCTCTGTCCTAATGGGACCGAGCCACCCCCACCCCTCAAAGGTACTGAGACACCCCCACCCCTCTGTCCTAATGGGACTGAGCCACCCCCACCCCCTGTCCTAATGGGACCGAGCCACCCCCACCCCTCAAAGGTACTGAGACACCCCCACCCCTCTGTCCTAATGGGACTGAGCCACCCCCACCCCCTGTCCTAATGGGACCGAGCCACCCCCACCCCTCTGTCCTAATGGGACCGAGACACCCCCACCCCTCTGTCCTAAAAGGTACTGAGACACCCCTACCCCTCTGTCCTAAAAGGTACTGAGACACCCCCACCACTCTGTCCTAATGGGACCGAGCCACCCCCACCCCTCTTTCCTAATGGGACCGAGCCACCCGTAAGGGTGTCTCGGCGTGGAACCCGACCTGTAGGAGCACAGTCGGGTTTCACGTCGATTCCAAACTGGTGCCATGCCGGTGCCACACGGGTTCCACGCTGATTCCACGTCAACCCACCACTGTGGGTGGAAACCAGTTCAGTTCTAGAGTACTGGAGGAGCAGGTGTAGTCGTAACCCATCCTCCACCTACATGAGACAGACTCTGTAGCGGGCTGCTTATGAATGACTGCTGTAATGACTGTAAAGGCATCAGCTGCATGTCTGGTCTGTACTTCACTTGAACCTGAAGGTTCCTGCTGTGATCGGTCACCACCGCCACGCAGCCGTAACCCCGTCGTCGCCGACAGTGCCTACACGGCTCCCTTCTCCATCTCCATCTGTGCGTTAGCTGTGACCATAAACGTTCTTCATCTCGACGGGACTTTTCAGGTGAAATGTAATAATATAACGAGTTGGTTCGTGTCACCACGCCCCCGGCTGACCGCGCACCCTGCGCACGTGACCACCGCTACATCCGTTTGGCAGACTGGTTTCAGCCAGGAGTCGGGGGACCTTCCTTCTTCTGGATCAATATTATCAACGATGTCACCGGCTTATACGTCTCCGTGTCTACACCAACACTGTGGATCTCTTCAGGATCTTCATGAGGATTTTCTTCACGTCAGCTCTCAGACTTATCCTCCTAAGACCCAGCAGTTCATTTCTGTCCTCTGTGGAGGATATGAGGACCCGGTCTCATGGCTTTCCTCAAACCAACTAGATTTGAACGATCTGGACCCCCCCCCCCCAATCGCGTCAAGTATCCCAGACTTTCCAATCGGCCTCTTCCAACCGTTCTATTCTGACAACTGTTCCGGACTTTTGGCATGGTCACATCACGCAAAAAATAGGGATGTAATCCCTTTTCTGGACTTAAGCAGGTTTTAATCCTGACAAACGTGTCCATGCGACCCGACCCCGACTCTCAGACCATTATTCATAGTATTTACCGGAATACTACTGTCACTTTAAGAAGACATCCTTGGTTCTCTGTTGATACTCCACTTTTGGGGATGTGACCAACACAGCGCACACCGTCTTTTCAAAATGGCAGGAATTTAAATTTCTCTGTTTTACAACAACCAGAGACGTAGATCAACATTTCCGTGACAGATATCATTTTCCTAAGAAGATATACTTTATGAATTCCAATTAGAGAGCCAATTAGGAAATTCATTCTCGGCATTTAACCATTTCAGGTTGGACCTGAGAGCAGTGGGCTGCTATTTAAAGCGCCTGGGGGGCAGTTGGTGACGCCAAAGCCCACATTACCACTACACTACCTACTCCCTATTGACACAAATCAAGGTTTTTCTTCAGTGTGAAAGTCTTTACTTGAAATTTGTAAGATTGTGTAAAAGGTGCAGTCATTTTAACCCTTTCTAAAAATACCTTTTATGTAATGTCCCTTGTGGTGGACATCGGGACTTGCTTACTGTTTCTATTACACCGGGAGCAAAAGGCCAAGTGAGGCAGAGAGGCTTTTACAGAGTTGTGGAGGAATTTAATTAGCTTAACTGAATGCTTGTTTATAACTGAATTTTATATATTGCTGGGTCTGACAGAGGAAAAGAGAAGACTAAAGGCGCGTTCAGAAAGCATAGTCCGCGAGTCTCGGTCTGTTTGGGGACTCGGTTTGGTTGGGGGGGTCTTCCAGACCGAGATCGCGTTCATGCGGCACTATTGCCAAACGGGCCAAGAATGAGAATCTCAGGTGGCGCTGCTTTCGGATTCACGTAGGTGAGGACAAGACGCACGAACAAGAAGGTTCTCACAGCTTCTGTTTCCTCCTAAAAGCGACATTATTTCTGTACGAGGAGCTGGATATGATGTCATCAGATCAGATATCCATTAAAGCTTTTACTTCCTCGTAACTCTGCATCTGACCACGAGCCATCTTTATAAGTACCGCAGTCCCACACGTGTTTGTTGTCCTGGTGTTTTCCCACGTTGTCCAACGTTTGACCCACAATGCAATGCAGTTTGTAGTCCACTTCCTTTCTTTGGTTCTATTGAATCGGACAGAGACCTGCATTTGCAGGCGGACCGAGTCCGGTTGTTTGTTCCGGATCAGAGTCCGATTGCGCATTCACACCTCCCCTAACGAAGCGGACTTTCTGAGCAAATGGACTCTGATTCGAATCAAAAAAACTTTGTGAATGTGCCCTAAGAAAAAAAAGGAGTGAACATAAATCAAAAGGGGAGTGGAAAGAGGAAAGAAAAGACAAAGATACACCAAAACATCCAACTGCTGCATCTGCACAGAAACATGACAGAAAGAAATCTATGATCTCTGCTGGAAAACAAAGCTGATAATCATCCGGAGCACCTGGAGATAAGCAGAGAACAACCTGGATACTACTGAACAACTACTAAAGCATGAAAATCACACTCGTGCACACACACACACACAACCGCAAAAAACAATCAAATCAAACAAACAAACTACTGGCAAACAAAAGTACCCCCTGTACTGGTGTGAGACTAAACAGCCTATTAATGAAATAAAATAAAATGTTTAGGGAAAAGTGAGATAAAAATGAATGTGAATATGATAATAATAAATCATTCCAATCCCCTCTTTTGAAATGGCATTGTTTGGTGTGGTCCCTGCTGAGGGAGCAACATCTGAGGTGCAGTCAGATGCCATCGCTTTTTCATCCTACGAGCCAGGCGCCTTATTCTATACAAGTGGAAATCAGCCAAACCTCCTACACACAAGCGCTAGGTTGAGGACGTCATGGCACACTTCAAACTTGAGAAACTAAAATACTCAATCAGGGGAGCAACACAGAGGTTTTATTAGGCTTGGCAGCCATTTCTGAATTACTTCAATTTAGAATTTCACACCAGGGACGCTGAAATGACGACTTAATTGACTCATGATCTCTGCAACAGGCTAGAAAATGTGTGCTTTTATTTATTTTTATTATTTTTATGTATTTATTTTTTTCAACTTATTTTCTCATTGTCATCATTATTCATTACTATTTACTATTAGTAGTAATACTAAGATTCTGTTTTTTCTTTTTTATTTTCTGTATATGTTGTGACCGCTGTCTGCGGCTTTGTTAAAGGTTGAATATGGAACATTTTTATTAAAAGCTATATTTTTTTCAAAAATAATACCTCCACAGGTCGTTTGGGGGTGTACAGAATGAAAGTACAACGTTTCCCAGAAAAATTATATTTAGCCTAAAAATAATTATAAAATAATTTTTTACGGGTTCGATAATGGCATTTTATTTACGTCTATAAGCCAATACACGCCGCCATTGCGGGTTGCCAAATACGATCTCTGTGTGGAAACAGTATAGTCAGGCTTGTACAGGGGGAAACCGTGGAGATGACGAGTGAAGCAGCTGCTTCAGAGCCCTGGAGATGTTGTTATCTGTTCCTGAGGAGGAGTGACCTGAGAAGAGCAAAATCTGGAGTAAATTTAGGTGAAGACTTCACTAAATGGACCCACATAAACGTTTTCCACGGAGTAAAACACGGAAATGGCGACTTTCCTCCTGGATCGGTAAGCTAGCTTGTTTGCTAACATGGCTAACGTTAACTGTCAGTTATAAACTTCTCTGTGTTACTTGTTAAACATGCTGCAGACTGTTGGACATGCAGCAGACTGTTGGACATGCTGCAGACTGTTGGACTCTTGCGTATCGGCAGATTCTGGCATCCCAGCGGCTGGAGTTGTTTTTCTACTGTTGCAACTACAACCTAGACACACGTGATGTCGCTGTTCTGTCCGTATTCCATATTCAACCTTTAACTGTGCTGTATGTGTTTCCAATATAAAACGCCAATAAAAAAAGTTTAAATAATAAATCATCACAATCTGTATAAAGCAAGACCCGGCGTCCACTACAAGGGACGTTCCATAAAAAGCAAATAAACGATGCTTTTGAAAACACTTTGTTGGACCCTGTTTATTTAGACCACAGTACTTGATTTATCACAGAAAAACATTTTACCCGGGTCTCAGGAGGTTTGGAGGAAAGTTGACTGACCTGTAGGAAGTCAGGACGCCTGAGCCGGTCTAGACTTGTAGAAGTGGACCGTAAACACTCAGCATGCCCTCCATGTTCACACATCACCGCGTTTCTAAGAGGAAATTCATTCCAGCGGCTGTAGACGCGCCGCGCTTACGCAACACCAGCAGCTCAGAAGTTTTAGTGGCTCCAAAGCAGCAAGTCTGCAGAAACTTCAGCATCAATGTTTCAGCTGACAGGTCTGCTCTGTCTCTGGTCCCAGCGGGGACTCCTCATCACTCCCAGGGAGGACGACGCCGGCAACTGATGTTCAGGTTGCTACAAAGGTCAGAGATCACCCGGCAGCCTCTGAGAAACCTGGTCCAGCTCGGCAGAGGGGGGGTCGGCCGGGCAGTGGGTCCTTACCTTCAGCTCGGTCTCCAACATTCTTCTGGTCTCCAGCTGACATCGAGCTCAGTTTCCTCCCGGCCAGACTCCAGGTCCCCGAGGCAAGGAGGAGAGCGAGGAGATCCGGAGAGGAGGAAGGAGACGCAAGGCTGGAGGAGAGCGAGGAGATCCGGAGAGGAGGGAGGAGACGCAAGGCTGGAGGAGAGCGAGGAGATCCGGAGAGGAGGAAGGAGACGCAAGGCAGGAGGAGAGCGAGGAGATCCGGAGAGGAGGGAGGAGACGCAAGGCAGGAGGAGAGCGAGGAGATCCGGAGAGGAGGAAGGAGACGCAAGGCTGGAGGAGAGCAAGGAGATCCGGAGAGGAGGAAGGAGACGCAAGGCAGGAGGAGAGAAGGAGCATATTCGCTCTACTGACGCTTTCCTCTTCCTCACACTCACTCTGAAACATCCTGCAGAGGCCGGCAGGAAAGGGAGGGAGGAGGGGAATGCTGGAGGGAGGAGGGGAGGAGAGAAGGAAGGATATGCTGCGTTCAAGAGCCTGGGCAGAAGGTTGGAAAATACAACCTCCATGACTCTTACACACAAATAAAACAAAAAGATTTTCAAGTTATAATTAAAACAACTGGATTAAAAGACTGGAAGGTCAGACAGCGACCAAGTAGCAGCGTTAGCATTGTTGGTATGGCAAGTGTTAGCATTATTAGTGTTAGCAGCTTCAGTATCATTAGGGTTAATAGGGTTAGCATTGTTAGTGTTAGCAGGGTTAGCATTATTAGTGTTAGCAGCTTCAGTATCATTAGGGTTAATAGGGTTAGCATTGTTAGTGTTAGCAGGGTTAGCATTATTAGGGTTAACAGAGTTAACAGGGTTAGAATTGTTAGTGTTGGCAGGGTTAGCATTGTTAGTGTTAGCAGGGTTAGCATTAGCATGGCTAGTATTACCAGGGTTAGCATTAGCAGGGTTAGAATTGTTAGTGTTGGGAGAGTAGCATTAGTGAGGCTAGTGTTAGCAAGTATAGCATAAGGGGGGTTACAATTGTCAGTATTAGCAAGGGTAGCATTACGCAAAGGTAGGTGACTGCCTGGGGTAATGACCAGCTGCCCCTCCCCTGCAAAGGTGTGGGGTCTGTACAGCAGCCTCCTCCCCCACCAGTATACATTGTAAATGTATATAGCTAAACAGAAATGAAATATTAATATGAAATATAATTGAAAGGTGAGAACAAAAGTACTTGAAATGCTTTTAAAGAGCAACGACTTTTCCACTTAAAAATCTGCGTTTCTGACTTGTTGAAATGTCACACCAACATTCATTACCCTCATTTCTCCATCCGTCGGAGCCCAGCGGCGTCCGAAGGCTCAGAAACTGCATCATGTCACTTTTTTACTTCGTGTGTTTGTTTTTTTTTTCTACTTGTCCTGTCCAGCATCATAGCAGCAGAATGATGATCTGGCTGCTTTATAGGGGATTATCACGCTTACCGGAAGTTCCCGGATTTTGGACACTTCCTCTTCCGGGCCATGTTAACGACAGCCGTTCCTGCTCTGTTATACTGTTTAAATCGGATAAACTCCAAACATACTTAAGTTTTCATTCCAGACCGAATGATACTGGATCAAAAGCTGGATCAAAGCGATCGATTCGCCGCGGTGAAGGGCCGAACTTTATAATAAAACACACGTTTGTTTGTCGCCGGTGGGGCACGACACCGGCACTTCACAGCATGCTAGCATTAGCCAGCTAGCGTTTACTGACGTGCTTAACATTGTGCGTCTTAAAACACACAAACATCTAAAAAATTGGGTCTGTACCCCCCCGTTTCCAGTGGAACAACTGGGGACTGCCAAGAAAGGAGACGCTTTCAGATACAATTGTGTGTTTTCAGCCGCACAAAGTTAGGCACGTCATCAAGCTGGCTAATGCTAACCTGCTAACACGACTGTATAGTCTGCCGGCCACAAACAAACGTGTATCGTTTTATGATAACTTGGCATTGGCGTTTATCCGATTTACAAAGTTTAACAGAGTAGTAGCTGGCGGACTACTGTTAGCAGGTTAGCATTAGCCAGCTTGATGACGTGCCTAACTTTGTGCGGCTGAAAACACACAAGCATCTGAAAGCGTCTCCTTTCTTGGCAGTCCCCAGTCGTTCCACTGGAAACGGGGGGGTACAGACCCGATTTTCAGATGTATGTGTGTTTTAAGACGCATAAAGTTAAGCACGTCGGTAAACGCTAGCTGGCTAATGCTAGCATGCCAGTGTTGTACCCCACCGGCTACAAACAAACATGCTACGTTGTTTTATTATAAAGTGCGGCCCTTCACTCTGGAGAATCGCTTTGATCCAATTCCTCCTTAGTATCACTTCAGTCTGGAATCCGTGAAAATATCAGTAGGGTTGGCGTTTATCCACATTATCTACGAAGTAAAGCAGGGACATTGAACTGGACCGGAAGTGGGTCGTCTAACTGTTTAAAACCGGAAGTTCGGAACACGGAAGCGTGATAATCCCCTATTGTGTTGAACAGTTTTGCTTTGCCAAACGGAGCTTTATGAACATAAGGCTCCACTTGATATCATGTTTATTCATTTTATTTCTTTATTTAAACATTTGTCTATTACAGCATTCCATTTCATACTGCTGGGCCTGACAAGGGAGAAATGAAAGTTAACAGAGGTAATGATAGAAAGTGGAACAGAGAGAAAGGAGTAAGGAAGAGGAAGAGAGAGAGGAGAGAAAACATGAATCTGTACAGCGATCCCTAAACAACATTCCAAGGTCTCTGTTGGAAAACAAAACAAGCAATCCCCTACAGGAGGACCTGCAGGTGGCTTAAATATCCTCAGATCATACAAACACACACAAACACACGCAGAACTACGCAGAGAAGAGGTACAACCTAGTCATCGCAATGGGAAGTAGAGAAGAGGTACAACCTAGTCATCGCAATGGGAAGTAGAGAAGAGGTACAACCTAGTCATCGCAATGGGAAGTAGAGAAGAGGTACAACCTAGTCATCGCAATGGGAAGCAGTGTCACAGCATCAACATGCATAATAAAGGGTCTCCGTGGTGATACAGTCATGCAGATGCAGCCTCGTCTCTGCAAGGAGGAGGAAGCCCGCAAGGCTCACGACCCAGGCCCCCAGCAGCCACCCAGAGGCCCAGATCCCAGCCACCCCACCCAAAGAGCGGACATGCATTCCCCAGAGGGCGGCAAGAGGCGGCCCCAGCTGGTCCCGGTCTCGGGGTCCAGGCCCCAGCGGACCAAGACCAGCAGCTGCCGACCCCACCAGGCGCCGGGCGTCCCCCGGTGCAGGGACAGCGCCGGGCCCAGGGCCCAAGTGCCCAGGAGCAGCCCCAGTGACAGAAGAGTCCACCCCTGAGTCTCCAAACTCTGCTTCCTCCTCCGAAGACGTGTTGGTGGGATTGAGGAGGTCTTCGAAGTATTCCCTCCACCGACCCACGACGTCCCGAGTCAAGGTCAGCAGCCCCCCATCCCCACTGTACACAGTGTTGACGGTGCACTGCTTCCCCCTCCTGAGCCGCCGGATGGTGGACCAGAAACGCCTCGAAGCCGTCCGGAAGTCGTTCTCCATGGCCTCACTGAACTCCTCCCATGTCCGAGTTTTTGCCTCAGCGACCGCCAGAGCCGCGCTCCGCTTGGCCCGCCGATACCTGTCAGCTGCCTCAGGAGTCCCACAGGCCAGGAAGGCCCGGTAGGACTCCTTCAGTCCTACAGGCCAGGAAGGCCCGGTAGGACTCCTTCAGTCCCACAGGCCAGGAAGGCCCGATAGGACTCCTTCAGTCCCACAGGCCAGGAAGGCCCGATAGGACTCCTTCAGTCCCACAGACCAGGAAGGCCCGATAGGACTCCTTCAGTCCCACAGACCAGGAAGGCCCGATAGGACTCCTTCAGTCCCACAGGCCAGGAAGGCCCGATAGGACTCCTTCAGTCCCACAGGCCAGGAAGGCCCGATAGGACTCCTTCAGTCCCACAGACCAGGAAGGCCCGATAGGACTCCTTCAGTCCCACAGACCAGGAAGGCCCGATAGGACTCCTTCAGTCCCACAGACCAGGAAGGCCCGGTAGGATTCCTTCAGTCCCACAGGCCAGGAAGGCCCGGTAGGACTCCTTCAGTCCCACAGGCCAGGAAGGCCCGATAGGACTCCTTCAGTCCCACAGGCCAGGAAGGCCCGATAGGACTCCTTCAGTCCCACAGACCAGGAAGGCCCGGTAGGATTCCTTCAGTCCCACAGACCAGGAAGGCCCGGTAGGACTCCTTCAGTCCCACAGGCCAGGAAGGCCTGGTAGGACTCCTTCAGTCCCACAGGCCAGGAAGGTCCGGTAGGACTGCTTCAGTCCCACAGGCCAGGAAGGCCCGGTAGGACTCCTTCAGTCCCACAGGCCAGGAAGGCCCGGTAGGACTCCTCCAGTCCCACAGGCCAGGAAGGCCCGGTAGGTCTTCTTCAGTCCCACAGGCCAGGAAGGCCCGGTAGGACTCCTTCTTCAGCTTGACGGCATCCTCACCACTGGTGTCCACCAGCGAGTTCGGGGGTTACCGCCACGACAGGCACCGACAACCTTACGGCCACAGCTCCGACTAGCAGCCTCACCAATAGAGGGGGGAACATAGCCCATTCCGACTTGATGTCCCCCACCTCTCTCGGAACATGGTTGAAGCTCTCCCTGATAGGGGACTCAGCCAGACGTTCCCAGCAGACTCTCACAACACGTTTGGGCCTGCCAGGTCTGACCGGCAACCTCCCCCACCATCTGAGCCCACTCACCACCAGGTGGTGATCAGTGGAAGCTCCGCCCCTCTCTTCACCCGAGTGTCCAGGATAAGGGGCCGCAAGACTGATGACATGACTACGAAGTTGATCATTGAGCTACAGCCTAAGGTGTCCTAATGCAGGTGGACATGTGGACACTCTTATGCCTGAACATGGTGTTGGTTATGGACAATCCATGACGAGCACAGAAGTCCAACAATAAAACACCACTGGGGTTCAGATCAGGGGGGCCGTTCCTCCCAATCACGCCCCTCCAGGTCTCACTGTCGTTGCCCACATGAGCATTGAAGTCCCCCAGCAGAACCGTGGAGTCCCCGGAAGGAATAGAACCAGGTCCAGAGTAGAACCAGGTCCAGACTGGAGCCAGGTCCAGAGTAGAACCAGGTCCAGAGTGGAACCAGGTCCAGAGTGGAACCAGGTCCACACTGGAACCAGTTCCAGAGTAGAACCAGGTCCAGACTGGAGCCAGGTCCAGAGTAGAACCAGGTCCAGAGTGGAACCAGGTCCAGAGTGGAACCAGGTCCACACTGGAACCAGTTCCAGAGTAGAACCAGGTCCAGACTGGAGCCAGGTCCAGAGTAGTACCAGGTCCAGAGTAGAGCCAGGTCCACACTGGAACCAGGTCCAGACTGGAACCAGCAGAATGAGGGAGTCCCTGGAGGGAGCAATCTCCAACACGCCATCCAATAACTCTAGAGGGGGGGGGGATAAACTGAACTGTTTGGTGTGTTGGCACAGACTGCAAGGACACAGGACCCATCTCCCCATCTGGGTCAGACCACCAGGGTCCCCCCGCTGCCCCACTCACACTGCACCCGGCCCCCACGGCCCCTCCCGTAGATGGTGAGTCCACAGGAATGGGGGAACCGTGTAATTACTCTGGACTAAGCCTGGCCGGGCCCATGGCCGGAGTCTTGGCCAGCAGGCGCTCGCCTCTGTGCCCCCGCCTCCAGGAACTTATGGACGGTGATAAAGTGGCTTGTCGGTAAGTCTGCAGACCTCTGGAATAAAGCGTCGTGTACTTGCTCATAAAACAGAAGATTTCTGGATCTCTGGAAAACTGATGGAAGCAGGAGGATTCGTTCCCTTGTCGGGGAATTGTTTGCTGATCTACGGAAGTCAAAGCGAAAGCACCTGCTGGACAAACAGCAGCAGCATGACTCTGCAGTGAAGCGTTCAGGTGCTAAACTGCCTGCAGGAATCCCTAAACACGTAAATCACGAAACTGCTTTTAAAACAAATACAACCTCCCGAAACAGCTGCTGTTATTAAAATGCATTATTGTAAAAAAATGTCCCTTTCTTACTTCGTCTGAAACCGGCATTTAATAAGAATACTTTGTGCACATGCACTTTCTTTGTCTTAATTCCAATTAAAACCAGTTTTCATTGTTTGTTGTTTTACTTTTTACACGGTGTACTTTTACATTCCAACAGTACTCAAACCAGTCTTCATCAGTGGAAAACAAAGGCTTTTCTGAAAGTCTCAGTTTGTTTATCAGTAAATAAATCTGGAAAAAAGTCAGAAAAACTCCTGTAAGAGGTATTCAGTCTAAACTGAACGTGACCACCAGCTTCGCTGCGTGATTTATAACTTTTCCCATCAGTGGATGATGGATAAATGATGGATACTGGGAGTCTCAGCTGACCTCCACTCCAGGCAGCGCATGAACGCACCACGAGACCAGAGACCATGACGAAGGGAGGAGACCAGGAAAACCATCCAGATGGGGGCACATGGGATGAGGAGGTGGGTGCGAGCAAAGGGGAAACAGCAAATAGACCCCCCCCCCGAGCCCGAGTGTCTCCTTGACTCGTAAAAGCAAACCGGTTCCTGGAAGAGCCAATGTATTATGTATGAGATGTTAGCGTCTCATACATAAGGGGGGGGGGGGGCTACAGAGGCCAGTGACTAATGGAGGGATGATTCGGGCATTTAAAGTCTCTGCCGGCGATGATAACTTCACGAGTGAAGTCTCCAGTGAAGCGGGAACATCCGGCATCAGCTGTGATCCGCTGCAGCTGTTCGGCGACGCCGGCGGCTGCCGAGGGAAGCCTGCTTATTTGCCCTCTGACCCCCCCGCTGTTTACGCCTGCGAGCTTCCCGGACCTCCTCAAACACAGCGAAGAGCGTGCCAAGTGGACCTGGAGCCAGCTGAACGGTCTGGGGGAAGCATGGGTCCCATCAGAGCTGCACCACCGTCGTCTTCCTCGTGCAAGATGAAGGTTTCCTCTCTGTCTTCAGGATATTAAACTGGAGCAGAATCAGGCGCTGCGACGGCCTGGAGACCAGAAGAGCTGCATCATCTGTCACAGACGCGGAAAAAATGTTTTCAAAGAAACAAACATTTAGAGATGATGTGAAACAGAGAAAACGCTTCTCCGAGCGCAGCACAAATACGAGACGGTCAGAGGGTGCAGCCTCTGACGCACAGCAGAGCCAAGTTTACGCTTCAGGACAATCAGCTTGTTCACCAGCGGTCTCACAAAAAAACATAGAAAACTACCAGCATCATGACATCATCAGTGGCCTAAACTACCAGCTCATGACATCATCAGTCTCCTAATCTACAGGAATCATGACATCATCAGTCCCCTGAAATACCAGCAACATGACATCATCAGTCTCCTAAACTACAGGAATTATGACATCATCAGTCCCCTAAAATATCCAGCTGGGCCGAGCGCACGGACGCACAGAGGACGTCCAGCTGGGCGGGACATGGGTGGACACATGGACATCCAGCTGGGCGGGACATGGGTGGACACATGGAGGACGTCCACCTGGGCAGGACATGGGTGGACACATGGAGGAAGTCCAGCTGGGCGGGACATAGGTGGACACATGGAGGACGTCCAGCTGGGCGGGACATGGGTGGACACATGGACATCCAGCTGGGCGGGACATAGGTGGACACATGGAGGACGTGCAGCTGGGCGGGACACGGGTGGACACATGGACATCCAGCTGGGTGGGAGATGGGTGGACACATGGAGGACGTCCAGCTGGGCGGGACATGGGTGGACACATGGAGGACGTCCACCTGGGCAGGACATGGGTGGACACATGGAGGACGTCCAGCTGGGCGGGACATAGGTGGACACATGGAGGACGTCCAGCTGGGCGGGACATGGGTGGACACATGGACATCCAGCTGGGCGGGACATGGGTGGACACATGGAGGATGTCCCGCTGGGCGGGACATGGGTGGACACATGGACATCCAGCTGGGCGGGACATGGGTGGACACATGGAGGACGTCCAGCTGGGCGGGACATGGGTGGACACATGGAGGACGTCCAGCTGGGCGGGACATGGGTGGACACATGGAGGACGTCCAGCTGGGCGGGACATGGGTGGACACATGGAGGATGTCCAGCTGGGCGGGACATGGGTGGACACATGGAGGACGCCCAGCTGGGCGGGACATGGGTGGACACATGGAGGACGTCCAGCTGGGCGGGACATGGGTGGACAGCTGGATTTCGGTGTTTTTGTTTGCTGGGACTTCTGATGGTAAACCAGTGGCGGTCCTGCCCTGACCCCCCCAGCTTTGAGTGTGGAGTCCCGGCCGGTCCATCGGGCAGGTGGCCCCGTCTTCTGAGCGCAGAGAGGACCACCGGTGTCAGTATGTGAGGACTCCTCGTGGAAGCTGCACTGATGGACGACCAACTGAATGCAGCAAAAACAGAACTGATGAATCCTGGTTCTCTTCATGACATCAGCTCAGATTTGGATCCAGGCTTCACAAATTCGAGCAAAACGGTGGATCCCTGTGAAGCGGTGAAAGCATCCAGACCTCCCGTTTCCAGCTGTTCCAGTCAGCGGGAAAGTGAGGTGTGAATGCTGTCCTGGCTCTCTGGGACGCGCCGGTAGGTCATAATTATGTCGGGTTAACGTCGGCTCGTGCTCGGTCATCAAAACGCCACCATCTCGCGACATCTTCCCGTTAGACTGTCCTCTCACATGTGGACATGATGCTGTTCCTGAAGAAGAACTCTAGTTTGAAATCAGCCAAACAGGTTTGATGTAAAAGCTGTTGAGGATTTATTTGTTATTTAACTTCATTTTAGATTAACAGCACAGTTCAATTATTTTTATTTTTCAAAAGCATCATTTTCTGGAGGATAAACCTATAAACCAGCCAAACAGACAAAAACGACTTTATTTTCATTTTATTAAAACAGATATTCTGCCTTAACTGGAACTTCACGTGACTTCTTGTTTGCAGATAGATTAACAGGTTCCTCAATAAACACCCAGTAGATGTTCTGGACATATGAGAAGTTCTGTGAATCTGAAATACAAACATACAAATATACAAATCAATGAATGAATTATTAATTTAATTTAATATTAAATTAACTCAAATGAGTTAGATTCTTATTTACATATGAGCAAATATTACTTTGTGTCCATGGAAACCAGTGCTGAGTCTCCCATTAAATGCACACGACTATCGATTAGCATGAATGCTAACTTAACATTGAAAAACCCATAGACAGGCTAACGCAATTAGCATCACTACCGTTGTCTTAACGTTTAACACAAACAACGTTCCTTCAAACGTTTATCACTTTACACTGACATCAGATAAACGTCACTGATCATTTACAGACATATGTTGGACAGAAAACATGCTGATGATGAAAAACACGAAGCTCCAGTGCAGGAATGTCACGTTACAAGAAACTACGGCAAGTTGGAGAGAACAAAAACGTCCACCTTAAACCTGCTGCAGTCCAGCCCCTCTGCTCTTTCCAGTTTTAGATAGTTTTTACTTTTTTTTCTTCTACGTGTCCTATCCAGCATCATAGCAGCAGAATGGAGATCTGGCTGCTTTATAGGGGATTATCACGCTTACCGGAAGTTCCCGGTATTTGGGCACTTCCTCTTCCGGGCCATGTTAACGACAGCCGTTCCTGCTCTGTTATACTGTTTAAATCGGATAAACTCCAAACATATTTAAGTTTTCATTCTAGACTGAAGTGATACTGGATCAAAAGCTGGATCAAAGCGATCGATTCGCCGCGGTGAAGGGCCGAACTTTATAATAAAACACACGTTTGTTTGTCGCCGGTGGGGCAGGACACCGGCACTTCACAGCATGCTAGCATTAGCCAGCTAACGTTTAATGACGTGCTTAACATTGTGGTCTTAAAACACACAAACATCTGAAAATCGGGTCTGTACCCCCCCCATTTCCAGTGGAACAACTGGGGCAGGGGTGGGCACTCCAGGTCCTCGAGGGCCGGCATCCTGGAGGTATAAGGAGTTTCCTTGTGGTAACACACCTTGTGACTTGTTCAGAGCTAGACATCAAGCTCTGCACAATTACCTGTTGATTGGAGTCAGGTGTGCAGCAGGAGAGAAATTCCTAATACCTGCAGGATGCCGGCCCTTGAGGACCTGGAGTGCCCACCCCTGAACTGGGGACTGCCAAGAAAGGAGACGCTTTCAGATGCTTGTGTGTTTTCAGCCGCACAAAGTTAGGCACGTCATCGAGCTGGCTAATGCTAACCTGCTAACACGACTGTGCAGACTGCCGGCCACAAACAAACGTGTCGTTTTATTATAAAGTTCGGTCCTTCACTGCGGCGAATCGGTCGTTTTGATCCACTTCTTCCTTAGCATCACTCAGTCTGGAATGAAAACTTGGCATTGGCGTTTATCCGATTTACAAAGTTTAACAGAGTAGTAGTCGGCGGACTACTGTTAGCAGGTTAGCATTAGCCAGCTTGATGACGTGCCTAACTTTGTGCGGCTGAAAACACATAAGCATCTGAAAGCGTCTCCTTTCTTGGCAGTCCCCAGTTGTTCCACTGGAAACGGGGAGGTACAGATCCGATTTTCAGATGTTTGTGTGTTTTAAGACGCACAATGTTAAAGGAGCTGTATCATGCTTTTCAAATGTTCCAAAAGTCAAATATAGGCATTTATAAGCTAGATATGTCCCATCGTTACTATAGAAACTAATTTGGTGTAAATATTAGTTTTTTTATGCGTCTAATTTCCAACACGGAAGTAAGATGGCTGACTGTACTGAACCGCGGAGCTCTCGACCAATTGCAGCATGTTTTACGCCCATTTCATGACGTCGCCCCGGACGAGACACTTATTCTGAAGGGTCACAGAATTGTCTGTAGCACCGGCAGCTCTCATGTGGATGTTAGTAGTAAACATTGATGGATAATTACTCCGATCGACGGGATAAAACAGACCAGCCTGTTATGGAGCTGCATGCGCTCGACCCAGAGTCTGATATGGAGTTTGAAGTATACGCAGTACCACAGAAGTACCACAGAGACCCCTGACAAGCAAGTAATTTAGCGAACAAATCATAGGCTAACAGTTAGCGCTGAGCTAAGCAGCACTCACATGGCTCTTGTAAACATTGATGGATAAACAGACTCCGATCAACGGGATCAAACAGACCAGCCTGTTATGGAGCTGTATGCGCTCGACCCAGAGTCTGAAATGGAGTTTGAAGTATACGCAGTACCACAGAAGTACCACAGAGACCCCTGACAAGCAAGTAATTTAGCGAACAAATCATAGGCTAACAGTTAGCGCTGAGCCAAGCAGCACTCACATGGAACTAACAATCAACTCACGATACCTGTTACTTTTGGACATCAAACAGCAGTAATGTTTAACAGACAATTAATTGTCTATTTAAAGAGAAACTTCGGCTTCGTTCTTTCATGTTTGGAAGAGATGCCTACGTTAATCTTCAACTATGGATTGCGGTTCTTATAATGGTCATATTGGCTTATACAATCAGCATGCTATTTGGCATAATTTCATCTTGGACAGTGGGAGGAAAAGCTTGCACACTTACTCCCAACTGCATTTATTCCGTTTCAGTCCCACTGGATCTTCCTCGGGTCAAACGATCTTTTTTGTTTGTTGTCTGTTAAACATTACTGCTGTTTGATGTCCAAAAGTAACAGGTATCGTGAGTTGATTGTTAGTTCACCTCATTCTCAAACTGGCTCTGGCTCTCTGACAGGAGCAGAATGACAGAGTGCAAGTATTCCTGGTTTACACCAAGGATCAGCGATCTGCTGGTTGTGTCTGCCCTCGCAGGGCACTGATAGGGTACAATGCCCTAACATCTACTGGCTGAGCACAAAGTAGGCAGCCTCTTTATTATACAATATGCATAAAACGCCACTGCACGTTATTTACGCCACCGCGCGGGTTTTGCATGAGCGCGCGTAATTTACGCCACCGCGCGTTCAGATTCACGACGCGTTTGCGCGGAAAAAACGGTGCCTCCCGTTATTTACGGTTTAGAATGCGCCGTGAAATTCCGTATGTTTATTGATCCCTTCGGCTTGCAATATCGGCCTTTCTTGCGGCGCGTTTCGCGCGTCGGGCGCGCCGCGTCTAGGGCGTTAGCGCGTCGAGTTTTGAGATGTTCAGCGTTTGTGCGTCAAGGGCGTCAGACGCCGGAGTTGGAAAATCTGAACTTTGGCGTCTTGACGCGGGGGCGTCAACCAATCAGAGCGAGTCATGACACGGACACACTTTTTCTGACAGGAGAGGAAACACACAGAAAAACCAGGGGAATCTCCTCTATCTGAACACAGAGGAGGATAAACCATCCGGTTTCCGGTTTGAGTGGACGCTGGCGCGACTTGCTGCCGCTACTCACTGGTAAATTTTAAAGATTTATTTAAGTTTTAACCTACTTGACAGCTAAATGGAATTATTGACTGCATTCTAAGGATTATAAGGATTATATCCTCCAAATCATCGGGACAACACCTTTACAAATCCAGCAGGTCTGTGTCTACGATCTTGCACCATCCTACCTTCTCATCACTTGGATTTTGGTCACAATGTGGCACAATCTGCTCTACATCTGCTCCCCGCTGGCCGTGATTCTCCTGTCCCTGGTTCATCATCCAGCGGCAGGAATCCTCCATTACTCGGCTGCTGAACTGCTCCGACTCCGCTGTCATTCGCCGGCGTTTCCGCCACTTGCACTCCGCCGTTATCCGGGTGTCACTCTCCTGCCTCGCAGAAGATACGTCCATCGTGGATCTCGCCGGTCTCTTCTTCTTGACAACTCTAAACAAATTCCATCTGTTTGGTCCACCACTCGCCGCCCTCCAAGGAATACTGACAGGGCTGTTAACCATGGCGTGCTAGCCGGCCTGGCCAGGTCAGCTAACCCAGCTCTCAAGCAGGACATCGCCTCCATAAACTTCGGTCTTCTGAATATCCGCTCGCTCTCGAGTAAGGGTCCTCTCAGTCAAGATCTCCTCACCGACCGAAGTTTGACTTTCTCTGTTTAACGGAAACCTGGCAACAATCCAACGACTTCTCTCAACTCAATGATTCCACTCCACCGGGCTATGTTTACATCTCCAAACCTCGCGGCTCAGGTCGCGGGGGAGGTCTCGCAATGCTGTATCGCCAGAACTGGAGAGTCCTGCCAGTATTGGTACCTGATTTTAGCTCATTTGAATGCATCGTTTGTGAGTTCCCTGGCCCCACCCCTACAATCATCGCCACACTTTACCGTCCTCCCGAGCCTAACAGTGTTTTTCTGGATGAATTTTCTGATTTCCTCTCCCTTTTATCCACTTCATCACCAAATGTCCTGCTTTTGGGAGACTTTAATATCCACATGGACAATAAGATTCTTCCCCTCACCACTCACTTCACATCATGCCTCCAGAGTTTTGGATTCCTACAATATGCAGATTTCCCCACCCATATCAAAGGACACACACTTGACTTAATCTGCTGCTCTGGTCTCACTCCCTCCAACTGTACAGCAGATGAACTCCAGATTACTGACCATTTTCTTCTGTCATTCAATGCCACACTCCATCTCTCCATAACTAAACAGCCACGTCTCATCTCTTTCCGGAATATCAAGGATATTAACTTGGACACCTTCTCATTCTGCATTAATGATTCCCTCCCCCTGGTCTATCCTTCTACTCCTGATGATCTGGTTTCACTTTATAATGATGGCTTAACAAATATTCTTAATTTCCTTGCTCCTGTGCTCCTGTTAAATCCAGGCTTGTTTCCTTTACTCGTACTGCCCCCTGGTTCACATCCGAATTACGGACCATCAAAACAAAAGCTCGGCAACTTGAGCGCCTCCATGAAAAGACTGGTCTGACTATTCACAAGGAGATGTACAGAAACCACCTACTACAGTATAAGGACCCCATCGCTTTAGCCAAAATCCACCTACGACTCCAGTTTAATAAACACAAACGAAGGCAGCACCAGGACATTGTTTTCACTACTCCATAAGTTTCTTCAACCCCCCAATTCTTTCCCCCCTCACTTCTACTCCACCGAAACCTGTAATGCTCTGGCTCTATTTTTTCATCAAAAAATTCATACCATTCATAAGCACTTAGGCCCCGACCCTCTGTCCCTCTCAGCCTCTGGCATTCCCATCAACTGTCAGCTTTTTTCATCCTTCCAACTCCCTCCCAGTTCGGTAATTTCTACCATTATTCTTAAATCCAAGTCCTCATCCTGTCAGCTTGACCCCTCCCCACAGTACTAGTTAAATCCTGCCTTCCTTCTCTGCTCCCCCTTATCACTGTCATCATCCATGCTTCACTAACCACTGGAATTGTTCCTTCATTATTCAAAACTGCGGCAGTCACTCCAATTTTGAAAAAAATTGGTTCAGATCCCAATGACTTCAATGACCTTCGTCCCATCTCCAATCTTCCTTTAACAGCTAAAATACTCGAAAAATGTGTTGCCACTCAACTTCACTCCCATCTGACTCAGAACTCACTCTACGAACAATTCCAGTCCGGTTTTCGCCCCCACCATAGTACAGAAACAGTCCTCATCAAAATCACAAATGATCTCCTCACTGCAGCTGATTCCGGTCTACTTTCTATACTCATCCTCCTCGACCTGAGTGCGGCATTTGACACTATTTCTCACAGCATCCTTCTCAATAGATTATCTTCAATTGGTATCTCTTCCACCCCCTTAGCCTGGTTTCACTCCTACCTCTCTGGCCGCACTCCGTTTGTCCGCCTAAATTCATTCACGTCACAGCCCACCCCCGTCACGTCCGGTGTGCCCCAGGGTTCTGTCCTAGGTCCTCTTCTTTTCATCACCTATCTTCTCCCCCTTGGCAACATTCTCCGTAAATTTAATATCCATTTTCATTGCTATGCGGATGACACCCAGCTATACCTCTCCACCAAACCTACTTCCTCACTCCCGCCCCCCTCCCTCATCAACTGCCTATCTGAAATCAAGTCCTGGTTCTCATCTAACTTCTTAAAATTAAATAGCAATAAAACAGAGATTCTTCTCGTTGGTACCAAATCCATTTTATCCAAAGCTGACAGTTTCCACCTCACCATCGACAATTCTTCAGTCTCTCCCTCCCCACAGGTTAAAAGTCTGGGTGTCATCCTTGACAGCACTTTATCATTCCAAAACCACATTAATAATCTGACACGTTCTGCATATTTCCATCTGCGCAATATCAACCGCCTTCGCCCCTCCCTCACTCCCCACACCACCTCTATACTTGTGCACAGCCTGGTGACCTCACGCATTGATTACTGTAACTCCCTCCTTTTTGGTCTTCCTCTCAAGTCTCTCCGTAAACTTCAACTGGTCCAGAACTCAGCTGCTCGCATCATCACCAGGACTCCCTCATCTCATCACATCACCCCCGTTCTTCAGCAGCTTCACTGGCTCCCAATTAAGACCAGAATAGTTTACAAAATCCTGCTCTACGCTTTCAAGGCCTTCCATAACCCGGCCCCTCCCTATATCTCAGACCTCGTTCACATCGCCATCCCCTCCCGCTCCCTCAGATCCTCCTCCTCTATTCAGCTCACTGTGCCCTCCTACCGCCTCAGCACCATGGGGAGTCGAGCCTTCAGCCGCTCTGCCCCCCAGCTCTGGAACACTCTACCACCAGACATTCGAAACAGTGACTCTCTACCTCTCTTCAACTCTAGACTTAAAACTCATCTGTTCAAAATGGCTTATTGTTTATAGTCTCTCATTCCATTTTTGCATCTTGTCTGTTTTTAATTGATGTTTTTATTATCCTGTCATTTTTTACTGATATGTCTTTTAACTTTGTACAGTGTCCTTGAGTGTTGAGAAAGGTGCTTATAAATAAAATTTATTATTATTATTATTATAAACTGTGATCTGGGTCTGGTCCCGGTTTCTGAACGGTGGTTTGATGACCTGCTGTCCTGATGGGATGTACTGGGCTGATAATGCTGCCCCGCATCGGGACATCGGGACGTTAAACTGGGCTGATAATGCTGCCCCACATCGGGACATCGGGACGTTAAACTGGGCTGATAATGCTGCCCCGCATCGGGACATCGGGACGTTAAACTGGACTGATAATGCTGCCCCGCATCGGGACATCGGGACGTTAAACTGGACTAATAATGCTGCCCCGCATCGGGACATCGGGACGTTAAACTGGGCTGATTATGCTGCCCCGCATCGGGACATCAGGACGTTAAACTGGACTGATAATGCTGCCCCGCATCGGGACATCGGGACGTTAAACTGGACTGATAATGCTGCCCCGCATCGGGACATCGGGACGTTAAACTGGACTGATAATGCTGCCCCGCATCGGGACAGCGGGACGTTAAACTGGACTGATAATGCTGCCCCGCATCGGGACATCGGAACGTTAAACTGGGCTGATAATGCTGCCCCGCATCAGGACATCGGGACGTTAAACTGGGCTGATGTCATGGCGCTGTCCAGGCAGCCGCCGATCACGTCAGCTCTCACTTCCGTGTTTTTTCTTTTTCTCTTTTTCTTAATTTTTAGATGTGTTTCTCTGTTTTTCCTTAATGTGGGTTTACCATTGTGTAAGCCTGCACGTGGTAAGCCTACTTTTGTGACGCTCCTATTTGGATTTTTATTGTTTTCAGCACTTTTTGCGTTCACCTCAGGCCATGGTGCTGAGGGGTTACTTTATACTTATACGAGGGAACAGCTCCTCGGACTTCAGGACTCTGCTTTTATCCACACAGAGATACCTGTGGTCCCAGCGGACATACGGAGACGAAGGAGGGGCTGTCGAGGTGGCCGTAAAAGGAGGTACAAGCCCTACCTGCCCTCCATTATTATGGGAAATCTCCGCTCCTTGTCCAACAAAATTGAGGAGCTGGCTGCACTCACCCGACACCAGCGAGAGTACCGTGAGTGCAGCCTCATGTGCTTTACAGAAACTTGGCTAAATGGACATACACCGGACTCTGTTGTTTCCCTGAATGGATTTAAACTGGTGCGCGCGGACAGGACTGTGGAGGGGAGCGGTAAGAGGAGGGGAGGAGGGGTGGCGGTGTTGGTGAATGAGAGATGGTGCAACCCGGCGCACGTCCACATTAAGGAACAGTCGTGCACAAAGGATTTGGAGCTGCTCGTTGTGGGCATGCGGCCGTTTTACATCCCCAGGGAGTTTTCGCACGTAATTGTGTTTTGCGTGTACGTCCCTCCTTCGGCTGATGCCTCGGCTGCGTGTGAGCAGCTCCACAGCGCTGTCACAAAGATCCAGACGCGTCATCCCCGGGCTGTAATACTGATCAGTGGAGATTTCAACCATACATCACTCTCTGCCACCCTCCCCACATTCACTCAGTATGTTAAATGTCCTACGCGGGAAAACAAGACGCTGGACTTACTGTATGTAAATGTGAAGGATGCATATACCGCCACCCCCCTCCCCCCGCTCGGGCGCTCGGATCACAACCTTGTCTGCCTGCGCTCCCTATACACACCCAGGGTGAGGGGACTGAAGACACAGAAGAAGAGGATCCAGGTGTGGACTGAGGAGGCCAATGAGAGGCTGAGAGACTGTTTCCAGACCACAGACTGGGGCATGCTGTGCAGCTCTCATGGAGATGACATCAATGGCCTGACTCACTGCATCACGGATTACATCAACTTCTGTGTGGACAGCACCGTGCCAACCCGGAGGGTACGGTGTTTTGCCAACAACCACCCCTGGGTGACCCCTGAGCTTAAAGTCCACCTGAACCAGAAGAAGTGTGCTTTCAGCTCAGGGAATAGAGAAGAGCAGAAGAGAGTCCAGCGGGAGCTCCAGTGGAAGATCAGAAGGAGCAAGAAGGAGTACGGGAAGAAGCTGGAGGAGAAGCTGGCCCAGAACAACACGCGGGACGTGTGGAGAGGACTCAAGACCATCTCCGGATTTGGACAGAGCGCCAGAGGGACCTCTGATGGAGATCAGAGCTGGGCGGATGAACTGAACTGTTATTTTAACAGATTTGATGCTCCCCCCTCCGACACTCTTCTACCTCCACACACCTCAAAGCCAGCGGACATTGCACTTTTCCACCAACTGTCCCCACCTTCCCCCAGCCCGCCTCCAGCCCTGTCTACAGCCCACTACACAAGGACTGCTCCCAACACTAGCCCCCCTCCGCCCAGCCCCCTCAGCAATCCACCCCAACTCCCCCCTCATTCCCCCCTATCCTTTACACCGGACCAGGTGAGGAGAGAACTGAGGCGGCTGAAGCAGAGGAAAGCTGCAGGACCAGATGGCATTAGCCCCAGGCTGCTGAGGACCTGTGCGGACCAGCTCAGTGAGGTTCTCAGTCACATCTACAACCTGAGCCTCAGCCTGGAGAAGGTCCCTGTCCTGTGGAAGACTTCCTGTGTGGTTCCTGTTCCAAAAACAACGCATGCCAAGGAACCGGCCCACTACAGACCAGTCGCCTTGACCTCCCACCTGATGAAGACCATGGAGAGGTTGATCCTCACCCACCTTCGCTCTGTGGTGAGTTCCACCCTGGACCCGCTGCAGTTCGCCTACAGGCCCAACATCGGAGTAGAGGATGCTGTCATCTACCTGCTGCAGCGGGCGATCACCCACCTGGAGACCGCCGGGAGCGCTGTGAGAGTCATGTTTTTTGACTTTTCCAGCGCCTTCAACACCATCAGGCCGGCGCTGTTGCGGGGGAAGCTGGAGGACGCGGGAGTGGACGGACACCTTGCTGCATGGACCATCGACTACCTCACTGACCGGCCACAGTACGTGCGGCTGCGTAGCTGTGAGTCAGAGGTGGTAGTCTGCAGCACGGGGGCTCCCCAGGGTACTGTCCTGTCACCTTTTCTCTTCACCATCTACACTGCGGACTTCATCTATGACAAGGACACCTGTCATCTGCAGAAGTTCTCCGATGACTCAGCCATCGTGGGCTGTGTGTCAGAGGGGAACGAGCTGGAGTACCGGTCGGTGATCGTGGACTTTGTGGACTGGTGTAGGCATAACCACCTGTGCCTGAACACCAGCAAGACGAAGGAGATGGTGATCGATTTTAGGAAAAGGACAGTACCCCATACACCAGTGAACATCCAGGGGACGGACATCGAGATGGTGGACAGTTTTAAGTACCTGGGTGTTCACCTCAATAAAAAACTGGACTGGTCCCACAACACTGATGCCCTGTATAAGAAGGGCCAAAGTCGCCTCCACCTTTTAAGGAGACTGAGGTCCTTTGGAGTGAGCAGGCCTCTGCTCAGGACTTTCTATGACTCTGTGGTAGCCTCTGCTATCCTCTACGCTGTCGTCTGCTGGTCTCCGGGTAGCACAGGGCGAGACAGGAAGAGACTCAACAAGCTAGTCAGGAGGGCCAGCTCTGTCCTGGGCTGGCCTCTGGACTCTGTGGAGGAGGTGGGTGAGAGGAGGATGTTAGCCAAGCTCACATCCATCATGGACAACAACTCTCACCCACTGCACCAGACTGTGGAGGAGCTGAGCAGCTCCTTCAGCCAGAGACTGAGACACCCTAAGTGTAAGAAGGAACGCTACCGCAGGTCCTTCATTCCTACTGCTGTCAGACTATATAATTCATCTGTGTAGCTAGCTATCTACACACAATAGTTTTTTATATATTTCATAGATATTTATTTCTTACTCCTCATTTGCACTTTTAAAAATGTATTTACTTATGTATTTTTTTTTTCTTTTCTTGTACTTTCTTAGAATGTAATCCTCTCCTTTTATCTTTTGAAGAGCTGATGTATCAGTGAATTTCTCCAATGTGAGATAATAAAGTTTTTTATCTTATCTTATCTTATCTTATCTTAATGCTGCCCCGCATCGGGACATCAGGACGTTAAACTGGACTGATAATGCTGCCCCGCATCAGGACATCAGGACGTTAAACTGGACTGATAATGCTGCCCCGCATCGGGACATCGGGACATTAAACTGGACTAATAATGCTGCCCCGCATCGGGACATCGGGACGTTAAACTGGGCTGATAATGCTGCCCCGCATCGGGACAGCGGGACGTTAAACTGGACTGATAATGCTGCCCCGCATCGGGACGTTAAACTGGACTGATAATGCTGCCCCGCATCGGGACGTTAAACTGGACTGATAATGCTGCCCCACATCGGGACATCGGGACGTTAAACTGGGCTGATAATGCTGCCCCGCATCGGGACAGCGGGACGTTAAACTGGACTGATAATGCTGCCCCGCATCGGGACATGGGGACGTTAAACTGGACTGATAATGCTGCCCCGCATCGGGACGTTAAACTGCGCTGATAATGCTGCCCCGCATCGGGACATCGGGACGTTAAACTGGGCTGATAATGCTGCCCCGCATCGGGACATCGGGACATTAAACTGGACTGATAATGCTGCCCCGCATCGGGACATCGGGACGTTAAACTGGACTGATAATGCTGCCCCGCATCGGGACATCGGGACGTTAAACTGGACTGATAATGCTGCCCCGCATCGGGACATCGGGACGTTAAACTGGACTGATAATGCTGCCCCGCATCGGGACAGCGGGACGTTAAACTGGACTGATAATGCTGCCCCGCATCGGGACAGCGGGACGTTAAACTGGACTGATAATGCTGCCCGCGCATCGGGACATGGGGACGTTAAACTGGGCTGATAATGCTGCCCCGCATCGGGACATCGGGACGTTAAACTGGACTGATAATGCTGCCCCGCATCAGGACATTGGGACGTTAAACTGGGCTGATAATGCTGCCCCGCATCGGGACATCGGGACGTTAAACTGGACTGATAATGCTGCCCCGCATCGGGACAGCGGGACGTTAAACTGGACTGATAATGCTGCCCCGCATCGGGACAGCGGGACGTTAAACTGGACTGATAATGCTGCCCCGCATCGGGACAGCGGGACGTTAAACTGGGCTGATAATGCTGCCCCGACATCGGGACATTAAACTGGGCTGATAATGCTGCCCCGCATCGGGACAACGGGACGTTAAACTGGACTGATAATGCTGCCCCGCATCGGGACAGCGGGAAGTTAAACTGGACTGATAATGCTGCCCCGCATCGGGACAGCGGGACGTTAAACTGGACTGATAATGCTGCCCCGCATCGGGACATCGGGACGTTAAACTGGGCTGATAATGCTGCCCCGCATCGGGACATCGGGACGTTACACTGGACTGATAATGCTGCCCCGCATCGGGGCATCGGGACGTTAAACTGAACTGATAATGCTGCCCCGCATCGGGACATCGGGACGTTAAACTGGGCTGATAATGCTGCCCCGCATCGGGACATCGGGACGTTAAACTGAACTGATAATGCTGCCCCGCATCGGGACGTTAAACTGAACTGATAATGCTGCCCCGCATCAGGACATTGGGACGTTAAACTGGACTGATAATGCTGCCCCGCATCGGGACATCGGGACGTTAAACTGGACTGATAATGCTGCCCCGCATCGGGACATCGGGACGTGAAACTGGGCTGATAATGCTGCCCCGCATCGGGACGTTAAACTGGGCTGATAATGCTGCCCCGCATCGGGACATCGGGACGTTAAACTGGACTGATAATGCTGCCCCGCATCGGGACATCGGGACGTTAAACTGGGCTGATAATGCTGCCCCGCATCAGGACATCGGGACGTTAAACTGGGCTGATAATGCTGCCCCGCATCGGGACGTTAAACTGGGCTGATAATGCTGCCCCGCATCGGGACGTTAAACTGGGCTGATAATGCTGCCCCGCATCGGGACATCGGGACGTTAAACTGGACTGATAATGCTGCCCCGCATCGGGACATCAGGACGTTAAACTGGACTGATAATGCTGCCCCGCATCAGGACATTGGGACGTTAAACTGGGCTGATAATGCTGCCCCGCATCAGGACATTGGGACGTTAAACTGGGCTGATAATGCTGCCCCGCATCGGGACATTGGGACGTTAAACTGGGCTGATAATGCGGCCCCGCATCAGGACATTGGGACGTTAAACTGAACTGATAATGCTGCCCCGCATCGGGACATGGGCACGTTAAACTGGGCTGATAATGCTGCCCCGCATCGGGACATTGGGACGTTAAACTGGGCTGATAATGCTGCCCCGCATCGGGACATTGGGACGTTAAACTGGGCTGATAATGCGGCCCCGCATCAGGACATTGGGACGTTAAACTGGGCTGATAATGCTGCCCCGCATCGGGACATTGGGACGTTAAACTGGGCTGATAATGCTGCCCCGCATCGGGACATTGGGACGTTAAACTGGGCTGATAATGCGGCCCCGCATCAGGACATTGGGACGTTAAACTGGGCTGATAATGCTGCCCCGCATCAGGACATTGGCACGTTAAACTGGGCTGATAATGCTGCCCCGCATCAGGACATTGGGACGTTAAACTGGGCTGATCATGCTGCCCCGCATCGGGACATTGGGACGTTAAACTGGACTGATAATGCTGCCCCGCATCAGGACATTGGGACGTTAAACTGGACTGATAATGCTGCCCCGCATCAGGACATTGGGACGTTAAACTGGACTGATAATGCTGCCCCGCATCGGGACAGCGGGACGTTAAACTGGGCTGATAATGCTGCCCCGCATCAGGACATTGGGACGTTAAACTGGGCTGATCATGCTGCCCCGCATCGGGACAGCGGGACGTTAAACTGGGCCGGATCAGACGGCTGAAAGTGCCGCTCGCCAGCAGCTCCTGAAGTAAATGATGAAACTCATCACAGTCAGAACACCTGAAATCATTTGGTGAACCGGACACAGAGCAGAGACGCCACGACGTTCCCTGCTTTATTTATCACATTAAGCCACATCGCTCTCTCTCCTGCACCTGCCATGGTGCAGACAGACAGTAAAAGGAAAAAGAGAAAGGAGAGGCTCCTCCCACGGCGCGGCGAGCGCGGCTTGGCTGGACATCTCTCGCCGCGCGCCAGAGCGTCAAGACGCGGGGAAACAGGCGTCGGACTTTTAATGACACGGCGTCCAACTTTGGGCGTTGGGCGCGTTTTTGACGCCCAAATCACGCTTGGTCTGAACACACTGTTAGTATCACTTCAGTCTGGAATCCGTGAAAAGTAGGGTTGGCGTTTATCCACATTATCTACGAAGTAAAGCAGGGACATTGAACTGGACTGAAAGTGGGCTGTCTAAGTGTTTAAAACCTGAAGTTCGGAACACGGAAGTGTGATAATCCCCCATTGTGTTGAACAGTTTTGCTTTACCAAACGGAGCTTTATGAACATAAGGCTCCACTTGATATCCTGTTTATTCATTTTATTTCTTTAATTAAACATTTGTCTATAACAGCATTCCATATCATACTGCTGGGCCTGACAAGGAGAAATGAAAGTTAACAGAGGTAATGATAGAAAGTGGAACAGAGAGAAAGGAAGAGGAAGAGGAAGAGAGAGACAGAGAGAGGAGAGAAAACATGAATCCACTTCCACAGTTCACTGGTGCATCTGTACAGAAATCCCTAAACAACATTCCAAGGTGTTTGCTGGAAAACGAAACTAGCGACCCCCCACAGGAGGACCTGCAGGTGGCGCGTTTTTACTGGACTTCAGGTTCCTAGAAGCAAACTGGGCTCTTGACGAACTGCAGTCCGGCTTCAGGTTCGGACCCGGCTGGGACCGGCTGTGCTGGTGCTGCTGGACCTCCGTACTGCTGAGCATGCAGGCCTGGTACCAGGATCAGAGAAGCATGTTGGTATCCGTGGAAACGTCCTCCTGGTTTAGGTTGTATGTCCCTTACCAAAAAGAAGTATTCTCTAAGTACATGTCATTACGTATACTCAAGTATACTAAAGTATATCCCCCAAGTGTACTCTTATTGACCAAGTACACTGCTATCAGTGTACTACCAGTATGGATCACCGCGAGCCTACGTCACAGCCCGGAACTCATGTGGGGCGGGGAGGGGGGAGGGGGAAAAAGTTTGTATTTGAATGGGGGGTGGAGGAATAAGAACCTCAAAAAATGATTTTTCAGGCTTTTTATTTTTTTTTTCTGGGGTCTGTTTTAGAAATAATATAGAAATGAGATGTTAAAATAAAAGGCTGACGCGGGGGAGGAAAGAAGAAGAAAGGAAAATAGAAAAGTATAGGGAGGAGTAAGTGCAGCTTCTAGAAGGGGGAGCTAGGAAAAGAAATATACAAATAACAATATAAATTTTGTTCTGAATTTATGATTGATTTGGTAAGATAGGGTAAGGCCAAAGATAATATAATTTATAAATATAAAAATAATTATTTGGAAATTAAGGAATTGGTGTAATTTTTTTGATAAAATTTTAGTGGAATAGATATAAATAAAAAGAGATAAAATTTATGGAGTTAATGTGTATGAATGTGATATAAATGAGATGTAAATTCTGTGAATTGTATTTATGGATTTTTATGTGTGTATAATATGGGAGGGAATAGAGAGGGGGGAAATGAGGGAAAAGAAGTGGAGAGGGGGGGGGGGGGGGGGGAGGGGGGTAGAGATTAAAAATTAATATATAATGGAGATATAAAAATAAAAAAAAAAATAAAGGGGATAAAAGTAAAATATATAATAGTTAATAAGGAAAAAGAGAGAGGAAAATATAGTATAGATGTAAGGAATTTGGTAAATTGGGGAATAAGGGTTGAAAATGGAGGGATAGGGGGATGTGGGGGGATGAAATGGAGAATGGAGATAATAGATATATATGGGTGGAAGTAGGGAGGGAAGATGGAAGGAAAAAGAGGAAGGGGGGAAGGGGGTGGAAAGATGAAATATATAGTAAGAGCAGATACTAACAAGTGTACTTCTTGGGACTACATTGGCCCAATTTAAGTATTTAAAAGTATACTTTTAAGTATACTTAAAGTAGTCTCCTGGTATACTGTGAGTGTACTTGCACAAGCTTACTTTTATTTTTAGAGAGTAAACTTTACAGTATACTGAAAGTATACTTCTAGGTTTACTGTTTGTTTACTCGTACTAAAACTTTAAGCCTACTTTTACTCTTACAAAGTACACTTTCAATTATACTAAAAGTATTTTTCTATGTATACGGTTAGTTTTTTAGCAGTAAACTTCTCAATGCCCTTTTAGTCGAAGAGTGCCCCCCCCCCTCAGAGAGAGAAGTTACTATTAGGTGACCCAATAGTCATCAGAAGTCACTAAGTACCATCACCGAACCAAACAGTCTGTTTCACGCGTGTGCAGTATTATTTGGTGGTAACATATACTTATTATTAACATGCTACATTGTTCATTAACACGAGTACTGAAATGGTGACGTACACATTTGAGTCAGTGCAAAGACTCAGTTGTGCCACAAGGCATCATGGGAAATAATGTGGATGAGGAGGCGTGGTCAGAAGGGTCAGCGGGAGCAGTGGGTGATGCTGGGAAACAGGGAGGGAGGGGCTGATGGCAGGCAGCTCCTGATGAATGGGGGGGGGCCATATAAACTTTATCTGTCTCCATGATCACCAGGAGAAGGCGCTAGATTTGTCGCTAGGCGCTTTTTTAGAAATAAGTCGCTAGCGGGGTCTGAAAAGTCGCTAAATATGGCGACAAAGTCGCTAAGTTGGCAATAATGAGGTAGATTTTAAAGTACACAGAAAGTAACCTTTTAGGTTTGGTATGAGTTTACTGATAATACACTAATAGTACCCCGTTTAGTATTTAAAAATACATTTTCAATATACTGAATATAATATAAAATATACTGAAAATCGCCTTTTTATACTTCTACTCCACCTATAATGCTGAGTAAAGAAAATATTACAAAATTTCTGTCAAAAATAGATTCAGGTGTTTTATTTGACTCCAGCAAATGGTCCAGGAACATTTAAACTCTGAGGTCTGGAATGTCAGACAGGAAGTGGTCCAGAATTAGACTTCCTCTCGGTGGAGGTGCCGCAGGATGTTACGGAGCTGAAGGTGATGACGGGGTGGGGATACTTGTGGTTCAGTCCAGCTGTGTTGAACATCAGCTGCTGGGACAATTCCGTAGAGCGGGGGGGGGCTAACTCTAAAAAAAACAGTATGTTTGAAAATGTCCTATGAATGTACTACTATTAAAGTATGTTGTTCAAAAGTTTAAATATAAATATAGGCTAAATATGTTAAACTTCTAGTATATTTATTAGTAAATGCCAAGTAAACTTTGTATATTTCTGATAAGTACATAAATAGTAAACTGAAAGTATACTGTCTTATTTGAAGTTTAAAAGTACACTGCCTGGCCCAAAAAAAAGTGTCCACCTGGATTTAACTAAGCAAATAGGTACGAGCCTCCTATTGGATAATTACATGATGGGCGATTATCTTTCAGCTGGCAACAAGTTATTCAACCCCAACTGGTTGAATGAGTTGCTTCTCATTTCCTAAACAACCATGTGGAAAGACACATCCGTGGTCTTGGAAAAGATGTTAGTCTGTCTGAGAAGGGTCAGATCATTGGCATCAAGAGGTGAAAACATCTAAAGAGATGCAGAAACTACTAAAATTGGGTTCAGAACAGTCCAACGCATTCTGAAAAACTGGAAGGATAGTGGACCATCGTCTTCCAGGAAGAAATGTGGCCGGAAAGGCAGATGACGTGATGCAGCATCATGCCTAGTGCTACTGTATGAGCCTGTGGGGGCAGTGTGATGATCTGGGGTTGCTGCAGTTGCTCAGGTCCAGGTTCAGCAACAGTATGAGCTCAGATAATGAGGTCAGCTGATACCTGAATATACTGAATGAGCAGGTTATTCCATCAATGGATGTTTCTTTCCTGATGGCACGGCCATATTCCAAGATGACCGTGCCAGAATTTATCGGGCTCAGATTGTGAAAGATGGTTCAGGGATCATCAGACATCATTTTCACACATGGATTGGCCCCCACAGAGTCCAGACCTGAACCCCATTGAGAATCTTTGGGATGTGTTAGAGAGGGCTTTGTGCAGCGGTCAGACTCTACCATCATCAATGCAAGATCTTGGTGAAAAATTAATGCAACACTGGATGGAAATAAATCTTTTGACATTGCAGAAGCTTCTAGAAACAATGCCACAGCGAATGCTGCCGTAATCAAAGCTAAAGGCGGTCCAACAAAGGATCAGAGTGAATGACCTTTGTTTTTGGTGGTGACTTTTTTTTGGCCAGGCAGTGTACTACTTTCTGGTTAGGGATGGCAGCAGGAGCTTCTCTGTAATGGCTGGTGATTTCTGCTCTTCATGCGTTTCCTCCCCGGTGGGGTGCCTCTAGGGTCCGTCCTCGGTCTTTTCTTTATATTTGCTGCCTCAGGCTACAATAAGGAAACAGAGCCTCTGTCCATTTGTACGCTGATGACCTGCAGGTATATTTACTTTGATAATGTGAAGCAGCGGTTGGACGGAACATTCCGCATCTAAATGATGGAAAAACTGAAAGACGACTTCTGGCATTCTAGCCGCCTATTTTAAGTCTGGCATAAAAAGCCTTGGTGTGACATCTGACAGCAGACTCAGTTTTGATAATCAGACTAGTTGGAACGAGCCTTTTTCAGCTCCGTCTCTCAGCTGACGTGAAGTCGGCTGGACCTGGAGAAAGCAGTCCTGACTTTCATCAGCTCCGGGATAATTTGTAACGCCTCGTATGCTGGTCTCAGACAGTCGTCCATCTCCCGCCTTCAGCTCGTACGGAACACTGCTGCCGGTTTTTCATCGGCACTTTCAGGTGCGAGCACATAACCCCCGTGCTGTCGGGGCTTCCACTCCGTTTTAGACTAGATTTGAAACTTCTTTTGTTTTTAATGCCATTAAGGGCCCCGTCTGACCTGTCGGAGATTTCAGTTACCCGTGATCATGGCAGGACCCTGCGTTCCTCGGGTCAGCTTCAGCTGGAAGTCCCGAGGTCTAGATGGGGGGCGGGGGGTGTCTTTTGCTGTGGCTGCCCCCCAACAATCATACCACTACTGATCTTGGCCTTTTTAAATCTAAATTAAAAACCCACTTTTTTAGACGAGCCTTTAACTGCAACTAGGTAAGTCTTATACTTATCCTTACTTCAGTTTAGTATTTCAGTATTTTTTTTATTTATTGTCCTCATTCCCTGCAGCACCTCTAGCCTCTTCATCTGCAGCACAGCAGCTCCTTCTAGCTGTGTTTGACTTGTTTTAACTGTGTGTTTATGTGTTCATTTACTCAGTTGCTTTTTTTAAAATCTTTTCTTTTGTTAAAGAACTTTGAGGACCTTTTGGCTGTTGTAAAAGGCTATATGAATAAATTTGATTTGATTTTAATCCCGTTCATCCCTCCATCTGTTACAGTTTTTAAGAAGGATGCAAGTTTTTAGTTTCAGGACATTATTTTCCTAAATCCAGCAGATTCGACGGCCATCCATAAGTTTTCCTTCCTGCACGTGTGCAGATGAGCTGACGTCACGGATCGTGCAGCGACAGAGCCTCCGATATCTTCTCTTTTATCTTGTGACCTGTGCAGAGCTTCAGGATCAGCCACTGATCAGTCCAGTGCCCCCCCCCCGCTCTACGGGAATTGTCCCAGCAGCTGATGTTCAACACAGCTGGACTGAACCACAAGTATCCCCACCCCGTCATCACCTTCAGCTCCGTAACATCCTGCGGCACCTCCACCGAGAGGAAGTCTAATTCTGGACCACTTCCTGTCTGACATTCCAGACCTCAGCAGCTTCCTGCTGGACCCCCATCCCACATCAGACCACCACTCCGGTGACTCAGGCCGCCAAACCTGAAGGACGCAAAGACGAGGAAGACAAAGGTGGTGAGGGAGGCGAGGTGGAAAACATAGAAGTAGGAAGCATTTAAGCATTGGAACTCCATTTCTGTCCCAGCACCCACCCTAAACCCCACACCCCAGGCCCAGCTCCCACCCTAAACCCCACACCCTAGGCCCAGCACCCACCCTAAACCCCACACCCCAGGCCCAGCACCCACCCTAAACCCTACACCCCAGGCCCAGCACCCACCCTAAACCCTACACCCCAGGCCCAGCACCCACCCTAAACCCTACACCCCAGGCCCAGCACCCACCCTAAACACGACACCCCAGGCCCAGCACCCACCCTAAACCCCACACCCCAGGCCCAGCACCCACCCTAAACCCGACACCCCAGGCCCAGTACCCACCCTAAACCCGACACCCCAGGCCCAGCACCCACCCTAAACCCGACACCCCAGGCCCAGCACCCACCCTAAACCCTACACCCCTGTTTTTAGAGCCCACCCTAAACCCTACACCCCTGTTTTGAGCACCCACCCTAAACCCTACACCCCTGTTTTTAGAGCCCACCCTAAACCCTACACCCCTGTTTTGAGCACCCACCCTAAACCCTACACCCCAGGCCCAGCACCCATCCTAAACCCTACACCCCTGTTTTTAGCACCCACTCTAAACCCTACACCCCTGTTTTTAGCACCCACCCTAAACCCTACACCCCTGTTTTTAGCACCCACCCTAAACCCGACACCCCTGTTTTTAGCACCTACCCTACAACCCGACACCCCTGTTTTTAGCACCCACCTTAAACCCTACACCCCTGTCCCATCACCCACCCTAAACCCTACACCCCTGTCTTTAGCACCCACCCTAAACCCTACACCCCTGTTTTTAGCACCCACCCTAAACCCTACACCCCTGTTTTTAGCACCCACCCTAAACCCTACACCCGGTTTTAGCACCCACCCTAAACCCTTCACCACTGTCCCAGCACCCACCCTAAACCCTACACCCCTGTTTTTAGCACCCACCTTAAACCCGACACCCCTGTTTTTAGCACCCACCCTAAACCCTACACCCCTGTTCCAGCACCCACCCTAAACCTCACACCCGTTTTTAGCACCCACCCTAAACCCTACACCCCTGTCCCAGCACGCACCCTAAACCCTACACCCCTGTCCCAGCACCCACCCTAAACCTCACACCCGTTTTTAGCACCCACCCTAAACCCTACACCCCTGTCCCAGCACCCACCCTAAAGCTCACACCCCTGTTTTTAGCACCCACCCTAAACCTCACACCCCTGTTTTTAGCACCCACCCTAAACCCGACACCCCTGTTCCAGCACGCACCCTAAACCCTACACCCATGTCCCAGCACCCACCCTAAACCCTACACCCGTTTTTAGCACCCATCCTAAACCCTACACCCCTGTCCCAGCACCCACTGTAAACCCTACACCCCTGTTTTTAGCACACACCCTAAACCCTACACTTCTGTTTTTAGCACCCACCCTAAACCCTACACCCCTGTCCCAGCACCCACCCTAAACCCCACACCCGTTTTTAGCACCCACCCTAAACCCTACACCCCTGTCCCAGCATGCACCCTAAACCCGACACCCCTGTTTCAGCACCCACCCTAAACCCTACACCCCTGTCCCAGCACGCACCCTAAACCCGACACCCCTGTTTCAGCACCCACCCTAAACCCTACACCCCTGTTCCAGCACGCACCCTAAACCCGACACCCCTGTCCCAGCACGCACCCTAAACCCGACACCCTTGTTTCAGCACCCACCCTAAACCCTACACCCCTGTTCCAGCACGCACCCTAAACCCTACACCCGTGTTTAGCACCCACCCTAAACCCTACACCCCTGTTTTTAGCACCCACCTTAAACCCGACACCCCTGTTTTTAGCACCCACCCTAAACCCTACACCCATGTTCCCAGCACCCACCCTAAACCCTACACCCCTGTTTTTAGCACCCACCTTAAACCCGACACCCCTGTTTTTAGCACCCACCCTAAACCCTACACCCATGTCCCAGCACCCACCCTAAACCCTACACCCGTTTTTAGCACCCACCCTAAACCCTACACCCCTGTTTTTAGCACCCACCCTAAACCCTACACCCGTCTTTAGCACCCACCCTAAACCCTACACCCCGTCCCAGCACCCACCCTAAACCCTACACCTGTCTTTAGCACCCACCCTAAACCCTACACCCCGTCCCAGCACCCACCCTAAACCCTACACCCGTCTTTAGCACCCACCCTAAACCCTACACCCCTGTTTTTAGCACCCACCCTAAACCCTACACCCCTGTCCCAGCACCCACCCTAAACCCTACACCCCTGTTTTTAGCATCCACCCTAAACCCTACACCCATGTCCCAGCACCCACCCTAAACCCTACACCCCTGTTTTTAGCACCCACCCTAAACCCTACACCCCTGTCCCAGCACGCACCCTAAACCCGACACCCCTGTTTCAGCACCCACCCTAAACCCTACACCCCTGTTTCAGCATGCACCCTAAACCCTACACCCCTGTTTCAGCACGCACCCTAAACCCTACACCCCTGTTTCAGCATGCACCCTAAACCCGGCACCCCTGTTTCAGCACGCACCCTAAACCCTACACCCCTGTTTCAGCACGCACCCTAAACCCTACACCCCTGTCCCAGCACGCACCCTAAACCCTACACCCCTGTCCCAGCACCCACCCTAAACCCTACACCCCTGCATGAGTGTTCAGGTTCGTGCGGGAAAAAGGCAAAACTGGGACAGTGACGTTCCTCCATCATTTCACGTCATTGCCTCTAAACTCGGCTTCATCTCTGTTCCTTGTGAAGAGACGTCATTTTCAGACCTAAACTGAATAAAACTCATTTAATCTGTTCTTGTAAAATATATGTTCTGAAATCCACATGTATTTAATTAATAAATAGATGAATTACTTAACTAGTTTCTTTTTCTTCTAACTGTCCAGCATGGTATCAGCAGAATGGAGATCTGGCTGCTTTATTGTGTTGAACAGTTTTGCTTTGCCAAACGGAGCTTTATGAACATAAGGCTCCACTTGATATCCTGTTTATTCATTTTATTTCTTTAAATAAACATTTATTTATAGCAGCATTTTACATCATATTCCTGGGCTTGACAAGAGAGAAATGAAAGTGAACAGAAGCGATGATAGAAAGTGAAACAAAGAAAAAGGAGTGATGAAGAGAGAGAGAGAGAGAGAGAGAGAAAATGGATCCACTTCCACAGTTCACTGGTACATCTGTACAGAAATCCCTCAACAACATTCCAAGGTCTCTGTTGGAAAATAAAACTAACAATCCCCTACAGGAGGACCTGCAGGTGGCTTAAAAACCTTTGGTGAATGATGCCCCCCTACAGCTTCAGGACGACTTTTTCTCCCCTGTACATTACCGGCCGTTTCTCAGAGCAGGAGGCTCAGTGACAGTAGAGACACTGTTGCATCGGAGACACAGACTAACCTGAACTATCCCTTTAAGTATCATCAGATAACACATATGCTCGTAGAACTACGCAGAGAAGAGGTAAAACCTAGTCAGAGCAACGGGAAGCATCATCATCATCATCAGAATAAAGGGTCTTCATGGTGATGCAGTCATGCAGATGCAGCCTCGTCTCTGATTCAGGAGAGACGAGGCTCTCTCTGAGTGGAGGGGATCCCCTTAGAGAGCTACTGGTCCCAGTAGCTCCTGTGAAGCCCTGCTGACGTGTTGTCTGTCCCAGTGGCTCCTGTGAAGCCCTGTAGACTTGTTTTTGGTCCCAGTGGCTCCTGTGAAGCCCTGCTGACTTGTTGTTGGTCCCAGTAGCTCCTGTGAAGCCCTGTTGACTTGTTGTTGGTCCCAGTGGCTCCTGTGAAGCCCTGTTGACTTGTTTTTGGTCCCAGTAGCTCCTGTGAAGCCCTGTTGACTTGTTGTTGGTCCCAGTAGCTCCTGTGAAGCCCTGTTGACTTGTTTTTGGTCCCAGTAGCTCCTGTGAAGCCCTGTTGACTTGTTTTTGGTCCCAGTAGCTCCTGTGAAGCCCTGCTGACGGGTTATGGCCACAGGAGCTCCTGTGAAGCCCTGCTGACTTGTTTTTGGTCCCAGTGGCTCCTGTGAAGCCCTGCTGACTTGTTGTTGGTCCCAGTAGCTCGTGTGAAGCCCTGCTGACTTGTTGTTGGTGCCAGTGGCTCCTGTGAAGCCCTGCTGACTTGTTGTCGGTCCCAGTAGCTCCTGTGAAGCCCTGCTGACTTGTTGTTGGTCCCAGTAGCTCGTGTGAAGCCCTGCTGACTTGTTGTTGGTCCCAGTAGCTCGTGTGAAGCCCTGCTGACTTGTTTTTGGTCCCAGTAGCTCCTGTGAAGCCCTGCTGACTTGTTGTTGGTCCCAGTAGCTCCTGTGAAGCCCTGCTGACTTGTTATGGCCACAGGAGCTCCTGTGAAGCCCTGCTGACTTGTTTTGGTCCCAGAAGCTCCTGTGAAGCCCTACTGACTTGTTGTTGGTCCCAGTAGCTCCTGTGAAGCCCTGCTGACTTGTTGTTGGTCCTAGTAGCTCCTGTGAAGCCCTACTGACTTGTTGTTGGTCCCAGTAGCTCCTGTGAAGCCCTGCTGACTTGTTGTTGGTCCTAGTAGCTCCTGTGAAACCCTACTGACTTGTTGTTGGTCCCAGTAGCTCCTGTGAAGCCCTGCTGACTTGTTGTTGGTCCTAGTAGCTCCTGTGAAGCCCTGCTGACTTGTTGTTGGTCCCAGTAGCTCCTGTGAAGCCCTGCTGACTTGTTTTTGGTCCCAGTAGCTCCTGTGAAGCCCTGCTGACTTGTTTTTGGTCCCAGTGGCTCCTGTGAAGCCCTGCTGACTTGTTGTTGGTCCCAGTGGCTCCTGTGAAGCCCTGCTGACTTGTTGTTGGTCCCAGTAGCTCCTGTGAAGCCCTGCTGACTTGTTTTTGGTCCCAGTAGGTCCTGTGAAGCCCTGCTGACTTGTTTTTGGTCCCAGTAGCACCTGTGAAGCCCTGCTGACTTGTTGGTGGTCCCAGTGGCTCCTGTGAAGCCCTGCTGACTTGTTGTTGGTCCCAGTGGCTCCTGTGAAGCCCTGCTGACTTGTTGTTGGTCCCAGTAGCTCCTGTGAAGCCCTACTGACTTGTTACGGTCCCAGTAGCTCCTGTGAAGCCCTGCTGACTTGTTGTTGGTCCCAGTAGCTCCTGTGAAGCCCTGCTGACTCGTTGTTGGTCCCAGTAGCTCCTGTGAAGCCCTGTTGACTTGTTGTTGGTCCCAGTAGCTCCCGTGAAGCCCTGTTGACTTGTTGTTGGTCCTAGTAGCTCCTGTGAAGCCCTGTTGACTTGTTGTTGGTCTTAGTAGCTCCTGTGAAGCCTTGTTGACTTGTGTTTGGTCCCAGTAGCTCCTGTGAAGCCCTGTTGACTTGTGTTTGGTCCCAGTAGCTCCTGTGAAGCCCTGCTAACTTGTTTTTTGTCCCAGTAGCTCCTGTGAAGCCCTGTTGACTTGTTGTTGGTCCCAGTAGCTCCTGTGAAGCCCTGTTGACTTGTTGTTGGTCCCAGTAGCTCCTGTGAAGCCCTGTTGACTTGTTGTTGGTCCCAGTAGCTCCTGTGAAGCCCTGTTGACTTGTTTTTGGTCCCAGTAGCTCCTGTGAAGCCCTGCTAACTTGTTTTTGGTCCCAGTGACTTCTGTGAAGCCCTGCTGACTTGTTTTTGGTCCCAGTAGCTCCTGTGAAGCCCTGCTAACTTGTTTTTGGTCCCAGTGGCTTCTGTGAAGCCCTGCTGACTTGTTTTTGGTCCCAGTAGCTCCTGTGAAGCCCTGCTGACTTGTTTTTGGTCCCAGTAGCTTCTGTGAAGCCCTGCTGACTTGTTGTTGGTCCCAGTAGCTCCTGTGAAGCCCTACTGACTTGTTACGGTCCCAGTAGCTCCTGTGAAGCCCTGCTGACTTGTTGTTGGTCCCAGTGGCTCCTGTGAAGCCCTGCTGACTTGTTGTTGGTCCCAGTAGCTCCTGTGTAGCCCTGCTACGTGTTTTTGGTCCCAGTAGCTCCTGTGAAGCCCTGCTGACTTGTTTTTGGTCCAGAGCTCCTGTGAAGCCCTGCTGACTTGTTTTTGGTCCCAGTAGCTCGTGTGAAGCCTGCTGACTTGTTTTTGGTCCCAGTAGCTCCTGTGAAGCCTGCTGACTTGTTGTTGGTCCCAGTAGCTCCTGTGAAGCCCTGCTGACTTGTTATGGACGGAGCCCTGCTGACTTGTTTTTGGTCCCAGTGGCTCCTGTGAAGCCCTGCTGACTTGTTGTTGGTCCCAGTAGCTCCTGTGAAGCCCTGCTGACTTGTTGTTGGTCCCAGTAGCTCCTGTGTAGCCCTGCTAACGTTTTGTTGGTCCCAGTAGCTCCTGTGAAGCCCTGCTGACTTGTTACGGTCCCAGAAGCTCCTGTGAAGCCCTGTTGACTTGTTTTTGGTCCCAGTAGCTCGTGTGAAGCCCTGCTGACTTATTGTTGGTCCCAGTGGCTCCTGTGAAGCCCTGCTGACTTGTTGTTGGTCCCAGTAGCTCCTGTGAAGCCCTACTGACTTGTTACGGTCCCAGTAGTTCCTGTGAAGCCCTGCTGACTTGTTGTTGGTCCCAGTAGCTCCTGTGAAGCCCTACTGACTCGTTGTTGGTCCCAGTAGCTCGTGTGAAGCCCTGCTGACTTGTTTTTGGTCCCAGTAGCTCCTGTGAAGCCCTGCTGACTTGTTGTTGGTCCCAGTAGCTCCTGTGAAGCACTGCTGACTTGTTATGGCCACAGGAGCTCCTGCTGACTTGTTTTTGGTCCCAGTGGCTCCTGTGAAGCCCTGCTGACTTGTTTTTGGTCCCAGTAGATCCTGTGAAGCCCTGCTGACTTGTTGTTGGTCCCAGTAGCTCCTGTGAAGCCCTGTTGACTTGTTGTTGGTACCAGTAGCTCCCGTGAAGCCCTGTTGACTTGTTGTTGGTCCTAGTAGCTCCTGTGAAGCCCTGTTGACTTGTGTTTGGTCCCAGTAGCTCCTGTGAAGCCCTGTTGACTTGTTTTTGGTCCCAGTAGCTCCTGTGAAGCCCTGCTAACTTGTTTTTTGTCCCAGTAGCTCCTGTGAAGCCCTGTTGACTTGTTGTTGGTCCCAGTAGCTCCTGTGAAGCCCTGTTGACTTGTTGTTGGTCCCAGTAGCTCCTGTGAAGCCCTGCTGACTTGTTGTTGGTCCCAGTAGCTCCCGTGAAGCCCTGTTGACTTGTTGGTTCTAGTAGCTCCTGTGAAGCCCTGTTGACTTGTTGTTGGTCCCAGTGGATCCTGTGATGCCCTGCTGACTTGTTGTTGGTCCCAGTGGATCCTGTGAAGCCCTGCTGACTTGTTACGGTCCCAGTAGCTCCTGTGAAGCCCTGCTGACTTGTTTTTGGTCCCAGTAGCTCCTGTGAAGCCCTGCTGACTTGTTTTTGGTCCCAGTAGATCCTGTGAAGCCCTGCTGACTTGTTGTTGGTCCCAGTAGCTCCTGTGAAGCCCTGTTGACTTGTTGTTGGTCCCAGTAGCTCCCGTGAAGCCCTGTTGACTTGTTGTTGGTCCTAGTAGCTCCTGTGAAGCCCTGTTGACTTGTGTTTGGTCCCAGTAGCTCCTGTGAAGCCCTGTTGACTTGTTTTTGGTCCCAGTAGCTCCTGTGAAGCCCTGTTGACTTGTTGTTGGTCCCAGTAGCTCCTGTGAAGCCCTGTTGACTTGTTTTTGGTCCCAGTAGCTCCTGTGAAGCCCTGCTAACTTGTTTTTGGTCCCAGTGACTTCTGTGAAGCCCTGCTGACTTGTTTTTGGTCCCAGTAGCTCCTGTGAAGCCCTGCTAACTTGTTTTTGGTCCCAGTGGCTTCTGTGAAGCCCTGCTGACTTGTTTTTGGTCCCAGTGGCTCCTGTGAAGCCCTGCTGACTTGTTGTTGGTCCCAGTGGATCCTGTGAAGCCCTGCTGACTTGTTACGGTCCCAGTAGCTCCTGTGAAGCCCTGCTGACTTGTTTTTGGTCCCAGTGGCTCCTGTGAAGCCCTGCTGACTTGTTGTTGGTCCCAGTGGATCCTGTGAAGCCCTGCTGACTTGTTACGGTCCCAGTAGCTCCTGTGAAGCCCTGCTGACTTGTTTTTGGTCCCAGTAGCTCCTGTGAAGCCCTGCTGACTTGTTTTTGGTCCCAGTAGATCCTGTGAAGCCCTGCTGACTTGTTGTTGGTCCCAGTAGCTCCTGTAGACCCTGTTGACTTGTTGTTGGTCCCAGTAGCTCCCGTGAAGCCCTGTTGAATTGTTGTTGGTCCCAGTGGCTCCTGTGAAGCCCTGTTGACTTGTTGTTGGTCCCAGTAGCTCCTGTGAAGCCCTGTTGACTTGTTGTTGGTCCCAGTAGCTCCTGTGAAGCCCTGTTGACTTGTTTTTGGTCCCAGTAGCTCCTGTAGACCCTGTTGACTTGTTGTTGGTCCCAGTAGCTCCCGTGAAGCCCTGTTGACTTGTTGTTGGTCCCAGTAGCTCCTGCGAAGCCCTGTTGACTTGTTTTTGGTCCCAGTAGCTCCTGTGAAGCCCTGCTAACTTGTTTTTTGTCCCAGTAGCTCCTGTGAAGCCCTGTTGACTTGTTGTTGGTCCCAGTAGCTCCTGTGAAGCCCTGCTAACTTGTTTTTGGTCCCAGTGGCTTCTGTGAAGCCCTGCTTACTTGTTTTTGGTCCCAGTGGCTCCTGTGAAGCCCTGCTGACTTGTTGTTGGTCCCAGTGGCTCCTGTGAAGCCCTGCTGAGTTGGTACGGTCCCAGTAGCTCCTGTGAAGCCCTGCTGACTTGTTGTTGGTCCCAGTAGCTCCTGTGAAGCCCTGTTGACTTGTTGTTGGTCCTAGTAGCTCCTGTGAAGCCCTGTTGACTTGTGTTTGGTCCCAGTAGCTCCTGTGAAGCCCTGTTGACTTGTTTTTGGTCCCAGTAGCTCCTGTGAAGCCCTGTTGACTTGTTGTTGGTCCCAGTAGCTCCTGTGAAGCCCTGTTGACTTGTTTTTGGTCCCAGTAGCTCCTGTGAAGCCCTGCTAACTTGTTTTTGGTCCCAGTGACTTCTGTGAAGCCCTGCTGACTTGTTTTTGGTCCCAGTAGCTCCTGTGAAGCCCTGCTAACTTGTTTTTGGTCCCAGTGGCTTCTGTGAAGCCCTGCTGACTTGTTTTTGGTCCCAGTGGCTCCTGTGAAGCCCTGCTGACTTGTTGTTGGTCCCAGTGGCTCCTGTGAAGCCCTGCTGAGTTGGTACGGTCCCAGTAGCTCCTGTGAAGCCCTGCTGACTTGTTTTTGGTCCCAGTAGCTCCTGTGAAGCCCTGTTGACTTGTTGTTGGTCCCAGTAGCTCCTGTGAAGCCCTGCTGACTTGTTTTTGGTCCCAGTGGCTTCTGTGAAGCCCTGCTGACTTGTTTTTGGTCCCAGTGGCTCCTGTGAAGCCCTGCTGACTTGTTGTTGGTCCCAGTGGCTCCTGTGAAGCCCTGCTGACTTGTTGTTGGTCCCAGTAGCTCCTGTGAAGCCCTGTTGACTTGTTGTTGGTCCTAGTAGCTCCTGTGAAGCCCTGTTGACTTGTGTTTGGTCCCAGTAGCTCCTGTGAAGCCCTGTTGACTTGTTTTTGGTCCCAGTAGCTCCTGTGAAGCCCTGCTAACTTGTTTTTTGTCCCAGTAGCTCCTGTGAAGCCCTGTTGACTTGTTGTTGGTCCCAGTAGCTCCTGTGAAGCCCTGTTGACTTGTTGTTGGTCCCAGAAGCTCCTGTGAAGCCCTGCTGACTTGTTGTTGGTCCCAGTAGCTCCCGTGAAGCCCTGTTGACTTGTTGGTCCTAGTAGCTCCTGTGAAGCCCTGTTGACTTGTTGTTGGTCCCAGTGGATCCTGTGAAGCCCTGCTGACTTGTTGTTGGTCCCAGTGGATCCTGTGAAGCCCTGCTGACTTGTTACGGTCCCAGTAGCTCCTGTGAAGCCCTGCTGACTTGTTTTTGGTCCCAGTAGCTCCTGTGAAGCCCTGCTGACTTGTTTTTGGTCCCAGTAGCTCCTGTGAAGCCCTGCTGACTTGTTGTTGGTCCCAGTAGCTCCTGTGAAGCCCTGTTGACTTGTTGTTGGTCCCAGTAGCTCCCGTGAAGCCCTGTTGACTTGTTGTTGGTCCTAGTAGCTCCTGTGAAGCCCTGTTGACTTGTGTTTGGTCCCAGTAGCTCCTGTGAAGCCCTGTTGACTTGTTTTTGGTCCCAGTAGCTCCTGTGAAGCCCTGTTGACTTGTTGTTGGTCCCAGTAGCTCCTGTGAAGCCCTGTTGACTTGTTTTTGGTCCCAGTAGCTCCTGTGAAGCCCTGCTAACTTGTTTTTGGTCCCAGTGACTTCTGTGAAGCCCTGCTGACTTGTTTTTGGTCCCAGTAGCTCCTGTGAAGCCCTGCTAACTTGTTTCTGGTCCCAGTGGCTTCTGTGAAGCCCTGCTGACTTGTTTTTGGTCCCAGTGGCTCCTGTGAAGCCCTGCTGAGTTGTTGTACGGTCCCAGTAGCTCCTGTGAAGCCCTGCTGACTTGTTTTTGGTCCCAGTAGCTCCTGTGAAGCCCTGTTGACTTGTTGTTGGTCCCAGTAGCTCCTGTGAAGCCCTGCTGACTTGTTATGGTCCCAGTAGCTTCTGTGAAGCCCTGCTGACTTGTTTTTGGTCCCAGTGGCTCCTGTGAAGCCCTGCTGACTTGTTGTTGGTCCCAGTGACTCCTGTGAAGCCCTGCTGACTTGTTGTTGGTCCCAGTGGATCCTGTGAAGCCCTGCTGACTTGTTACGGTCCCAGTAGCTCCTGTGAAGCCCTGCTGACTTGTTGTTGGTCCCAGTGGCTCCTGTGAAGCCCTGCTGACTTGTTGTTGGTCCCAGTGGCTCCTGTGAAGCCCTGTTGACTTGTTTTTGGTCCCAGTAGCTCCTGTAGACCCTGTTGACTTGTTGTTGGTCCCAGTAGCTCCCGTGAAGCCCTGTTGACTTGTTGTTGGTCCCAGTGGCTCCTGTGAAGCCCTGTTGACTTGTTGTTGGTCCCATAGCTCCTGTGAAGCCCTGTTGACTTGTTGTTGGTCCCAGTAGCTCCTGTGAAGCCCTGTTGACTTGTTGTTGGTCCCAGTAGCTCCCGTGAAGCCCTGTTGACTTGTTGTTGGTCCCAGTAGCTCCTGTGAAGCCCTGTTGACTTGTTTTTTGGTCCCAGTAGCTCCTGTGAAGCCCTGTTGACTTGTTTTTGGTCCCAGTAGCTCCTGTGAAGCCCTGTTGACTTGTTTTTGGTCCCAGTAGCTCCTGTGAAGCCCTGTTGACTTGTTTTTGGTCCCAGTAGCTCCTGTGAAGCCCTGCTGACTTGTTTTTGGTCCCAGTGGCTCCTGTGAAGCCCTGCTGACTTGTTTTTGGTCCCAGTGGCTCCTGTGAAGCCCTGCTGACTTGTTTTTGGTCCCAGTAGCTCCTGTGAAGCCCTGCTGACTTGTTGTTGGTCCCAGTAGCTCCTGTGAAGCCCTGTTGACTTGTTGTTGGTCCCAGTAGCTCCTGTGAAGCCCTGTTGACTTGTTTTTGGTCCCAGTAGCTCCTGTGAAGCCCTGTTGACTTGTTTTTGGTCCCAGTAGCTCCTGTGAAGCCCTGTTGACTTGTTGTTGGTCCCAGTAGCTCCTGTGAAGCCCTGTTGACTTGTTTTTGGTCCCAGTAGCTCCTGTGAAGCCCTGCTGACTTGTTTTTGGTCCCAGTAGCTCCTGTGAAGCCCTGCTGACTTGTTTTTGGTCCCAGTAGCTCCTGTGAAGCCCTGCTAACTTGTTTTTGGTCCCAGTGGCTTCTGTGAAGCCCTGCTGACTTGTTTTTGGTCCCAGTGGCTCCTGTGAAGCCCTGCTGACTTGTTGTTGGTCCCAGTGGCTCCTGTGAAGCCCTGCTGAGTTGTTGTATGGTCCCAGTAGCTCCTGTGAAGCCCTGCTGACTTGTTGTTGGTCCCAGTAGCTCCTGTGAAGCCCTGCTGACTTGTTTTTGGTCCCAGTAGCTCCTGTGAAGCCCTGCTGACTTGTTTTTGGTCCCAGTAGCTCCTGTGAAGCCCTGCTGACTTGTTTTTGGTCCCAGTAGCTCCTGTGAAGCCCTGCTGACTTGTTGTTGGTCCCAGTAGCTCCTGTGAAGCCCTGCTGACTTGTTGTTGGTCCCAGTAGCTCCTGTGAAGCCCTGTTGACTTGTTTTTGGTCCCAGTAGCTCCTGTGAAGCCCTGTTGACTTGTTTTTGGTCCCAGTAGCTCCTGTGAAGCCCTGTTGACTTGTTGTTGGTCCCAGTAGCTCCTGTGAAGCCCTGTTGACTTGTTGTTGGTCCCAGTAGCTCCTGTGAAGCCCTGTTGACTTGTTTTTGGTCCCAGTAGCTCCTGTGAAGCCCTGCTAACTTGTTTTTGGTCCCAGTAGCTCCTGTGAAGCCCTGTTGACTTGTTTTTGGTCCCAGTAGCTCCTGTGAAGCCCTGTTGACTTGTTGTTGGTCCCAGTAGCTCCTGTGAAGCCCTGCTGACTTGTTTTTGGTCCCAGTAGCTCCTGTGAAGCCCTGCTGACTTGTTTTTGGTCCCAGTGGCTCCTGTGAAGCCCTGCTGACTTGTTGTTGGTCCCAGTGGCTCCTGTGAAGCCCTGCTGACTTGTTTTTGGTCCCAGTGGCTCCTGTGAAGCCCTGCTGACTTGTTGTTGGTCCCAGTGGCTCCTGTGAAGCCCTGCTGACTTGTTGTTGGTCCCAGTAGCTCCTGTGAAGCCCTGCTGACTTGTTTTTGGTCCCAGTAGCTCCTGTGAAGCCCTGCTGACTTGTTTTTGGTCCCAGTAGCTCCTGTGAAGCCCTGCTGACTTGTTTTTGGTCCCAGTGGCTCCTGTGAAGCCCTGCTGACTTGTTGTTGGTCCCAGTAGCTCCTGTGAAGCCCTGTTGACTTGTTGTTGGTCCCAGTAGCTCCTGTGAAGCCCTGTTGACTTGTTGTTGGTCCCAGTAGCTCCTGTGAAGCCCTGCTGACTTGTTGTTGGTCCCAGTAGCTCCTGTGAAGCCCTGTTGACTTGTTTTTGGTCCCAGTAGCTCCTGTGAAGCCCTGCTGACTTGTTGTTGGTCCCAGTAGCTCCTGTGAAGCCCTGCTGACTTGTTTTTGGTCCCAGTAGCTCCTGTGAAGCCCTGCTGACTTCTTGTTGGTCCCAGTAGCTCCTGTGAAGCCCTGCTGACTTGTTTTTGGTCCCAGTAGCTCCTGTGAAGCCCTGCTGACTTGTTGTTGGTCCCAGTAGCTCCTGTGAAGCCCTGCTGACTTGTTGTTGGTCCCAGTAGCTCCTGTGAAGCCCTGCTGACTTGTTTTTGGTCCCAGTAGCTCCTGTGAAGCCCTGCTGACTTGTTGTTGGTCCCAGTAGCTCCTGTGAAGCCCTGCTGACTTGTTTTTGGTCCCAGTGGCTCCTGTGAAGCCCTGCTGACTTGTTGTTGGTCCCAGTAGCTCCTGTGAAGCCCTGCTGACTTGTTTTGGTCCCAGTAGCTCCTGTGAAGCCCTGCTGACTTGTTGTTGGTCCCAGTAGCTCCTGTGAAGCCCTGTTGACTTGTTTTTGGTCCCAGTAGCTCCTGTAGAAGCCCTGTTGACTTGTTGTTGGTCCCAGTAGCTCCTGTGAAGCCCTGTTGACTTGTTGTTGGTCCTAGTAGCTCCTGTGAAGCCCTGTTGACTTGTGTTTGGTCCCAGTAGCTCCTGTGAAGCCCTGTTGACTTGTTTTTGGTCCCAGTAGCTCCTGTGAAGCCCTGCTAACTTGTTTTTTGTCCCAGTAGCTCCTGTGAAGCCCTGTTGACTTGTTGTTGGTCCCAGTAGCTCCTGTGAAGCCCTGTTGACTTGTTGTTGGTCCCAGTAGCTCCTGTGAAGCCCTGTTGACTTGTTGTTGGTCCCAGTAGCTCCTGTGAAGCCCTGTTGACTTGTTTTTGGTCCCAGTAGCTCCTGTGAAGCCCTGCTAACTTGTTTTTGGTCCCAGTGACTTCTGTGAAGCCCTGCTGACTTGTTGTTGGTCCCAGTAGCTCCTGTGAAGCCCTGCTAACTTGTTTTTGGTCCCAGTGGCTTCTGTGAAGCCCTGCTTACTTGTTTTTGGTCCCAGTGGCTCCTGTGAAGCCCTGCTGACTTGTTGTTGGTCCCAGTGGCTCCTGTGAAGCCCTGCTGAGTTGGTACGGTCCCAGTAGCTCCTGTGAAGCCCTGCTGACTTGTTGTTGGTCCCAGTGGCTCCTGTGAAGCCCTGCTGACTTGTTGTTGGTCCCAGTAGCTCCTGTGTAGCCCTGCTAACGTTTTGTTGGTCCCAGTGGCTCCTGTGAAGCCCTGCTGACTTGTTACGGTCCCAGAAGCTCCTGTGAAGCCCTGCTGACTTGTTTTTGGTCCCAGTAGCTCGTGTGAAGCCCTGCTGACTTATTGTTGGTCCCAGTGGCTCCTGTGAAGCCCTGCTGACTTGTTGTTGGTCCCAGTAGCTCCTGTGAAGCCCTACTGACTTGTTACGGTCCCAGTAGTTCCTGTGAAGCCCTGCTGACTTGTTGTTGGTCCCAGTAGCTCCTGTGAAGCCCTGCTGACTCGTTGTTGGTCCCAGTAGCTCGTGTGAAGCCCTGCTGACTTGTTTTTGGTCCCAGTAGCTCCTGTGAAGCCCTGCTGACTTGTTGTTGGTCCCAGTAGCTCCTGTGAAGCCCTGCTGACTTGTTATGGCCACAGGAGCTCCTGCTGACTTGTTTTTGGTCCCAGTGGCTCCTGTGAAGCCCTGCTGACTTGTTTTTGGTCCCAGTAGCTCCTGTGAAGCCCTGCTGACTTGTTGTTGGTCCCAGTAGCTCCTGTGAAGCCCTGCTAACTTGTTTTTGGTCCCAGTGACTTCTGTGAAGCCCTGCTGACTTGTTTTTGGTCCCAGTAGCTCCTGTGAAGCCCTGCTAACTTGTTTTTGGTCCCAGTGGCTTCTGTGAAGCCCTGCTGACTTGTTTTTGGTCCCAGTGGCTCCTGTGAAGCCTTGCTGACTTGTTGTTGGTCCCAGTAGCTCCTGTGAAGCCCTACTGACTTGTTACGGTCCCAGTAGTTCCTGTGAAGCCCTGCTGACTTGTTGTTGGTCCCAGTAGCTCCTGTGAAGCCCTGCTGACTCGTTGTTGGTCCCAGTAGCTCGTGTGAAGCCCTGCTGACTTGTTTTTGGTCCCAGTAGCTCCTGTGAAGCTCTGCTGACTTGTTGTTGGTCCCAGTAGCTCCTGTGAAGCCCTGCTGACTTGTTATGGCCCCAGGAGCTGGCCCTGCTGACTTGTTTTTGGTCCCAGTGGCTCCTGTGAAGCCCTGCTGACTTGTTTTTGGTCCCAGTAGCTCCTGTGAAGCCCTGCTGACTTGTTGTTGGTCCCAGTAGCTCCTGTGAAGCCCTGTTGACTTGTTGTTGGTCCCAGTAGCTCCTGTGAAGCCCTGTTGACTTGTTTTTGGTCCCAGTAGCTCCTGTGAAGCCCTGTTGACTTGTTTTTGGTCCCAGTAGCTCCTGTGAAGCCCTGCTAACTTGTTTTTTGTCCCAGTAGCTCCTGTGAAGCCCTGTTGACTTGTTGTTGGTCCCAGTAGCTCCTGTGAAGCCCTGTTGACTTGTTGTTGGTCCCAGTAGCTCCTGTGAAGCCCTGTTGACTTGTTTTTGGTCCCAGTAGCTCCTGTGAAGCCCTGTTGACTTGTTGTTGGTCCCAGTGGCTCCTGTGAAGCCCTGCTGACTTGTTGTTGGTCCCAGTGGCTCCTGTGAAGCCCTGCTGACTTGTTTTCGGTCCCAGTAGCTCCTGTGAAGCCCTGCTGACTTGTTTTTGGTCCCAGTAGCTCCTGTGAAGCCCTGCTGACTTGTTTTTGGTCCCAGTAGCTCCTGTGAAGCCCTGCTGACTTGTTGTTGGTCCCAGTAGCTCCCGTGAAGCCCTGTTGACTTGTTGTTGGTCCCAGTGGCTCCTGTGAAGCCCTGTTGACTTGTTGTTGGTCCCAGTAGCTCCTGTGAAGCCCTGTTGACTTGTTGTTGGTCCCAGTAGCTCCTGTGAAGCCCTGTTGACTTGTTTTTGGTCCCAGTAGCTCCTGTGAAGCCCTGCTAACTTGTTTTTGGTCCCAGTGGATTCTGTGAAGCCATGCTTACTTGTTTTTGGTCCCAGTGGCTCCTGTGAAGCCCTGTTGACTTTTTGTTGGTCCCAGTGGCTCCTGTGAAGCCCTGCTGACTTGTTGTTGGTCCCAGTGGCTCCTGTGAAGCCCTGCTGACTTGTTGTTGGTCCCAGTGGCTCCTGTGAAGCCCTACTGACTTGTTACGGTCCCAGTAGCTCCTGTGAAGCCCTGCTGACTTGTTGTTGGTCCCAGTAGCTCGTGTGAAGCCCTGCTGACTTGTTTTTGGTCCCAGTAGCTCGTGTGAAGCCCTGCTGACTTGTTTTTGGTCCCAGTGGATCCTGTGAAGCCCTGCTGACTTGTTGGTCCCAGTAGCTCCTGTGAAGCCCTGCTGACTTGTTGTTGGTCCCAGTAGCTCCTCTGAAGCCCTGCTGACTTCTTGTTGTCCCAGTAGCTCCTCTGAAGCCCTGCTGACTTGTTGTTGGTCCCAGTAGCTCCTGTGAAGCCCTGCTGACTTGTTGTTGGTCCCAGTAGCTCCTGTGAAGCCCTGCTGACTTGTTGTTGGTCCCAGTAGCTCCTGTGAAGCCCTGCTGACTTGTTTTTGGTCCCAGTGGCTCCTGTGAAGCCCTGCTGACTTGTTTTTGGTCCCAGTAGCTCCTGTGAAGCCCTGCTAACTTGTTTTTGGTCCCAGTGGCTTCTGTGAAGCCCTGCTGACTTGTTTTTGGTCCCAGTGGCTCCTGTGAAGCCCTGCTGACTTGTTGTTGGTCCCAGTAGCTCCTGTGAAGCCCTGCTGACTTGTTGTTGGTCCCAGTAGCTCCTGTGAAGCCCTGCTGACTTGTTGTTGGTCCCAGTAGCTCCTGTGAAGCCCTGCTGACTTGTTTTTGGTCCCAGTAGCTCCTGTGAAGCCCTGCTGACTTGTTTTTGGTCCCAGTAGCTCCTGTGAAGCCCTGCTGACTTGTTTTTGGTCCCAGTAGCTCCTGTGAAGCCCTGCTGACTTGTTGTTGGTCCCAGTAGCTCCTCTGAAGCCCTGCTGACTTGTTGTTGGTCCCAGTAGCTCCTGTGAAGCCCTGTTGACTTGTTTTTGGTCCCAGTAGCTCCTGTGAAGCCCTGCTGACTTGTTGTTGGTCCCAGTAGCTCCTGTGAAGCCCTGCTGACTTGTTGATGGTCCCAGTGGCTCCTGTGAAGCCCTGCTGACTTTTTTTTTTGGTCCCAGTGGCTCCTGTGAAGCCCTGCTGACTTGTTGGTCCCAGTAGCTCCTGTGAAGCCCTGTTGACTTGTTGTTGGTCCCAGTAGCTCCTGTGAAGCCCTGTTGACTTTTTTTTTGGTCCCAGTAGCTCCTGTGAAGCCCTGCTGACTTGTTTTTGGTCCCAGTGGCTCCTGTGAAGCCCTGCTGACTTGTTGTTGGTCCCAGTGGATCCTGTGAAGCCCTGCTGACTTGTTACGGTCCCAGTAGCTCCTGTGAAGCCCTGCTGACTTGTTTCTGGTCCCAGTAGCTCCTGTGAAGCCCTGCTGACTTGTTTTTAGTCCCAGTAGCTCCTGTGAAGCCCTATTGACTTGTTTTTGGTCCCAGTAGCTCCTGTGAAGCCCTGCTGACTTGTTTTTGGTCCCAGTAGCTCCTGTGAAGCCCTGCTGACTTGTTGTTGGTCCCAGTGGCTCCTGTGAAGCCCTGTTGACTTGTTGTTGGTCCCAGTAGCTCCTGTGAAGTCCTGTAGACTTGTTGTTGGTCCCAGTAGCTCCTGTGAAGCCCTGCTGACTTGTTGTTGGTCCCAGTGGCTCCTGTGAAGCCCTGCTGACTTGTTGTTGGTCCCAGTGGCTCCTGTGAAGCCCTGCTGACTTGTTGTTGGTCCCAGTAGCTCCTGTGAAGCCCTGCTGACTTGTTATGGCCACAGGAGCTCCTGTGAAGCCCTGCTGACTTGTTGTTGGTCCCAGTGGCTCCTGTGAAGCCCTGCTGACTTGTTGTTGGTCCCAGTAGCTCCTGTGAAGCCCTGCTGACTTGTTGTTGGTCCCAGTAGCTCCTGTGAAGCCCTGCTGACTTGTTTTTGGTCCCAGTGGCTCCTGTGAAGCCCTGCTGACTTGTTGTTGGTCCCAGTAGCTCCTGTGAAGCCCTGTTGACTTGTTTTTGGTCCCAGTAGCTCCTGTGAAGCCCTGCTGACTTGTTGTTGGTCCCAGTAGCTCCTATGAAGCCCTGTTGACTTGTTGTTGGTCCCAGTAGCTCCTGTGAAGCCCTGCTGACTTGTTGTTGGTCCCAGTGGCTCCTGTGAAGCCCTGCTGACTTGTTTTTGGTCCCAGTAGCTCCTGTGAAGCCCTGCTGACTTGTTGTTGGTCCCAGTAGCTCCTATGAAGCCCTGTTGACTTGTTGTTGGTCCCAGTAGCTCCTGTGAAGCCCTGCTGACTTGTTTTTGGTCCCAGTGGCTCCTGTGAAGCCCTGCTGACTTGTTGTTGGTCCCAGTAGCTCGTGTGAAGCCCTGCTGACTTGTTTTTGGTCCCAGTAGCTCCTGCGAAGCCCTGTTGACTTGTTGTTGGTCCCAGTAGCTCCTGTGAAGCCCTGTTGACTTGTTGTTGGTCCTAGTAGCTCCTGTGAAGCCCTGCTGACTTATTGTTGGTCCCAGTAGCTCCTGTGAAGCCCTGCTGACTTGTTTTTGGTCCCAGCAGCTCATGTGAAGCCCTGCTGACTTGTTACGGTCCCAGTAGTTCCTGTGAAGCCCTGCTGACTTGTTTTTGGTCCCAGTAGCTCATGTGAACCCCTGCTGACTTGTTTTTGGACCCAGTGGCTCCTGTGAAGCCCTGCTGACTTGTTTTTGGTCCCAGTGGCTCATGTGAACCCCTGCTGACTTGTTGTTGGTCCCAGTAGCTCCTGTGAAGCCCTGCTGACTTGTTGTTGGTCCCAGTAGCTCCTCTGAAGCCCTGCTTACTTGTTGTTGTCCCAGTAGCTCCTCTGAAGCCCTGTAGACTTGTTTTTGGTCCCAGTAGCTCCTGTGAAGCCCTGCTGACTTGTTGTTGGTCCCAGTAGCTCCTGTGAAGCCCTGCTGACTTGTTATGGTCCCAGTGGCTCCTGTGAAGCCCTGCTGACTTTTTTTTTGGTCCCAGTGGCTCCTGTGAAGCCCTGCTGACTTGTTTTTGGTCCCAGTGGCTCCTGTGAAGCCCTGCTGACTTGTTTTTGGTCCCAGTGGCTCCTGTGAAGCCCTGCTGACTTGCTATTGGTCCCAGTAGCTCATGTGAAGCCCTGCTGACTTGTTTTTGGTCCCAGTGGCTCCTGTGAAGCCCTGCTGACTTGCTATTGGTCCCAGTAGCTCATGTGAAGCCCTGCTTACTTGTTTTTGTTCCCAGTAGCTCCTGTGAAGCCCTGCTGACTTGTTTTTGGTCCCAGTGGCTCCTGTGAAGCCCTGCTGACTTGTTTTTGGTCCCAGTGGCTCCTGTGAAGCCCTGCTGACTTGTTACGGTCCCAGTGGCTCCTGTGAAGCCCTGCTGACTTGTTGTTGGTCCCAGTAGCTCCTGTGAAGCCCTGCTGACTTGTTGTTGGTCCCAGTAGCTCCTGTGAAGCCCTGTTGACTTGTTTTTGGTCCCAGTAGCTCCTGTGAAGCCTTGCTGACTTGTTGTTGGTCCCAGTGGCTCCTGTGAAGCCCTGTTGACTTGTTATGGTCCCAGTAGCTCCTGTGAAGCCCTGCTGACTTGTTATGGTCCCAGTAGCTCCTGTGAAGCCCTGCTGACTTGCTTTTGGTCCCAGTAGCTCCTGTGAAGCCCTGCTGACTTGTTACGGTCCCAGTAGTTCCTGTGAACCCCTGCTGACTTGTTGTTGGTCCCAGTGGCTCCTGTGAAGCCCTGCTGACTTGTTGTTGGTCCCAGTAGCTCCTGTGAAGCCCTGCTGACTTGTTTTTGGTCCCAGTGGCTCCTGTGAAGCCCTGCTGACTTGTTACGGTCCCAGTGGCTCCTGTGAAGCCCTGCTGACTTGTTTTTGGTCCCAGTAGTGCCGACTTGGCCCCCTTCGCAGCTTATACAAAGTCAGCTGTCACCAACCCCGGTTTGAAAATGGGCAGTGATTTTAAATTGGACCGTCAGATCAGTGCAGTTGGTAGCTCACGTTTCTTCCACCTCAGACAGCTCTTGAAGGTGAAACCTTTTCTTTCACCTGAGCACTTTGAGAAAGTGATCCATGCTTTTATTATCTCTCATTTGGATTATTGTAACTCTCTCTATCTTGGAGTTAGCCAGTCCTTCCTCGTCCGTTTCAAGTTAGTTAAGAACGCTGCCACCCATCTGCTAACTGGAGCGCGTAAGAGGGAGCACATCACTCCACTTTAGGGTCCATTCTAAGATTCTTTTGTATTTAAGTCTCTAAAAGGCCTCGCCCGTCCTGCCTGTGTGAGCCCCTCCACCTTACGCCCCTGCACGGTGCCTCCGGTCGGCTGACCAGCTGCTCCGTGAGGAACTGAGGTCCAGGCGTGAGCAGGCCTTCGTTGTTGCTACCCCCAGGATGTGGAACAGTTTACCGTTCCACATCAGGCCTCCTCACTGGCTGTTTTTAAAACAAATCTCAAAACCTACTTTTATGGTTTGGCTTTTAACTCAACATGATAATTTGCTCTTTTGTAGTTGTTTTAGTTTGTTCTTTAATGGTTTCAAATGTAATTTAAACCCACTTTTACCACTGGCCTTCAACCAGTATCAGACCCTGCTTTGTTTTTAGTTGTTTCTATTGCTAGTTGATTTGATTCGGATTTCTGCCATGTTCAGCATTTTGTGTTAGCTGTGGCTGTTTTAAATTGCTATATAAATAAAGTTGTATTGTACTGTCCTCCTTAACTTGAGACTAATCTTATTTTTAATCTAACAGCTACTAGACTAGTTAGAAATTAGACTGCTGTGTAACCATAGTCAGTGTATGTGGTTGACAACACTTTAAATAATCTACGAGTGTAACCTTAACTGCATACTCATCATAAGTAAAGCATAAATAAATCTAGCAGCATGACCTGCATGTTTGCTTTGTTCTTAAATTGTACCTGGAGGTCCTGCTCTGGTTCCTGACTGCTGCTGTCCACCACTGCTGACTGCAGGAGCTCTTCCAGCTGCTCCCGTCTCCATCTTTGTAAGAAAAGTTCAAAAGTCACCTATAATTTACAGCTATTCAGATTCAGGAATTGGCTATTTATGCATTGGCTAAATATGTTATACAACACGTTTTTAATCTTATAATGGGATTTTAAATAAAATCTAAGTCTAAAGAATTCAGCATTCTTATAATATTTGCTCTTAAGTTGTTAACCATCTTCTAGAATTTGATATATCCTTTGTTACAACTTTAAACTTTTTGTCAAGTTATTTTCATCCATCAGCTCCTCGTTGATAAGCTGGTGCTGGATGATCTGTATCTCACCTGCTCCGTTACTGACAAACATGTCGGTTATCTTCCAGAACTTTGCTGCATCTCTGGCCTGAGCTTTTTTTTCTCTTTTGAAGACTCAACTTTATTTTTGCTGTGTTGATCTCACTCTGCCTCTGCAAGGGCGGGGGAGGAGGGGGGGGCGTGACACGTCTGCAGCACTGTCACAGACAGCCTCACAGAAAGAGGAGTGTTTGTTGCTACGTTGTGTGAGCGTAGCAACAACCCCCCCCCCCATGTTGTGAAGCTGATGGGGGGGGGGGGGGGGGGGACACTGCGACTGCAGTTCTGCAATGTCGGCACACTGATTTGGTTTTGTCGACTTTTCTTCAGCTCCCTCTTCGTCTGAACTGACGTCCTCCCAGACGGAGGACTGGAGAGCTGGTGGAGCTTCAGCTCAGCGATCTCACATCCATGTCGGTACGAGTTGTTAGAAACAGGATGGTGGCGCTGCGCTGGTCCGTTATGTCCGGTGGCAGCAAGAACGTCATGAACCAACAAACAGATGAATAAACAAATCCTGCATCCAACAGTTCGGTACGGGGTCGTGCTGAACAGAGCAGCGTACCGAACCGTTCCACACAAATACACGAACCGCTAATTTCCTGTAAATCTTGATGTGGTTTTGCTGTGATGATGATGTGAAGCACTTTGGTAAACAGAGGTTGTTTAAAGGAACTATACAAATAAAGTTTGAATAAAATTCAACACGTTTTTGTGAATTCATTTTATTGATGATTTCTATAAGTGCAAAGAATGAGAGTCCACAAACATTTCTAGCAGAGAGACTGAAGGCAGAAGTCCAGGAAACGTACGAGAGTTCGGCTTCCAGCTGGAGAAACAAGGTCCGTATACGTGTTTCAATCCCAGGAAGCCTTCGGAGCTCCAGAACCACGACACGCGTTGCCGATGGCGACGAGCTCTCCCTGCCCGTCTCACAGCTTAAACCGAACATCCACAGAGGTTTCAGACGACATGAGCTGCTCACTCAGGTGCGATTACACCTGACAATGCTCAGAATGACAGGAAATTCAAGCTTATGTTCCAGTTATGTAGTGATCAGCTCTATATTTGACCCCATCCACGACACCCTAACAGATCCAGCTGGGTCTGTAAAACAAGCTCGCGTCATCTATGACCAGCACCGTTGTTTTGTACTGCAGTCCTTTTCCACCATCGCCCTTCCAGTTTAAACCGTAAAACAACAGAAATTAATGCTCCGATAGAAGTTCAGCAGCAACAGAAAGATGGAATCTGGGCAACGAGGCGAGAGCCGCCGTCGCCGAAGAAACACCTGCAAATAAAATCAGTTCCACAAAAACCTGGAACCAAACGCACACGTGAAAAATGACAGCGTCACATTAATACGACAGAGAAAGTACCCCCCCCCCCCCCCAAGCTACCTTAACCTCCACATGGCCCTGGGTCCCCTTCATACCCGCCCATCCCCAGGTAGCCTCCACCTCCACCCGCCCCGGGTAACCTTGACCACCGCTTGCCCCCTGGCAGCCTTCACCCCCCGCCCACCCCCCGTCCTAAGAGCTCAGGGGTTACAGAATACTCTCCCTCAGCCCCCCCCTGCTGGACGTGTCCGGCTGCAGACCCTCAGACTGGGACAGGATCTGGCTCCAGGTGTGAAAGTCCAGCAGGGCCTGGTTGAGCTTCTCCATCCAGTCCAGTTGGTCCTGCTTGGTGTCAGCTGAGAACCAGCACCTGAAACCAGAAGAAGACCAGATCAGAGTCCAGAAACTGGACTACGGGAGCCTGAAGGAGCCAAACGGGCTGATAAACAGGAGGACGTTAAACATATGAACGTTGTACATGTCGTAATGGTCAGAACAAACTCTGCGACACGTTTCCTGCTCGGTCCAAGGATGATAAAAGATAAACTATAAAAGATGTTAATGATGATAAACGATAAAAGATGTTAACGATGATAAAAGATGTTAATGATAAATGATGATAAACGAAAAAAGATGTTAATAAAAAATGATGATAAACGATGTTAACGATGATAAACAATAAAAGATGTTAACAATGATAAACGATAAGGTGTTTGGCTGTATTTGACTTTTGAAACGTTTCAAAAGCTGATAGGGCTGCTTTAATGATGATAAATGGCGATAAACAACAAAGGATGTTAACGAGATAAAGAATGTAAACAATGATAAATGATGATAAAGAACCCATGAGCGGGACACAAAGGAAGTCCTGCCGCGTCTGTCAAGCTTCAGCAGAAACGCCTCATCCGTTAGCTAGTCCGAGTGAAATGAACTTCAATTTTTCAGTTCAACTTTATTTGCATAGCGTCCATTCATGACATCATCACCTCAGGATGTTTACACAGACAGAAAAGTTCAGGTCAGATTCATAACAGCCTAGTTAAGGAAACCAACAGACTGGACGGGATCTGGACTTGACCCGGTCCAAGGAAACCAGCATGGATGGAGTCTGGACTTGACCCGGTCCAAGGAAACCAGCATAGATGGGATCTGGACTTGACCCAGTCCAAGGAAACCAGCAAAGATGGGATCTGGACTTGACCCGGTCCAAGGAAACCAGCATGGATGGGATCTGGACTTGACCCGGTCCAAGGAAACCAGCATGGATGGGATCTGGACTTGACCCGGTCCAAAGAAACCAGCATAGATGGGATCTGGACTTGACCCGGTCCAAGGAAACCAGCATAGATGGGATCTGGACTTGACCCAGTCAAGGAAACCAGTATGGATGGAGTCTGGACTTGACCCGGTCCAAGGAAACCAGCATGGATGGGATCTGGACTTGACCCGGTCCAAGGAAACCAGCATAGATGGGATCTGGACTTGACCCGGTCCAAGGAAACCAGCATAGATGGGTGGATCTGGATGGGATCTGGACTTGACCCGGTCCAAGGAAACCAGTATGGATGGAGTCTGGACTTGACCCGGTCCAAGGAAACCAGCATGGATGAGAGTCTGGACTTGACCCGGTCCAAGGAAACCAGCATAGATGGGATCTGGACTTGACCCGGTCCAAGGAAACCAGCAGAGATGGGATCTTGACTTGACCCGGTCCAATGAAACCAGCATGGATGGAATCTGGACTTGACCCGGTCCAAGGAAACCAGCATGGATGGAATCTGGACTTGACCCGGTCCAAGGAAACCAGCATGGATGGAGTCTGGACTTGACCCGGTCCAAGGAAACCAGTATGGATGGAGTCTGGACTTAACCCGGTCCAAGGAAACCAGTATGGATGGAGTCTGGACTTGACCCGGTCCAAGGAAACCAGTATGGATGAGAGTCTGGACTTGACCCGATCCAAGGAAACCAGTATGGATGGAGTCTGGACTTAACCCGGTCCAAGGAAACCAGTATGGATGGAGTCTGGACTTGACCCGGTCCAAGGAAACCAGTATGGATGAGAGTCTGGACTTGACCCGATCCAAGGAAACCAGTATGGATGGAGTCTGGACTTGACCCGGTCCAAGGAAACCAGTATGGATGGGATCTGGACTTGACCCGGTCCAAGGAAACCAGCATGGATGGGATCTGGACTTGACCCGGTCCAAGGAAACCAGTATGGATGGGATCTGGACTTGACCCAGTCCAAGGAAACCAGCATGGATGGGATCTGGACTTAACCCGGTCGAAGGAAACCAGAATGGATGGAGTCTGGACTTGACCCGGTCCAAGGAAACCAGCATGGATGGAGTCTGGACTTGACCCGGTCCAAGGAAACCAGTATGGATGAGAGTCTGGACTTAACCCGGTCCAAGGAAACCAGCATGGATGGAGACTGGACTTGACCCGGTCCAAGGAAACCAGCATGGATGGAATCTGGACTTGACCCGGTCCAAGGAAACCAGCATGGATGGAATCTGGACTTGACCCGGTCCAAGGAAACCAGCATGGATGAAGTCTGGACTTGACCCGGTCCAAGGAAACCAACATGGATGGAAACTGGACTTGACCCGGTCCAAGGAAACCAGCATAGATGGAGTCTGGACTTGACCCGGTCCAAGGAAACCAGCATAGATGGAGTCTGGACTTGACCCGGTCCAAGGAAACCTACATGGATAGAATCTGGACTTGACCCTGTCCAAGGAAACCAGCATGGATGGAGTCTGGACTTGACCCGGTCCAAGGAAACCAGCATGGATGGAATCTGGACTTGACCTGGTCCAAGGAAACGAGCATGGATGGAATCTGGACTTGACCCTGTCCAAGGAAACCAGCATGGATGGAGTCTGGACTTGACCCGGTCCAAGGAAACCAGCATGGATGGAATCTGGACTTGACCCGGTCCAAGGAAACGAGCATGGATGGAATCTGGACTTGACCCAGTCCAAGGAAACCAGCATGGATGGAATCTGGACTTGGCCCGGTCCAAGGAAACCAGCATGGATGCAATCTGGACTTGACCCGGTCCAAGGAAACCAGCATGGATGGGATCTGGACTTGACCCGGTCCAAGGAAACCAGCATGGATGGAATCTGGACTTGACCCGGTCCAAGGAAACCAGTATGGATGAGAGTCTGGACTTGACCCGGTCCAAGAAAACCAGCATGGATGGAATCTGGACTTGACCCGGTCCAAGGAAACCAACATGGACGGGATCTGGACTTGACCCGGTCCAAGGAAACCAGCATAGATGGGATCTGGACTTGACCCGGTCCAAGGAAACCAGCATAGATGGGATCTGGACTTGACCCGGTCCAAGGAAACCAGTATGGATGGAGTCTGGACTTGACCCGGTCCAAGGAAACCAGCATAGATGGGATCTGGACTTGACCCGGTCCAAGGAAACCAGTATGGATGGAGTCTGGAAGATGACCCGGTCCAAGGAAACCAGCATGGATGGAGTCTGGACCCTACCCGGTCCAAGGAAACCAGCATGGATGGAATCTGGACTTGACCCGGTCCAAGGAAACCAACAGACTGGATGGGATATGGACTTGACCCGGTCCAAGAAAACCAACAGACTGGATGGGATCTGGACTTGACCCGGTCCAAGGAAACCAGCATAGATCGGATCTGGACTTGACCCAGTCCAAGGAAACCAGCATAGATGGGATATGGACTTGACCCGGTCCAAGGAAACCAGCATAGATGGGATCTGGACTTGACCCGGTCCAAGGAAACCAGTATGGATGGAGTCTGGACTTGACCCGGTCCAAGGAAACCAGCATGGATGGAGTCTGGACTTGACCCGGTCCAAGGAAACCAGCATAGATGGGATCTGGACTTGACCCGGTCCAAGGAAACCAGCATAGATGGGATTTGGACTTGACCCGGTCCAAGGAAACCAGCATGGATGGAATCTGGACTTGACCCGGTCCAAGGAAACCAGCATGGATGGAATCTGGACTTGACCCGGTCCAAGGAAACCAGCATGGATGGAGTCTGGACTTGACCTGGTCGAAGAAAACCAGTATGGATGAGAGTCTGGACTTGACCCGGTCCAAGTAAACGAGCATGGATGGAATCTGGACTTGACCCGGTCCAAGGAAACCAGTATGGATGAGAATCTGGACTTGACCCGGTCCAAGGAAACCAGCATGGATGGAATCTGGACTTGACCCGGTCCAAGGAAACCAGCATGGATGGAATCTGGACTTGACCCGGTCCAAGGAAACCAGTATGGATGAGAGTCTGGACTTGACCCGGTCCAAGGAAACCAGCATGGATGGAATCTGGACTTGACCCGGTCCAAGGAAACCAGCATGGATAGGATCTGGACTTGACCCGGTCCAAGGAAACCAGCATAGATGGGATCTGGACTGGACCCGGTCCAAGGAAACCAGCATAGATGGGATCTGGACTTGACCCGGTCCCAGGAAACCAGTATGGATGGAGTCTGGACTTGACCCGGTCCAAGGAAACCAGCATAGATGGGATCTGGACTTGACCCAGTCCAAGGAAACCAGTATGGATGGAGTCTGGACTTGACCCGGTCCAAGGAAACCAGCATGGATGGAGTCTGGACTTGACCCGGTCCAAGGAAACCAGCATAGATGGGATCTGGACTTGACCCGGTCCAAGGAAACCAGCATGGATGGGATCTGGACTTGACCCGGTCCAAGTAAACCAACAGACTGGATGGGATCTGGACTTGACCCGGTCCAAGGAAACCAACAGACTGGATGGGATCTGGACTTGACCCGGTCCAAGGAAACCAGCATAGATGGGATCTGGACTTGACCCGGTCCAAGGAAACCAGCATGGATGGAATCTGGACTTGACCCGGTCCAAGGAAACCAGCATGGATGGAATCTGGACTTGACCTGGTCCAAGAAAACCAGCATGGATGAGAGTCTGGACTTGACCCAGTCCAAGGACACGAGCATGGATGGAATCTGGACTTGACCCAGTCCAAGGAAACCAGCATGGATGGAATCTGGACTTGACCTGGTCCAAGGAAACCAGTATGGATGAGAGTCTGGACTTGACCCGGTCCAAGGAAACCAGCATGGATGGAATCTGGACTTGACCCGGTCCAAGGAAACCAGTATGGATGAGAGTCTGGACTTAACCCGGTCCAAGGAAACCAGCATGGATGGAATCTGGACTTGACCCGGTCCAAGGAAACCAGCATGGATGGGATCTGGACTTGACCCAGTCCAAGGAAACCAGCATGATGGGATCTGGACTTGACCCGGTCAGGAAACCAGCATAGATGGGATCTGGACTTGACCGGTAAGGAAACAGATGGATGGGATCTGGACTTGACCAGTCCAAGGAAACCAGCATAGATGGGATCTGGACTTGCCCGGTCCAAGGAAACCAGCATAGATGGAATCTGGACTTGACCCGGTCCAAGGAAACCAGCATGGATGGGATCTGGACTTGACCCGGTCCAAGGAAACCAGCATGGATGGGATCTGGACTTGACCCAGTCCAAGGAAACCAGCATGGATGGGATCTCGACTTGACCCGGTCCAAGGAAACCAGCATAGATGGGATCTGGACTTGACCCGGTCCAAGGAAACCAGCATAGATGGGATCTGGACTTGACCCGGTCCAAGGAAACCAGCATAGATGGGATCTGGACTTGACCCGGTCCAAGGAAACCAGCATAGATGGGATCTGGACTTGACCCGGTCCAAGGAAACCAGTATGGATGGAGTCTGGACTTGACCCGGTCCAAGGAAACCAGCATAGATGGGATCTGGACTTGACCCGGTCCAAGGAAACCAGCATGGATGGGATCTGGACTTGACCCGGTCCAAGAAAACCAGCATGGATGGGATCTGGACTTGACCCGGTCCAAGGAAACCAGCATGGATGGGATCTGGACTTGACCCGGTCCAAGGAAACCAGCGTGGATGGAGTCTGGACTTGACCCGGTCCAAGGAAACCAGCGTGGATGGAGTCTGGACTTGACCCGGTCCAAGGAAACCAGCGTGGATGGGATCTGGACTTGACGCGGTCCAAGGAAACCAACATGGATAGAATCTGGACTTAACCCGGTCCAAGGAAACCAGCATAGATGGAGTCTGGACTTGACCCGGTCCAAGGAAACCAACATGGATAGAATCTGGACTTGACCCGGTCCAAGGAAACCAGCATGGATGGAATCTGGACTTGACCCGGTCCAAGAAAACCAGCATGGATGGGATCTGGACTTGACCCGGTCCAAGGAAACCAGCATGGATGGAATCTGGACTTGACCCGGTCCAAGGAAACCAGCATGGATGCAATCTGGACTTGACCCGGTCCAAGGAAACCAGTATTGATGGAGTCTGGACTTGACCCGGTCCAATCCCCCATCCTGAGGAAGCACGGAGTGGTGGCCACATTGGGAGGAAAACCTCCGTCAGAACCTGGCTCAGGTAGGGCGGCCATCTGCCTCCATTGGCTGGTGGAGAAGACAGAGAGAGAGAGAGAGAGAGAGAGAGAGAGAGAGAGAGCAACAGATACTGCATCTTTTATCCAGCCAGATCTGCTGAGAGGAGACCACAGTTAATGATGCAATACTGTCACAAGGTAAGGAAGAGCCCAGTGCATCATGGGAGAGGAAGAGCCCAGTGCATCATGGGAGAGGAAGAGCCCAGTGCATCATGGGAGAGGAACAGCCCAGTGCATCATGGGAGAGGAACAGCCCAGTGCATCATGGGAAATGAAGAGCCCAGTGCATCATGGGAGAGGAAGAGCCCAGTGCATCATGGGAGAGGAAGAGCCCAGTGCATCATGGGAAATGAAGACCAGTGCATAAAACCAGTGCATCATGGGAGAGGAAGAGCCCAGTGCATCATGGGAAATGAAGAGCCCAGTGCATCATGGGAGAGGAAGAGCCCAGTGCATCATGGGAAAGGAAGAGCCCAGTGCATCATGAGAGAGGAAGAGCCCAGTGCATCATGGGAAATGAAGAGCCCAGTGCATCATGGGAAAGGAAGAGCCCAGTGCATCATGGGAGAGGAAGAGCCCAGTGCATCATGGGAGAGGAAGAGCCCAGTGCATCATGAGAGAGGAAGAGCCCAGTGCATCATGGGAAATGAAGAGCCCAGTGCATCATGGGAGAGGAAGAGCCCAGTGCATCATGGGAGAGGAAGAGCCCAGTGCATCATGAGAGAGGAAGAGCCCAGTGCATCATGAGAGAGGAAGAGCCCAGTGCATCATGGGAAATGAAGAGCCCAGTGCATCATGGGAGAGGAAGAGCCCAGTGCATCATGGGAAATGAAGAGCCCAGTGCATCATGGGAGAGGAAGAGCCCAGTGCATCATGGGAAATGAAGAGCCCAGTGCATCATGAGAGAGGAAGAGCCCAGTGCATCATGGGAAATGAAGAGCCCAGTGCATCATGGGAGAGGAAGAGCCCAGTGCATCATGGGAAAGGAAGAGCCCAGTGCATCATGGGAGAGGAAGAGCCCAGTGCATCATGGGAGAGGAAGAGCCCAGTGCATCATGGGAAAGGAAGAGCCCAGTGCATCATGGGAGAGGAAGAGCCCAGTGCATCATGGGAGAGGAAGAGCCCAGTGCATCATGGGAAAGGAAGAGCCCAGTGCATCATGGGAGAGGAAGAGCCCAGTGTATCATGGGAGAGGAAGAGCCCAGTGCATCATGGGAAATGAAGAGCCCAGTGCATCATGGGAGAGGAAGAGCCCAGTGCATCATGGGAAAGGAAGAGCCCAGTGCATCATGAGAGAGGAAGAGCCCAGTGCATCATGGGAGAGGAAGAGCCCAGTGCATCATGGGAAATGAAGAGCCCAGTGCATCATGGGAAAGGAAGAGCCCAGTGCATCATGGGAAAGGAAGAGCCCAGTGCATCATGGGAAAGGAAGAGCCCAGTGCATCATGGGAAATGAAGAGCCCAGTGCATCATGGGAAAGGAAGAGCCCAGTGCATCATGGGAAAGGAAGAGCCCAGTGCATCATGGATGTCCCGCAGCAGTCTAAACCTATAGCAGCTTAACTAAGGGATGCTAACCATCCCTAACTATAAGACTGCTGGAAGCCAAATTGATGCATCCAGATCAACTATAAAGCTAGATAATTTAGTCCTGAGTTTTTCAGGTCCAAAGACTAGAACCTCGGTCTTGTCTGAATTTAGAAGCAGAAAGTTCAGGGTCATCCAGGTCTTTATGTCACTAAGACATCTTTGTAATTAGAGATGTAACGATATGAAAATTTCATATCACGGTTATTGTGACCAAAATGATCACGGTTATCATTTTTACCACGGTATTATAGAAATACCTCCCAGCATCTTTAAAAATATCCAAAATGGGTCTAAATGTCCACTTTGTCCTTTTTAAAGACGGAAAAATCTGAAGAGAACTGTCCACGTGGGTGCCTTCTAGAGGTCCACCGATAGTGGATTTTTAAAGGCCGATATAATAACGATAGTTTGGAGCAGGAAAAAGCCAATAGCAGATTAATCGACCGATAACCCCCTTGCGAAAAAAAAATCAATGTGTGTATACATATAGCGGATGGATAAATATGTAGGCTATTAAAAGATTTTTCTAGAAATAGAAGCATTATTATTACTATTATTATTATTAAGCATTATTACTATTGGAAAATAAAGAGGTCCTTCACATTTATGAGTGATGGGACTCTATGCCATAAAAATGATATTCACAAAACAGCTTGTTAAACAGGCGAATAGTGGAGGAAGTTGAACTGTGGTTTTCTCATCCTCACATAGACTAACCACTAACCAGCTGTAGGTGGGGGGGTGGTATGTTTGGATTTTATCTCTATTTGATCCATTTTTAACAGTCCTGTTATTAAACAACAAAGCTTTTTTTTTTGGTCTTTATTGACCTTTTTTTTTAAAAGAATAAATTCACGAAAGGAATTGATTTATATATTTAAAATATAACTACATTTTCTGTCCGCTGCAGCAGCAGCAAAGTCACTACAAACTCAGTCATATCTGGACGCAAATCGAGGGGGGGCTGGTTCGTCTCAGCCAGCACTTAAGTTTATTAGAATTTGCCCACTTCAAAGATTCATGACAAACTAAGATCACATCAATCAGACACGTTTTCACGTAAATATCCTTAGTTATGTTCTGGAAAACCCCTCATAGACGTGATGTCGGCGGGATCCCGTTGCAGTCGGATGATTGTCCTACAAGCGGTTTTACACACGGTAAAATACACGAAATATGCTTCCAGGACAAATTAAAACTGGTTTGAGTGACGGAATCAAACCTGCAAGACCCGAACGGAGCGGACTCACAGAACTGCACCGGACCTGGACCGGTTCAATGACGAATCCGGAGCGACGGTGGAGGTGATTAAACATGACGCGGCGGCGTGGCCCCCCCCACATGATAAATAATGGCCTTTAAAAATGAGAAGATAACAACTTTCACGGTTCCAGCCGAGCTTTAAGTCCTCAGTGATCAACAGTTCGGACTTTGACTTTTATTCCGTTTGCATTCAGACTCTTTTACCTCGGAGCTGAGGCGGACTTGTCTGCGAGGAAACGGCGCGTTTATAAAGACATCTCTGATTAAATAGCGGATGGACTTTACGGCATATTCTGCCATGAAAGTGTGAAAGCGGCTACAGACAGCTTTCATTTATTTACCGTGTTCTGAAGCTGTTTGTTGTTAGCTTAACAAGCACCATGGTCAAACATGCCGGTGGCTGTTTCTGCTGAAATATGAGTCAGGTTTCTGCTGAAATATGAGTCAGGTTTCTGCTGAAATATGAGTCAGGTTTCTGCTGAAATATGAGTCAGGTTTCTGCTGAAATATGAGTCAGGTTTCTGCTGAAATATGAGTCAGGTTTCTGCTGAAATATGAGTCAGGTTTCTGCTGAAATATGAGTCAGGTTTCTGCTGAAATATGAGTCAGGTTTCTGCTGAAATATGAGTCACGTTTCTGCTGAAATATGAGTCAGGTTTCTGCTGAAATATGAGTCAGGTTTCTGCTGAAATATGAGTCAGGTTTCTGCTGAAATATGAGTCAGGTTTCTGCTGAAATATGAGTCAGGTTTCTGCTGAAATATGAGTCAGGTTTCTGCTGAAATATGAGTCAGGTTTCTGCTGAAATATGAGTCACGTTTCTGCTGAAATATGAGTCAGGTTTCTGCTGAAATATGAGTCAGGTTTCTGCTGAAATATGAGTCACGTTTCTGCTGAAATATGAGTCACGTTTCTGCTGAAATATGAGTCAGGTTTCTGCTGAAATACGAGTCAGGTTTCTGCTGAAATATGAGTCAGGTTTCTGCTGAAATATGAGTCACGTTTCAGCTGAAATATGAGTCACGTTTCAGCTGAAATATGAGTCACGTTTCTGCTGAAATATGAGTCACGTTTCTGCTGAAATATGAGTCACGTTTCTGCTGAAATATGAGTCAGGTTTCTGCTGAAATATGAGTCACGTTTCTGCTGAAATATGAGTCAGGTTTCTGCTGAAATATGAGTCACGTTTCTGCTGAAATATGAGTCACGTTTCTGCTGAAATATGAGTCACGTTTCTGCTGAAATATGAGTCAGGTTTCTGCTGAAATATGAGTCACGTTTCTGCTGAAATACGAGTCAGGTTTCTGCTGAAATACGAGTCACGTTTCTGCTGAAATATGAGTCAGGTTTCTGCTGAAATATGAGTCACGTTTCTGCTGAAATATGAGTCAGGTTTCTGCTGAAATATGAGTCAGGTTTCTGCTGAAATATGAGTCACGTTTCTGCTGAAATATGAGTCACGTTTCTGCTGAAATATGAGTCAGGTTTCTGCTGAAATATGAGTCACGTTTCTGCTGAAATATGAGTCAGGTTTCTGCTGAAATATGAGTCAGGTTTCTGCTGAAATATGAGTCAGGTTTCTGCTGAAATATGAGTCACGTTTCTGCTGAAATACGAGTCAGGTTTCTGCTGAAATATGAGTCAGGTTTCTGCTGAAATATGAGTCAGGTTTCTGCTGAAATATGAGTCACGTTTCTGCTGAAATACGAGTCAGGTTTCTGCTGAAATATGAGTCAGGTTTCTGCTGAAATATGAGTCACGTTTCTGCTGAAATATGAGTCACGTTTCTGCTGAAATATGAGTCACGTTTCTGCTGAAATATGAGCTACTTATTGCCTCCTCCAAGAAGATTTTGATGGTTGCAATGCACTAACTCATGTCGCTTCACTTGTTCTATTCTCCACCTGGACCCCTCCTCTCCCCTGTATGTTGCCTGCACACCCCCCTCCACCTCTCCCCCGCTTTCTCTGTGTGAAAAGCAGCCCCGCCCCTCAGTAATCAGAGAGCAGCGCTTCATGGCCCTGTGGAAAAAACTGCAGCCATCGGCCACTATCGGAGCCAAGTTCAGCCGATACCGATAGTTTGTAAAACGTCCTATCGGCGCCGATTAATCGGCCAAACCGATCAATCGGTCGACCTCCAGTGCCTTCATTGCCTTTCGCCACATTTTCATAAATTAAACATTGCAAACTGTAACTACTTTTGCTCTTTCAGCCAATGAACAGCATCACTAGGGGTTTTTCAAAGTGCTATAATCAGTCACGGTTTTAACGATAATTAAAATTTGAAACAGTATTACTAATGGTTGGGAATTTTATCACGGTTAACCATTATACCGGTTATCGTTACATCCCTATTTGTAATCTAACAAACTGATTGATTTCATCAGGCTTCATAGGTAAGTATATCTGAGTGTCGTCTGCATAACAATTAAAATTTATGCCATGTTGTCTGATGATATTACCCAAAGGAAGCATATATAATGTGAAGAGAATTGGTCCGAGCACAGAACCCTGGGGAACTCCATGAGTTACTCTGGTGTGTGATGAAGACTCGTTGTTGACATTAACAAACTGAAATCTATCAGATAAGTATGACTTGAACCAATCTAATGCAGTTCCTCTAATTCCAATAACATGTTCAAGTCTCTGTAGCAGAATGTTGTGATCGATGGTGTCGAATGCAGCACTGAGATCTAACAGGACAAGTACGGACAGGAGTCCTTTATCTGAACCATGAGAAGATCATTAGTATCCTTCACCAGTGCCGTCTCTGTGCTATGATGAGCTCTAAAACCAGACTGAAACTTTTCAAACAGATTATTTCTGCTCAGATGGGCACACAGTTGAGCTGAAACTGTTTTCTCAAGAATTTTAGACATAAAGGGGGGGTTGGATATCGGTCTGTAATTAGCTAATTCTCCTGAGTCAAGAGTAGGTTTTTTAAGTAAAGGTTTATTTGTTTTTAGTTAGGTTTTACTTCCTGTTTACGTGCTGATGTCATACGCGGACATGCTCAGTCTGCAGGTGGACGATCCGTAAACGACTCATGAGGGGACGGAGTTACCGTCCCTGTGTGGTGGAGACATTCCAGGACGTTCCAGGATGTCTCCGGATACCCACCTGGACGAGGCGTCCTGGCTTCGGTCCTGCTGCTGCGTCACGTCGCTCACCAGCTCGAAGGTGAAAGGTCGAGCACACAAATCTCTCGTCACGGGTCGGACGCCCTGACCGGGACACCGGGACAGCGACAGGCTGCCTTCTGCTTCCTGCGGGGACAGACGGGACATTAAACCCCCTCACGGCTGCCTCACGCGTGCCCCCCCCAACCACTCCAACGTACCTTGGTCTCTCGGTCGTTGGGGTGGTTCCAGTAGGACAGGGTGCACCCCTCCAGGACGAAGTAGCGGCGGTGCCACACCCCGAAGCCGCCAACCACCTGGAACATGGTCTGCACGAGGAAACGATGGCGTGATTACGGGGACGAGAGCAGGACGGATGTGCTGTCCTCCGTCCCCGAGTTCAGAAAGACGGATGTTCTGTCCTCCGTCCCCCAGTTTAGAAAGACGGATGTGCTGTCCTCCGTCCCCGAGTTTAGAAAGACGGATGTTCTGTCCTCCGTCTCAGAGTTTAGAAAGACGGATGTTCTGTCCTCCGTCCCCGAGTTTAGAAAGACGGATGTTCTGTCCTCCGTCTCAGAGTGTAGAAAGACAGATGTTCTGTCCTCCGTCCCAGAGTTTAGAAATACGGATGTTCTGTCCTCCGTCCCAGAGTTTAGAAAGACGGATGTTCTGTCCTCCGTCCCCCAGTTTAAAAATACGGATGTGCTGTCCTCCGTCCCAGAGTTTAGAAAGACAGATGTTCTGTCCTCCGTCCCCCAGTTTAAAAATACGGATGTTCTGTCCTCCGTCTCAGAGTTTAGAAAGACGGATGTTCTGTCCTCCATCCCCCAGTTTAAAAATACGGATGTTCTGTCCTCCGTCTCAGAGTGTAGAAAGACAGATGTTCTGTCCTCCGTCCCCGAGTTTAGAAAGACGGATGTTCTGTCCTCCGTCTCAGAGTTCAGAAAGACGGATGTTCTGTCCTCCGTCTCAGAGTTTAGAAAGACGGATGTTCTGTCCTTCGTCCCCGATTTTAGAAAGACGGATGTTCTGTCTTCCGTCCCAGAGTTTAAAAAAGACGGATGTTCTGTCCTCGGTCCCCGAGTTTAGAAAGACGGATGTTCTGTCCTCCGTCCCTGATTTTAGAAAGACGGATGTTCTGTCCTCCGTCCCCGATTTTAGAAAGACGGATGTTCTGTCCTCCGTCTCAGAGTTTAGAAAGACGGATGTTCTGTCCTTCGTCCCCGATTTTAGAAAGATGGATGTTCTGTCTTCCGTCCCAGAGTTTAAAAAAGACGGATGTTCTGTCCTCCGTCCCCGAGTTTAGAAAGACGGATGTTCTGTCCTCCGTCTCAGAGTTTAAAAGACGGATGTTCTGCCTTCCGTCCCAGAGTTTAAAAAAGACGGAGCGCGTCCACACGTCCAGTGTGCAGGACAAAGTCAGTTCATAAGTCCTGAAGCTGTTCACTCACCAGGAAGCCGTGCTGGTGGACGGCAGAGTGTCCCTCACTGTCCAGGTGCAGGTAGATGTGTCCCTCTAGAGGAGACAGGAAAGGGACCTGTAGCCAGGGACAGGAGACAGATGGTCACGGAAAAACGGGAGGACAGATGGACACACAGACAGGAGGGCGGATGGACACAGAGACAGGAGCATGGACGGACACAGAGACAGGAGGACGGACGGACACAGAGACAGGAGGACGGATGGACACAGAGACAGGAGGACGGATGGACACAGAGACAAGAGCATGGACGGACACAGAGAAAGGAGGACGGACAGACACAGAGACAGGAGGACGGATGGAAACAGAGACAGGAGGACGGATGGACACAGACAGGAGGACGGATGGACACAGAGACAAGAGCATGGACGGACACAGAGAAAGGAGGACGGACAGACACAGAGACAGGAGGACAGATGGACACAGAGACAAGAGGAAGGACGGACACAGAGACAAGAGCAAGGACGGACACAGAGACAGGAGGACGGGTGGACACAGAGACAGGAGGACGGATGGACACAGAGACAGTAGAACGGATGGACACAGAGACAAGAGCATGGACGGGCACAGAGAAAGGAGGACGGACGGACACAGAGACAGGAGGACGGATGGACACAGAGACAGGAGGACGGATGGACACAGAGACAAGAGCATGGACGGACACAGAGAAAGGAGGACGGACGGACATAGAGACAGGAGGACGGATGGACACAGAGACAGGAGGAAGGATGGACACAGAGACAGGAGGACGGATGGACACAGAGACAAGAGCATGGACGGACACAGAGAAAGGAGGACGGACGGACACAGAGACAGGAGGACGGATGGACACAGAGACAGGAGGACGGATGGACACAGAGACAGGAGGATGGATGGACACAGAGACAGGAGGAAGGATGGACACAGAGACAGGAGGACGGATGGACACAGAGACAGGAGGATGGATGGACACAGAGACAGGACAAATGGACACAGAGACAAGAGCATGGACGGACACAGAGAAAGGAGGACGGACGGACACAGAGACAGGAGGACGGATGGACACAGAGACAGGAGAACGGATGGACACAGAGACAGGAGAACGGATGGACACAGAGACAGGAGGACGGATACTTTATAGGCTCTGTATATCATCAGTCACAAACAGAAACGTGGTGACAGCAATGAAGGGACAAAGGGACGAAGACAGAGGACAGGTGGAGCGTAGCGGGGACGTCAGAGCGTGAATGTGGGGAAGAAGAAGACGCGTGAAGACGCGGGAACCTTTTCCTGAAATTCATCTCCGAGCAGCCTCCTGATTTTGCCTTCAAACTTCATCTGGGTGAAAGAAGTGAGAGAGAAGGGAGGGGGCAGACATATTACATCACCAGTGCCCCCCCATGTGCAGAGAGCATCAATGAAAGCCATTCCCTCTAAATACAGAGACCAGTGAGAGCTGATGTGCAGCGTTCCACTAAAACGCTGTTTAAACTAGAGAACGTGTCGGGTCTCGCCCATCGGATCGTCTCCAGGTTCCACATCTGCGCTGGCTCGTCTTTACCTTGTCCAGAGGAAACTTGCTCTGTCCCAGCGAGGCCAAGGTGATCTTATGGGAGCCCACCAGACAGAAGTGACTGGAGCGCCGGGGGCTGGCGGTGGCGGGGGCGCTGCCTGAAAGTCAACGACACCAACATGTGATGACGCGTGTCCGCCTCACGTTCCACGTTCCACGACCAGCTGCTGCTGCAGGATCCAGCCAAGCAGAGAGCTGAACTTACCGATCAGACTGCTGCTGGCTCGCTGGAGAGGACGGGACAGACAGAGACGTCAGCGGCACACGGAGGACAAAGACGTACCGCCAGCCGTGAACACAACTCACCGTGAGGGTGTTCAGCAGCTTCCGTGGAGTCACCTGGAAACGTGGAGAACCCAGAGACAAAGTTAGACGTCTGCTGGTAAATGTGAGCTGCGCTGATGCTGAACCGTGTTCTGGTCCGATTACCCGGGACTTGGTGGTGGTGCTGGTCCGGTCTGCGCTGCTGCTGCTGCCTGCGGTATGAGACTGAACACAACACAGTCCTGTAAACGAGGCCTGGGACGGAAACAGTTTTACTGGACCAAATATTGTCCCACATATTACTGACGATAAACATAACTGTCGACTTTACTGACACCAAAATAACCACTTATGTCATAATAATGCAAGTTCATCCTGTCAAATGCAATAATTACACTTTATTTCACACTGGAACGTCCAGAACCAGAACTTTTAAATATCCTAAATAAACGTTGAAAAAGGACTGAGTCTCTGTTAGAAGAATTGCACCAGAAACCAACAAACCAGACCGTTTCTCCAAAACTGTAAATGCAACAAACGGCCCGTCTGGTCATTTTCTGTCCCGTTTATCCAGCTCAGGGTTCTAGCTTTTTTGTGTTGATGGTTCAACCTCACGTTCTAGCTTTTTTGTGTTGATGGTTCCACCTCGCGTTCTAGCTTTTTTGTGTTGATGGTTCCACCTCGTGTTCTAGCTTTTTTGTGTTGATGGTTCAACCTCACGTTCTAGCTTTTTTGTGTTGATGGTTCCACCTCGCGTTCTAGCTTTTTTGTGTTGATGGTTCCACCTCGTGTTCTAGCTTTTCTGTGTCGATGGTTCCACCTCGCATTCTATTTTTTTCTGTGTCGATGGTTCCACCTCGTGTTCTAGCTTTTTTGTGTTGATGGTTCCACCTCGTGTTCTAGCTTTTATGTGTTGATGGTTCAACCTCACGTTCTAGCTTTTTTGTGTTGATGGTTCAACCTCACGTTCTACCTTTTTTGTGTTGATGGTTCCACCTCATGTTCTAGCTTTTTTGTGATGATGGTTCCACCTCACGTTCTAGCTTTTTTGTGTTGATGGTTCCACCTCACGTTCTAGCTTTTTTGTGTTGATGGTTCCACCTCACGTTCTAGCTTTTTTGTGTTGATGGTTCCACCTCGCGTTCTAGCTTTTTTGTGTTGATGGTTCCACCTCGCGTTCTAGCTTTTTTGTGTTGATGGTTCCACCTCATGTTCTAGCTTTTTTGTGTTGATGGTTCCACCTCGTGTTCTAGCTTTTTTGTGTTGATGGTTCCACCTCGCGTTCTAGCTTTTCTGTGTTGATGGTTCCACCTCGTGTTCTAGCTTTTCTGTGTCGATGGTTCCACCTCGCGTTCTAGCTTTTTTGTGTTGATGGTTCCACCTCGTGTTCTAGCTTTTCTGTGTTGATGGTTCCACCTCGCGTTCTAGCTTTTTTGTGTTGATGGTTCCACCTCGTGTTCTAGCTTTTCTGTGTCGATGGTTCCACCTCACGTTCTATTTTTTGTGTTGATGGTTCCACCTCGTGTTCTAGCTTTTCTGTGTCGATGGTTCCACCTCGTCTTCTATTTTTTCTGTGTTGATGGTTCCACCTCGTGTTCTAGCTTTTCTGTGTCGATGGTTCCACCTCGCGTTCTAGCTTTTCTGTGTTGGTGGTTCCACCTCGTGTTGTAGCTTTTCTGTGTTTATGGTTCCACCTTATGTTCTATTTTTTCTGTTGATGGTTCCACCTCGTGTTGTAGCTTTTCTGTGTTTATGGTTCCACCTTGTGTTCTATTTTTTCTGTTGATGGTTCCACCTCGTGTTTTAGCTTTTCTGTGTCGATGGTTCCACCTCGCGTTCTATTTTTTATGTGTTAATGGTTCCACCTCGTGTTCTAGCTTTTCTGTGTCGATGGTTCCACCTCGCGTTCTAGCTTTTCTGTGTCGATGGTTCCACTTTGTGTTCCTGCTTTTCTGTGTTGACGGTTCCACCTCACGTTGTAGCTTTTCTGTGTTGATGGTTCCACCTCGCGTTATAGCTTTTCTGTGTTGATGGTTCCACCTCGCGGTGTAGCTTTTCTGTGTTGATGGTTCCACCTCGCGTTCTAGCTTTTCTGTTTTGATGGTTCCAACTTGCGTTCTATTTTTTCTGTGTTGATGGTTCCACCTTGTGTTCCTGCTTTTCTGTGTTGATGGTTCCACCTGGCGTTCTAGCTTTTCTGTGTTGATGGTTCCACCTCGTGCTCTAGCTTTTCTGTGACGATGGTTCCACCTGGCGTTCTAGCTTTTTTGTGTTGATGGTTCCACCTCGTGTTCTAGCTTTTCTGTGTTGATGGTTCCACCTCACGTTCTAGCTTTTCTGTGTTGGTGGTTCCACCTCGTGTTGTAGCTTTTCTGTGTTGATGGTTCCACCTTGTGTTCTATTTTTTCTGTGTCGATGGTTCCACCTCGTGTTCGAGCTTTTCTGTGTCGATGGTTCCACCTCGCGTTTTAGCTTTTCTGTGTTGATGGTTCCACCTCACGTTCTAGCTTTTCTTTTGATGGTTCCACCTCGTGTTCTAGCTTTTCTGTGTCGATTGTTCCACCTCGCGTTCTATTTTTTATGTGTCGATGGTTCCACCTCGCGTTCTAGCTTTTGTTTTGATGGTTCCACCTCGTGTTCTTGCTTTCCTGTGTTGATGGTTCCACCTCGTGTTCTATCTTTTCTGTGTTGATGGTTCCACCTCGTGTTCTATCTTTTCTGTGTTGATGGTTCCACCTTGCGTTCTAGCTTTTCTGTGTCAATGGTTCCACCTCGTGTTGTAGCTTTTCTGTGTTGATGGTTCCACCTCGCGTTCTAGCTTTTCTGTGGCGATGGTTCCACCTCGTGTTGTAGCTTTTCTGTGTTGATGGTTCCACCTTGCGTCCTATCTTTTCTGTGTCGATGGTTCCACCTCGTGTTCCTGCTTTTCTGTGTTGATGGTTCCACCTCGTGTTCTAGCTTTTCTGTGTTGATGGTTCCACCTCACGTTCTAGCTTTTCTGTGTTGGTGGTTCCACCTCGTGTTGTAGCTTTTCTGTGTTGATGGTTCCACCTTGTGTTCTATTTTTTCTGTGTCGATGGTTCCACCTCGTGTTCGAGCTTTTCTGTGTTGATGGTTCCACCTCACGTTCTAGCTTTTCTTTTGATGGTTCCACCTCGTGTTCTAGCTTTTCTGTGTCGATTGTTCCACCTCGCGTTCTATTTTTTATGTGTCGATGGTTCCACCTCGCGTTCTAGCTTTTGTTTTGATGGTTCCACCTCGTGTTCTTGCTTTCCTGTGTTGATGGTTCCACCTCGTGTTCTATCTTTTCTGTGTTGATGGTTCCACCTCGTGTTCTATCTTTTCTGTGTTGATGGTTCCACCTTGTGTTCTAGCTTTTCTGTGTCAATGGTTCCACCTCGTGTTGTAGCTTTTCTGTGTTGATGGTTCCACCTCGCGTTCTAGCTTTTCTGTGGCGATGGTTCCACCTCGTGTTGTAGCTTTTCTGTGTTGATGGTTCCACCTTGCGTCCTATCTTTTCTGTGTCGATGGTTCCACCTCGTGTTCCTGCTTTTCTGTGTTGATGGTTCCACCTCGTGTTCTTGCTTTCCTGTGTTGATGGTTCCACCTCGTGTTCTATCTTTTCTGTGTTGATGGTTCCACCTCGTGTTCTATCTTTTCTGTGTTGATGGTTCCACCTTGCGTTCTAGCTTTTCTGTGTCAATGGTTCCACCTCGTGTTGTAGCTTTTCTGTGTTGATGGTTCCACCTCGCGTTCTAGCTTTTCTGTGGCGATGGTTCCACCTCGTGTTGTAGCTTTTCTGTGTTGATGGTTCCACCTTGCGTCCTATCTTTTCTGTGTCGATGGTTCCACCTCGTGTTCCTGCTTTTCTGTGTTGATGGTTCCACCTCGTGTTCTAGCTTTTCTGTGTTGATGGTTCCACCTCGTGTTCTATCTTTTCAGTGTTGATGGTTCCACCTCGCATTCTAGCTTTTCTGTGTCGATGGTTCCACCTCGTGTTCTAGCTTTTCTGTGTTGATGGTTCCACCTGGTGTTATATCTTTTCAGTGTTGATGGTTCCACCTCGCGTTCTATTCTGTGTCGATGGTTCCACCTCGGGTTCTAGCTTTTCTGTGTTGATGGTTCCACCTCGCGTTCTATTTTTTCTTTGTCAATGGTTCCACCTCGTGTTCTAGCTTTTCTGTGTTGATGGTTTCACCTTGCGTTCTAGCTTTTCTGTGTTGATGGTTCCACCTCACGTTGTAGCTTTTCTGTGTTGATGGTTCCACCTCGCGTTATAGCTTTTCTGTGTTGATGGTTCCCACCTCGCGGTGTAGCTTTTGTGTGTTGATGGTTCCACCTTGCGTTCTCTCTTTTCTGTGTCGATGGTTCCACCTTGTGTTCCTGCTTTTCTGTGTTGATGGTTCCACCTTGCGGTCTCTTTTTTCTGTGTTGATGGTTCCACCTCGTGTTCTAGCTTTTCTGTGTTGATGGTTCCACCTCGCGTTATAGCTTTTCTGTTTTGATGGTTCCAACTTGCGTTCTATTTTTTCTGTGTTGATGGTTCCACCTCGCGTTCTATCTTTTCTGTGTCGATGGTTCCACCTTGTGTTCCTGATTTTCTGTGTTGATGGTTCCGCCTGGCGTTCTAGCTTTTCTGTGTTGATGGTTCCACCTTGTGTTCTTGCTTCCCTTTGTTGATGGTTCCACCTCGTGTTCTTGCTTTTCTGTGTTGATGGTTCCACCTTGCGTTCTTGCTTTCCTGTGTTGATGGTTCCACCTCGTGTTCTTGCTTTTCTGTGTTGATGGTTACACCTCGTGTTCTTGCTTTTCTGTGTTGATGGTTCCACCTCGTGTTCTAGCTTTTCTGTGACGATGGTTCCACCTGGCGTTCTTGCTTTTTTGTGTTGATGGTTCCACCTCGTGTTCTAGCTTTTCTGTGTTGATGGTTCCACCTCACGTTCTATTTTTTGTGTTGATGGTTCCACTTCGTGTTCTAGCTTTTCTGTGTCGATGGTTCCACCTCGTGTTCTATTTTTTCTGTGTTGATGGTTCCACCTCGTGTTCTAGCTTTTCTATGTCGATGGTTCCACCTCGCGTTCTAGCTTTTCTGTGTTGGTGGTTCCACCTCGTGTTGTAGCTTTTCTGTGTCGATGGTTCCACCTCGTGTTCGAGCTTTTCTGTGTCGATGGTTCCACCTCGTGTTCTAGCTTTTCTGTGTCGATGGTTCCACCTCGTGTTCTAGCTTTTCTGTGTCGATGGTTCCACCTCATGTTCTATTTTTTCTGTGTTGATGGTTCCACCTCGTGTTCTAGCTTTTCTGTGTCGATGGTTCCACCTCGCGTTCTAGCTTTTCTGTGTCGATGGTTCCACCTCGCGTTCTATTTTTTCTGTTGATGGTTCCACCTCGTGTTCTAACTTTTCTGTGTCGATGGTTCCACCTCGCGTTCTAGCTTTTCTGTGTTGATGGTTCCACCTCGCGTTCTAACTTTTCTGTTGATGGTTCTACCTCGTGTTCTAGCTTTTCTGTGTCGATGGTTCCACCTCGCGTTCTATTTATGTGTCGATGGTTCCACCTCGTGTTCTAGCTTTTCTGTGTTGATGGTTCCACCTCGTGTTTTATCTTTTCATTGTTGATGGTTCCACCTCGCATTCTAGCTTTTCTGTGTCGATGGTTCCACCTCGTGTTCTATCTTTTCATTGTTGATGGTTCCACCTCGCGTTCTATCTTTTCTGTGTCGATGGTTCCACCTCGGGTTCTAGCTTTTCTGTGTTGATGGTTCCACCTCGCGTTCTATTTTTTTTCTGTGTCAATGGTTCCACCTCGTGTTCTAGCTTTTGTGTTCATGGTTCCACCTTGCGTTGTAGCTTTTCTGTGTTGATGGTTCCACCTCGCGTTGTAGCTTTTCTGTGTTGATGGTTCCACCTTGCGTTCTATCTTTTCTGTGTCGATGGTTCCACCTCGTGTTCCTGCTTTTCTGTGTTGATGGTTCCACCTCGTGTCCTAGCTTTTCTGTGTTGATGGTTCCACCTCGTGTTCTAGCTTTTCTGTGTTTATGGTTCCACCTTGTGTTCTATTCTTTCTGTTGATGGTTCCACCTCGTGTTGTAGCTTTTCTGTGTTTATGGTTCCACCTTGTGTTCTATTTTTTCTGTTGATGGTTCCACCTCGTGTTCTAGCTTTTCTGTGTCGATGGTTCCACCTCGCGTTCTATTTTTTTCTGTGTTGATGGTTCCACCTCGTGTTCTAGCTTTTCTGTGTCGATGGTTCCACCTCGTGTTGTAGCTTTTCTGTGTTTATGGTTCCACCTTGTGTTCTATTTTTTCTGTTGATGGTTCCACCTCGTGTTGAAGCTTTTCTGTGTTTATGGTTCCACCTTGTGTTCTATTTTTTGTGTTGATGGTTCCACCTCGCGTTCTAGCTTTTTTGTGTTGATGGTTCCACCTCGTGTTCTAGCTTTTCTGTTTCGATGGTTCCACCTCACGTTCTATTTTTTGTGTCGATGGTTCCACTTCGTGTTCTAGCTTTTCTGTATCGATGGTTCCACCTCGTGTTCTATTTTTTCTGTGTTGATGGTTCCACCTCGTGTTCTAGCTTTTCTGTGTCGATGGTTTCACCTCGCGTTCTAGCTTTTCTGTGTTGGTGGTTCCACCTCGTCTTGTAGCTTTTCTGTGTTGATGGTTCCACCTTGTGTTCTATTTTTTCTGTGTCGATGGTTCCACCTCGTGTTCGAGCTTTTCTGTGTCGATGGTTCCACCTCGTGTTCTATTTTTTCTGTGTTGATGGTTCCACCTCGTGTTCTAGCTTTTCTGTGTCGATGGTTCCACCTGGTGTTCTAGCTTTTCTGTTTTGATGGTTCCAACTTGCGTTCTATTTTTTCTGTGTTGATGGTTCCACCTCGCGTTCTATCTTTTCTGTGTAGATGGTTCCACCTCACGTTCTATTTTTTGTGTTGATGGTTCGACTTCGTGTTCTAGCTTTTCTGCGTCGATGGTTCCACCTCGTGTTCTATTTTTTCTGTGTCGATGGTTCCACCTCGCGTTCTAGCTTTTCTGTGTTGGTGGTTCCACCTCGTGTTGTAGCTTTTCTGTGTTGATGGTTCAACCTTGTGTTCTATTTTTTCTGTGTCGATGGTTCCACCTCGTGTTCGAGCTTTTCTGTGTCGATGGTTCCACCTCGCGTTGTAGCTTTTCTGTGTCGATGGTTCCACCTCATGTTCTAGCTTTTCTGTGTCGATGGTTCCACCTCATGTTCTATTTTTTCTGTGTTGATGGTTCCACCTCGTGTTCTAGCTTTTTCTGTGTCGATGGTTCCACCTCGCGTTCTAGCTTTGCTGTGTCGATGGTTCCACCTCGTGTTCTATTTTTTCTGTGTTGATGGTTCCACCTCGTGTTCTAGCTTTTCTGTGTCGATGGTTCCACCTCGCGTTCTAGCTTTTCTGTGTTGATGGTTCCACCTCGCGTTCTATTTTTTCTTGTTGATGGTTCCACCTCGTGTTCTAACTTTTCTGTGTCGATGGTTCCACCTCGCGTTCTATTTTTTATGTGTTGATGGTTCCACCTTGCGTTCTAGCTTTTGTGTTGATGGTTCCACCTCGTGTTCTAGCTTTTCTGTGTTGATGGTTCCACCTCGTGTTCTAGCTTTTCTGTGTTGATGGTTCCACCTCGTGTTCTAGCTTTTCTGTGTTGATGGTTCCACCTTGCGTTCTAGCTTTTCTGTGTCAATGGTTCCACCTCGTGTTGTAGCTTTTCTGTGTTGATGGTTCCACCTCGCGTTCTAGCTTTTCTGTGGCGATGGTTCCACCTCGTGTTTTATCTTTTCAGTGTTGATGGTTCCACCTCGCATTCTAGCTTTTCTGTGTCGATGGTTCCACCTCGTGTTCTATCTTTTCATTGTTGATGGTTCCACCTCGCGTTCTATCTTTTCTGTGTCGATGGTTCCACCTCGGGTTCTAGCTTTTCTGTGTTGATGGTTCCACCTCGCGTTCTATTTTTTCTGTGTCAATGGTTCCACCTCGTGTTCTAGCTTTTGTGTTCATGGTTCCACCTTGCGTTGTAGCTTTTCTGTGTTGATGGTTCCACCTCGCGTTGTAGCTTTTGTGTGTTGATGGTTCCACCTTGCGTTCTATCTTTTCTGTGTCGATGGTTCCACCTCGTGTTCCTGCTTTTCTGTGTTGATGGTTCCACCTCACGTTGTAGCTTTTCTGTGTTGATGGTTCCACCTCGCGTTATAGCTTTTCTGTGTTGGTTCCACCTCGCGGTGTAGCTTTTGTGTGTTGATGGTTCCACCTTGCGTTCTATCTTTTCTGTGTCGATGGTTCCACCTCGTGTTCCTGCTTTTCTGCGTTGATGGTTCCACCTTGCGTTCTATCTTTTCTGTGTTGATGGTTCCACCTCGTGTTCTAGCTTTTCTGTGTTGATGGTTCCACCTCGCGTTCTAGCTTTTCTGTTTGGATGGTTCCACCTCGTGTTCTAGCTTTTCTGTGTTTATGGTTCCACCTTGTGTTCTATTCTTTCTGTTGATGGTTCCACCTCGTGTTGTAGCTTTTCTGTGTTTATGGTTCCACCTTGTGTTCTATTTTTTCTGTTGATGGTTCCACCTCGTGTTCTAGCTTTTCTGTGTCGATGGTTCCACCTCGCGTTCTATTTTTTCTGTGTTGATGGTTCCACCTCGTGTTCTAGCTTTTCTGTGTCGATGGTTCCACCTCGTGTTGTAGCTTTTCTGTGTTTATGGTTCCACCTTGTGTTCTATTTTTTTCTGTTGATGGTTCCACCTCGTGTTGAAGCTTTTCTGTGTTTATGGTTCCACCTTGTGTTCTATTTTTTTGTGTTGATGGTTCCACCTCGCGTTCTAGCTTTTTTGTGTTGATGGTTCCACCTCGTGTTCTAGCTTTTCTGTGTCGATGGTTCCACCTCACGTTCTATTTTTTGTGTCGATGGTTCCACTTCGTGTTCTAGCTTTTCTGTATCGATGGTTCCACCTCGTGTTCTATTTTTTCTGTGTTGATGGTTCCACCTCGTGTTCTAGCTTTTCTGTGTCGATGGTTCCACCTCGCGTTCTAGCTTTTTTGTGTTGGTGGTTCCACCTCGTCTTGTAGCTTTTCTGTGTTGATGGTTCCACCTTGTGTTCTATTTTTTCTGTGTCGATGGTTCCACCTTGTGTTCGAGCTTTTCTGTGTCGATGGTTCCACCTCGTGTTCTATTTTTTCTGTGTTGATGGTTCCACCTCGTGTTCTAGCTTTTCTGTGTCGATGGTTCCACCTCGTGTTCTAGCTTTTCTGTTTTGATGGTTCCAACTTGCGTTCTATTTTTTCTGTGTTGATGGTTCCACCTCGCGTTCTATCTTTTCTGTGTTGATGGTTCCACCTCACGTTCTATTTTTTGTGTTGATGGTTCGACTTCGTGTTCTAGCTTTTCTGCGTCGATGGTTCCACCTCGTGTTCTATTTTTTCTGTGTCGATGGTTCCACCTCGCGTTCTAGCTTTTCTGTGTTGGTGGTTCCACCTCGTGTTGTAGCTTTTCTGTGTTGATGGTTCCACCTTGTGTTCTATTTTTTCTGTGTCGATGGTTCCACCTCGTGTTCGAGCTTTTCTGTGTCGATGGTTCCACCTCGCGTTGTAGCTTTTCTGTGTCGATGGTTCCACCTCATGTTCTAGCTTTTCTGTGTCGATGGTTCCACCTCATGTTCTATTTTTTCTGTGTTGATGGTTCCACCTCGTGTTCTAGCTTTTCTGTGTCGATGGTTCCACCTCGCGTTCTAGCTTTGCTGTGTCGATGGTTCCACCTCGTGTTCTATTTTTTCTGTGTCGATGGTTCCACCTCGTGTTCTAGCTTTTCTGTGTCGATGGTTCCACCTCGCGTTCTATTTTTTATGTGTTGATGGTTCCACCTTGCGTTCTAGCTTTTGTGTTGATGGTTCCACCTCGTGTTCTAGCTTTTCTGTGTTGATGGTTCCACCTCGTGTTCTAGCTTTTCTGTGTTGATGGTTCCACCTCGTGTTCTATCTTTTCTGTGTTGATGGTTCCACCTTGCGTTCTAGCTTTTCTGTGTCAATGGTTCCACCTCGTGTTGTAGCTTTTCTGTGTTGATGGTTCCACCTCGCGTTCTAGCTTTTCTGTGGCGATGGTTCCACCTCGTGTTGTAGCTTTTCTGTGTTGATGGTTCCACCTTGCGTTCTATCTTTTCTGTGTCGATGGTTCCACCTCGTGTTCCTGCTTTTCTGTGTTGATGGTTCCACCTCGTGTTCTAGCTTTTCTGTGTTGATGGTTCCACCTCGTGTTCTATCTTTTCAGTGTTGATGGTTCCACCTCGCATTCTAGCTTTTCTGTGTCGATGGTTCCACCTCGTGTTCTAGCTTTTCTGTGTTGATGGTTCCACCTGGTGTTCTAGCTTTTCTGTGTTGATGGTTCCACCTGGTGTTCTATCTTTTCAGTGTTGATGGTTCCACCTGGTGTTCTATCTTTTCAGTGTTGATGGTTCCACCTCGCGTTCTATCTTTTCTGTGTCGATGGTTCCACCTCGGGTTCTAGCTTTTCTGTGTTGATGGTTCCACCTCGCGTTCTATTTTTTTCTGTGTCAATGGTTCCACCTCGTGTTCTAGCTTTTCTGTGTTGATGGTTCCACCTTGCGTTGTAGCTTTTCTGTGTTGATGGTTCCACCTCGCGTTGTAGCTTTTCTGTGTTGATGGTTCCACCTTGCGTTCTATCTTTTCTGTGTCGATGGTTCCACCTCGTGTTCCTGCTTTTCTGTGTTGATGGTTCCACCTCACGTTGTAGCTTTTCTGTGTTGATGGTTCCACCTCGCGTTATAGCTTTTCTGTGTTGGTTCCACCTCGCGGTGTAGCTTTTGTGTGTTGATGGTTCCACCTTGCGTTCTATCTTTTCTGTGTCGATGGTTCCACCTCGTGTTCCTGCTTTTCTGTGTTGATGGTTCCACCTTGCGTTCTATCTTTTCTGTGTTGATGGTTCCACCTCGTGTTCTAGCTTTTCTGTGTTGATGGTTCCACCTCGCGTTCTAGCTTTTCTGTTTTGATGGTTCCACCTCGTGTTCTAGCTTTTCTGTGTTTATGGTTCCACCTTGTGTTCTATTCTTTCTGTTGATGGTTCCACCTCGTGTTGTAGCTTTTCTGTGTTTATGGTTCCACCTTGTGTTCTTGCTTCCCTTTGTTGATGGTTCCACCTCGTGTTCTTGCTTTTCTGTGTTGATGGTTCCACCTTGCGTTCTTGCTTTTCTGTGTTGATGGTTCCACCTCGTGTTCTTGCTTTTCTGTGTTGATGGTCCCGCCTCGTGTTCTTGCTTTTCTGTGTTGATGGTTCCACCTCGCGTTCTTGCTTTCCTGTGTTGATGGTTCCACCTCGTGTTCTTGCTTTTCTGTGTTGATGGTTCCACCTCGTGTTCTTGCTTTTCTGTGTTGATGGTTCCACCTCGTGTTCTTGCTTTTCTGTGTTAATGGTTCCACCTCGTGTTCTTGCTTTTCTGTGTTAATGGTTCCACCTCGCTCGTTGAGCTTGAGGCTGGAATAGATGATCTCACTCCCTTCATAAATTTGACTAAGCCATAAACTCGGCTCGGTGCAGAGACGATGCTCAGAGTGAACCCTCATGTCATCCAGCGTGTTTAGAGGAGAGATGCACGCATGCACATGGCGATATATCGAGGCCGGGGAAGTTATTGATGTCATTTTCATTTATCGTGTGATAAACTAATTTATTGATTATTGTCCCAGGCCTGCTGTAAACATCTACAGAAGCTACGAGAAGAGCTTCATGCCTCTTGGGTAGGTCTGCATGACTTTGACAAAAAACCTAATTGCAATTTTTCTGACAAATGTTGCGTTTCGATTTGCTATTTTCACATTTAATACTTTTAAAAGCATAAAACAAATTGTCGATGAAATAAGTCATTACTTTTACAACAATAACCTACTTTAAAAACTATTAATGTGGCCAGCATCCTCTCCTGCTTCTGTCCGATGCTGAACCTGAGACTCTAATAAAAACCACACAGTGATTGAGTTTGATCAGTGTTTTGTGATTATTACAAAAGTGAATAATTATAGTTACTTTTTGGGGAAGGAATTAGCAACAGCGTTTAAGATGGAGTTTCAGCTTTGTAAAAATAATGACAGGGAAAAGTAATAATTCTGTTACTTTTTAATATTCCCATTGGCTTAACTTTAATCTCTGTGTTGAATTATTCCTGATAGAAGTGAATATCAGATCTCACTAACGAATGAAACAGAAACTTAACAGAATAAACAGAATGTTGGACAGTTGGACTGATGGACGTCTGAGAGGAGCTTCAGGTCTCCCGGCTTCCAGCCGACATGCAGAAACAGGTAGGTTCAATGAACATTTCACCTTGTTCATGTCTTTCATCTCCGAGAGAAAACTCACGTTTGAGATCCCAGTTAATAATTCTTCACGTTTTCTCGAGTCACCGTTGCTGCGTCTCTAGAGTGTGTGTGTGTGTGTGTGCGCACGCGCGCAGACCTGTGATCAGCTGCGCGGTGCGCACGTTGAGACGTGCTTACTAACAGTTCATCTTCATCAGCCATCGTCATCACTTGTTTGTGGCTGTTTTATTAAATGGATTCATACGCGTGCGTGTATGTCAGGTTTGTGACGCCGCCACCACCGCTGCCCTGCACTTTGCAGAGGCTCCAAACGAACATCTTCCAACCTGCAGTGCAGCTGGTCTGAACAGTGATCATATGAGGACAGGACTCGGGAGTGCATGACGAGTGTCCAGGTGTAACCGGATCACTCCGCCTCCTCTAGTGCCATTTCTTTAAACGCCACTATTCCGTCACTGTTACCAGCTGCTCCTCTCCGTAACCGAAGTTCCTTCATCCATTTAATGTAGATAATCAGTCACCATTAAAAACATGTCACTCACAGTGCAACGTGAGGTACACGTGCAGTGTTTTTTGTTAGTTGCCGACTGCAGCGGTGCAACACGCTTTAGGTCTGCAACACGCTGCAGCAGTGCAACAAGCTGCAGTCGTGCAAAAAGCCTCAGGTCTGCAACACGCTGCAGCAGTGCAACACGGTTCAGCATTGCAACAAGTTTCAGGTCTGGGACAGGCTGCAGCAGTGCAACAAGCTTCAGCATTGAGACACGCTGTAGCGTGGTCAAGGCCTGAAATTCACTGCGGGAATCGTGCATAATATCAAATCTCGCAAATCTCACTCTTATAAATCGGGAAATTCACGCTTACAACTGCAGCAACGTAATGTGCAGTGAACGTTTGTATTGGATCCATGAAATAATGTAGCATAAAGGGCTCAACACACTTGAGGACGTTGCTCGTGCAACAAGCCTCAGGTCTGCAACACGCTGCAGTCGTGCAACACGCTGCAGCAGTGCAACAAGCCTAAGGTCTGCAACACGCTGCAGCGGTGCAACACGCTTCAGGTCTGCAACACGCTGCAGCAGTGCAACACGCTTCAGGTCTGCAACACGCTGCAGCAGTGCAACACGCTTCAGGTCTGCAACACGCTGCAGCAGTGCAACACGCTTCAGGTCTGCAACACACTGCAGCGGTGCAACACGCTTCAGGTCTGGGACACGCTGCAGCAGTGCAACACGCTTCAGGTCTGGGACACGCTGCAGCAGTGCAACACGCTTCAGGTCTGCAACACGCTGCAGCAGTGCAACACGCTTCAGGTCTGCAACACACTGCAGCAGTGCAACACGCTTCAGGTCTGCAACACGCTGCAGCAGTGCAACACGCTGCAGCAGTGCAACGCGCTTAAGGTCTGCAACACGCTGCAGCGGTGCAACACGCTTCAGGCCTGCAACACGCTTCAGGTCTGCAACACGCTGCAGCAGTGCAACACGCTGCAGCAGTGCAACAAGCCTCAGGTCTGCAACACGCTGCAGCAGTGCAACACACTGCAGCAGTGCAACATGCTTCAGGTCTGCAACACGCTGCAGCACTGCAACACGCTTCAGGTCTGGGACACGCTGCAGCAGTGCAACACGCTGCAGCAGTGCAACACACTGCAGCAGTGCAACAAGCCTCAGGTCTGCAACACGCTGCAGCACTGCAACACGCTTCAGGTCTGGGACACGCTGCAGCAGTGCAACACGCTGCAGCAGTGCAACAAGCCTCAGGTCTGCAACACACTGCAGCAGTGCAACACACTGCAGCAGTGCAACATGCTTCAGGTCTGCAACACGCTGCAGCACTGCAACACGCTTCAGGTCTGGGACACGCTGCAGCAGTGCAACACGCATCAGGTCTGCAACACACTGCAGCAGTGCAACAAGCCTCAGGTCTGCAACACGCTGCAGCACTGCAACACGCTTCAGGTCTGGGACACGCTGCAGCAGTGCAACACGCTTCAGGTCTGGGACACGCTGCAGCAGTGCAACACGCTTCAGGTCTGGGACACGCTGCAGCAGTGCAACACGCTTCAGGTCTGGGACACGCTGCAGCAGTGCAACACGCTTCAGGTCTGCAACACGCTGCAGTCGTGCAACACGCTGCAGCAGTGCAACAAGCCTAAGGTCTGCAACACGCTGCAGCGGTGCAACACGCTTCAGGTCTGCAACACGCTGCAGCAGTGCAAAAAGCCTTAGGTCTGCAACACGCTGCAGCAGTGCAACACGCTTCAGGTCTGGGAAACGCTGCAGCAGTGCAACACGCTTCAGGTCTGGGAAACGCTGCAGCAGTGCAACACGCTTCAGGTCTGGGAAACGCTGCAGCAGTGCAACACGCTTCAGGTCTGGGAAACGCTGCAGTCGTGCAACACGCTTCAGGTTCGCAACACGCTGCAGTGGTGCAACAAGTTTCAGGTCAGCAACACGCTGCAGTGATGCAACACGCTGCAGTCGTGCAACAAGCCTCAGGTCTGCAACACGCTACAGCAGTGCAACACGCTGCAGAGGTGCAACACGCTTCAGGTCTGCAACACGCTGCAGCACTGCAACACGCTTCAGGTCTGCAACACGCTGCAGCAGTGCAACAAGCCTCAGGTCTGCAACACGCTGCAGCAGTGCAACACACTGCAGCAGTGCAACAAGCCTCAGGTCTGCAACACGCTGCAGCACTGCAACACGCTTCAGGTCTGGGACACGCTGCAGCAGTGCAACACGCTTCAGGTCTGGGACACGCTGCAGCAGTGCAACACGCTTCAGGTCTGGGACACGCTGCAGCAGTGCAACACGCTTCAGGTCTGCAACACGCTGCAGTCGTGCAACACGCTGCAGCAGTGCAACAAGCCTAAGGTCTGCAACACGCTGCAGCGGTGCAACACGCTTCAGGTCTGCAACACGCTGCAGCAGTGCAAAAAGCCTTAGGTCTGCAACACACTGCAGCAGTGCAACACGCTTCAGGTCTGCAACACGCTGCAGCAGTGCAACAAGCCTCAGGTCTGCAACACGCTGCAGCAGTGCAACACACTGCAGCAGTGCAACAAGCCTCAGGTCTGCAACACGCTGCAGCACTGCAACACGCTTCAGGTCTGGGACACGCTGCAGCAGTGCAACACGCTTCAGGTCTGGGACACGCTGCAGCAGTGCAACACGCTTCAGGTCTGGGACACGCTGCAGCAGTGCAACACGCTTCAGGTCTGCAACACGCTGCAGTCGTGCAACACGCTGCAGCAGTGCAACAAGCCTAAGGTCTGCAACACGCTGCAGCGGTGCAACACGCTTCAGGTCTGCAACACGCTGCAGCAGTGCAAAAAGCCTTAGGTCTGCAACACACTGCAGCAGTGCAACACGCTTCAGGTCTGCAACACACTGCAGTCGTGCAACACGCTGCAGCGGTGCAACACGCTTCAGGTCTGCAACACGCTGCAGCAGTGCAAAAAGCCTTAGGTCTGCAACACGCTTCAGGTCTGGGAAACGCTGCAGCAGTGCAACACGCTTCAGGTCTGGGAAACGCTGCAGTCGTGCAACACGCTTCAGGTTCGCAACACGCTGCAGTGGTGCAACAAGTTTCAGGTCAGCAACACGCTGCAGTGATGCAACACGCTGCAGTCGTGCAACAAGCCTCAGGTCTGCAACACGCTACAGCAGTGCAACACGCTGCAGAGGTGCAACACGCTTCAGGTCTGCAACACGCTGCAGCACTGCAACACGCTTCAGGTCTGCAACACGCTGCAGCAGTGCAACATGCTTCAGGTCTGCAACACGCTTCAGGTCTGGGAAACGCTGCAGCAGTGCAACAAGCCTCAGGTCTGCAACACGCTTCAGGTCTGGGAAACGCTGCAGCAGTGCAACACGCTTCAGGTTCGCAACACGCTGCAGTCGTGCAACACGCTGCAGCAGTGCAACACGCTTCAGGTCTGCAACACACTGCAGCAGTGCAACACGCTTCAGGTCTGCAACACGCTGCAGCAGTGCAACACGCTGCAGCAGTGCAACACGCTTCAGGTCTGGGACACGCTGCAGCAGTGCAACACGCTTCAGGTCTGGGACACGCTGCAGCAGTGCAATACGCTGCAGCAGTGCAACAAGCCTCAGGTCTGCAACACGCTGCAGCAGTGCAACACGCTTCAGGTCTGGGACACGCTGCAGCAGTGCAACACGCTTCAGGTTCGCAACACGCTGCAGTGGTGCAACAAGTTTCAGGTCTGGGAAACGCTGCAGTGATGCAACACGCTGCAGTCGTGCAACAAGCCTCAGGTCTGCAACACGCTACAGCAGTGCAACACCCTGCAGAGGTGCAACACGTTTCAGGTCTGCAACACGCTGCAGCACTGCAACACGCTTCAGGTCTGCAACACGCTGCAGCAGTGCAACATGCTTCAGGTCTGCAACACGCTTCAGGTCTGGGAAACGCTGCAGCAGTGCAACAAGCCTCAGGTCTGCAACACGCTTCAGGTCTGGGAAACGCTGCAGCAGTGCAACACGCTTCAGGTTCGCAACACGCTGCAGTCGTGCAACACGCTGCAGCAGTGCAACACGCTTCAGGTCTGCAACACACTGCAGCAGTGCAACACGCTTCAGGTCTGCAACACGCTGCAGCAGTGCAACACGCTGCAGCAGTGCAACACGCTTCAGGTCTGGGACACGCTGCAGCAGTGCAACACGCTTCAGGTCTGGGACACGCTGCAGCAGTGCAACACGCTGCAGCAGTGCAACAAGCCTCAGGTCTGCAACACGCTGCAGCAGTGCAACACGCTTCAGGTCTGGGACACGCTGCAGCAGTGCAACACGCTTCAGGTCTGGGACACGCTGCAGCAGTGCAACACGCTTCAGGTCTGGGACACGCTGCAGCAGTGCAACACGCTGCAGCAGTGCAACAAGCCTCAGGTCTGCAACACGCTGCAGCAGTGCAACAAGCCTCAGGTCTGCAACACGCTGCAGCAGTGCAACAAGCCTCAGGTCTGCAACACGCTGCAGCAGTGCAACAAGCCTCAGGTCTGCAACACGCTGCAGCAGTGCAACACGCTTCAGGTCTGGGACACGCTGCAGCAGTGCAACACGCTGCAGCAGTGCAACAAGCCTCAGGTCTGCAACACGCTGCAGCAGTGCAACAAGCCTCAGGTCTGCAACACGCTGCAGCAGTGCAACAAGCCTCAGGTCTGCATCACGCTGCAGCAGTGCAACACGCTTCAGGTCTGGGACACGCTGCAGCAGTGCAACACGCTTCAGGTCTGGGACACGCTGCAGCAGTGCAACACGCTTCAGGTCTGCAACACGCTGCAGCAGTGCAACACGCTTCAGGTCTGCAACACGCTTCAGGTCTGGGACACGCTGCAGCAGTGCAACACGCTTCAGGTCTGGGACACGCTGCAGCAGTGCAACAAGCCTCAGGTCTGCAACACGCTGCAGCAGTGCAACACACTGCTGCAGTGCAACAAGCCTCAGGTCTGCAACACGCTGCAGCAGTGCAACACGCTTCAGGTCTGGGACACGCTGCAGCAGTGCAACACGCTTCAGGTCTGGGACACGCTGCAGCAGTGCAACATGCTTCAGGTCTGCAACACGCTGCAGCAGTGCAACAAGCCTCAGGTCTGCAACACGCTGCAGCAGTGCAACACGCTTCAGGTCTGGGACACGCTGCAGCAGTGCAACACGCTTCAGGTCTGGGACACGCTGCAGCAGTGCAACAAGCCTCAGGTCTGCAACACGCTTCAGGTCTGCAACACGCTGCAGCAGTGCAACAAGCCTCAGGTCTGCAACACGCTGCAGCGGTGCAACACGCTTCAGGTCTGCAACACGCCGCAGCAGTGCAACAAGCCTTAGGTCTGCAACACGCTGCAGCAGTGCAACACGCTTCAGGTCTGGGAAACGCTGCAGCAGTGCAACATGCTTCAGGTCTGGGAAACGCTGCAGCAGTGCAACACGCTTCAGGTCTGGGACACGCTGCAGCAGTGCAACACGCTGCAGCAGTGCAACAAGCTTCAGGTCTGGGACACGCTGCAGTCGTGCAACACGCTGCAGTGGTGCAACACGCTTCAGGTCTGGGACACGCTGCAGCAGTGCAACACGCTTCAGGTCTGGGGACACGCTGCAGCAGTGCAACACGCTGCAGCAGTGCAACAAGCTTCAGGTCTGGGACACGCTGCAGCAGTGCAACACGCTTCAGGCCTGCAACACGCTGCAGCAGTGCAACACGCTTCAGGTCTGCAACACGCTTCAGGTCTGGGACACGCTGCAGCAGTGCAACACGCTTCAGGTCTGGGACACGCTGCAGCAGTGCAACAAGCCTCAGGTCTGCAACACGCTGCAGCAGTGCAACACACTGCTGCAGTGCAACAAGCCTCAGGTCTGCAACACGCTGCAGCAGTGCAACACGCTTCAGGTCTGGGACACGCTGCAGCAGTGCAACACGCTGCAGCAGTGCAACAAGCCTCAGGTCTGCAACACGCTGCAGCAGTGCAACACGCTTCAGGTCTGGGACACGCTGCAGCAGTGCAACACGCTTCAGGTCTGGGACACGCTGCAGCAGTGCAACACGCTTCAGGTCTGGGACACGCTGCAGCAGTGCAACACGCTGCAGCAGTGCAACAAGCCTCAGGTCTGCAACACGCTGCAGCAGTGCAACAAGCCTCAGGTCTGCAACACGCTGCAGCAGTGCAACAAGCCTCAGGTCTGCAACACGCTGCAGCAGTGCAACAAGCCTCAGGTCTGCAACACGCTGCAGCAGTGCAACACGCTTCAGGTCTGGGACACGCTGCAGCAGTGCAACACGCTGCAGCAGTGCAACAAGCCTCAGGTCTGCAACACGCTGCAGCAGTGCAACAAGCCTCAGGTCTGCAACACGCTGCAGCAGTGCAACAAGCCTCAGGTCTGCATCACGCTGCAGCAGTGCAACACGCTTCAGGTCTGGGACACGCTGCAGCAGTGCAACACGCTTCAGGTCTGGGACACGCTGCAGCAGTGCAACACGCTTCAGGTCTGCAACACGCTGCAGCAGTGCAACACGCTTCAGGTCTGCAACACGCTTCAGGTCTGGGACACGCTGCAGCAGTGCAACACGCTTCAGGTCTGGGACACGCTGCAGCAGTGCAACAAGCCTCAGGTCTGCAACACGCTGCAGCAGTGCAACACACTGCTGCAGTGCAACAAGCCTCAGGTCTGCAACACGCTGCAGCAGTGCAACACGCTTCAGGTCTGGGACACGCTGCAGCAGTGCAACACGCTTCAGGTCTGGGACACGCTGCAGCAGTGCAACATGCTTCAGGTCTGCAACACGCTGCAGCAGTGCAACAAGCCTCAGGTCTGCAACACGCTGCAGCAGTGCAACACGCTTCAGGTCTGGGACACGCTGCAGCAGTGCAACACGCTTCAGGTCTGGGACACGCTGCAGCAGTGCAACAAGCCTCAGGTCTGCAACACGCTTCAGGTCTGCAACACGCTGCAGCAGTGCAACAAGCCTCAGGTCTGCAACACGCTGCAGCGGTGCAACACGCTTCAGGTCTGCAACACGCCGCAGCAGTGCAACAAGCCTTAGGTCTGCAACACGCTGCAGCAGTGCAACACGCTTCAGGTCTGGGAAACGCTGCAGCAGTGCAACATGCTTCAGGTCTGGGAAACGCTGCAGCAGTGCAACACGCTTCAGGTCTGGGACACGCTGCAGCAGTGCAACACGCTGCAGCAGTGCAACAAGCTTCAGGTCTGGGACACGCTGCAGTCGTGCAACACGCTGCAGTGGTGCAACACGCTTCAGGTCTGGGACACGCTGCAGCAGTGCAACACGCTTCAGGTCTGGGACACGCTGCAGCAGTGCAACACGCTGCAGCAGTGCAACAAGCTTCAGGTCTGGGACACGCTGCAGCAGTGCAACACGCTTCAGGCCTGCAACACGCTGCAGCAGTGCAACACGCTTCAGGTCTGCAACACGCTTCAGGTCTGGGACACGCTGCAGCAGTGCAACACGCTTCAGGTCTGGGACACGCTGCAGCAGTGCAACAAGCCTCAGGTCTGCAACACGCTGCAGCAGTGCAACACACTGCTGCAGTGCAACAAGCCTCAGGTCTGCAACACGCTGCAGCAGTGCAACACGCTTCAGGTCTGGGACACGCTGCAGCAGTGCAACACGCTTCAGGTCTGGGACACGCTGCAGCAGTGCAACATGCTTCAGGTCTGCAACACGCTGCAGCAGTGCAACAAGCCTCAGGTCTGCAACACGCTGCAGCAGTGCAACACGCTGCAGCAGTGCAACACGCTTCAGGTCTGGGACACGCTGCAGCAGTGCAACAAGCCTCAGGTCTGCAACACGCTGCAGCAGTGCAACAAGCCTCAGGTCTGCAACACGCTGCAGCAGTGCAACAAGCCTCAGGTCTGCAACACGCTGCAGCGGTGCAACACGCTTCAGGTCTGCAACACGCTGCAGCAGTGCAACACGCTTCAGGTCTGCAACACGCCGCAGCAGTGCAACAAGCCTTAGGTCTGCAACACGCTGCAGCAGTGCAACACGCTTCAGGTCTGGGAAACGCTGCAGCAGTGCAACACGCTTCAGGTCTGGGAAACGCTGCAGCAGTGCAACACGCTTCAGGTTCGCAACACGCTGCAGTGGTGCAACACGCTGCAGTGGTGCAACACGCTTCAGGTTCGCAACACGCTGCAGTCGTGCAACACGCTGCAGTCGTGCAACACGCTGCAGTCGTGCAACAAGTTTCAGGTCAGCAACACGCTGCAGGAGTGCAACACGCTTCAGGTCTGCAACACGCTGCAGTGATGCAACACGCTGCAGTCGTGCAACAAGCCTCAGGTCTGCAACACGCTGCAGCACTGCAACACGCTTCAGGACTGCAACACGCTGCAGCACTGCAACACGCTTCAGGTCTGCAACACGCTGCAGCAGTGCAACACGCTTCAGGTCTGCAACACGCGGCAGCGGTGCAACAAGCCTCAGGTCTGCAACACGCTGCAGCAGTGCAACAAGCCTCAGGTCTGCAACACGCTTCAGGTCTGGGAAACGCTGCAGCAGTGCAACACGCTTCAGGTTCGCAACACGCTGCAGTCGTGCAACACGCTGCAGCAGTGCAACAAGCCTCAGGTCTGCAACACGCTGCAGCAGTGCAAGACACTTCAGGTTCGCAACACGCTGCAGTCGTGCAACACGCTGCAGCGGTGCAACATGCTTCAGGTCTGCAACACGCTGCAGCAGTGCAACACGCTGCAGTCGTGCAACAAGTTTCAGGTCAGCAACACGCTGCAGCAGTGCAACACGGTTCAGCATTGCAACAAGTTTCAGGTCTGGGACAGGCTGCAGCAGTGCAACAAGCTTCAGCATTGAGACACGCTGTAGCGTGGTCAAGGCCTGAAATTCACTGCGGGAATCGTGCATAATATCAAATCTCGCAAATCTCACTCTTATAAATCGGGAAATTCACGCTTACAACTGCAGCAACGTAATGTGCAGTGAACGTTTGTATTGGATCCATGAAATAATGTAGCATAAAGGGCTCAACACACTTGAGGACGTTGCTCGTCCTCCATTCATTTGCTATGGTCCATAGGAAGTGATTGCAGGAGCGGCATCGCCTCCCATGTCCGCCCTTTAGCATAGCCCGCTCCCCTTCTCTCTCTCTCTGGCCTGTCAGATGTTGCAGCTTCCCTCTTGCTGACAACCAAATATTGTTGATGTTTCCCGCCGGTTAGACGATATGTTCACGGACTGTAGGTTAAAACTTAGATCTAACTTTGGGTCACCTGAAGGGAAGCTGGTCTGGACCAACACCAGTAATTGGTGCTGGTGTCGGTCTTGTTTACGACCCAAATCCTCCGGATCCTCAGGTAGCGCCGGTGCTGGTCACGGTACCAAGCAGCCCAAAAGACAAGTTCTGGCCTCACTGGCTCAGAATATCCGTGTTTGATCTTAACGACAAATAGGGCTTTGACTCCGAACTTCGTTATTCGAACATAATTCGAACATTAAAAAATAAACGAAGTGCGAACTAAAATTCATATTCGAACCTGTTATGGGTATTACTTTTTATCAACGTGTTAGCATGTAAATGTTTTCAACAGGGTTAATGCGCGACGCTTTCTAGAGAACTTCTGGTTAAGAAAGGAAGAGCATCCAGCACTGAGCAGGCTGACATAACAGCAGTATGATGACATAAAGCATCTTGCAAGTTTCAGCGGCGTGAAGAGACGACCTCGTCTGCTAAATAATATAATCCTACAATCAGTTTTCATGCATTTCTCTTGGATGATCAACTACGAAGATGGATTGTGATCATCAGGTCACACCGTGTCTAAGCTCCAGGACGTCAGAGAGCCGAGTGAAGGAGGAGGAAGGAGCTGAAAGCCGGCGCTGTTCTGATTTAAGTTCATTATAACAACTATTCTCTCGGTGAGAGAAGACTGTGTTTAGGAACGTACAGTTGGACCAGAGAAGATGGAAACTGGAGAAGCAGTCTGTGCTCGTGTCGTCGGAAAATGAGAAACATAAGTAGCAGCCTAGTGGCGTATTAGCAAATCCAGCTAGTGCTAACCTGAGAAAATAATATAAGTAGCAATGATTTATCTCAAAGAACAGTACAAATAGATTTCTGTGTTAAAAATGTGAGCGTAATATTCGTTCTTACTACACGGTGTCATAATCAAACAAACACATTAATCTACGTATTTGTGTCACTGTCTTCTGATGATGCTGCCTCCGAGCTACCGCTGTTAGCTAAACATCGTCAATAAAGTTGGTTATACAGCTTAATTCGGTTCACCCGCTTGGTGGCAGACGTCATTGTGTGTTTCAGATAAATCCAATAGACATCGTCCACGATTATGTGCGGCAGGTCTAAAAAAAAAAACGTGTAAAATGCTGTTTTGTCCGGATGTAATGTGACAGTCCTGAACTAGAAGTGATCATTGGGGATCTCCTGTCTGGTGAAGTTGAGAATAGCGACCGACGGAGCATTATCTGTGTCGTACCAGCATCTTCTGTTATATTCTGCTCATTACATCTGCACTTTTACACTGAATTATCTTGTTTGCTCATTAATAACAATTTTAACTCACCTAAATACTTTGAAAAGCCTTTCGTGCACGTAGTACATTGACATTGATAGAGCTACACTGCCCTCTGGTGGCCACAACATGTACAACTCTAAGTTGATGCCAATGCAAATTTAATGGTTCAATTATTATTAATAAATGTTCAAATATATTCGAACTTTGTTATGAAAAAGCAAACGAACTTCGAATTGGATTTTTTTTTTTAGCAAAAGTCAAAGCCCTAACGACAAAGAAACGAGCTGCTCAGTTTAATGTTGGTGTGAACAGCTGATGAGACCAACATCAGCGCTGCATCACCGTTTCTCACTGCAGCTGAAGAAAAACGTGAGATCGATTCATAAATAAAGATAATATTGATAAATAATATCTAGATATTATAAATAAATTGTATTTTTGACGCATAGGCTAAACAGCATCAAATATGTCATTAAAAATCTGAATTTGGTACTTTGGAGGAAGAAGCTGATTTTCTCACATTCTTATTGCTCTTAACTTGTTCTTATTTAGCTTCGCTTCTTTGTTGCATTTTCTCTGTTTTTATTTTTTCCTATTAAATCAAATCAAATTTTATTCATAAAGCACTTTTCATACAAGTAACACAAAGTGCTTGACAAACAAATTATGTTCAAAACAGGTCATTTTTACAGACTGAACAAAAAACAAGACACACACACAAAAAAGTGCACGTGATCATAATGCGTCTTACATGCATGCATTCATGCACACACACGGAAGAGACAAACTAATGCTCCTTATTAATCTGAGGTACGGGTAGGACACTGCAGACCTGTGCGGGAGCTCCTGTGAATATACCTCCCAAAGTATATAACCCCCCCCCCCCCTATTGGTGAATCATGTCAGGAGGGAATTCCCCCACACACACGCTTTGAGAAGTCAATTTCAAGCCCTGATTCGACAAGCTGCGGCGGTGCAACCTGCTTCAGCACTGCGACGTGCTGCAGACCCGATCCTGAGACCACCGAACCGGATCCCCTCAACACCCCGGCTGGTCTAGAACTCCCGTCCATGAAGGTTGTGAACAGGACCGGTGCCGGCAGCCCTGCTGGAGTCCAGCTGGAGTCCAGCGCTCCTCCTGGATGATATCCATGACCCACATTCCCCAGTTAAAGCAAGGACGCACCGATCCCATCTTCAGATCGGGATCGGCTCCGATGTAGGAAAAAAATCCTAGATGGGTAAAAATGAGCCGACCCACGGCCCAATCCGTATGTGCAGATCTGTTCAGTGTATTTCTGCGTGACGTCACGCGTTTCCGACGCAGCACGTGGAGGCTGTTTGCTTACAAGGCCAGAGTCGCAGCGGCTAGCGGCTAGCAGCTAGCAGCTAGCAGCGTCTCCTGTCGAGTCCTGCGGCGGTTCAGGTTCCACGTTTCGCAGGTAAACATCACGCAAGTGCCGACAGGTCGTGGAGAAAGTAGAAAATACATGTTTTGTAGTGACGATATCCACCGATGTCCAGAGCAGTGTGTGGGAGAAATAAAAATCCAATCAGCTGTTAGCAAATGAGCTCCATGTTAAACTGATTAAACGTTTGTTTATTCGGCTGCTTTTGTGGATCTTTCAGTTCATTCTTCATAATCGTACCAAAGCAGTTTTAAAAGATGATTTGCCGTTTTGAATTTATCTACCAAACAAGCTAGTTCAGCAAGATTCAGCTCCTTTATAAAGCCGTTTATACTAAACTGGATTTTAAATCTCTAATTGCAGAGAATGAACCATTGAAACCATTGAACCATTGCGCGTGTGGGCGTGCGTGTGTGAGCGAGAGTGTGTGGGCGTGTGAGAGCACGTGTGCGGGCGTGTGTGAGCAAGAGTGTGTGTGGGTGTGCGCGTGTGTGAGCGATAGCGTGTGGGTGTGCGCGTGTGTGAGCCAGTGTGTGTGTGGGTGTGCGTGAGTGTGAGAGCACGTGTGTGGGCGTGTGTGAGCGCGCGTGTGTGGGTGTGCGTGTGTGAGAGCGCGCGTGTGGGCATGTGTGCGCGCATGCGTGAGCGAGAGTGTGTGTGGGTGTGCACGTGCGCGTGTGTGAGAGCGCGCGTGTGGGCATGTGTGCGCGCGTGTGAGGGAGAGTCTGTGTGCGCGAGCGAGCACGTGTGTGAGCGAGAGTGTGTGTGGGTGTGTGAGAACGCGGGTGTGTGCGCGTGTGAGAGCGCGCGTATGTGGGTGTGCGCGTGTGTGAGTGGGCGTGCGCGAGCAAGCGTGTGTGAGCGAGAGTGTGTGGGCGTGTGTGAGAGCCCGCATGTGGGCATGTGTGAGCGTGCGTGTGTGAGTGTGTGTGTGTGGGTGTGCGCGTGTGTGAGAGTGTGTGTGGGTGTGCGTGTGTGAGCGCATGTGTGGGCGTGTGAGCGCGTGTGGGCGTGTGTGCTCGCGTAAGTGCGCGTGTGGGCATGTGTGCGCGCGTGTGGGCGTGTGTGCGCGCGTGCGTGAGCGAGAGTGTGTGTGTGTGCACGTGTGTGAGAGCACGTGTGTGGGCATGTGTGCGCGTGTGTGTGGGTGTGCGTGTGTGTGCGTGTCTGAGAGCGCGTGTGTGGGCGTGTGTGCGAGCGAGAGTGTGTGTGGGTGTGCACGTGTGTGAGAGCACGTGTGTGGGCATGTGTGCGCGTGTGTGTGTATGTGAGAGCGCGCATGTGTGCGCGTGTGCGTGAGCGAGTGTCTGTGGGTGTGCGCGTGTGTGAGAGCGCGCGTGTGGGCATGTGTGCGCATGTGTGAGCGAGAGTGTGTGTGTGTGTGTGTGTGTGAGAGCGCACTTGTGTGCGCGTGTGTGGGCGTGTATGAGCGTGTGAGCGTGTGTGCGCGAGTGAGCGTGTGTGAGCGAGAGTGTGTGGGTGTGTGTGAGAGCGCTCGTGTGGGCGTGTGTGCGGGCGTGTGTGAGCGACGGTGTGTGTGGGTGTGCGCGTGTGTGAGCGAAAGCATGTGTGCGCGAGCGAGCGTGTGAGCGCGCGTGTGGGCGTGCGTGTGTGAGCGAGAGTGTGTGTGCGCGAGCGAGCGTGTGTGAGCGAGAGTGTGTGGGCGTGTGAGAGCGCGCGTGTGTGAGCAAGAGTGTGTGTGGGTGTGCGCGTGTGTGAGCGAGAGCGTGTGTGCGCGAGCGCATGTGTGAGCGAGTGTGTGTGAGAGCGCGCGTGTGGGCATGTGTGCGCATGTGTGAGCGAGAGTGTGTGTGGGTGCGTGTGAGAGCGATTGTGTGCGCGTGTGTGTGGGCGTGTGGGGGTGGGCGTGTGTGGGCGTGTGTGAGAGCGCTTGTGTGGGCGTGTGTGAGCGAGAGTGTGTGTGGGTGTGCGCATGTGTGCACGTGTGTGCACGAGCGAGTGTGTGAGCGCGCGTGTGGGCGTGCGTGTGTGCGCGAGCGAGCGTGTGTGAGCGAGAGTGTGTGGGCGTGTGAGAGCGAGCGTGCGGGCGTGTGTGAGCAAGAGTGTGTGTGGGTGTGCGCGTGTGTGAGCCAGTGTGTGTGTGGGTGTGTGTGAGGGCACGCGTGTGGGCGTGTGTGGGTGTGCGTGTGTGAGAGCGCTCGTGTGGGCGTGTGTGCGCGCGTGCGTGAGCAAGAGTGTATGTGGGTGTGGGCGTGTGTGGGCATGTGTGCGCGGTGTGAGGGAGAGCGTGTGTGCGCGAGCGAGTGCGCGTGTGAGCAAGTGTGTGTGTAGGTGTGTTCGTGTGTGAGAGCGCACGTGTGTGAGAGCGCGCGTGTGTGTGTGTGTGTGTGCGTGTGTGTGAGTGGGCGTGCGCGAGCAAGCGTGTGTGAGCGAGAGTGTGTGGGCCTGTGTGCGTGTGTGAGAGCGCGCGTGCATGAGCGAGAGTGTGTGTGGGTGTGGGCGTGTGTGAGAGCCGTGTGGGCATGTGTGCGCACATGTGAGGGAGAGCGTGTGTGCGCGAGCGAGCGCGTGTGTGAGCGAGGTGTGTGTGGGTGTGTGCGTGTGTGAGAGCGCGGGTGTGTGCGTGTGTGAGCGAGAGTGTGTGTGGGTGTGTGCGTGTGTGAGAGCGCGCGTGTGGGCGGGCATGTGGGCGTGTGTGCCCGTGTGTGCGCGAGCGAGAGCATGTGTGCGCGAGCGAGCGTGTGAGTGGGCGTGCGCGAGCAAGCGTGTGTGAGCGAGAGTGTGCGTGGGTGTGTGAGAGCGCGGGTGTGTGCGTGTGTTTGAGCGTGCGCGTATGTGTGGGTGTGTGTGCGCACGTGTGTGTTAGTGCGCGTGTGTGAGCGAGAGTGTCAGGGCGTGTGTGAGAGCACGCGTGTGGGCGTGTGTGCGCGCGTGTGAGCGAGATTGTGTGTGAGTGTGCGCGTGTGTGCACGTGTGTGAGCGAGAGCGTGTGTGAGCAAGAGTGTGTGTGGGTGTGCGCGTGTGTGGGTGTGCGCGTGTGTGCGTGTGTGAGAGCGCGTGTGTGAGAGCGCGCGTGTGGGCATGTGTGCGCGTGTGTGTGGGTGTGCGTGTGTGAGAGCGCGCATGTGGGCGTGTGTGCGCGCGTGCGTGAGCGAGAGTGTGTGTGGGCGTGTGTGAGTGCGCGCGTGGGCATGTGTGCGCGTGTGTGAGCGAGGGTGTGTGTGGGTGTGTGTGAGAGCGCGCTTGTGTGCGCGTGTGTGCGCGTGTGTGTGGGTGTGCGCGTGTGTGAGTGCGCGTGTGTGAGCGAGAGTGTGTGTGGGTGTGTGCGCATGTGCGAGTGTGTGTGTGTGTGTGCGTGTGTGTTTCTTTTGTTTTTTTGTGTTATACTAGTATGATCTCTGAGGGGAAATCAGGTTTCTACATATCACCATCTCTGTACTGTGAGTATCAGAGAGCAGGGGGCTGCTACTTAAAGCACCCAGGGAGCAGTTGGGGGGGTTAAGGTCCTTGCTAGTGGGTGGTACCTAGTGGGTAGTGGGTGGTACCTAAAGGGTGTGGGTGGTACCTAGTGGGTAGTGGGTGGTAACTAGTGGGTAGTGGGTGGTACCTAGTGGGTAGTTGGTGGTACCTAGTGGGTGGTCCCTAGTGGTAGTGGGTGGTACCTAGTGGGTGGTACTTAGTGGGTAGTGGGTGGTACATAGTGGGTAGTGGGTGGTACCTAGTGGGTAGTGGGAGGTACCTAGTGGGTAGTGGGAGGTACCTAGTGGGTAGTGGGAGGTACCTAGTGGGTAGCCTAGTGGGTGTGGGAGGTACCTACTGGGTAGTGGGTGGTACCTAGTGGGTAGTACCTAGTGGGTAGCCTAGTGGGTGTGGGTGGTACCTAGTGGGTAGTGGGTGGTACCTAGTGGGTAGTGGGAGGTACCTAGTGGGTAGTGGGAGGTACCTAGTGGGTAGTGGGAGGTACCTAGTGGGTAGTGGGAGGTACCTAGTGGGTAGTGGGTGGTACCTAGTGGGTAGTGGGAGGTACCTAGTGGGTAGTGGGTGGTACCTAGTGGGTAGTGGGTGGTACCTAGTGGGTAGTGGGTGGTACCTAGTGGGTAGTGGGTGGTACCTAGTGGTAGGGGGTGGTACCTAGTGGTGGTGGGTGGCAGGGGGTGGTACCTAGTGGTGGTGGGTGGTACCTAGTGGTGGTGGGTGGTACCTAGTGGGTAGCCTTTAACTCACCAGGCTGTAGACCTCCACGTCGATCTCAAAGCAGGACCGGATGTCCTTCCTGAAACACCAGAAACAAGATCCTGGATCAGTTCTATGAGTCTACGTGGTGAGACCAGATCCTGGACTGGTTCCACGTGTCTACGGTGAGACCAGATCCTGGATCGGTTCCACGTGTCTACGGTGAGACCAGATCCTGGATCGGTTCCACGTGTCTACGGTGAGACCAGATCCTGGATCGGTTCCACGTGTCTACGGTGAGACCAGATCCTGGATCGGTTCCACGTGTCTACGGTGAGACCAGATCCTGGATCGGTTCCACGTGTCTACAGTCAGACCAGGTCCTGGATCGGTTCCACGTGTCTACAGTCAGACCAGGTCCTGGACCGGTTCCACGTGTGTGCGGTGAGACCAGATCCTGGATCGGTTCCACGTGTCTACGGTGAGACCAGATCCTGGACCGGTTCTACGTGTCTACAGTCAGACCAGATCCTGGATCGGTTCCATGTATCAACGGTGAGACCAGATCCTGGAATGATTCCACATGTCTACGGTGAGACCAGATCCTGGACCGGATCCACGTGTCTGCGGTGAGACCAGATCCTGGACCGGTTCCACGTGTCTACGGTGAGACCGGGTCCTTGACCGGTTCCACGTGTGTGCGGTGAGACCGGGTCCTGGACCGGTTCCACGTGTGTGCGGTGAGACCGGGTCCTGGACCGGTTCCACGTGTCTACGGTGAGACCGGGTCCTGGACCGGTTCCAGGTGTCTGCGGTGAGACCAGATCCTGGACCTGTTCCACGTATCTGCGGTGAGACCGGGTCCTGGACCGGTTCCACGTATCTGCGGTGAGACCGGGTCCTGGACCGGTTCCACGTGTGTGCGGTGAGACCTGATCCTGGACCGGTTCCACGTGTCTGCGGTGAGACCGGATCCTGGACCGGTTCCACGTGTGTGCGGTGAGACCTGATCCTGGACCGGTTCCTCGTGTCTACGGTGAGACCGGATCCTGGACCGGTTCCACGTGTCTGCGGTGAGACCGGGTCCTGGATCGGTTCCACGTGTGTGCGGTGAGACCTGATCCTGGACCGGTTCCACGTGTCTACGGTGAGACCGGATCCTGGACCGGTTCCACGTGCCTGTGGTGAGACCAGATCCTGGTCCGGTTCCACGTGTCTGCAGTGAGACCAGATCCTGGATCGGTTCCACGTGTCTTCGGTGAGACCGGATCCTGGATCGGTTCCACGTGTCTGCAGTGAGACCAGATCCTGGACCGGTTCCACGTGTCTTCGGTAAAACCGGATCCTGGACCGGTTCCACGTGTCTACGGTGAGACCAGATCCTGGACCGGTTCCACGTGTCTGATCCTGGACCGGTTCCACGTGTGTGCGGTGAGACCGGGTCCTGGACCGGTTCCACGTGTCTGCAGTGAGACCAGATCCTGGACCGGTTCCACGTGTCTGATCCTGGACCGGTTCCACGTGTGTGCGGTGAGACCTGATCCTGGACCGGTTCCACATGTCTGATCCTGGATCGGTTCAACGTGTCTTCAGTGAGACCAGATCCTGGACCGGTTCCACGTGTCTTCGGTAAAACAGGATCCTGGACCGGTTCCACGTGTGTGCGGTGAGACCGGGTCCTGGACCGGTTCCACGTGTCTACGGTAAGACCGGGTCCTGGACCGGTTCCACGTGTGTGCGGTGAGACCGAGTCCTGGACCGGTTCCACGTGTCTACGGTGAGACCAGATCCTGGACCGGTTCCACGTGTCTGATCCTGGACCAGGTCCACGTGTCTACGGTGAGACCGGGTCCTGGACCGGTTCCACGTGTCTACGGTGAGACAAGATCCTGGACCGGTTCCACGTGTCTTCGGTGAAACCGGATCCTGGACCGGTTCCACGTGTCTACGGTGAGACCGGGTCCTGGACCGGTTCCACGTGTGTGCAGTGAGACCGGGTCCTGGACCGGTTCCACGTGTCAACGGTGAGACCGGGTCCTGGACCGGTTCCACGTGTCAACGGTGAGACCGGGTCCTGGACCGGTTCCACGTGTCTACGGTGAGACGAGATCCTGGACCGGTTCCACGTGTCTACGGTGAGACGAGATCCTGGACCGGTTCCACGTGTCTTCGGTGAAACCGGATCCTGGACCGGTTCCACGTGTCTACGATGAGAACGGGTCCTGGACCGGTTCCACGTGTGTGCAGTGAGACCTGGTCCTGGACCGGTTCCACGTGTGTGCGGTGAGACCGGGTCCTGGATCGGTTCCACGTGTCTACGGTGAGACCAGATCCTGGACGGGTTCCACGTGTCTACAGTGAGACCTGATCCTGGACCGGTTCCACGTGTCTGCGGTGAGACCAGATCCTGGATTGGTTCCACGTGTCTACAGTGAGACCAGATCCTGAACCGGTTCCACGTGTCTGATCCTGGACCGGTTCCACGTGTGTGCGGTGAGACCAGATCCTGGACCGGTTCCACGTGTCTGACCCTGGACCGATTCCACCTGTCTGCGGTGAGACCAGATCCTGGACCGGTTCCAGGTGTCTACGGTGAGACCGGGTCCTGGACCGGTTCCACGTGTGTGCGGTGAGACCTGATCCTGGACCGGTTCCTCGTGTCTACGGTGAGACCGGATCCTGGACCGGTTCCACGTGTCTACGGTGAGACCAGATCCTGGACCGGTTCCTCGTGTCTACGGTGAGACCGGATCCTGGACCGGTTCCACGTGTCTACGGTGAGACCAGATCCTGGACCGGTTCCACGTGTCTACGGTGAGACCGGGTCCTGGACCGGTTCCACGTGTGTGCGGTGAGACCGGATCCTGGACCGGTTCCTCGTGTCTACGGTGAGACCGGATCCTGGACCGGTTCCACGTGTGTGCGGTGAGACCGGATCCTGGACCGGTTCCTCGTGTCTACGGTGAGACCGGATCCTGGACCGGTTCCACGTGTCTGCGGTGAGACCGGGTCCTGGATCGGTTCCACGTGTGTGCGTTGAGACCGGGTCCTGGACCAGTTCCACGTGTCTGATCCTGGACCGGTTCCACGTGTGTGCGGTGAGACCGGATCCTGGACCAGTTCCACGTGTCTGATCCTGGATCGGTTCCACGCGTCTGCGGTGAGACCAGATCCTGGATCGGTTCCACGTGTCTGATCCTGGACCGGTTCCACGCGTCTGGTCCTGGACGGTTCCACGTGTCTACAGTGAAACCGGATCCTGGATCGGTTCCACGTGTCTGATCCTGGACGGGTTCCACGTGTCTACAGTGAGACCTGATCCTGGACCGGTTCCACGTGTCTGCGGTGAGACCAGATCCTGGATTGGTTCCACGTGTCTACAGTGAGACCAGATCCTGGACCGGTTCCACGTGTCTGATCCTGGACCGGTTCCACGTGTCTACAGTGAGACCAGATCCTGGACCGGTTCCACGTGTCTGATCCTGGACCGGTTCCACGTGTCTGATCCTGGACGGGTTCCACGTGTCTACAGTGAGACCTGATCCTGGACCGGTTCCACGTGTCTGCGGTGAGACCAGATCCTGGATTGGTTCCACGTGTCTACAGTGAGACCAGATCCTGGACCGGTTCCACGTGTCTGATCCTGGACCGGTTCCACGTGTCTACAGTGAGACCAGATCCTGGACCGGTTCCACGTGTCTGATCCTGGACCGGTTCCACGTGTCTGATCCTGGATTGGTTCCACGTGTCTACAGTGAGACCAGATCCTGAATCGGTTCCACGTGTCTACAGTGAGACCAGATCCTGGACCGGTTCCACGTGTCTGATCCTGGACCGGTTCCACGTGTCTGATCCTGGATTGGTTCCACGTGTCTGATCCTGGACCGGTTCCACGTGTGTGCGGTGAGACCAGATCCTGGACCGGTTCCACGAGTCTGACCCTGGACTGGTTCCAACTGTCTGCGGTGAGACCAGATCCTGGACCGGTTCCACGTGTCTGACCCTGGACTGGTTCCGCCTGTCTGCGGTGAGACCAGATCCTGGACCGGTTCCACGTATGTGCGGTGTGACCGGGTCCTGGACCAGTTCCACGTGTCTACAGTGAAAGCGGATCCTGGACCGGTTCCACGTGTCTGATCCTGGACCGGGTCCACGTGTCTACAGTGAGACCAGATCCTGGACCAGTTCCACGTGTCTACAGTGAGATCAGATCCTGGACCGGTTCCACGTGTCTACAGTGAGACCTGATCCTGGACCGGGTCCACGTGTCTGCGGTGAGACCAGATCCTGGATCGGTTCCACGTGTCTACAGTGAGACCAGATCCTGAACCGGTTCCACGTGTCTGATCCTGGACCGGTTCCACGTGTGTGCGGTGAGACCAGATCATGGACCGATTCCACGTGTCTGACCCTGGACTGGTTCCGCCTGTCTGCGGTGAGACCAGATCCTGGACCGGTTCCACGTATGTGCGGTGTGACAGGGTCCTGGACCAGTTCCACGTGTCTACAGTGAAAGCGGATCCTGGACCGGTTCCACGTGTCTGATCCTGGACCGGGTCCACGTGTCTACAGTGAGACCAGATCCTGGACCAGTTCCACGTGTCTACGGTGAGACCGGATCCTGGACCGGTTCCTCGTGTCTACGGTGAGACCAGATCCTGGACCGGTTCCAGGTGTCTACGGTGAGACCGGGTCCTGGACCGGTTCCACGTGTGTGCGGTGAGACCTGATCCTGGACCGGTTCCTCGTGTCTACGGTGAGACCGGATCCTGGACCGGTTCCTCGTGTCTACGGTGAGACCGGATCCTGGACCGGTTCCACGTGTCTACGGTGAGACCAGATCCTGGACCGGTTCCTCGTGTCTACGGTGAGACCGGATCCTGGACCGGTTCCACGTGTGTGCGGTGAGACCGGATCCTGGACCGGTTCCACGTGTCTACGGTGAGACCAGATCCTGGACCGGTTCCTCGTGTCTACGGTGAGACCGGATCCTGGACCGGTTCCACGTGTCTACGGTGAGACCAGATCCTGGACCGGTTCCACGTGTCTACGGTGAGACCGGGTCCTGGACCGGTTCCACGTGTGTGCGGTGAGACCGGATCCTGGACCGGTTCCTCGTGTCTACGGTGAGACCGGATCCTGGACCGGTTCCACGTGTGTGCGGTGAGACCGGATCCTGGACCGGTTCCTCGTGTCTACGGTGAGACCGGATCCTGGACCGGTTCCACGTGTCTGCGGTGAGACCGGGTCCTGGATCGGTTCCACGTGTGTGCGTTGAGACCGGGTCCTGGACCAGTTCCACGTGTCTGATCCTGGACCGGTTCCACGTGTGTGCGGTGAGACCGGATCCTGGACCAGTTCCACGTGTCTGATCCTGGATCGGTTCCACGCGTCTGCGGTGAGACCAGATCCTGGATCGGTTCCACGTGTCTGATCCTGGACCGGTTCCACGCGTCTGGTCCTGGACGGTTCCACGTGTCTACAGTGAAACCGGATCCTGGATCGGTTCCACGTGTCTGATCCTGGACGGGTTCCACGTGTCTACAGTGAGACCAGATCCTGGACCGGTTCCACGTGTCTACAGTGAGACCAGATCCTGGACCGGTTCCACGTGTCTGATCCTGGACCGGTTCCACGTGTCTACAGTGAGACCAGATCCTGGACCGGTTCCACGTGTCTGATCCTCGACCGGTTCCACGTGTCTGATCCTGGATTGGTTCCACGTGTCTACAGTGAGACCAGATCCTGAATCGGTTCCACGTGTCTACAGTGAGACCAGATCCTGGACCGGTTCCACGTGTCTGATCCTGGACCGGTTCCACGTGTCTGATCCTGGATTGGTTCCACGTGTCTGATCCTGGACCGGTTCCACGTGTGTGCGGTGAGACCAGATCCTGGACCGGTTCCACGAGTCTGACCCTGGACTGGTTCCAACTGTCTGCGGTGAGACCAGATCCTGGACCGGTTCCACGTGTCTGACCCTGGACTGGTTCCGCCTGTCTGCGGTGAGACCAGATCCTGGACCGGTTCCACGTATGTGCGGTGTGACCGGGTCCTGGACCAGTTCCACGTGTCTACAGTGAAAGCGGATCCTGGACCGGTTCCACGTGTCTGATCCTGGACCGGGTCCACGTGTCTACAGTGAGACCAGATCCTGGACCAGTTCCACGTGTCTACAGTGAGATCAGATCCTGGACCGGTTCCACGTGTCTACAGTGAGACCTGATCCTGGACCGGGTCCACGTGTCTGCGGTGAGACCAGATCCTGGATCGGTTCCACGTGTCTACAGTGAGACCAGATCCTGAACCGGTTCCACGTGTCTGATCCTGGACCGGTTCCACGTGTGTGCGGTGAGACCAGATCATGGACCGATTCCACGTGTCTGACCCTGGACTTGTTCCGCCTGTCTGCGGTGAGACCAGATCCTGGACCGGTTCCACGTATGTGCGGTGTGACAGGGTCCTGGACCAGTTCCACGTGTCTACAGTGAAAGCGGATCCTGGACCGGTTCCACGTGTCTGATCCTGGACCGGGTCCACGTGTCTACAGTGAGACCAGATCCTGGACCAGTTCCACGTGTCTACGGTGAGACCGGATCCTGGACCGGTTCCTCGTGTCTACGGTGAGACCGGATCCTGGACCGGTTCCTCGTGTCTACGGTGAGACCGGATCCTGGACCGGTTCCACGTGTCTGTGGTGAGACCGGGTCCTGGATCGGTTCCACGTGTGTGCGGTGAGACCTGATCCTGGACCGGTTTCCACGTGTCTGATCCTGGACCGGTTTCCATGTGTCTGATCCTGGATCGGTTCCACGCGTCTGCGGTGAGACCGGGTCCTGGACCGGCTCCACGTGTCTGATCCTGGACCGGTTCCACGTGTCTACAGTGAAACCGGATCCTGGATCGGTTCCACGTGTCTGATCCTGGACGGGTTCCACGTGTCGACAGTGAGACCAGATCCTGGACCGGTTCCACGTGTCGACAGTGAGACCAGATCCTGGACGGGTTACACGCGTCTACAGTGAGACCTGATCCTGGACCGGTTCCACGTGTCTGCGGTGAGACCAGATCCTGGATTGGTTCCACGTGTCTACAGTGAGACCAGATCCTGGACCGGTTCCACGTGTCTGATCCTGGACGGGTTCCACGTGTCTGATCCTGGACGGGTTCCACGTGTCTACAGTGAGACCAGATCCTGGACGGGTTCCACGTGTCTACAGTGAGACCTGATCCTGGACCGGTTCCACGTGTCTGCGGTGAGACCAGATCCTGGATTGGTTCCACGTGTCTACAGTGAGACCAGATCCTGGACTGGTTCCACGTGTCTGATCCCGGATTGGTTCCACGTGTCTACAGTGAGACCAGATCCTGGACTGGTTCCACGTGTCTGATCCTGGATTGGTTCCACGTGTCTACAGTGAGACCAGATCCTGGACGGGTTCCACGTGTCTGATCCTGGATTGGTTCCACGTGTCTGATCCTGGATTGGTTCCACGTGTCTACAATGAGACCAGATCCTGGACCGGTTCCACGTGTCTGATCCTGGACCGGTTCCACGTGTCTGATCCTGGATTGGTTCCACGTGTCTACAGTGAGACCAGATCCTGAATCGGTTCCACGTGTCTACAGTGAGACCAGATCCTGGACCGGTTCCACGTGTCTGATCCTGGACCGGTTCCACGTGTCTGATCCTGGATTGGTTCCACGTGTCTGATCCTGGACCGGTTCCACGTGTGTGCGGTGAGACCAGATCCTGGACCGGTTCCACGAGTCTGACCCTGGACTGGTTCCAACTGTCTGCGGTGAGACCAGATCCTGGACCGGTTCCACGTGTCTGACCCTGGACTGGTTCCGCCTGTCTGCGGTGAGACCAGATCCTGGACCGGTTCCACGTATGTGCGGTGTGACCGGGTCCTGGACCAGTTCCACGTGTCTACAGTGAAAGCGGATCCTGGACCGGTTCCACGTGTCTGATCCTGGACCGGGTCCACGTGTCTACAGTGAGACCAGATCCTGGACCAGTTCCACGTGTCTACAGTGAGATCAGATCCTGGACCGGTTCCACGTGTCTACAGTGAGACCTGATCCTGGACCGGGTCCACGTGTCTGCGGTGAGACCAGATCCTGGATCGGTTCCACGTGTCTACAGTGAGACCAGATCCTGAACCGGTTCCACGTGTCTGATCCTGGACCGGTTCCACGTGTGTGCGGTGAGACCAGATCATGGACCGATTCCACGTGTCTGACCCTGGACTGGTTCCGCCTGTCTGCGGTGAGACCAGATCCTGGACCGGTTCCACGTATGTGCGGTGTGACAGGGTCCTGGACCAGTTCCACGTGTCTACAGTGAAAGCGGATCCTGGACCGGTTCCACGTGTCTGATCCTGGACCGGGTCCACGTGTCTACAGTGAGACCAGATCCTGGACCAGTTCCACGTGTCTACGGTGAGACCGGATCCTGGACCGGTTCCTCGTGTCTACGGTGAGACCAGATCCTGGACCGGTTCCAGGTGTCTACGGTGAGACCGGGTCCTGGACCGGTTCCACGTGTGTGCGGTGAGACCTGATCCTGGACCGGTTCCACGTGTCTACGGTGAGACCAGATCCTGGACCGGTTCCTCGTGTCTACGGTGAGACCGGATCCTGGACCGGTTCCACGTGTCTACGGTGAGACCAGATCCTGGACCGGTTCCACGTGTCTACGGTGAGACCGGGTCCTGGACCGGTTCCACGTGTGTGCGGTGAGACCGGATCCTGGACCGGTTCCTCGTGTCTACGGTGAGACCGGATCCTGGACCGGTTCCACGTGTGTGCGGTGAGACCGGGTCCTGGACCGGTTCCTCGTGTGTACGGTGAGACCGGATCCTGGACCGGTTCCACGTGTCTGCGGTGAGACCGGGTCCTGGATCGGTTCCACGTGTGTGCGGTGAGACCGGGTCCTGGACCAGTTCCACGTGTCTGATCCTGGACCGGTTCCACGTGTGTGCGGTGAGACCGGATCCTGGACCAGTTCCACGTGTCTGATCCTGGATCGGTTCCACGTGTCTGATCCTGGACCGGTTCCACGCGTCTGGTCCTGGACGGTTCCACGTGTCTACAGTGAAACCGGATCCTGGATCGGTTCCACGTGTCTGATCCTGGACGGGTTCCACGTGTCTACAGTGAGACCTGATCCTGGACCGGTTCCACGTGTCTGCGGTGAGACCAGATCCTGGATTGGTTCCACGTGTCTACAGTGAGACCAGATCCTGGACCGGTTCCACGTGTCTGATCCTGGACCGGTTCCACGTGTCTACAGTGAGACCAGATCCTGGACCGGTTCCACGTGTCTGATCCTGGACCGGTTCCACGTGTCTGATCCTGGATTGGTTCCACGTGTCTACAGTGAGACCAGATCCTGAATCGGTTCCACGTGTCTACAGTGAGACCAGATCCTGGACCGGTTCCACGTGTCTGATCCTGGACCGGTTCCACGTGTCTGATCCTGGATTGGTTCCACGTGTCTGATCCTGGACCGGTTCCACGTGTGTGCGGTGAGACCAGATCCTGGACCGGTTCCACGAGTCTGACCCTGGACTGGTTCCAACTGTCTGCGGTGAGACCAGATCCTGGACCGGTTCCACGTGTCTGACCCTGGACTGGTTCCGCCTGTCTGCGGTGAGACCAGATCCTGGACCGGTTCCACGTATGTGCGGTGTGACCGGGTCCTGGACCAGTTCCACGTGTCTACAGTGAAAGCGGATCCTGGACCGGTTCCACGTGTCTGATCCTGGACCGGGTCCACGTGTCTACAGTGAGACCAGATCCTGGACCAGTTCCACGTGTCTACAGTGAGATCAGATCCTGGACCGGTTCCACGTGTCTACAGTGAGACCTGATCCTGGACCGGGTCCACGTGTGTGCGGTGAGACCGGATCCTGGACCGGTTCCTCGTGTCTACGGTGAGACCGGATCCTGGACCGGTTCCACGTGTCTGCGGTGAGACCGGGTCCTGGATCGGTTCCACGTGTGTGCGTTGAGACCGGGTCCTGGACCAGTTCCACGTGTCTGATCCTGGACCGGTTCCACGTGTGTGCGGTGAGACCGGATCCTGGACCAGTTCCACGTGTCTGATCCTGGATCGGTTCCACGCGTCTGCGGTGAGACCAGATCCTGGATCGGTTCCACGTGTCTGATCCTGGACCGGTTCCACGCGTCTGGTCCTGGACGGTTCCACGTGTCTACAGTGAAACCGGATCCTGGATCGGTTCCACGTGTCTGATCCTGGACGGGTTCCACGTGTCTACAGTGAGACCTGATCCTGGACCGGTTCCACGTGTCTGCGGTGAGACCAGATCCTGGATTGGTTCCACGTGTCTACAGTGAGACCAGATCCTGGACCGGTTCCACGTGTCTGATCCTGGACCGGTTCCACGTGTCTACAGTGAGACCAGATCCTGGACCGGTTCCACGTGTCTGATCCTGGACCGGTTCCACGTGTCTGATCCTGGATTGGTTCCACGTGTCTACAGTGAGACCAGATCCTGAATCGGTTCCACGTGTCTACAGTGAGACCAGATCCTGGACCGGTTCCACGTGTCTGATCCTGGACCGGTTCCACGTGTCTGATCCTGGATTGGTTCCACGTGTCTGATCCTGGACCGGTTCCACGTGTGTGCGGTGAGACCAGATCCTGGACCGGTTCCACGAGTCTGACCCTGGACTGGTTCCAACTGTCTGCGGTGAGACCAGATCCTGGACCGGTTCCACGTGTCTGACCCTGGACTGGTTCCGCCTGTCTGCGGTGAGACCAGATCCTGGACCGGTTCCACGTATGTGCGGTGTGACCGGGTCCTGGACCAGTTCCACGTGTCTACAGTGAAAGCGGATCCTGGACCGGTTCCACGTGTCTGATCCTGGACCGGGTCCACGTGTCTACAGTGAGACCAGATCCTGGACCAGTTCCACGTGTCTACAGTGAGATCAGATCCTGGACCGGTTCCACGTGTCTACAGTGAGACCTGATCCTGGACCGGGTCCACGTGTCTGCGGTGAGACCAGATCCTGGATCGGTTCCACGTGTCTACAGTGAGACCAGATCCTGAACCGGTTCCACGTGTCTGATCCTGGACCGGTTCCACGTGTGTGCGGTGAGACCAGATCATGGACCGATTCCACGTGTCTGACCCTGGACTGGTTCCGCCTGTCTGCGGTGAGACCAGATCCTGGACCGGTTCCACGTATGTGCGGTGTGACAGGGTCCTGGACCAGTTCCACGTGTCTACAGTGAAAGCGGATCCTGGACCGGTTCCACGTGTCTGATCCTGGACCGGGTCCACGTGTCTACAGTGAGACCAGATCCTGGACCAGTTCCACGTGTCTACGGTGAGACCGGATCCTGGACCGGTTCCTCGTGTCTACGGTGAGACCGGATCCTGGACCGGTTCCTCGTGTCTACGGTGAGACCGGATCCTGGACCGGTTCCACGTGTCTGTGGTGAGACCGGGTCCTGGATCGGTTCCACGTGTGTGCGGTGAGACCTGATCCTGGACCGGTTTCCACGTGTCTGATCCTGGACCGGTTTCTATGTGTCTGATCCTGGATCGGTTCCACGCGTCTGCGGTGAGACCGGGTCCTGGACCGGCTCCACGTGTCTGATCCTGGACCGGTTCCACGTGTCTACAGTGAAACCGGATCCTGGATCGGTTCCACGTGTCTGATCCTGGACGGGTTCCACGTGTCGACAGTGAGACCAGATCCTGGACCGGTTCCACGTGTCGACAGTGAGACCAGATCCTGGACGGGTTACACGCGTCTACAGTGAGACCTGATCCTGGACCGGTTCCACGTGTCTGCGGTGAGACCAGATCCTGGATTGGTTCCACGTGTCTACAGTGAGACCAGATCCTGGACCGGTTCCACGTGTCTGATCCTGGACGGGTTCCACGTGTCTGATCCTGGACGGGTTCCACGTGTCTACAGTGAGACCAGATCCTGGACGGGTTCCACGTGTCTACAGTGAGACCTGATCCTGGACCGGTTCCACGTGTCTGCGGTGAGACCAGATCCTGGATTGGTTCCACGTGTCTACAGTGAGACCAGATCCTGGACTGGTTCCACGTGTCTGATCCCGGATTGGTTCCACGTGTCTACAGTGAGACCAGATCCTGGACTGGTTCCACGTGTCTGATCCTGGATTGGTTCCACGTGTCTACAGTGAGACCAGATCCTGGACGGGTTCCACGTGTCTGATCCTGGATTGGTTCCACGTGTCTGATCCTGGATTGGTTCCACGTGTCTACAATGAGACCAGATCCTGGACCGGTTCCATGTGTCTGATCCTGGACCGGTTCCACGTGTCTACAGTGAGACCAGATCCTGGACTGGTTCCACGTGTCTGATCCTGGATTGGTTCCACGTGTCTACAGTGAGACCAGATCCTGGACCGGTTCCACGTGTCTGATCCTGGATTGGTTCCACGTGTCTGATCCTGGATTGGTTCCACATGTCTACAGTGAGACCAGATCCTGGATTGGTTCCACGTGTCTACAGTGAGACCAGATCCTGGACCGGTTCCACGTGTCTGATCCTGGACCGGTTCCACGTGTCTGATCCTGGATTGGTTCCACGTGTCTGATCCTGGACCGGTTCCACATGTGTGCGGTGAGACCAGATCCTGGACCGGTTCCACGAGTCTGACCCTGGACCGGTTCCACATGTGTGCGGTGAGACCAGATCCTGGACCGGTTCCACGTGTCTGACCCTGGACTGGTTCCGCCTGTCTGCGGTGGGCCCAGATCCTGGACCGGTTCCACGTGTCTGACCCTGGACCGGTTCCACCTGTCTGCGGTGGGCCCAGATCCTGGACCGGTTCCACGTATGTGCGGTGTGACCGGGTCCTGGACCAGTTCCACGTGTCTACAGTGAAAGCGGATCCTGGACCGGGTCCACGTGTCTGCGGTGAGACCAGATCCTGGATCGGTTCCACGTGTCTACAGTGAGATCAGATCCTGGACCGGTTCCACGTGTCTACAGTGAGACCTGATCCTGGACCGGTTCCACGTGTCTACGGTGAGACCGGATCCTGGACCGGTTCCACGTGTCTGATCCTGGATCGGTTCCACGTGTCTACGGTGAGACCAGATCCTGGACCGGTTCCACGTGTCTACGGTGAGACCGGGTCCTGGATCGGTTCCACGTGTCTACGGTGAGACCGGATCCTGGACCGGTTCCACGTGTGCGGTGAGACCAGATCCTGGACCGGTTCCACGTGTGCGGTGAGACCGGATCCTGGACCGGTTCCACGTGTCTACGGTGAAACCAGATCCTGGATCGGTTCCACGTGTCTACGGTGAGACCGGGTCCTGGACCGGTTCCACGTGTCTACGGTGAGACCGGGTCCTGGACCGGTTCCACGTGTCTGATCCTGAACCGGTTCCACGTGTCTGATCCTGGACCGGTTCCACGTGTTTACGGTGAGACCGGGTCCTGGATCGGTTCCACGCGTCTACGTTGAGACCAGATCCTGGATCGGTTCCACGTGTCTGCGGTGAGACCAGATCCTGGATCGGTTCCACGTGTCAACGGTGAGACCAGATCCTGGATTGGTTCCACGTGTCTGATCCTAGACCGGTTCCACGTGTCTACATTGAGACCAGATCCTGGATCGGTTCCACGTGTCAACGGTGAGACCAGATCCTGGACCGGTTCTACGTGTCTGATCCTAGACCGGTTCCACGTGTCTACAGTGAGACAGGGTCCTGGATCGGTTCCACGCGTCTACGTTGAGACCGGATCCTGGATCGGTTCTTCGTGTCAACGGTGAGACCGGATCCTGGATCGGTTCCACGTGTCTGATCCTGGACCGGTTCCACGTGTCTACGGTGAGACCGGGTCCTGGACCGGTTCCACGTGTCTACGGTGAGACCTGATCCTGGACCGGCTCCATGTGTCTGATCCTGGATCGGTTCCACGCGTCTACAGTGAGACCGGATCCTGGACCGGTTCCACGTGTCTGATCCTGGATCAGTTCTACGTGTCTGCGGTGAGACCGGATCCTGGACCGGTTCCACGTGTCTGATCCTGGATCAGTTCCACGTGTGTGCGGTGAGACCGGGTCCTGGACCGGTTCCACGTGTCTGCGGTGAGACCGGGTCCTGGATCCGTTCCACGTGTCTGATCCTGGATCGGTTCCACGTGTGTGCGGTGAGACCGGGTCCTGGATCGGTTCCACGTGTGTGCGGTGAGACCGGATCCTGGATCGGTTCCACGTGTGTGCGGTGAGACCGGATCCTGGATCGGTTCCACGTGTGTGCGGTGAGACCGGATCCTGGATCGGTTCCACGTGTGTGCGGTGAGACCGGATCCTGGATCGGTTCCACGTGTGTGCGGTGAGACCGGGTCCTGGACCGGTTCCACGTGTCTGCGGTGAGACCGGGTCCTGGATCCGTTCCACGTGTCTGATCCTGGATCGGTTCCACGTGTGTGCGGTGAGACCGGGTCCTGGATCGGTTCCACGTGTGTGCGGTGAGACCGGATCCTGGATCGGTTCCACGTGTGTGCGGTGAGACCGGGTCCTGGACCGGTTCCACGTGTGTGCGGTGAGACCGGGTACTGGACCGGTTCCACGTGTGTGCGGTGAGACCGGGTCCTGGACCGGTTCCACGTGTGTGCGGTGAGACCGGGTCCTAGATCGGTTCCACGTGTCTGCGGTGAGACCGGATCCTGGATCGGTTCCACGTGTGTGATCCTGGATCGGTTCCACGTGTGTGATCCTGGACCGGTTCCACGTGTGTGCGGTGAGACCGGGTTCTGGATCGGTTCCACGTGTCTGCGGTGAGACCGGGTCCTGGACCAGCTCCACGTCTCTGATCCTGGACCGGTTCCACGTGTGTGCGGTGAGACCGGGTCCTGGACCAGCTCCACGTGTCTGATCCTGGACCGGTTCCATGCGTGTGCGGTGAGACCAGATCCTGGACCGGTTCCACGTGTGTGCGGTGAGACCGGGTCCTGGACCAGCTCCACGTGTCTGATCCTGGACCGGTTCCATGCGTGTGCGGTGAGACCAGATCCTGGACCAGTTCCACGTGTGTGCGGTGAGACCGGGTCCTGGATCGGTTCCACGTGTCTGCGGTGAGACCGGATCCTGGATCGGTTCCACGTGTCTGATCCTGGACCGGTTCCACGTGTGTGCAGTGAGACCGGGTCCTGGATCGGATCCACGTCTCTGATCCTGGACCGGTTCCATGCGTGTGCGGTGAGACCAGATCCTGGACCGGTTCCACGTGTGTGCGGTGAGACCGGGTCCTGGACCAGCTCCACGTGTCTGATCCTGGACCGGTTCCACGTGTGTGCGGTGAGACTGGGTCCTGGACCGGCTCCACGTGTCTGATCCTGGACCAGTTCCACGTGTCTACGGTGAGACCGGATCCTGGACCGGTTCCACGCTTGTGCGGTCAGACCGGGTCCTGGATCGGCTCCACGTGTCTGATCCTGGATCGGTTCCACGTGTCTACGGTGAGACCGGGTCCTGGACCGGCTCCACGTGTCTGATCCTGGACCGGTTCCACGTGTCTACGGTGAGACCGGATCCTGGACCGGTTCCACGCTTGTGCGGTCAGACCGGGTCCTGGATCGGCTCCACGTGTCTGATCCTGGATCGGTTCCACGTGTCTACGGTCAGACCGGGTCCTGGATCGGCTCCACGTGTCTGGTCCTGGATCGGTTCCACGTGTGTGCGGTGAGACCGGATCCTGGATCGGTTCCACGTGTCTGATCCCGGACCGGTTCCACGTGTGTGCGGTGAGACCGGGTCCTGGATCGGCTCCACGTGTCTGATCCTGGATCGGTTCCACGTGTCTGCGGTGAGACCGGATCCTGGATCGGTTCCACGTGTCTACGGTGAGACCGGGTCCTGGACCGGCTCCACATGTGTGCGGTGAGACCGTGAGGACCAGCAGCGTACAGCGTGACGGATGTGGGGAAGGAGATGGCGTCTCCGTGCTGAGCATCGGCAGCTGTAGCCAGCGGCGTGGCGACCATGTTGCAGGGCCCGTACCGGATCAGGACAAAGAAGTAGTGGCTCGGCCGACCTGAAAAGGGACATGAGCGGTTATTTCCACATACGCGCAGACGCGCTCCGTCTCGGTATCGAACACGATGATGATGATGATGATGCGTCACCTGTGCGGCTGTGGGAGGCGCAGACGTACTCCACCTTCAGAGGCAGCTGGATGCTGCTGATGCGGACGGTGCCTCTGCAGGGCTGCTGGGAAACGTAGTCCGCATCCTCCTGTTTTCCCTCAGAGCTGCTCTCCTCCCTCAGTCTGGCCGCCTCCGCCAGCAGAGCCGAGCGCTTCTCGCCTGACGGCAGACAGGAAACTGTTTATTCCTGCTGTAAACATGTTTATTTCTGCTGTAAACATGTTTATTCCTGCTGTAAACATGTTTATTCCTGCTGTAAACATGTTTATTTCTGCTGTAAACATGTTTATTCCTGCTGTAAACATGTTTATTCCTGCGGTAAACATGTTTATTCCTGCTGTAAACATATTTATTTCTGCTGTAAACATATTTATTTCTGCTGTAAACATGTTTATTCCTGCTGTAAACATGTTTATTCCTGCTGTAAACATATTTATTTCTGCTGTAAACATGTTTATTCCTGCTGTAAACATGTTTATTCCTGTTGTAAACTGTGTTTATTACTGCTGTAAACATGTATATTTTCCTACTGTAAACATGTTTTTTCCTGCTGTAAACATGTTTATTTCTGCTGTAAACATGTTAATTCTTGCTGTAAACATGTTTATTTCTGCTGTAAACATGTTTATTCCTGCTGTAAACATGTTTATTTCTGCTGTAAACATGTTTATTCCTGCTGTAAACATGTTTATTTCTGCTGTAAACATGTTTATGCTGTATACGTGTTTATTCCTGCTGTAAACATGTTTATTTCTGCTGTAAACATGTTTATTTCTGCTGTAAACATGTTTATTCCATCTGTAAACATGTTTATTTCTGCTGTAAACATGTTTATTCCTGCTGTAAACATGTTTATTTCTGCTGTAAACATGTTTATGCTGTATACGTGTTTATTCCTGCTGTAAACATCTTGATCCCTGCTTTATCCCAGGTTTAACATCTTTTGTGTCAGATGCAGTGCTGCAGCAGGACGATGATGTCATGTCACTGATTCTTGAGAATTTGGATAAAATGTGTCCCACAAAGAAAAGTGCTAATTCTGTTAGAAATTAATAATATTTTTATGAATAAAAAGGCAAAGTTATGATCCAGGGTTCCTTTGCACAAATGTAAGACTTTTTAAATGGGTTTATTTTTATTTTTTATTCATTTGAGGATCATATGTTGACTTACTGCCAACAAAACTAGTTGTCCTCAGACAATATTTAATCAATTCAACTTCAACAAAAAGCTAAAAGAAATAATTAAATTGAATAATATCTTCACCACATGATAGAGTGCATTGCAATGTGTATTAAAAACTATTTACAGAGAGTTTTGAACAACATTTACTTTTATTTTTTGGTTGCTTAAAACGTGTCCCAGATATTCGTCACCACCGTCAGATATTTATAAAAAGCAATAAAATCTGGCAACTACAAGGTCAACCACCTCTCTGAGGACCCCCTTTTCAAACTTTCAACTCTACAGCATGCTTCAAGATCACCGAAGCTCCTGGAAATTTATTATTCTTTCTTAAATGTGTTCATATTTTTGGAAATTGCTTCTGTCACAACCATAATAAGTCACCACCGTCTGCTTCACATAAAAAATATCAGATTAGATGATGACATAAATGTAGGCTTTTTAAGAAGAGGTCTGAGGTAGCTAGCAATAGAAGAGAAACACGGTGGCTAACATGAACAAGTCCAGCATATCATGTGAAAAAGTAAGTTTTGTCCCCACCGTCAGATTTACTGTCTGACGGTGGGGACAAAAACCTGTAAATGGCCCTAAATGAAGGGTAGAAAATAAATATTTGTCACAGTAAACACCAAAATGAACTGTCATTGGCATCTTTCATCATTTTCATTTATTTTTTATATCAGTTCCTTCTATATTTCTTCCATATTATCCAACCCAAGGTGATGCGGTGTGCCTTCCCTTTTTCCCTATTAAGCCATATTCATTTAGGATGCACACAGATCACCTACTACTGCGCCGACTTTAATGACATATAATATAAATATCTCCTGTTGGTTGTGCATCTCAAAACAGCCAAATGAAAATGTCATGATAACATTTAATTAAATCTAATATTCCCTGTAATTAAGCCCAGTTTCAAAGTCATTACACTCAAGTTTGACTTTTTATATTGTAGGAAGTTATGGCCAGGTGGCAGCTATCTGTGGAGGACAGAAAAAACAGGGAATATCAAAAGAAGCAGAGGAAATATACAGTGATGTGGAGTTAAAAGAGGAATACATCAAAGTAGAAAAACAAAGGTTAAAGAAGAGATACATAAATCAAGAATTCTGGATTGTTCAATATTCAATACTGTGCTCACGGTTTGGTGCACACCTGTATTGAACAGTTTGATATGAAAACCTTTATTGTTGCACATTTAAAGTGTCCCAGTTTTTATCTGTGGAGACGCAACAAAATGTGGACTGACCCGACCCGACCCGGACCTGCTGGTGATAACGGGGATTTAAAGCACGTCTTCTTTAGCACACCTAAACCAAATGAATGGCTTGCTACCCCCCCCTGCAGAACTGAAAGACGTGCATGAGGTAATTCAGGTGTGCTGGGAGGACGGATGCAGCTTAAGGTTGCAGGATAGCAGCTCTCCAGGACTGGACTTGGGCATGCTAATATTGTGTCATACTGCTTTAAAAAACGATTATGTCAGAGCTCAGGATTGTCAATTTTTGGACAAAAGAGTTAAATAAAGTTGTTACGCGAGAAGCTGTAAACTTGAGTGGTACATTTTTGGAATTGTATGTTGTAATGAGGCCACTGTCACTTTGGTGTCACCACTGTCAGATGGAGTTTTGCTGGATTTAAACAAATATGCTCACAATATATTTCTATAGTGCAGTTGGGATATTACAGAAGTAGTTTCTTTTAATACTAAGAAGTGTTTGTTATTTATAAAATAACCTACTTTTTAAATTTAGGCTTAAAGTAAACATTGCTTGATGCAGGAACTTTCACAGGAGTACATGTGAAACAGTATAGAAACTGAAAAAAAGTAAATGTTCAACATTTAACTGCATATATGTGTACTTAGACTTCCAAATGATGATTTAAGAAATCTAAATACACCTTAGACCAAATCAGTAAAAAATATTTTGCTTTTTATTATGTCTGACGGTGCTGGAAAAAATAAAGTGTTGACTAGAAAAACCCCTATTTTGTAAAAAAAAGAATAAAATATCAGGAGGTTGCACCGGTACATTGTTTAACAGGCAGGACCTTGGTCTGTAACAACATACCTTCAGATTTTGTAATATAACAAATTTTTTATTTTCAAAATTTAGACCTGTTTTATCCAAATTCTCAAGAATCAGTGATGTATGTATCAGATGCAATGCTGCAGCAGGACAATGATGTCATGTATGTGTAAAAAGCAATGCTGCAGCAGGACGATGATGTCATGTATGTGTAAAAAGCAATGCTGCAGCAGGACAATGATGTCATGTATGTGTAAAAAGCAATGCTGCAGCAGGACAATGATGTCATGTATGTGTAAAAAGCAATGCTGCAGCAGGACGATGATGTCATGTATGTGTAAAAAGCAATGCTGCAGCAGGACGATGAGGTCATGAATGTGTCAGATGCAGTGCTGAAGTAGGACGATGATGTCATGTATGTGTCAGATGCAATGCTGCAGGAGGACGATGATGTCATGTATGTGTCAGATGCAAGGCTGCAGCAGGACGATGATGTCATGTATGTGTAAAAAGCAATGCTGCAGCAGGACAATGATGTCATGTATGTGTAAAAAGCAATGCTGCAGCAGGACAATGATGTCATGTATGTGTAAAAAGCAATGCTGCAGCAGGACGATGATGTCATGTATGTGTAAAAACCAATGCTGCAGCAGGACGATGATGTCATGAATGTGTCAGATGCAGTGCTGAAGTAGGACGATGATGTCATGAATGTGTCAGATGCAATGCTGCAGGAGGACGATGATGTCATGTATGTGTCAGATGCAAGGCTGCAGCAGGACGATGATGTCATGAATGTGTCAGATGCAACACTGCAGCAGGACAATGATGCGATGAATGTGTCAGATGCAACACTTCAGCAGGACGATGATGTCATGTATGTGTCAGATGCAACGCTGCAGCAGGACGATGATGTCATGTATGTGTCAGATGCAATGCTGCAGCAGGACTATGATGTCATGAAAGTGTCAGATGCAATGCTGCAGCAGGACGATGTCATGAATGTGTCAGATGCAAGGCTGCAGCAGGACGATGATGTCATGAATGTGTCAGATGCAACACTGCAGCAGGACGATGATGTCATGTATGTGTCAGATGCAATGCTGCAGCAGGACGATGATGTCATGTATGTGTCAGATGCAATGCTGCAGCAGGACGATGATGTCATGTATGTGTCAGATGCAATGCTGCAGCAGGACGATGATGTCATGAATGTGTCAGATGCAACACTGCAGCAGGACAATGATGTGATGAATGTGTCAGATGCAACACTGCAGCAGGACGATGATGTCATGTATGTGTCAGATGCAATGCTGCAGCAGGACGATGATGTCATGTATGTGTCAGATGCAATGCTGCAGCAGGACGATGATGTCATGTATGTGTCAGATGCAATGCTGCAGCAGGACGATGATGTCATGTATGTGTCAGATGCAATGCTGCAGCAGGACGATGATGTCATGTATGTGTCAGATGCAATGCTGCAGCAGGACGATGATGTCATGAATGTGTCAGATGCAACACTGCAGCAGGACGATGATGTCATGAATGTGTCAGATGCAACACTGCAGCAGGACGATGATGTCATGTATGTGTCAGATGCAATGCTGCAGCAGGACGATGATGTCATGTATGTGTCAGATGCAATGCTGCAGCAGGACGATGATGTCATGTATGTGTCAGATGCAATGCTGCAGCAGGACGATGATGTCATGAAAGTGTCAGATGCAATGCTGCAGCAGGACGATGTCATGAATGTGTCAGATGCAATGCTGCAGCAGGACGATGATGTCATGAATGTGTCAGATGCAATGCTGCAGCAGGACTATGTCATGAATGTGTCAGATGCAATGCTGCAGCAGGACGATGATGTCATGTATGTGTCAGATGCAATGCTGCAGCAGGATGATGATGTCATGTATGTGTCAGATGCAACGCTGCAGCAGGACGATGATGTCATGTATGTGTCAGATGCAATGCTGCAGCAGGACAATGATGTCATGTATGTGTCAGATGCAATGCTGCAGCAGGAAGATGATGTCATGTATGTGTCAGATGCAATGCTGCAGCAGGAAGATGATGTCATGTATGTGTCAGATGCAATGCTGCAGCAGGAAGATGATGTCATGTATGTGTCAGATGCAATGCTGCAGCAGGACAATGATGTCATGTATGTGTCAGATGCAACACTGCAGCAGGACAATGATGTCATGTATGTGTCAGATGCAACGCTGCAGCAGGACGATGTCATGTATGTGTCAGATGCAATGCTGCAGCAGGACGATGATGTCATGTATGTGTCGGATGCAACGTTGTAGCAGGACCATGATGTCATGAATGTGTCGGATGCAACGTTGCAGCAGGACCATGATGTCATGTATGTGTCAGATGCAATGCTGCAGCAGGACGATGATGTCATGTATGTGTCGGATGCAACGTTGTAGCAGGACCATGATGTCATGAATGTGTCGGATGCAACGTTGCAGCAGGACCATGATGTCATGTATGTGTCAGATGCAGTGCTGCAGCATGACAATGTCATGAATGTGTCAGATGGAATGCTGCAGCAAGACGATGATGTCATGAATGTGTCAGATGGAATGCTGCAGCGTGACAATGATGTCATGTATTTGTCAGATGCAACGTTGCAGCAGGACCATGATGTCATGAATGTGTCGGATGCAACGCTGCAGCAGGACGATGATGTCATGTATGTGTCAGATGCAACGTTGCAGGACAATGATGTCATGTATGAGTCAGATACAATGCCGCAGGAGGACGATGATGTATGTGTCAGATGCAATGCTGCAGCAAGACGATGATGTCATGTATGTGTCAGATGCAATGCTGCAGCAGGACGATGATGTCATGTATGTGTCAGATGCAATGCTGCAGCAGGACGATGATGTCATGTATGTGTCAGATGCAATGCTGCAGCAGGACAATGATGTCATGCATGTGTCAGATGCAATGCTGCAGCAGGACAATGATGTCATGTATGTGTCAGATACAATGCTGCAGCAGGACAATGATGTCATGTATGTGTCAGATGCAATGCTGCAGCAGGACAATGATGTCATGCATGTGTCAGATGCAATGCTGCAGCAGGACGATGATGTCATGTATGTGTCAGATGCAATGCTGCAGCAGGACAATGATGTCATGTATGTGTCAGATGCAATGCTGAAGCAGGACAATGATGTCATGTATGTGTCAGATGCAATGCTGCAGCAGGACAATGATGTCATGCATGTGTCAGATGCAATGCTGCAGCAGGACAATGATGTCATGTATGTGTCAGATGCAATGCTGCAGCAGGACGATGTTCATGTATGTGTAAAAAGCAATGCTGCAGCAGGACAATGATGTCATGTATGTGTCAGATACAATGCTGCAGCAGGATAATGATGTCATGTATGTGTCAGATGCAATGCTGCAGCAGGACAATGATGTCATGTATGTGTCAGATGCAATGCTGCAGCAGGACGATGTTCATGTATGTGTAAAAAGCAATGCTGCAGCAGGACGATGATGTCATGTATGTGTAAAAAGCAATGCTGCAGCAGGACGATGATGTCATGTATGTGTCAGTTGCAACGCTGCAGCAGGACAATGATGTTTATGTATGTGTAAAAAGCAATGCTGCAGCAGGACGATGATGTCATGTATGTGTCAGATGCAATGCTGCAGCAGGACAATGATGTCATGTATGTATCAGATGCAACGCTGCAGCAGGACGATGATGTCATGTATGTGTCAGATGCAATGCTGAAGCAGGACAATGATGTCATGTATGTGTCAGATGCAACGCTGAAGCAGGACAATGATGTCATGTATGTGTCAGATGCAACGCTGCAGCAGGACAATGATGTCATGTATGTGTCAGATGCAACGCTGCAGCAGGACGATGATGTCATGTATGTGTCAGATGCAATGCTGCAGCAGGACGATGATGTCATGTATGTGTCGGATGCAACGTTGTAGCAGGACCATGATGTCATGAATGTGTCGGATGCAACGTTGCAGCAGGACCATGATGTCATGTATGTGTCAGATGCAATGCTGCAGCAGGACGATGATGTCATGTATGTGTCGGATGCAACGTTGTAGCAGGACCATGATGTCATGAATGTGTCGGATGCAACGTTGCAGCAGGACCATGATGTCATGTATGTGTCAGATGCAGTGCTGCAGCATGACAATGATGTCATGAATGTGTCAGATGGAATGCTGCAGCAAGACGATGATGTCATGAATGTGTCAGATGGAATGCTGCAGCGTGACAATGATGTCATGTATTTGTCAGATGCAACGTTGCAGCAGGACCATGATGTCATGAATGTGTCGGATGCAACGCTGCAGCAGGACGATGATGTCATGTATGTGTCAGATGCAACGTTGCAGGACAATGATGTCATGTATGAGTCAGATACAATGCCGCAGGAGGACGATGATGTATGTGTCAGATGCAATGCTGCAGCAAGACGATGATGTCATGTATGTGTCAGATGCAATGCTGCAGCAGGACGATTATGTCATGTATGTGTATAAAGCAATGCTGCAGCAGGACAATGATGTCATGTATGTGTCAGATACAATGCTGCAGCAGGACAATGATGTCATGTATGTGTCAGATGCAATGCTGCAGCAGGACAATGATGTCATGCATGTGTCAGATGCAATGCTGCAGCAGGACGATGATGTCATGTATGTGTCAGATGCAATGCTGCAGCAGGACAATGATGTCATGTATGTGTCAGATGCAATGCTGAAGCAGGACAATGATGTCATGTATGTGTCAGATGCAATGCTGCAGCAGGACAATGATGTCATGCATGTGTCAGATGCAATGCTGCAGCAGGACAATGATGTCATGTATGTGTCAGATGCAATGCTGCAGCAGGACGATGTTCATGTATGTGTAAAAAGCAATGCTGCAGCAGGACAATGATGTCATGTATGTGTCAGATACAATGCTGCAGCAGGATAATGATGTCATGTATGTGTCAGATGCAATGCTGCAGCAGGACAATGATGTCATGTATGTGTCAGATGCAATGCTGCAGCAGGACGATGTTCATGTATGTGTAAAAAGCAATGCTGCAGCAGGACGATGATGTCATGTATGTGTAAAAAGCAATGCTGCAGCAGGACGATGATGTCATGTATGTGTCAGTTGCAACGCTGCAGCAGGACAATGATGTTTATGTATGTGTAAAAAGCAATGCTGCAGCAGGACGATGATGTCATGTATGTGTCAGATGCAATGCTGCAGCAGGACAATGATGTCATGTATGTATCAGATGCAACGCTGCAGCAGGACGATGATGTCATGTATGTGTCAGATGCAATGCTGCAGCAGGACAATGATGTCATGTATGTATCAGATGCAATGCTGCAGCAAGACGATGTCATGTATGCGTAAAAGGCAATGCTGCAGCAGGACGATGATGTCATGTATGTATCAGATGCAATGCTGCAGCAGGACGATGATGTCATGTATGTGTAAAAAGCAATCCTGCAGCAGGACGATGTTGTCATGTATGTGTAAAAAGCAATGCTGCAGCAGGACAATGATGCCATGTATGTATCAGATGCAATGCTGCAGCAGGACGATGATGTCATTTATGTGTAAAAAGCAATGCTGCAGCAGGACGATGATGTCATGTATGTGTCAGATGCAATGCTGCAGCAGGAAGATGATGTCATGTATGTGTCAGATGCAATGCTGCAGCAGGACAATGATGTCATGTATGTGTCAGATGCAACGCTGCAGCAGGACAATGATGTCATGTATGTGTCAGATGCAACGCTGCAGCAGGACGATGATGTCATGTATGTGTCAGATGCAATGCTGCAGCAGGACGATGATGTCATGTATGTGTCGGAAGCAACGTTGTAGCAGGACCATGATGTCATGAATGTGTCGGATGCAACGTTGCAGCAGGACCATGATGTCATGTATGTGTCAGATGCAATGCTGCAGCAGGACGATGATGTCATGTATGTGTCGGATGCAACGTTGTAGCAGGACCATGATGTCATGAATGTGTCGGATGCAACGTTGCAGCAGGACCATGATGTCATGTATGTGTCAGATGCAGTGCTGCAGCATGACAATGATGTCATGAATGTGTCAGATGGAATGCTGCAGCAAGACGATGATGTCATGAATGTGTCAGATGGAATGCTGCAGCGTGACAATGATGTCATGTATTTGTCAGATGCAACGTTGCAGCAGGACCATGATGTCATGTATGTGTCGGATGCAACGCTGCAGCAGGACGATGATGTCATGTATGTGTCAGATGCAACGTTGCAGGACAATGATGTCATGTATGAGTCAGATACAATGCCGCAGGAGGACGATGATGTATGTGTCAGATGCAATGCTGCAGCAGGACGATGATGTCATGTATGTGTCAGATGCAATGCTGCAGCAGGACGATGATGTCATGTATGTGTCAGATGCAATGCTGCAGCAGGACAATGATGTCATGCATGTGTCAGATGCAATGCTGCAGCAGGACAATGATGTCATGTATGTGTCAGATACAATGCTGCAGCAGGACAATGATGTCATGTATGTGTCAGATGCAATGCTGCAGCAGGACAATGATGTCATGCATGTGTCAGATGCAATGCTGCAGCAGGACGATGATGTCATGTATGTGTCAGATGCAATGCTGCAGCAGGACAATGATGTCATGTATGTGTCAGATGCAATGCTGAAGCAGGACAATGATGTCATGTATGTGTCAGATGCAATGCTGCAGCAGGACAATGATGTCATGCATGTGTCAGATGCAATGCTGCAGCAGGACAATGATGTCATGTATGTGTCAGATGCAATGCTGCAGCAGGACGATGTTCATGTATGTGTAAAAAGCAATGCTGCAGCAGGACAATGATGTCATGTATGTGTCAGATACAATGCTGCAGCAGGATAATGATGTCATGTATGTGTCAGATGCAATGCTGCAGCAGGACAATGATGTCATGTATGTGTCAGATGCAATGCTGCAGCAGGACGATGTTCATGTATGTGTAAAAAGCAATGCTGCAGCAGGACGATGATGTCATGTATGTGTAAAAAGCAATGCTGCAGCAGGACGATGATGTCATGTATGTGTCAGTTGCAACGCTGCAGCAGGACAATGATGTTTATGTATGTGTAAAAAGCAATGCTGCAGCAGGACGATGATGTCATGTATGTGTCAGATGCAATGCTGCAGCAGGACAATGATGTCATGTATGTATCAGATGCAACGCTGCAGCAGGACGATGATGTCATGTATGTGTCAGATGCAATGCTGCAGCAGGACAATGATGTCATGTATGTATCAGATGCAATGCTGCAGCAAGACGATGTCATGTATGCGTAAAAGGCAATGCTGCAGCAGGACGATGATGTCATGTATGTATCAGATGCAATGCTGCAGCAGGACGATGATGTCATGTATGTGTAAAAAGCAATCCTGCAGCAGGACGATGTTGTCATGTATGTGTAAAAAGAAATGCTGCAGCAGGACAATGATGCCATGTATGTATCAGATGCAATGCTGCAGCAGGACGATGATGTCATTTATGTATTAAAAGCAATGCTGCAGCAGGACGATGATGTCATGTATGTGTAAAAAGCAATGCTGCAGCAGGACAATGATGTCATGTATGTATCAGATGCAATGCTGCAGCAGGACGATGTCATTTATGTGTAAAAAGCAATGCTGCAGCAGGACGATGATGTCATGTATGTGTATAAAGCAATGCTGCAGCAGGACAATGATGTCATGTATATATCAGATGCAATGCTGCAGCAGGACGATGATGTCATGTATGTGTAAAAAGCAATGCTGCAGCAGGACGATGATGTCATGTATGTGTATAAAGCAATGCTGCAGCAGGACGATGATGTCATGTATGTGTCAGATGCAATGCTGCAGCAGGACGATGATGTAATCTCCTGTCTGGTACGTACAGGACACCAGCAGCAGCTTCTCGGCCTCGGCCTCCTCCATTGACCCTTGGCCGTGGTCCTCGTCGGTGCAGCAGCTCAGAGCCTGCAGAGTCTGGCTGATGACGGTCTGCAGCTTCCCCGCGTCCTCGTTCAGAGCCTGGACACGGAGACAGTGTCTTACACGAGGACCAGGTTTTCATGGTCTAGTTAAGTCCTCCTGAAGTCAGCTTCACATGCAGCCAGTCAGTCCTCCTCCAGGAAACACAAGACTGATGTCATCTGGACTCCAGAATCTGGTCATCTCCTCCAGCTGGACTAATGTCCCCCATCTGGACTCATGTCCCCCAGCTGGACAAATGTCCCCCATCTAGACCCATTCCGGCCAGCTGGACTCACTTCCCCCGTCCAGACTTGTGTCCCCAGCTGGACTAACATCTTCCATCTAGAACCCATGTCCCCCATTTTCATGTCAATGTATTTTCATGCCAGGGTATTTTCATGTCAGCGTATTTTCATGTCAACGTATTTTTATGTCAGCGTATTTTCATGTCAACGTATTTTCATCGTTTTTTCATGTCAGCGTGTTTTCATCTCAACGTATTTTCATTTCAGCATATTTTCATATACATATATATTTTCCTGACATCGTATTTTCATCTCAACGTATTTTCAGGTAAACGCATTTTCTTTTTTTTTTTCCCTATGGCAAGAAGGAAGAAAGAAAAAAGAGAAAGAAAGAAAAGAAAAAGAAAAAAAAAAGGTCAACGTATTTTCATGTCAAGGTATTTTCATGTCTATATATTTTCATGTCAAGGTATTTTCATGTCAGCGTATTTCATGTCAAGGTATTTTCATGTCAGCGTATTTCATGTCATCGTATTTTCATGTCATCGTATTTTCATGTCAGCGTATTTTCATGTCATATTTTCATCTCAACATATTTTCATGTCAGCGTATTCTCATTTCAACGTATTTTCATGTCAACGTATTTTCATGTAAATATATTTTCATGTCAGCGTATTTTCATGTATATATATTTTCATGTCATATTTTCATCTCAACATATTTTCATGTCAGCGTATTCTCATTTCAACGTATTTTCATGTCAACGTATTTTCATGTAAATATATTTTCATGTCAGCGTATTTTCATGCATATATATTCATGTCATCGTATTTTCATCTCAACCTATTTTCATGGTATTTTCATGTCAGCGTTTTTTCATCTCAAAGTATTTTTATCTGAATGTATTTTCATGTCAGTGTATTTTTATCTCAACGTATTCATGTCAGTGTATTATCATGTAAGCGTTTTTCATCTCAACGTATTTTCATGTCAGCGTTTTTTCATGTCAGTGTACTTTCATCAACGTATTTTAATGTCAGCGTATTTTCATCTCAACGTATTTTCATGTCAGCGTATTCTCATGTCAGTGTTTTTTCATCTCAATGTATTTTCATGTCAGCGTATTTTCATGTATTTATTATTTCATGTCATCGTATTTTGAGGTTATGTTTTCATGTCATCGTATTTTCATCTCAACGTATTTTCATGTCAGCGTATTTTCATGTCAACCTATTAACGTATTTTCATGTCAGCGTATTTTCATTAACGTATTTTTAATCTCAATGTATTTTCATGTCAGTGTATTTTCATCTCAAGGTATTCATGTCAGCTTATTGTCATGTCAACGTATTTTTATCAATGTATTTTCACCTCAACGTATTCCTTGTCAATGTATTTTTATCTCAATGTATTTTCATGTCAGCGTATTTTCATCTCAACGTATTTTCATTTCAGCATATTTTCATGTATATATATTTTCATGTCATTGTATTTTCATCTCAGCATATTTTCATGTCAGCATATTTTCATCTCAACGTATTTTCATGTCAGCGTATATTCATGTCAACGTATTTTCACGTCAGCGTATTTTCATGTCAACGTATTTTCATCAACATATTTTCATGTCAGCGTATTCTCATCTCAAAGTATTTTCATGTCAACGTATTTTCATGTATATATATTTTCATGTCATTGTATTTTCATCTCAACATATTTTCATGTCAGCGTATTTTCATGTATATATATTTTCATGTCATCGTATTTTCATCTCAACCTATTTTCATCTCGTTTTTTCATCATTTTTTAATGTCAACCTATTTCATGTCAACTTATTTTCATGTCAACGTATTTTCATGTCAGCGTTTTTTCATGTCAGCATATTTTCAACTCGTTTTTTCATGTCAGTGTACTTTCATCAACGTATTTTCATGTCAGCGTATTCTCATGTCATCGTATTTTCATCTAAACGTATTTTCATGTCAGCGCATTTTCATGTCAGCGTATTTTCATGTCAGCGTATTTTCATGTATATATAATTTCATGTATTCGTATTTTGATGTCTAGATATTTTCATGTCAGCGTATTTTCATCTCAACGTATTCTCATACTGACGTATTTTCATCAACATATTTTCATGTCAACGTATTTTCAACTCAACGTTTTTTCATGTCAGCGTATTCTTATGTCATCATATTTTCATCTAAACGTATTTTCATGTCAGCGTATTTTCATGTATATATACCTTCATGTAATCGTATTTTGATGTCTAGATATTTTCATGTCAGCGTATTTTCATGTCAACCTATTTTCATCAACGTATTTTCATGTCAGCGTATTTTCATCAACGTATTTTTAATCTCAATGTATTTTCATGTCAGCGTATTTTCATCTCAACGTATTTTCATGTCAGCATATTCTCATCTATACGTATTTTCATGTCAGCGTATTTTCATGCTGACATATTTTCATCACAGCATATTTTCATACTGACGTATTTTCACCAACGTATATTCATGTCAGCGCATTTTCATGCTGACATTTTCATCTCAACGTATTCATGTCAGCGAATTTTCATCTCAACGTATTTTTCATCAACATATTTTCATGTCAGCGTATTCTCATCTCAAAGTATTTTCATGTCAACGTATTTTCATGTATATATATTTTCATGTCAACGTATTTTCATCTCAACACATTTTCATGTCAGCGTATTTTCATGTATATATATTTTCATGTCATCGTATTTTCATCTCAACCTATTTTCATCTAGTTTTTTCATCATTTTTTAATGTCAACCTATTTCATGTCAACTTATTTTCATGTCAACGTATTTTCATGTCAGCGTTTTTTCATGTCAGCGTATTTTCAACTCGTTTTTTCATGTCAGTGTACTTTCATCAACGTATTTTCATGTCAGCGTATTTTCATCTCAACGTATTTTCATGTCAGCGTATTCTCATGTCATCGTATTTTCATCTAAACGTATTTTCATGTCAGCGCATTTTCATGTCAGCGTATTTTCATGTCAGCGTATTTTCATGTATATATAATTTCATGTATTCGTATTTTGATGTCTAGATATTTTCATGTCAGCGTATTTTCATCTCAACGTATTCTCATACTGACGTATTTTCATCAACATTTTCATGTCAACGTATTTTCAACTCAACGTTTTTTCATGTCAGTGTACTTTCATCAACGTATTTTCATGTCAGCGTATTCTTATGTCATCTTATTTTCATCTAAACGTATTTTCATGTCAGGGTATTTTCATGTCAGCGTATTTTCATGTATATATAACTTCATGTAATCGTATTTTGATGTCTAGATATTTTCATGTCATCGTATTTTCATCTCAACGTATTTTAATGTCAGCGTATTTTCATGTCAACCTCTTTTCATCAACATATTTTCATGTCAGCGTTTTTTCATGTCAGCGTATTTTCATCAACGTATTTTTAATCTCAATGTATTTTCATGTCAGCGTATTTTCATCTCAACGTATTTTGATGTCAGCGTATTCTCATCTATACGTATTTTCATGTCAGCGTATTCTCATCTATACGTATTTTCGTGTCAGCGTTTTTCATCTCAACATATTTTCATGTCAGCGTATTTTCATCACAGCATATTTTCATACTGACGTATTTTCACCAACGTATATTCATGTCAGCGCATTTTCATGCTGACATTTTCATCTCAACGTATTCATGTCAGCGAATTTTCATCTCAACATATTTTAATGTCAGCGTATTTTCATGTCAACCTATTTTCATCAACTTATTTTCATGTCAGCGTTTTTTCATGTCAGCGTATTTTCATCAACGTATTTTTAATCAATGTATTTTCATGTCAGCGTATTTTCATCTCAACGCATTTTCATGTCAGCGTATTCTCATGTCATCGTATTTTCATCTAAACGTATCTTCATGTCAGCACATTTTCATGTCATCGTATTTTCATCTCAACGTATTTTAATGTCAGCGTATTTTCATGTTAACCTCTTTTCATCAACGCATTTTTATGTCAGCGTTTTTCATGTTAGCGTATTTTCATCAACGTATTTTTAATCAATGTATTTTCATGTCAGTGTATTTTCATCTCAACGTATTCATGTCAACGTTTTTTTAATGTCAGCGTATTTTCATCTCAACGTATTTTCATGTCAGCGTATTCTCATCTATACGTATTTTCATGTCAGCGTATTCTCATGTCAGCGTTTTTTCATCTCAACATATTTTCATCACAGCATATTTTCATACTGACGTATTTTCACCAACGTATATTCATGTCAGCGCATTTTCATGCTGACATTTTCATCTCAACGTGTTCATGTCAGCGAATTTTCATCAACGTATTTTCATGTCAGCGTATTTTCATCTCGTTTTCATGTCATCGTATTTTTTAACTCAATATATTTTCATGTCAATGTATTTTCATCGTTTTTTCATGTCAGCGTATTTACATGTAATTGTTTTTTCATATTAACGTATTTTAATCAACGTATTTTCATGTCAATGTATTTTCATTTTTTCATGTCAGCGTATTTTCATGTCAACGTATTTTCATCTACACATATTATATCTCAATGTATTTTCACGTCAACGTATGTTCATGTCAGCGTATTTTCATGTCAGTGTATTTTCATCAACATTTAATGTCAGCGTATTTTCATCTCAACATATTTTTATGTCAGCGTATTTTCATGTCAACGTTTTTTCATGCTGACATATTTTCATCGACGTATTTTGATGCCAACGTATTTTTATGCTGACGTATTTTCATGCTGACATTTTCATGTCAGTGTATTTTCATCTCAATGTATTTTCATGTCAACGTATTTTCATCATTTTTTCGTGTCAGCATATTTTCATGTCAGTGTATTTTCATGTCAGCGTATTCTGTCAGTGTATTTTCATCTCAACGCATTTTGTCAGTGTATTTTCATCTCAACGTATTTTCATTTCAGCGTATTCTTAAGATATTTTCATGTTATCGTATTTTCATCGTTTTTTCATGTCAGTGTATTTTCATCTCAACGCATTTTGTCAGCGTATTTTCATCAACGTATTTTCATGTCAGCATATTTTCATCTCAACATATTTTCATGTCAGCGTATTTTCATGCTGACATATTTTCATCACAGCATATTTTCATACTGACGTATTTTCACCAACGTATATTCATGTCAGCGCATTTTCATGCTGACATTTTCATCTCAACGTATTCATGTCAGCGAATTTTCATCTCAACGTATTTTCATCAACATATTTTCATGTCAGCGTATTCTCATCTCAAAGTATTTTCATGTCAACGTATTTTCATGTATATATTTTCATGTCATTGTATTTTCATCTCAACACATTTTCATGTCAGCGTTTTTTCATGTCAGCGTATTTTCAACTCGTTTTTTCATGTCAGTGTACTTTCATCAACGTATTTTCATGTCAGCGTATTTTCATCTCAACGTATTTTCATGTCAGCGTATTCTCATGTCATCGTATTTTCATCTAAATGTATTTTCATGTCAGCGCATTTTCATGTCAGCGTATTTTCATGTCAGCGTATTTTCATGTCAGCGTATTTTCATCTCAACGTATTCTCATACTGACGTATTTTCATCAACATTTTCATGTCAACGTATTTTCAACTCAACGTTTTTTTCATGTCAGTGTACTTTCATCAACGTATTTCCATGTCAGCGTATTCTTATGTCATCTTATTTTCATCTAAACGTATTTTCATGTCAGGGTATTTTCATGTATATATAACTTCATGTAATCGTATTTTGATGTCTAGATATTTTCATGTCATCGTATTTTCATCAACGTATTTTAATGTCAGCGTATTTTCATGTCAACCTATTTTCATCAACGTATTTTCATGTCAGCGTTTTTTCATCTCAACGTATTTTCATGTCAGCGTATTCTCATCTATACGTATTTTCATGTCAGCGTATTTTCATCTCAACGTATTTTCATGTCAGCGTATTCTCATCTATACGTATTTTCATGTCAGCGTTTTTTCATCTCAACATATTTTCATGTCAGCGTATTTTCATCACAGCATATTTTCATACTGACGTATTTTCACCAACGTATATTCATGTCAGCGCATTTTCATGCTGACATTTTCATCTCAACGTATTCATGTCAGCGAATTTTCATCTCAACGTATTTTCATGTCAGCGTATTTTGATGTATATATAACTCCATGTAATCGTATTTTGATGTCTAGATATTTTCATGTCATCGTATTTTCATCTCAACATATTTTAATGTCAGCGTATTTTCATGTCAACCTATTTTCATCAACGTATTTTCATGTCAGCGTTTTTTCATGTCAGCGTATTTTCATAAATGTATTTTTGATCTCAATGTATTTTCATGTCAGCGTTTTTTCATCTCAACATATTTTCATGTCAGCGTATTTTCATGCTGACATTTTCATCACAGCATATTTTCATACTGACGTATTTTCACCAACATATATTCATGTCAGCGCATTTTCATGCTGACATTTTCATCTCAACGTATTCATGTCAGCGAATTTTCATCTCAACATATTTTAATGTCAGCGTATTTTCATGTCAACCTATTTTCATCAACGTATTTTCATGTCAGCGTTTTTTCATGTCAGCGTATTTTCATCAACGTATTTTTAATCAATGTATTTTCATGTCAGCGTATTTTCATCTCAACGCATTTTCATGTCAGCGTATTCTCATGTCATCGTATTTTCATCTAAACGTATCTTCATGTCAGCGCATTTTCATGTCATCGTATTTTCATCTCAACGTATTTTAATGTCAGCTTATTTTCATGTTAACCTCTTTTCATCAACGCATTTTCATGTCAGCGTTTTTCATGTCAGCGTATTTTCATCAACGTATTTTTAATCAATGTATTTTCATGTCAGTGTATTTTCATCTCAACGTATTCATGTCAACGTTTTTTAATGTCAGCGTATTTTCATCTCAACGTATTTTCATGTCAGCGTATTCTCATCTATACGTATTTTCATGTCAGCGTATTCTCATGTCAGCGTTTTTTCATCTCAACATATTTTCATCACAGCATATTTTCATACTGACGTATTTTCACCAACGTATATTCATGTCAGCGCATTTTCATGCTGACATTTTCATCTCAACGTGTTCATGTCAGTGAATTTTCATCAACGTATTTTCATGTCAGTGTATTTTCATCTCAATGTATTTTCATGTCAACGTATTTTCATCATTTTTTCGTGTCAGCATATTTTCATGTCAGTGTATTTTCATGTCAGCGTATTCTGTCAGTGTATTTTCATCTCAACGCATTTTGTCAGTGTATTTTCATCTCAACGTATTTTCATTTCAGCGTATTCTTAAGACATTTTCATGTAAACGTATTTTCATGTTTATATATGTTCATGTTATCGTATTTTCAGCGTTTTTTCATGTAAACGTATTTTCATGTTTATATATGTTCATGTTATCGTATTTTCAGCGTTTTTTCATGTCAGTGTATTTTCATCTCAACGCATTTTGTCAGCGTATTTTCATCAACGTATTTTCATGTCAGCATATTTTCATCTCAACATATTTTAATGTCAGAGTATTTTCATGCTGACATTTTTATGTTAGCCTATTTTCATGTCAGCGCATTTTCATGCTGACAATTTCATCTCAACGTATTTTCATGTCAACATATTTTCATGTCAGCGTATTTTCATGCTGACATTTTCATCTCAACGTATTTTCAATACGTCAATTTTCAATACGTTTTCAATACGTCAATATGTCAATTTTTTTTTCTCAATGTATTTTCACGTCAACGTATGTTCATGTCAGCGTATTTTCATGTCAGTGTATTTTCATCAACATTTAATGTCAGCGTATTTTCATCTCAACATATGTCAGCGTATTTTCATGTCAACGTTTTTTCATGCTGACATATTTTCATCGACGTATTTTGATGCCAACGTATTTTTATGCTGACGTATTTTCATGCTGACATTTTCATGTCAGTGTATTTTCACCTCAACATATTTTCATGTCAGCTTATTTTCATCTCAACATATCTTATCTCAACGTATTTTCATGTCAAGGTAATGTAATGTGAACGTATTTTCATTCTGACATATTTTCATGTCGACGTATTGGCCAGCCATCGGTCAGCATTTCCTGAGGAACCTGACTGGAGTTGTTTTCCTAACATTTAGCAAAGCAAATATAAATCTGTGTCAGATCTGATACACACTGCGATTTTGTCTTTGCTGTTGATAGACGAGCGAGGCGTTGCAGTCTCTGGCGCTCGTCTGTGGACTGCAGGCGTGACGCTCTGCATGGACGGCAGCTGGCTCTGTCTCTGAGTGCGGTACGCATCGATGCTGTCAGAGAGGACACATGAAACTCTGTTACATGGATTAACCTGTTCACCGGTCAATGCACCAAGCGGGGGCCAGCTTCCGGCTGAGGGTTACCTGTACAGCGGAGCGGACTCGGCGGACCCGGCTGGGACAGGTCTGGTCTCCTCGGGTGTCACCAGCAGAGATGCAGCTGCTGCCAGACGCTGTTGGAGGAACAGGAGACGTCGGGGGGGGGGGGGGGGGGGGGGGTTTTTCTTTCCCTCTTGGGGGGGGGGGGGGGGGGGGGGGGGGGGGGGGGGGGGGGGGGGGGGTGGGGGGGGGTTTTGGGGGGGGGGGGGGGGGGGGGGGCTCCCTGGGGGGGGGGGCTGGGGGGCGGGGTTTCGGCGGCCCGGGGGGCCTGCCCGCGCCGGCCGGGCCTCCTCGGCCCCGCCTGGCCCCCGCGCGCGGGGCTTCCCCCTTCGCGCCGGCGGGCGGGTGGGGGGGCGGGGTGGGGGGGGGGGGGGGGGGGGGGGGGGGGGGGGGGGGGGGGGGGGGGGGGGGGGGGGGGGGGGGGGGGGGGGGTGGGGGGGGGGGGGGGGGGGGGGGGGGGGGGGGTGGGGGGGGGGGGGGGTGGGGTTGGGGGGGGGGGGGGGGGGGGGGGGGGGGGGGGGGGGGGGGGGGGGGGGGGGCGGGGGGGGGGGGGGGGGGGGATGGGAAAAAAAAAAAAAAAAAAAAAAAAAAAAAAAAAAAAGACCTGCCGCTGTTGCTCCTGCAGCGACATGCGAGCGCGTCTTACCAGCGGGGTGACCACCGCCTCCACCGACTTGCTGAGAGGAGAGAGGATGCCGCTGGCGGGAAACGTCAGCAGCTCCTCGCCGCTGCTCTCCGGACCTTTGTCCACATCACACTCCTCCTCTCTGGCCTCGGGACCTTCCTCCTCCTCAGTCTGGTCCAGACCTCCGGAGCAAGCACCGATCCCGCTGTCGCGGTCCTCGGCGTCTTCATTGGCCCGCCTCTCCTCCTCCACCTTTCCAGCATATTCCAGCACCTCCTCAAACATCTGCTCAATGAACTCGGCCGTGTTGGTGTCGTCGTGGGAGCTGGATCCAGCATCTGGAGGGGGGGGGGGGGGGGGGTAAGCACAAGTTGATCCGGTCGTTCTCTGGGGGGTGTTCATGTCCCACATCAGCAGCTCTCAGACAAGCTAACCCCGAACCCCGAGAAGAAGTAGTAGAAGAAGAAGGTGCAAACGAACCCGACCACCACCGCTCAGCTGCTCTGCAAGCAGGTACAGGACTGGAGTCTGTAGTTTACTGATGTATGTAGTTTAATGTAGTTAACCAGAGTCTGTAGTTTACTGGTGTATGTAGTTTACTGTAGTTAACCAGAGTCTGTAGTTTCTGGTGTATGTAGTTTACTGTAGTTAACCAGAGTCTGTAGTTTACTGTGTGTATGTAGTTTAATGTGTTTATTAGAGTCTGTAGTTTACTGGTGTATGTTGTTTACTGTAGTTAACCAGAGTCTGTAGTTTACTGGTGTATGTAGTTTAATGTCGTTTACGAGTGTGTGTAGTTTACTGTGTGTATGTAGTTTAATGTCATTAACCAGAGTCTGTAGTTACTGGTGTATGTAGTTTACTGTGAGTTAACCAGAGTCTGTAGTTACTGGTGTATGTAGTTTACTGCAGTTAACCAGAGTCTATAGTTTACTGGTGTATGTAGTTTAATGTAGTTAACCAGAGTCTGTAGTTTACTGGTGTATGTAGTTTACTGTAGTTAACCAGAGTCTGTAGTTTACTGGTGTATGTAGTTTACTGTAGTTAACCAGAGTCTATAGTTTACTGGTGTATGTAGTGTAATGTAGTTAACCAGAGTCTGTAGTTACTGGTGTATGTAGTTTAATGTAGTTAACCAGAGTCTGTAGTTTAATGTAGTTAACCAGAGTCTGTAGTTTACTGGTGTATGTAGTTTACTGTAGTTAACCAGAGGTTATAGTTTACTGGTGTATGTAGTTTACTGTAGTTAACCAGAGTCTGTAGTTTACTGGTGTATGTAGTTTAATGTCGTTAACCAGAGTCTGTAGTTTACTGGTGTATGTAGTTTACTGTAGTTAACCAGAGTCTGTAGTTTACTGGTGTATGTAGTTTAATGTAGTTAACCAGAGTCTGTAGTTTACTGGTGTATGTTGTTTAATGTAGTGAACCAGAGTCTGTAGTTTACTGGTGTATGTAGTTTACTGTAGTTAACCAGTGTCTGTAGTTTACTGGTGTATGTAGTTTACTGTAGTTAACCAGAGTCTGTAGTCACTGGTGTATGTAGTTTACTGTAGTTAACCAGTGTCTGTAGTTTACTGGTGTATGTAGTTTACTGTAGTTAACCAGAGTCTGTAGTCACTGGTGTATGTAGTTTACTGTAGTTAACCAGAGTCTGTAGTTTACTGGTGTATGTAGTTTAATGTCGTTGACCAGAGTCTGTAGTTTACTGGTGTATGTAGTTTAATGTAGTTAACCAGAGTCTGTAGTTTACTGGTGTATGTAGTTTAATGTCGTTAACCAAAGTCTGTAGTTTACTGTAGTTAACCAGAGTCTGTAGTTTATTGGTGTATGTAGTTTACTGTAGTTAACCAGTGTCTGTAGTTTACTGGTGTATTTAGTTTACTGTAGTTAACCAGAGTCTGTAGTTTACTGGTGTATGTTGTTTAATGTCGTTAACCAGTCTGTAGTTTACTGGTGTATGTAGTTTAATGTAGTTAACCAGAGTCTGTAGTTTACTGGTGCATGTAGTTTGCTCTAGTTAACCAGAGTCTGTAGTCACTGGTGTATGTAGTTTACTGTAGTTAACCAGAGTCTGTAGTTTACTGGTGTATGTAGTTTAATGTCGTTGACCAGAGTCTGTAGTTTACTGGTGTATGTAGTTTAATGTCGTTAACCAGAGTCTGTAGTTTACTGGTGTATGTAGTTTAATGTCGTTAACCAGAGTCTGTAGTTTACTGGTGTATGTAGTTTAATGTCGTTAACCAAAGTCTGTAGTTTACTGTAGTTAACCAGAGTCTGTAGTTTATTGGTGTATGTAGTTTACTGTAGTTAACCAGAGTCTGTAGTTTACTGGTGTATGTAGTTTACTGTAGTTAACCAGTGTCTGTAGTTTACTGGTGTATGTAGTTTACTGTAGTTAACCAGAGTCTGTAGTCACTGGTGTATGTAGTTTACTGTAGTTAACCAGAGTTTGTAATTTACTGGTGTATGTAGTTTAATGTCGTTGACCAGAGTCTGTAGTTTACTGGTGTATGTAGTTTAATGTCGTTAACCAGAGTCTGTAGTTTACTGGTGTATGTAGTTTAATGTCGTTAACCAGAGTCTGTAGTTTACTGGTGTATGTAGTTTAATGTCGTTAACCAAAGTCTGTAGTTTACTGTAGTTAACCAGAGTCTGTAGTTTATTGGTGTATGTAGTTTACTGTAGTTAACCAGAGTCTGTAGTTTACTGGTGTATGTAGTTTAATGTCGTTGACCAGAGTCTGTAGTTTACTGGTGTATGTAGTTTAATGTCGTTAACCAGAGTCTGTAGTTTACTGGTGTATATAGTTTAATGTCGTTAACCAGAGTCTGTAGTTTACTGGTGTATGTAGTTTAATGTCGTTAACCAAAGTCTGTAGTTTACTGTAGTTAACCAGAGTCTGTAGTTTATTGGTGTATGTAGTTTACTGTAGTCAACCAAAGTCTGTAGTTTACTGTAGTTAACCAGAGTCTGTAGTTTACTGGTATCTGTAGTTTACCGGTGTAAAACCATCACCATTCCAACTCCTCCACCGTGTGCTCCACTTCTCCCCGGTGCAGCCCAGGTGTCAACATGTCCAGACGGGTCTCACCTGACAGACTCGTCTCGGCCCTGGACTCCACTGACGTGTCAATCTCTGATAAAGTGGAGCTGTTGATCAGCTCGGGCTGCAGGATGAAGCTCACTTTCTTTGAGCTTCGTCTTCCCTCTACAGCTTCATCATCCTCCCTGACGTCCTGCTGCATCTCCTGGGCTTCTGCAGCCGTCATCTCTCCTGGACTCTGAGCTGCATCATCCTCCCTGATGTCCTGCTGCGTCTCTCCTGGACTCTGAGCTGCATCATCCTCCCTGACGTCCTGCTGCGTCTCTCCTGGACTCTGAGCTGCATCATCCTCCCTGACGTCCTGCTGCATCTCCTGGGCTTCTGCAGCCGTCGTCTCTCCTGGACTCTGAGCTGCATCATCCTCCCTGACGTCCTGCTGCGTCTCTCCTGGACTCTGAGCTGCATCATCCTCCCTGACGTCCTGCTGCATCTCCTGGGCTTCTGCAGCCGTCGTCTCTCCTGGACTCTGAGCTGCATCATCCTCCCTGACGTCCTGCTGCATCTCCTGGGCTTCTGCAGCCGTCGTCTCTCCTGGACTCTGAGCTGCATCATCCTCCCTGACGTCCTGCTGCATCTCCTGGGCTTCTGCAGCCGTCGTCTCTCCTGGACTCTGAGCTGCATCATCCTCCCTGACGTCCTGCTGCATCTCCTGTGCTTCTGCAGCCGTCATCTCTCCTGGACTCTGAGCTGCATCAGGTATTTCAGAGTCCGACGATGCAGCCTGAACCGTTTCAGAAAGGTTAATCCTTTCATGGCTGAAGCTCTGGGCTTCGGTCAAGGCCGCAGTTCCATCGTCTACCTCGACTGTCTGGCACTTATCCGACAGTTCAAGTGCGTGGTAATTATCGGGACGTCCATCTACCCTGTTCTGCTCCTGTGGAGGTGTTGAAACATCTAAAAGCGTTCCTTCGGAGGATCCCTCAGACTCAGGTTTCCTTTCTTCACCTTCAAAAGCAGATTTCTCTCTCCCTGAATCATCTGAACAACTGTGTGATAGACATTCCTCTTCCTCTGCTCTGGTTTCCTCATCTTCCTGCTTTTCAGGGAGTCCAGAAACCTCCGCAGAGACATGTACAGGTGGAAGGTATTCTCCGTCCTGGACACGGGCAGGTCCATCCGGTCCAGATGGTTCTGGTTCCTCACAGTTACGTGCCATGCCTCCAGGATATCTCCACATCTTGAACTCCTCGTCTGTTGAAGGCTCGAGCTCCTCCTCACCGTAGGAAGACTCGTCCAATAATCCCTCATCTTCATCAAAAGTAAACACGTCAGACACGTCCGGGCCAGAAACTCTGGAGAACCCGCTGGTGTCTTTCACATCCGACTCGTCTAATAAGGTTGACTGAAAGAAGCGCTGCTGAGCCGCGACCCGAAGCTCCGGCACGTCCTCACCGAAAGACAGCGTTAACACGGTCTGGTGGTCTGCCGGGTCCGAACCAGGCGAATCCGAACCAGGCGGGTCCAAACCAGGCGGATCCAAACCAGGAGGCTCCGAACCAGGCGGGTCCAAACCAGGCGAATCCGAACCAGGCGGGTCCAAACCAGGCGGATCCAAACCAGGCGGATCCAAACCAGGAGGCTCCGAACCAGGCGGGTCCAAACCAGGCGAATCCGAACCAGGCGGGTCCAAACCAGGCGAATCCAAACCAGGCGGGTCCAAACCAGGCGGGTCCAAACCAGGCGAATCCGAACCGGGCCAATCCTCTGCATCTAAGACTGGAGCTGAATGAGCCTTCTCCGCCGCTGCGTCTCCTGTAAGCTCCTGCGCTCGGCGGGAGCTTTCCAGCTGAGCGGACGCGTTTTCACCTGTTAAGAAAGAGTTTGGTGGTTGATGTACTTCACAGCAGCATCTCGCTGATGACATAATAAAACGGAGGACGTCCAGGCTTCAGTGGGACGGCTGAGCTGCAGGGGACGGTGGAACACGATCAAAGCTAGGGCTGGACGATGATGGAAAAAATTATAATCACGATTATTTTGACTGATATTGAAATCACGATTAATATACACGATTATTCATTGATTTTACAAAAAGTGTTTATTGAACCACATAACTCAACTTGAAATAAAACTTTTTAAAAAATTAAACCGAAAATAAATTAGAAACAAGTAAAGAAGTAAAATAAGAATATTATTCAAAATAATAATAGCAATAAAAATTTATTCTAAGTCTACATGCATTCCTGTTTTATACTCCCTGCAGTTTGCTTCCTATAACTCCACCAGTTTGTTCACTTCAGGATTAATTGTTTTTCTTCCATTACAGTGTTTTTATGATTGTGAAAAGGCAAAATTGAAATCACAATTAAAATTCAATTAATTGTCCAGCCCTAATCAAAGCAGCTCAGCATGCATCGGTTTTCACCCATGCACAAGCTGAACGGGACACCCGCAGACAAGCGGAGGACGGACACACCAGCTTATTTTCCTTCCAAACACTCAGAAACGGGCCTGGATCCAGATGTTTAACCACATCTACATTTCTCATAAACTTCACTCTCTTTCCTGAAAAAACCATCAAAGATATGAGAGTAGAACTGGACCTCATTTACATTCATCAGCTACATCTGCCTGATAATCTGCTGGTACTGGGGCTGTGTCTGTGCTCTGAGTTTAGTTTTCAGGGCTCAAAATTCATTTCTGAGTAAAGGTGCACATGGCTAGAAAAATTACTTGCAGCAAAAATACTCAAAGCAATAACAGTAAAACATACTTTTAAAGTACCAGTAACATGAAATTCTAGCGACTTATGGTCCTTTTCAGTCAGACTCTAAGTACCTGAATACTGTATGAAAGGATCGTTCACCATAACTCAGCCTCGTCATAGAATAGCAGGCGCTACGAGTTAGCACTACTGTTAGCAATGGCTACAATGACGAGGTTCGGTGGGCGGGACCAGAAGGCACGCTAGCTTCTGTTGTCATGGTGATCTGGTGGAGAGGAGGCGGAGTGATACGGATATACCTGCAGACGTTCATCCATACATCAGCAGGAACCTGCAGACACGTTCCTCTCCACACACTCATGATAGAGTAAAACAGCTGCTGTGTTCTGATGAACGGCTGCACGTCAGGCTGGAAGAAGTTCGTATTGAGTCTCTGTGGATCTATAAAGGGCGTACGGCGGTGACGGATTCACCAACCTGACACAGACGCAGGTGCAGCGCGAGTATGAATCCAGTTTAAGAAGAAAACAGCATCATATTCCAGCGACAAGTTTCCCTGATTTACTTACTTCACCCATGACCCCAATTCAGTTACTAGTTAATACTGAAGATATATTACACTAGTTCTGCTTGTTAGATCTGTCTGTTTGACCGGAGCGGTAGAGACAGTGATGATGATGATGATGATGAAGGCCTGATTGCAAACCCGAGTCCGCAGCCGAACACTCGCGCACAACGGGAAGAACTCTAACCTGGAATCATCACAAACATCAGTTTCCCTCAGAGATAAAAGACACGAACATGATGAGAAACGTCTACTAGAAACTTTGTGTTTCTTGGTGGGGGGCTGGAAGCCGTTAGAACCTTCTGGGGAGGAGACGGAGCTGCAGGGAGATTTTCTGCTCGTTCGGTCGGCACATTCCTGCAGAAATGAAATCATCCACAAGTTTTTCAGTGGGGGTGGGGGGGGGACAGAAAGACTGATGTTGTCCTTCGTACGCCAGGTACAGAGCAGTTCTGATGCAGCGGGACGCCATGATGTCGCTTTGATGTCATAGGTCTGGGAGGGAGGGGCTTGGACAGTGTAGTTCGGGGGAGGGGGTAATTGGCTGGAAGTCATGATGTCATAAGCTGCACGAGGAGTAAAATACACCAAACTGCCAATCAGCCCATTTGTGAATGCTGACTTCTCCATGAAGGCAGACACAGCCAGGGACAAAGGAGACACATCTATAACATGCTTTGCTATGTGAGAAGCTCCATGACTTCCAGGTGGATCCTCCACAACCACCTGGATTTATGACTACCTCACAAACAGACCACAGTTTGTGAGACTGAAAGGTTGTGTGTCTGAGATGGTGGTCAGCAGCACTGGAGCACCACAAGGAACTGTACTCTCACCATTCCTCTTTACACTGTTCACCTCAGACTTCCAGTACAACTCTGATCCTGTCATCTGCAGAAATACTCTGATGACTCTGCAGTTGTGGGGTGTATCAGTGATGGACAAGAAGCCGAGTACAGAGAACTGGTCAGTCAGTTTGTGAAATGGTAACAATCAGCTCATCTTAAATACCAGCAAGACTAAAGAGATGATTGTTGACTTCAGGGGGAGCAAGAATAAGCAGCATAGTCCTGTCTACATCCTGGAAGAGGAGGTGGAGGTGGTGGAGAACTACAAATACCTGGAGTTCAGCTAGACAACAGACTCGACTGGAAATGCAACAGTGACTACATCTACAAGAAAGGTCAGAGCAGACTCTACAGACCAGAACCAGGACCAGAACCAGAACCAGAACCAGGACCAGGACCAGGAAATGCAACAGTGACTACATCTACAAGAAAGGTCAGAGCAGACTCTACTTCTTAAGGAAGCTGAGATCATTCAACGTCTGCACCAAGATGTTGCAGATCTTCTACAAGTCTGTTGTGGAAAGTGCATCAGCTTTGCAGCATCTGCTGGGGCAGCAGCATCAGAACCAGAACCAGGACCAGAACCAGGACTAGGACCAGGACCAGAACCAGAGACTTGAAGAAACTAAACAAGCTGATCAAGAAAGTTGGTTCTGTGCTGGGGAGAACTCTGGAGCCGCTGGAGATGATCGTTCAGAAAAGAATGCTGCACAAGCTGATGAAGATGATGGAGGACACTTCCCATCCTCTCCACAACACGGTGAAGAATCAACAGAGTGTGTTCAGTGGGAGGCTGCGTCAGGTTCGCTGTAGGACGGAGATACAGAAATTCATTCCTGCAGCAGCATCACCCTGAAGAACAAGACTGACTGATTATTATTATCAATGTTATATTGTTAAAAACAAAAAAAGGGACTGGATATATTTTATATATATATATATATATATATATATATATATATATATATATATATATATATATATATACACACTCATACATACATACATACATATATACATAAACCAGCCTGTATGCTACCTGGTGTCTCCTCCTCATCATTAACTTCATCACACTCACTGGCCTCGCCGCTCTTAAAGAGACAGGCTTCACTTTACCCATGTAGCTGCGTTTTTTTGTTGTTCTTGTGGGGGAGACGAGCGGCACGTTCTCGTTGGTCTGGCTGCATCGGTGTCGTGTTTTCCACCACCGCAGGTCCGCGCATGCTGAGACACTGCTGCTGCTAACAGATGGAGAACAGGAGCCTCTCAGACCCCAGCTCAGATTCCAGGAAGATGAAGACGGAAAGTTTGGTCTGGTGAGACGAAGAGAAGCAAACTGGAGTCTGACCAGTCCCCACAGCAGGGGGGCGATTTTCAGCACAACACCGGCACCGGAGTAAGACAGGAGGAAGTACCAGACCCCCTTGTTCCAGCTGTCCGGTCCCTGTAGGACCGGTACCAGAGCTTGGTCCACATTTCCAGCTGTAGGTCGGATCCATTCCCGGTGAGAGTTGGACTCCGCCAGGGCTGCCCTTTGTCACCGATCCTGTTCAGAACCTTCATGGACAGGATTTCTAGTCCAGCCGAGGTGTTGAGGGGATCTGGTTTGGTGGCCTCAGGATCGGGTCTCTGTTGGCGTCATCGGGCCATGATCTCCAACTCCGAGACCATGATCCTCACCCGGAAAAGCATGCAGTGTCCTCACCGTTTAGGGGGGAGGTCCTGGTCCAGGTGGAGGAGTTCTCGTATCTCTGGTCTCGTTCAGGAGTGAGGGAAGGATGGACGGGAGATGGACAGACGGATCGGTGCGGCGTCTGCAGTGATGAAGACTCTGCATCGGTCCGTCGTGATGAAGAAGGAGCTGAAGAAGGAGAAGCTCTGGATTTACCGTCCATCTACGCCCCCCCCCCCCTTACCTATGGCCATGAGCTGTGGGTCATGACCCAAAGAACCAGATTGTGGGCTCTCCCTTAGAGATGGGGTGAGGAGCTCGGACATCCGGGAGGGGCTCGAAGTAGAGCCGCTGCTCCTCCGTATAGAGAGGAGCCAGATGAGGTGGCTCGGGCATCTGGTCAGGATGCCTCCTGGACGCCTCCCTGGTGATCCAGGCACGTCCCACCGGGACCAGACCCCGGGGACTTTCCTAAATCTCGTACTTCTCATACTAAAAATTTGTTTTATTTTGTCCTTTGTTTCCTAAATTATCTTGAGGAAAACCTGCAGTTTACAGAGTGTGTGACAGTCGTACCCATCATCACAGCAGAAGGCTTCTGAGCATCTGATGTAGCAGCTTCAGAGAAACTTCCATCTTCCATCTCAGCGTCACCATGAACCTGCAGGAGCATGAAGAATATCAGTACCAGGATGTAAAGAAACGCCAAAGGGCTTTATGCAGATTAATAAATTAGGGCTGTCAGTTGCTTAACACTTTCAATGCTAACTAATCACAAATTAATCACAATTTGAACTATTCTTCATGTATCACCAACAGGCAATTACAGTTTTAAGGAGTAAACATTACAGTCAACAGCCACAAGAGGGCGCTCTAAGCTTGTTTCTGTGCTACTTCCTGAAACTATGGGGACTGGTAGGGCACAGACCGTTCATGTATTAAAGGAATATCCACCCACAGAATGCTGTAACTTTATCTTCCACCCCCCTCATGGTGAGAAAGACTCTGCAGCACTTTTTAATATCTCAAATGCAGCCGGCGATCAGGAAGGCTTCTCGTTTCCCCCCAACTTTCATATAATGGAGTTCACCGGGGTCCGAGCCAAAAAGGTCCATAAAAGTCCACAAAAACTTGTCATTATTCCTCCATACTGCTCGTCCAATGTAATCCAAGTGTCCTGAGTGGGTAGCGTCCAGAATTTACTGGAAACGACGTCATTTCGTAGATTTTTAGAGCCTAAACAGTAGAACACCTTAGTTTCACGAAGCACGCATATCCACGACCACGAAACTACGGAAGCCTCTGCGTTCAGAGCCTACTCTGCCGATAATACAAGCATAGAAGAAGAAATTCTCTGTTTACATTGTGCTCAGAGCGACAGAGCTGCAGACAAACCGGGACAAACACAAGAGGGTCCAAGAGGGGTTGATGATGATTTAAAACAAAGAAAGAAAGAAAAAGAGAACCCGCGATCTCGTCTGCCGCGACTTCCGTAGTTTCATGAACGTGCATCGGCGTGCTCACAGGAGATGTGATGTAGTACTGATGTAGTACTGATTAGGCTTTAAAAATCTACTAAATGACGTCGTTTCCAGTAAATTCTGGACGCTACCCACTCAGGACACGTGGATTACATTGGACGAGCAGTATGGAGGAATATTGACACGTTTTTGTGGACTTTTATGGACCTTTGTGGCTCGGACCCCGGTGAACTCCATTATATGAAAGTTGGGGGGAAACGAGAAGCCTTCCTGATCACCGGCTGCATTTGAGATATTAAAAAAGTGCTGCAGAGTCTTTCTCACCATGAGGGGAAGTGGAAAATAAAGTCACATCATTCTGTGGGTGGAATATTCCTTTAATTGTGCGTAAAAAAAAAAGTGCCATTAAAAGGAATTTGTGATTACACATTATTAATGCGTCAATTGTTGACAGCCCTAATTTAAATAAACATAAATGCACAGCAGATTAAAGTCTACAAGGATCTTGATTTTTTGTGAACCCTTTCTCCAACAGTTTTGGTACTAGTGACAGTATTAATGGAAACTGGACATAGAAAATAAGACGGGCTGTGAAAGTAAAAAGGTGAAATGGTGATGAATAAAAAGATAAATCCCTCCCAAGTGACATTTACAGGAAAATGTACACTGGAAAACAAAGATTAGGATCTTCACCTAGATCAAAAGAAAGGGACAAGTCATCGAAGTAACACTTTTGCATCTTCAGTGAACCATTAAATTCCCCATCAAAAAAGGAAAGAAAAGAGTGCACGTCAGATGATTGCTCCACAGCAGGGGTCAGCAACCTTCCTCCTTTACTACTGTGGGCAGATTCATTTGCATTCACTGAAAATCATGCTGGCTTACACTTGTTTGTGCCAAGACACTCGCCAAGTCGAGTTTGACTGATGGTTTCGTTTTTTCTTATCTGGACTGATGCAGATTATTTGTATCATGGAGACCGATCATAGATATTCATAGCTGATATTCATTTGCAGTGATAATAAAATCATAGCATCACAGAATTTTTTATTTCCTCATGTTTGCTACATGATTTATCTCATTCTGCTCGTCTACAGCTCCTCACTTGGTTTTAACCAAGCAGAAACCTGCGGGGGCAAACTATGACGCCACCCGGAAAAAGTAATATTGTAGTTCTCCCTTCATCCACCAGGGGCTGCAAGACTGAGCAAATCCCCACAGACTCCCATGTTAAAAACGCCACCTTCACAGCAGACATAAACATGTTTACAGCAGACATAAACATGTTTACAGCAGAGATAAACATGTTTACAGCAGATACAAACATGTTTACAGCAGACATAAACATGTTTACAGCAGAGATAAACATGTTTACAGCAGATATAAACATGTTTACAGCAGACATAAACATGTCTACAGCAGACAAACATGTTTACAGCAGACATAAACATGTTTACAGCAGACATAAACATGTTTACAGCAAAAATAAACATGTTTACAGCAGAGATAAACATGTTTACAGCAGAGATAAACATGTTTACAGCAGAGATAAACATGTTTACAGCAGACAAACATGTTTACAGCAGAGATAAACATGTTTACAGCAGAGATAAACATGTTTACAGCAAACATAAACATGTTTACAGCAGAGATAAACATGTTTACAGCAGGGATAAACATGTTTACAGCAGAGATAAACATGTTTACAGCAGACATAAAAATGTTTACGGCAGGGATTAACATGTTTACAGCAGACAAACATGTTTACAGCAGACAAACACATGTTTACAGCAGAGATAAACATGTTTACAGCAAAAATAAACATGTTTACAGCAGGGATAAACATGTTTACAGCAGACATAAACATGTTTACAGCAGACATAAACATGTTTACAGCAGAGATAAACATGTTTACAGCAGGGATAAACATGTTTACAGCAGACAAACATGTTTACAGCTGGGGATAAACGTGTTTACAGCAGACAAACATGTTTACAGCAGGGATTAACATGTTTACAGCAGGGATAAACATGTTTACTGCAGGAATTAACATGTTTACAGCAGAAATAAACATGTTTACAGCAGAGATTAACATGTTTACAACAGGGATTAACATGTTTACAGCCTGGTAACAAAAAATCATTTTTAGTTTAACAGGTCAACTTTACTTTCATGTTAACTGTGAGGGGGTGAATTCTTTAATAACTGATTTGTTTAGATTTTATTTAATGTAGACAGCAGACATACATTTATTTCTGCTGTAAGCATGTTTGTTTCTGCTGTAAACGTGTTTATTTCTGCTGTAAACATATTTATTTCTGCTGTAAACGTGTTCATTTCTGCTGTGAACATATTTATTTCTGCTGTGAAAATATTTATTTCTGCTGTAAACGTATCTATTTCTGCTGTAAACGTATCTATTTCTGCTGTAAACATGTTTATTTCTGGTGTAAACATGTTCATTCCTGCTGTAAACCTGTTTATTTCTGCTGTAAACATATTTATTTCTGCTGTGAGCATGTTTGTTTCTGCTGTAAACCTGTTTATTTCTGCTGTAAACATATTTATTTCTGCTGTGAGCATGTTTGTTTCTGCTGTAAATATGTTTATTTCTGCTGTAAACATATTTATTTCTGCTGTGAACATGTTTATTTTTGCTGTAAACATGTTTATTTCTGCTGTAAACATGTTTATTTCTGCTGTAAACATGTTTATTTCTGCTGTAAACATGTTCATTCCTGCTGTAAACGTGTTTATTTCTGCTGTAAACATGTTCATTCCTGCTGTAAACGTGTTTATTTCTGCTGTAAACATGTTTATTTCTGCTGTAAACGTGTTTATTTCTGCTGTAAACATGTTCATTCCTGCTGTAAACGTGTTTATTTGTGCTGTAAACATGTTCATTCCTGCTGTAAACGTGTTTATTTCTGCTGTGAACATGTTTATTTCTGCTGTAAACATTTATTTCTGCTGTAAACATGTTTATTTCTGCTGTAAACATGTTTATTTCTGCTGTAAACATCTTCATTCTGCTGTAAACATGTTTATTTCTGCTGTAAACATGTTTATTTCTGCTGTAAACATTTTTATTTCTGCTGTAAAAATATTTATTACTGCTGTAAACATTTATTTCTGCTGTAAAAACATTTATTTCTGCTGTAAACATTTGTGCTGTGAACATTTATTTCTGCTGTATACATGTTTATTTCTGCTGTGAACATTTATTTCTGCTGTAAACATTTATTTCTGCTGTAAACGTATCTATTTCTGCTGTAAACATGTTTATTTCTGGTGTAAACATGTTCATTCCTGCTGTAAACCTGTTTATTTCTGCTGTAAACATATTTATTTCTGCTGTGAGCATGTTTGTTTCTGCTGTAAACCTGTTTATTTCTGCTGTAAACATATTTATTTCTGCTGTGAGCATGTTTGTTTCTGCTGTAAATATGTTTATTTCTGCTGTAAACATATTTATTTCTGCTGTGAACATGTTTGTTTCTGCTGTAAACATGTTTATTTCTGCTGTAAACGTGTTTATTTCTGCTGTAAACATGTTCATTCCTGCTGTAAACATGTTCATTCCTGCTGTGAACATGTTTATTTCTGCTGTAAACATTTATTTCTGCTGTAAACATGTTTATTTCTGCTGTAAACATGTTTATTTCTGCTGTAAAAATATTCATTACTGCTGTAAACATTTATTTCTGCTGTAAAAACATTTATTTCTGCTGTAAACATTTATTTGTGCTGTGAACATTTATTTCTGCTGTATACATGTTTATTTCTGCTGTGAACATTTATTTCTGCTGTAAACATGTTTGTTTCTGCTGTAAACATGTTTGTTTCTGCTGTAAACGGGTTTAGTTCTGCTGTAAACATGTTTATTTCTGCTGTAAACATTTATTTCTGCTGTAAACATATTCTGCTGTGAACATGTTTATTTCTGCTGTAAACATTTATGTCTGCTATGAACATGTTTGTTTCTGCTGTTAACGTGCGTATTTCTGCTGTAAACATGTTCATTCTGCTGAAAACATGTTTATTTCTGCTGTAAACATGTTCATTCTGCTGAAAACATGTTTATTTCTGCAGTAAACATGTTTATTTCTGCTGTAAACATATTTATTTCTGCTGTAAACATGTTCATTCCTACTGTAAACGTGTTTATTTCTGCTGTTAACATTTATTTCTGCTGTGAACATGTTTGTTTCTGCTGTAAACGTGTTTATTTCTGGTGTAAACATGTTCATTCTGCTGAAAACATGTTTATTTCTGATGTAAACATGTTTATTTCTGCTGTAAACATATTTATTTCTGCTGTAAACATATTTATTCCTGCTGTAAACATCCTTATTTCTGCTGTAAACATGTTTATTTCTGCTGTAAACATGTTTATTTCTGCTGTAAACATGTTTATTTCTGCTGTAAACATTTATTTCTGCTGTAAACATTTATTTCTGCTGTAAACGTGTTTGTTTCTGCTGTGAACATTTATTTCTGCTGTGAACATGTTTGTTTCTGCTGTAAACGTATTTATTTCTGATGTAAACATGTTTATTTCTGGTGTGAACATTTATTTCTGCTGTGAACATGTTTATTTCTGCTGTGAATATGTTTGTTTCTGCTGTAAACATGTTTATTTCTGCTGCAAACATGTTCATTCTGCTGAAAACCTGTTCATTCTGCTGAAAACATGTTTATTTCTGCTGTAAACATGTTTATTTCTGGTGTAAACATGTTCATTCTGCTGTAAACATGCTTATATCTGCTATAAACATGTTTATTTCTGATGTAAACATGTTTATTTCTGGTGTAAACATGTTCATTCTGCTGTAAACATGCTTATTTCTGCTGTAAACATGTTTATTTCTGCTGTAAACATTTATTTCTGCTGTAAACATTTATTTCTGCTGTGAACATGTTTATTTCTGCTGTAAACATGTTTATTTCTGCTGTAAACATTTATTTCTGCTGTAAACATTTATTTCTCCAATGAATATTTATTGTGCTGTTAACATGTTTGTTTCTGCTTTAAACGTGTTTGTTTCTGCTGTAAACATATTTATTTCTTCTGTGAACGTGTTTGTTTCTGCTGTAAACATGTTTAATTCTGCTGTAAACATGCTTATTTCTGCTGTAAACATGCTTATTTCTGCTGTAAACATGCTTATTTCTGCTGTAAACATGTTTATTTCTGCTGTGAACATGTTTATTTCTGCTGTAAACATTTATTTCTCCAATGAATATTTATTTTTCCTGTTAACATGTTTGTTTCTGCTTTAAACGTGTTTGTTTCTGCTGTAAACATATTTATTTCTTCTGTGAACGTGTTTGTTTCTGCTGTAAACATGTTAATTTCTGCAGTGAACATGTTTATTTTTGCTGTAAACATCTATTTCTGCTATGAATATTTATTTTGCTGTGAACAGGTTTGTTTCTTCTGTGAACGTGTTTGTTTCTGCTGTAAACGTATTTATTTCTGCTGTGAACGTGTTTGTTTCTGCTGTAAACATGTTTATTTCTGCTGTAAACATTTTTGTTTCTGCTGTAAACATGTTTGTTTCTGCTTTAAACGTGTTTATTTCTGCTGTGAATGTGTTTGTTTCTGCTGTGAACGTGTTTGTTTCTGCTGTAAACGTATTTATTTCTGCTGTGAACATGTTTGTTTCTGCTGTAAACATGTTTATTTCTGCTGTAAACATGTTTGTTTCTGCTGTGAACATATTTATTTCTGCTGTAAACATATTTGTTTCTGCTTTAAACGTGTTTATTTCTGCTGTAAACATGTTTATTTCTGTTGTAAACGTGTTTATTTCTGCTGTAAACATGTTTATTTCTGCTGTGAACATGTTTATTTCTGCTGTAAACATATTTATTTCTGCTGTGAACATATTTGTTTCTGCTGTAAACGTATTTATTTCTGCTGTGAACATGTTTATTTCTGCTGTGAACATTTATTTCTGCTGTAAATATGTTTGTTTCTGCTGTAAACATGTTTATTTCTGGTGTAAACATTTATTTCTGCTGTAAACGTGTTTGTTTCTGCTTTAAACGTGTTTATTTCTGCTGTAAACGTGTTTATTTCTGCTGTGAACATATTTGTTTCTGCTGTAAATGTATATTTCTGCTGTGAACATATTTGTTTCTGCTTTAAACGTGTTTATTTCTGCTGTAAACATATTCATTTCTGCTGTGAACATATTTGTTTCTACTGTAAACGTGTGTTTCTGCTTTAAACGCGTTTGTTTCTGCTTTAAACGCGTTTATTTCTGCTGTAAATGTGTTTATTACTGCTTTAAACGTGTTTGTTTCTGCTTTAAACGTGTTTATTTCTGCTGTGAACATGTTTATTTCTGCTGTAAACATGTTTATTTCTGCTGTAAACATCTTCATTCTGCTGTAAACATGTTTATTTCTGCTGTAAACATGTTTAATTCTGCTGTAAACATTTTTATTTCTGCTGTAAACATGTTTATTTCTGCTGTAAACATTTTTATTTCTGCTGTAAACATTTTTATTTCTGCTGTAAAAATATTTATTACTGCTGTAAACATTTATTTCTGCTGTAAAAACATTTATTTCTGCTGTAAACATTTATTTGTGCTGTGAACATTTATTTCTGCTGTATACATGTTTATTTCTGCTGTGAACATTTATTTCTGCTGTAAACATGTTTGTTTCTGCTGTAAACGGGTTTAGTTCTGCTCTAAACATGTTTATTTCTGCTGTAAACATTTATTTCTGCTGTAAACATATTCTGCTGTGAACATGTTTATTTCTGCTGTAAACATTTATGTCTGCTATGAACATGTTTGTTTCTGCTGTTAACGTGCTTATTTCTGCTGTAAACATGTTCATTCTGCTGAAAACATGTTTATTTCTGCTGTAAACATTTATTTCTGCTGTAAACATGTTCATTCTGCTGAAAACATGTTTATTTCTGCTGTAAACATATTTATTTCTGCTGTAAACATGTTCATTCCTACTGTAAACGTGTTTATTTCTGCTGTTAACATTTATTTCTGCTGTGAACATGTTTATTTCTGCTGTAAACATATTTATTTCTGCTGTGAACATATTTGTTTCTGCTGTAAACGTATTTATTTCTGCTGTGAACATGTTTATTTCTGCTGTGAACATTTATTTCTGCTGTAAATATGTTTGTTTCTGCTGTAAACATGTTTATTTCTGGTGTAAACATATTTATTTCTGCTGTAAACGTGTTTGTTTCTGCTTTAAACGTGTTTGTTTCTGCTTTAAACGTGTTTATTTCTGCTGTAAACGTGTTTATTTCTGCTGTGAACATATTTGTTTCTGCTGTAAATGTATATTTCTGCTGTGAACATATTTGTTTCTGCTTTAAACGTGTTTATTTCTGCTGTAAACATATTTATTTCTGCTGTGAACATATTTGTTTCTACTGTAAACGTGTGTTTCTGCTTTAAACGCGTTTGTTTCTGCTTTAAACGCGTTTATTTCTGCTTTAAACGTGTTTGTTTCTGCTTTAAACGTGTTTGTTTCTGCTTTAAACGTGTTTATTTCTGCTGTGAACATGTTTATTTCTGCTGTAAACATTTATTTCTGCTGTAAACATGTTTATTTCTGCTGTAAACATGTTTATTTCTGCTGTAAACATCTTCATTCTGCTGTAAACATGTTTATTTCTGCTGTAAACATGTTTATTTCTGCTGTAAACATTTTTATTTCTGCTGTAAACATTTTTATTTCTGCTGTAAACATTTTTATTTCTGCTGTAAACATTTTTATTTCTGCTGTAAACATTTTTATTTCTGCTGTAAAAATATTTATTACTGCTGTAAACATTTATTTCTGCTGTAAAAACATTTATTTCTGCTGTAAACATTTTGTGCTGTGAACATTTATTTCTGCTGTATACATGTTCATTCCTGCTGTAAACGTGTTTATTTCTGCTGTTAACATTTATTTCTGCTGTGAACATGTTTATTTCTGCTGTAAACATTTATTTCTGCTGTGAACATGTTTGTTTCTGCTGTAAACGTGTTTATTTCTGGTGTAAACATGCTCATTCTGCTGAAAACATGTTTATTTCTGCTGTAAACATGTTTATTTCTGCTGTAAACTATTTATTCCTGCTGTAAACATCCTTATTTCTGCTGTAAACATGTTTATTTCTGCTGTAAACATTTATTTCTGCTGTAAACGTGTTTGTTTCTGCTGTGAACATGTTTGTTTCTGCTGTAAACGTGTTTATTTCTGATGTAAACATGTTTATTTCTGGTGTAAACATATTTATTTGTGCTGTAAACATATTTATTCCTGCTTTAAACATGCTTATTTCTGCTGTAAACATATTTATTTCTGCTGTGAACATGTTTATTTCTGCTGTGAATATGTTTGTTTCTGCTGTAAACGTGTTTATTTCTGCTGCAAACATGTTCATTCTGCTGAAAACCTGTTCATTCTGCTGAAAACATGTTTATTTCTGCTGTAAACATGTTTATTTCTGCTGTGAACATTTATTTCTACTGTGAACATGTTTATTTCTGCTGTGAATATGTTTGTTTCTGCTGTAAACGTGTTTATTTCTGCTGCAAACATGTTCATTCTGCTGAAAACCTGTTCATTCTGCTGAAAACATGTTTATTTCTGCTGTGAACATGTTTATTTCTGCTGTAAACATTTATTTCTGCTGTAAACATGTTTAATTCTGCTGTAAACATGCTTATTTCTGCTGTAAACATGTTTATTTCTGATGTAAACATGTTTATTTCTGGTGTAAACATGTTCATTCTGCTGTAAACATTTATTTCTGCTGTAAACATATTTATTTCTGCTGTAAACATTTATTTCTCCAATGAATATTTATTTTGCTGTTAACATGTTTGTTTCTGCTTTAAACGTGTTTGTTTCTGCTGTAAACATATTTATTTCTTCTGTGAACGTGTTTGTTTCTGCTGTAAACATGTTTAATTCTGCTGTAAACATGCTTATTTCTGCTGTAAACATGTTTATTTCTGATGTAAACATGTTTATTTCTGGTGTAAACATGTTCACTCTGCTGTAAACATGCTTATTTCTGCTGTAAACATGTTTATTTCTGATGTAAACATGTTTATTTCTGATGTAAACATGTTTATTTCTGATGTAAACATGTTTATTTCTGGTGTAAACATGTTTATTTCTGGTGTAAACATGTTCATTCTGCTGTAAACATTTATTTCTGCTGTAAACATTTATTTCTCCAATGAATATTTATTTTGCTGTTAACATGTTTGTTTCTGCTTTAAACGTGTTTATTTCTGCTGTAAACATATTTATTTCTTCTGTGAACGTGTTTGTTTCTGCTGTGAACATATTTATTTCTGCTGTGAACATATTTGTTTCTACTGTAAACGTGTGTTTCTGCTTTAAACGCGTTTGTTTCTGCTTTAAATGCGTTTATTTCTGCTGTAAAAGTGTTTATTTCTGCTTTAAACGTGTTTGTTTCTGCTTTAAACGTGTTTATTTCTGCTCTGACCGTGTTTATTTCTGCTGTAAACATGTTTATATCTGCTGTAAACGTGTTTATTTCTGCTGTAAACGTGTTTGTTTCTGCTTTAAACGTGTTTATTTCTGCTGTAAACGTGTTTATTTCTGCTGTAAACGTGTTTATTTCTGCTGTAAACGTGTTTGTTTCTGCTTTAAACGTGTATTTCTGCTGTGATCATGTTTATTTCTGCTGTAAACGTGTTTATTTCTGCTTTACAAGTGTTTATTTCTGCTGTGAACATGTTTGTTTCTGCTGTAAACGTGTATGTCCGTGTGAAGTTGGCCTTTTAAACGAGAGTGTATGAGGACGGACTCAGCCAGCCCCCAGTGGATGAGGGATTAAATTAAGTTTTCTCTGCCGGCGTTTGCTGCTTGCAAATAACAAAAATGTAACATGGAAAGAAATCTGTAGAACAGCATTCACTGAAAAGCACAGGGATGGGAAGGGATTCCAGTAGACATTTTCTTTTGTCATATCGTAAGTTACTTTTTAAGGGTGAAGTATATTTGGTAGCTCTTAACAACTGTTACTTGGTGGGACAGGTGATAAACAGGTCCTGCTACAGGTTGCCGACCCTGCTGTAAGAGATTTCAGATCAGACTCAGCAGGTTTTACTGGATCCCGTCTGACCGGCATCTCTACAAATCACAGCCAGGTGTAGAGGGTGCATCAGCTGGTGCTGCGGTGTGAAGTAAACATCACGGACTCACATCCCAGCTCTGCGTGGGAGGCCAACAAAATCTCCTTTTAGATGTGGGGACCCATGTGTAGGGTGCCGAGCAGCCAGCAGGGGTCCTGGCCTGCTATGTTTTATAGAAAACAAGCAATGTAAAAACAACCTGGAAAAGCTAACGTCTGTGAAGCAGCACGAAGACAAAAAAAATAAAAAAAGATCTAATCAAGACATGAGAGGGAGCTTCTTCATTATGCCTGTGTAGATCTCTATGAATGTTCGTGGACTACATGTCCCATTTATAAACACACACATGAAGCATCTCCTCCTGGTCTGGTCCGGTCCTGAAGCAGAGTCAGAAACATGCCGACAACAACTCAGCTTCCACGTGACTGAGCTCACCTGCGTCAGGGAGGAATCCGAGCTGCTTCTCTTCAGCCAGGCATTCTCGCTGATGGGCTGGAAGGGGAGCTGGTTCAGCTCCTGCTCTCGCTCCTGCACAGACAGCATAGTTAACGGACACAAAACCATCAATGAGCACGTCGTCCACCACGACTCCACAGAACCATCAACATACACCACGACTCCACGGAACCATCAATATACACCACCACGACTCCACGGAACCATCAATATACACCACCACGACTCCACAGAACCATCAACATACACCACGACTCCACGGAACCATCAATATACACCACCACGACTCCACAGAACCATCAATATACACCACCATGACTCCACGGAACCATCACTGAACACGTTCCGGCATCGCAACTCCACAGAACCATCACTGACCACGTTGCAGCACTGCGATTCCATAGAACCATCAATGAACACGTCGCACCACCATGACTTCACAGAACCATCAATATTCACCACGACTCCACAGAACCATCACTGAACACGTTGCAGCACCGCGACTCCACAGAACCATCAATGAACACGTCGCAGCACTGCGACTCCACGGAACCATCAATGAACACGTCGCAGCACCGCAACTCCACTGAACCATCAATGAACACGTCGCAGCACTGCGACTCCATAGAACCATCAATGAATACGTCGCAGCACCGCAACTCCATAGAACCATCACTGAACACGTCGCACCACCATGACTTCACAGAACCATCAATATTCACCACGACTCCACAGAACCATCACTGAACACGTTGCAGCACCGCGACTCCACAGAACCATCAATGAACACGTCGCAGCACTGCGACTCCACGGAACCATCAATGAACACGTCGCAGCACAGCAACTCCACTGAACCATCAATGAACACGTCGCAGCACTGCGACTCCATAGAACCATCAATGAATACGTCGCAGCACCGCAACTCCATAGAACCATCAATGAACACGTCGCAGCACTGCGACTCCATAGAACCATCACTGAACACGTCGCAGCACTGCGACTCCATAGAACCATCACTGAACACGTCGCAGCACCGCGACTCCACAGAACCATCAATGAACACGTTGCAGCACCGCGACTCCATAGAACCATCACTGAACACGTCGCAGCACCGCGACTCCACAGAACCATCAATGAACACGTCGCAGCACCGCAACTCCACGGAACCATCAATATACACCACGACTCCGCAGAACCATCAATATACACCACCACGACTCCACAGAACCATAAAAATACACCACCACAACTCCACAGAACCATCAATATACACCACCATGACTCCACAGAACCATCAATATACACCATGACTCCACCACCATGACTCCACAGAACCATCAATATACACCACCACGACTCCACAGAACCATCAATATACACCATGACTCCACAGAACCATCAATATACACCACCACCACTCCACAGAACCATCAATACACACCACCATGACTCCACAGAACCATCAATATACACCACCACCACTCCACAGAACCATCAATACACACCACGACTCCACAGAACCATCAATACACACCACCATGACTCCACAGAACCATCAATATACACCACCATGACTCCATAGAACCATCAATATACACCACCATGACTCCACGAAACCATCAATATACACCACGACTCCACAAAACCATCAATACACACCACCACGACTCCAGAGAACCATCAATATACACCACCATGACTCCACAGACCCATCAATATACATCACCATGACTCCAACACCATGACTCCACAGAACCATCAATATACACCACCACGACTCCGCCACCATGACTCAACAGAACCATCAATATACACCACCATGACTCAACAGAACCATCAATATACACCACCATGACTCCACCACCATGACTCCACAGAACCATCAATATACACCACCACGACTCCGCCACCATGACTCAACAGAACCATCAATATACACCACCATGACTCCACCACCATGACTCCACAGAACCATCAATATACACCACCATGACTCCACCACCATGACTCCACAGAACCATCAATATACACCACGACTCCACAGAACCATCAATATACACCACCACGACTCCACAAAACCATCAATATACACCACCACGACTCCACAGAACCATCAATATACACCACCATGACTCCACAGAACCATCAATATACACGTCCACGACTCCACAGAACCATCAATATACACGTCCACGACTCCACAGAACCATCAATATACACCACCACGACTCCACAGAACCATCAATATATACCACCACGACTCCACAGAACCATCAATATACACCACCACGACTCCACAGAACCATCAATATACACCACCACGACTCCACAGAACCATCAATATACACCACCACGACTCAACAGAACCATCAATATACACCACCACGACTCCACAGCACCATCAATATACACCACCACGACTCCACAGAACCATCAATATACACCACCACGACTCCACGGAACCATCAATATACACCACCACGACTCCACGGAACCATCAATATACATCACCACGACTCCACAGAACCATCAATATACACCACCATGACTCCACGGAACCATCAATATACACCATCACGACTCCACAGAACCATCAATATACACCACCACGACTCCACGGAACCATCAATATACACCATCACGACTCCACAGAACCATCAATATACACCACCACGACTCCACAGAACCATCAATATACACCACCACGACTCCACAGAACCATCACTGAACACGTCCCAGCATCGCAACTCCACAGAACCATCACTGAACACGTTGCAGCACCGCGACTCCACAGAACCATCAATGAACACGTCGCAGCACCGCGACTCCACAGAACCATCAACGAACACGTCGCAGCACCGCGACTCCACAGAACCATCAACGAACACGTCGCAGCACCGCGACTCCACAGAACCATCAACGAACACGTCGCAGCACCGCGACTCCACAGAACCATCACTGAACACGTTCCGGCATCGCAACTCCACAGAACCATCACTGAACACGTTGCAGCACTGCGACTCCATAGAACCATCAATGAACACGTCGTTGCACCACGACTCCATAGAACCATCAATGAACACGTCGCAGCACCGCGACTCCACAGAACCATCAATGAACACGTCGCACCACCATGACTTCACAGAACCATCAATATACACCACGACTCCACAGAACCATCACTGAACACGTCCCAGCATCGCAACTCCACAGAACCATCACTGAACACGTTGCAACACCGCGACTCCACAGAACCATCAATGAACACGTCGCAGCACCACGACTCCACGGAACCATCAATGAACACGTCGCAGCACCGCGACTCCACGGAACCATCAATGAACACGTCGCAGCACCGCGACTCCACAGAACCATCAATGAACACGTCGCAGCACCACAACTCCACAGAACCATCAATGAACACGTCGCAGCACTGCGACTCCATAGAACCATCAATGAATACGTCGCAGCACCGCAACTCCACAGAACCATAACTGAACACGTTGCAGCACCGCGACTCCACGGAACCATCAATGAACACGTCGCAGCACCGCAACTCCACGGAACCATCAACAAACACGTCGCAGCACTGCGACTCCACAGAACCATCAATGAACACGTCGCAGCACTGCGACTCCACGGAACCATCAACAAACACGTCGCAGCACTGTGACTCCACAGAACCATCAATATACACCACCACGACTCCACAGAACCATCAATATACACCACCACGACTCCACAGAACCATCAATATACACCACCACGACTCCACAGAACCATCAATATACACCACCACGACTCCACAGAACCATCAATATACACCACCATGACTCAACAGAACCATCACTGACCACGTCGCAGCACCGCGACTCCACAGAACCATCAATGAACACGTCGCAGCACCGCGACTCCACAGAACCATCACTGAACACGTTGCAGCAGCGTGACTCCACAGAACCATCAATGAACACGTCGCAGCACCGCGACTCCACAGAACCATCACTGAACACGTTGCAGCACCGCGACTCCACAGAAGCATCAATGAACACGTCGCAGCACCGCGACTCCACGGAACCATCAATGAACACGTCGCAGCACCGCGACTCCACAGAACCATCAATGAACACGTCGCAGCACCGCGACTCCACAGAACCATCAATGAACACGTCGCAGCACCGCGACTCCACAGAACCATCAACGAACACGTCGCAGCACCGCGACTCCACAGAACCATCAATGCACACTTTCCGGCATCGCAACTCCACAGAACCATCACTGAACACGTTGCAGCACCGTGACTCCACAGAAGCATCAATGAACACGTCGCAGCACCGCGACTCCACGGAACCATCAATGAACACGTCGCAGCACCGCGACTCCACAGAACCATCAATGAACACGTCGCAGCACCGCGACTCCACAGAACCATCAATGAACACGTCGCAGCACCGCGACTCCACAGAACCATCAATGCACACGTTCCGGCATCGCAACTCCACAGAACCATCACTGAACACGTTGCAGCACTGCGACTCCATAGAACCATCAATGAACACTTCGCAGCACCACGACTCCACAGAACCATCAATATACACCACCACGACTCCACAGAACCATCAATATACACCACCACGACTCCACAGAACCATCAATATACACCACCACCACTCCACAGAACCATCAATATACACCACCACCACTCCACAGAACCATCAATATACACCACCACCACTCCACAGAACCATCAATATACACGTCCACGACTCCGCAGAACCATCAATATACACCACCATGACTCCACAGAACCATCAATATACACCACCATGACTCCACAGAACCATCAATATACACCACCACGACTCCACAGAACCATCACTGAACACGTCCCAGCATCGCAACTCCACAGAACCATCACTGAACACGTGGCAGCACCGCGACTCCACAGAACCATCAATGAACACGTCGCAGCACCGCGACTCCACAGAACCATCAACGAACACGTCGCAGCACCGCGACTCCACAGAACCATCAACGAACACGTCGCAGCACCGCGACTCCACAGAACCATCAACGAACACGTCGCAGCACCGCGACTCCACAGAACCATCACTGAACACGTTCCGACATCGCAACTCCACAGAACCATCACTGAACACGTTGCAGCACTGCGACTCCATAGAACCATCAATGAACACGTCGTTGCACCACGACTCCATAGAACCATCAATGAACACGTCGCAGCACCGCGACTCCACAGAACCATCAATGAACACGTCGCACCACCATGACTTCACAGAACCATCAATATACACCACGACTCCACAGAACCATCACTGAACACGTCCCAGCATCGCAACTCCACAGAACCATCACTGAACACGTTGCAACACCGCGACTCCACAGAACCATCAATGAACACGTCGCAGCACCGCGACTCCACGGAACCATCAATGAACACGTCGCAGCACCGCGACTCCACGGAACCATCAATGAACACGTCGCAGCACCGCGACTCCACAGAACCATCAATGAACACGTCGCAGCACCGCGACTCCACAGAACCATCAATGAACACGTCGCAGCACTGCGACTCCATAGAACCATCAATGAATACGTCGCAGCACCGCAACTCCACAGAACCATAACTGAACACGTTGCAGCACCGCGACTCCACGGAACCATCAATGAACACGTCGCAGCACCGCGACTCCACGGAACCATCACTGAACACGTTGCAGCACCGCGACTCCACAGAAGCATCAATGAACACGTCGCAGCACCGCGACTCCACGGAACCATCAATGAACACGTCGCAGCACCGCGACTCCACGGAACCATCACTGAACACGTTGCAGCACCGCGACTCCACAGAAGCATCAATGAACACGTCGCAGCACCGCGACTCCACGGAACCATCAATGAACACGTCGCAGCACCGCGACTCCACGGAACCATCAATGAACACGTCGCAGCACCGCGACTCCACGGAACCATCAATGAACACGTCGCAGCACCGCGACTCCACAGAACCATCAATGAACACGTCGCAGCACCGCGACTCCACAGAACCATCAATGAACACGTCGCAGCACCGCGACTCCACAGAACCATCAACGAACACGTCGCAGCACCGCGACTCCACAGAACCATCAATGCACACGTTGCAGCACCGTGACTCCACAGAAGCATCAATGAACACGTCGCAGCACCGCGACTCCACGGAACCATCAATGAACACGTCGCAGCACCGCGACTCCACAGAACCATCAATGAACACGTCGCAGCACCGCGACTCCACAGAACCATCAATGAACACGTCGCAGCACCGCGACTCCACAGAACCATCAATGAACACGTCGCAGCACCGCGACTCCACAGAACCATCAATGCACACGTTCCGGCATCGCAACTCCACAGAACCATCACTGAACACGTTGCAGCACTGCGACTCCATAGAACCATCAATGAACACTTCGCAGCACCACGACTCCACAGAACCATCAATATACACCACCACGACTCCACAGAACCATCAATATACACCACCACGACTCCACAGAACCATCAATATACACCACCACGACTCCACAGAACCATCAATATACACCACCACCACTCCACAGAACCATCAATATACACGTCCACGACTCCGCAGAACCATCAATATACACCACCATGACTCCACAGAACCATCAATATACACCACCACGACTCCACAGAACCATCACTGAACACGTCCCAGCATCGCAACTCCACAGAACCATCACTGAACACGTTGCAGCACCGCGACTCCACAGAACCATCAATGAACACGTCGCAGCACCGCGACTCCACAGAACCATCAACGAACACGTCGCAGCACCGCGACTCCACAGAACCATCAACGAACACGTCGCAGCACCGCGACTCCACAGAACCATCAACGAACACGTCGCAGCACCGCGACTCCACAGAACCATCACTGAACACGTTCCGGCATCGCAACTCCACAGAACCATCACTGAACACGTTGCAGCACTGCGACTCCATAGAACCATCAATGAACACGTCGTTGCACCACGACTCCATAGAACCATCAATGAACACGTCGCAGCACCGCGACTCCACAGAACCATCAATGAACACGTCGCACCACCATGACTTCACAGAACCATCAATATACACCACGACTCCACAGAACCATCACTGAACACGTCCCAGCATCGCAACTCCACAGAACCATCAACAAACACGTCGCAGCACTGCGACTCCACAGAACCATCAATGAACACGTCGCAGCACTGCGACTCCACGGAACCATCAACAAACACGTCGCAGCACTGTGACTCCACAGAACCATCAATATACACCACCACGACTCCACAGAACCATCAATATACACCACCACGACTCCACAGAACCATCAATATACACCACCACGACTCCACAGAACCATCAATATACACCACCACGACTCCACAGAACCATCAATATACACCACCACGACTCCACAGAACCATCAATATACACCACCATGACTCAACAGAACCATCACTGACCACGTCGCAGCACCGCGACTCCACAGAACCATCAATGAACACGTCGCAGCACCGCGACTCCACAGAACCATCACTGAACACGTTGCAGCAGCGTGACTCCACAGAACCATCAATGAACACGTCGCAGCACCGCGACTCCACAGAACCATCACTGAACACGTTGCAGCACCGCGACTCCACAGAAGCATCAATGAACACGTCGCAGCACCGCGACTCCACGGAACCATCAATGAACACGTCGCAGCACCGCGACTCCACAGAACCATCAATGAACACATCGCAGCACCGCGACTCCACAGAACCATCAATGAACACGTCGCAGCACCGCGACTCCACAGAACCATCAACGAACACGTCGCAGCACCGCGACTCCACAGAACCATCAATGCACACTTTCCGGCATCGCAACTCCACAGAACCATCACTGAACACGTTGCAGCACCGTGACTCCACAGAAGCATCAATGAACACGTCGCAGCACCGCGACTCCACGGAACCATCAATGAACACGTCGCAGCACCGCGACTCCACAGAACCATCAATGAACACGTCGCAGCACCGCGACTCCACAGAACCATCAATGAACACGTCGCAGCACCGCGACTCCACAGAACCATCAATGCACACGTTCCGGCATCGCAACTCCACAGAACCATCACTGAACACGTTGCAGCACTGCGACTCCATGAACCATCAATGAACACTTCGCAGCACCACGACTCCACAGAACCATCAATATACACCACCACGACTCCACAGAACCATCAATATACACCACCACGACTCCACAGAACCATCAATATACACCACCACCACTCCACAGAACCATCAATATACACCACCACCACTCCACAGAACCATCAATATACACCACCACCACTCCACAGAACCATCAATATACACGTCCACGACTCCGCAGAACCATCAATATACACCACCATGACTCCACAGAACCATCAATATACACCACCATGACTCCACAGAACCATCAATATACACCACCACGACTCCACAGAACCATCACTGAACACGTCCCAGCATCGCAACTCCACAGAACCATCACTGAACACGTTGCAGCACCGCGACTCCACAGAACCATCAATGAACACGTCGCAGCACCGCGACTCCACAGAACCATCAACGAACACGTCGCAGCACCGCGACTCCACAGAACCATCAACGAACACGTCGCAGCACCGCGACTCCACAGAACCATCAACGAACACGTCGCAGCACCGCGACTCCACAGAACCATCACTGAACACGTTCCGGCATCGCAACTCCACAGAACCATCACTGAACACGTTGCAGCACTGCGACTCCATAGAACCATCAATGAACACGTCGTTGCACCACGACTCCATAGAACCATCAATGAACACGTCGCAGCACCGCGACTCCACAGAACCATCAATGAACACGTCGCACCACCATGACTTCACAGAACCATCAATATACACCACGACTCCACAGAACCATCACTGAACACGTCCCAGCATCGCAACTCCACAGAACCATCACTGAACACGTTGCAACACCGCGACTCCACAGAACCATCAATGAACACGTCGCAGCACCACGACTCCACGGAACCATCAATGAACACGTCGCAGCACCGCGACTCCACGGAACCATCAATGAACACGTCGCAGCACCGCGACTCCACAGAACCATCAATGAACACGTCGCAGCACCGCAACTCCACAGAACCATCAATGAACACGTCGCAGCACTGCGACTCCATAGAACCATCAATGAATACGTCGCAGCACCGCAACTCCACAGAACCATAACTGAACACGTTGCAGCACCGCGACTCCACGGAACCATCAATGAACACGTCGCAGCACCGCAACTCCACGGAACCATCAACAAACACGTCGCAGCACTGCGACTCCACAGAACCATCAATGAACACGTCGCAGCACTGCGACTCCACGGAACCATCAACAAACACGTCGCAGCACTGTGACTCCACAGAACCATCAATGAACACGTCGCAGCACCGCGACTCCACAGAACCATCAATGAACACGGCGCAGCACTGCGACTCTACAGAACCATCAATGAACACGGCGCAGCACTGCGACTCTACAGAACCATCAATGAACACGGCGCAGCACTGCGACTCCACAGAACCATCAATGAACACGGCGCAGCACTGCGACTCCACAGAACCATCAATGAACACGTCGCAGCACTGCGACTCCACAGAACCATCAATGAACACGTCGCAGCACCGCGACTCCACAGAACCATCAACAAACATGCTGACCGGGTCTGTGATCGATGGGACATCTCCGAACCACTGCAACTCCAGCTTCTGCTTCCTAAATGCTTCACAGTGCTTCATACTCATTTAGGTAGAATGAACGAATGAGCACGATTGACCTGAGTTCAGTTTCGTGGATCACAGTTTATTCTTGTCTGGGCAGTGAACTGCTTTCAACTGTACTACAGCAGCGCATGGGGAATGTGCGGCCTGTAGCGTAACCCACCCATAACTAATGGAGAGTTACACTGGACTCACAGGACAATAGTACTTGTTGGTTCCTTCATTCTACTCAAGTATTGGTAAATGAAGACCGTTAAGATAATGTCTTAAGCCCCGTTTCCACCCGCGGGTCTGGGTCAGGTCGGGCCGGGCCAGGCCGGATCGGGTGGGTTTGGGTACGGATGTGTTGATTTCACGCTGTGTCCCCACAGCAACCTGTACCCTTATTCTGGAGGCGGAGAATTAGCTGGACAGCGCTGCTACGTGATTGTGTGACATCATCGCCGTGTAACGCCGTTTAACCAAAACACCGGCGCCACACGTGACAGAAACAGAAAGGAGTCACCCCGGCTTTGTTTTTACGCTGGGTCACGCGGGAAGTGGCGGATTTTTCAATGAATCAGCTGATTGCTTTGTATTAGCTCCGCCTCTTTGGTCCGGATCGGTTAGGTCAGTACTCCTACCGAAGGGTGCCAAAAAAGTAGTCCGGGTCGGGTCGGATATAAGGGTACCCGTCCCAGTTTTTATCAGTGGAGACGCAAAAAAACGTGGACCGATCCGGCCCGACCCGACCCAGACCCGCTGGTGGAAACGGGGCTTTATAGCGAGGCTGCCCCGTCTCTCAGGCTGGAGGGCAACTCAATCTAAATATCACCTGAAGGAGTCAAAGTGACACAGAAATGTTACCGGTAAGTAAATGCATGTATAAACTCCTAGAAATAAGATCCTGGGGTCTCATTGATAAACGTTGCGCGTGTCCAAAACGGGGCCTGAAACTGGTCTATGCCAGTTTCCAGGCAAAAGTTGTTTTTTTTTGTTTTTTTTTAATCAAGTTTTTTAGTGCAGTGTCTCTCCTCATAAAGCTTTATCATTTAGTCATAAATCCAAAACGCTTCCCCATGATTTAGAAAAAAAATTCTAAATTATCACTCAATCTTGCCAATAACTTCTCATATGAAATGAAATGAATGAAATGAAAAATACTTTATTCATCCCCGAAGGGAAATTCAGTATTGTAAAAGCTCACTTTTTTTTTTTTAAATAAACAAAAAAGTCAGTCAGTCTTGTTCTTCAGGGTGATGGTTGCTGGCAGGAATGAATTTCTGTATCTCTCCGTCCTACAGTGAACTTGACGCAGCCTCCCACTGAACACACTCTGTTGATTCTTCACCGTGTTGTGGAGAGGATGGGAAGTGTCCTCCATCATCTTCATCAGCTTGTGCAGCATTCTTTTTTGAGCGATTAGCTCCAGCGGCTCCAGAGTTCTCCCCAGCACAGAACCAGCTTTCTTGATCAGCTTGTTTAGTTTCTTCAAGTCTGTGGTCCTGGTTCTGGTTCTGATGCTGCTGCCCCAGCAGATGCTGCAAAGCTGATTGCACTTTACACAACAGACTTGTAGAAGATCTGCAACATCTTGGTGCAGACGTTGAATGATCTCAGCTTCCTTAAGAAGTAGAGTCTGCTCTGACCTTTCTTGTAGATGTAGTCACTGTTGCATTTCCAGTCGAGTCTGTTGTCCAGCTGAACTCCAGGTATTTGTAGTTCTCCACCACCTCCACCTCCTCTTCCAGGATGTAGACAGGACTATGCTGCTTATTCTTGCTCCTCCTGAAGTCAACAATCATCTCTTTAGTCTTGCTGGTATTTAAGATGAGCTGATTGTTACCATTTCACAAACTGACTGACCAGTTCCCTGTACTCAGCTTCTTGTCCATCACTGATACACCCCACAACTGCAGAGTCATTAGAGTATTTCTGCAGATGACAGGATCAGAGTTGTACTGGAAGTCTGAGGTGTACAGTGTGAAGAGGAATGGTGAGAGTACAGTTCCTTGTGGTGCTCCAGTGCTGCTGATCACCATCTCAGACACACACAACCTTTCAGTCTCACAAACTGTGGTCTGTTTGTTAGGTAGTCGTAAATCCAGGTGGTTGTGGAGGATCCACCTGGAAGTTATGGAGCTTCTCACATAGCAAAGCAGCTGAATAGTATTAAATGCACTTGAAAAATCAAAGAACATGACCCTCAAAGTGCTGCCTGACTGGTCCAGATGAGAGTGGGCTCTCTGAAGCAGGAAGATGATGGCGTCTTCAACCTCAAGCCCATTACGATATGCGAACTGTAATGGGTCCTGAAAGGTGTTCACTTGCTTGTTGAGGTGAGCCAGTAAGAGTCTCTCCAGGACTTTCATGATGTGAGATGTCAGGGCAACTCGTCTGTAGTCATCTGGTTCTGGTTCTGGTCCTGGTTCTGGTTCTGGTCTGTAGTCATTTGGTTCTGGTTCTGGTCCTGGTTCTGGTCTGTAGTCATTTGGTTCAGCTGGTTGTGGTTTTTTAGGGACAGGAACAAGACAGGATGTTTTCCACAGCACAGGAACTCTGTTCTGTCTCAGGCTGGTGTTAAAAAGGTGCTGGAGAACCGGACATAGTTGTTCTGAGCAGGTCTGGAGAACTCTGGGACTGACACCATCTGGACCTGCAGCCTTGTTCCGGTTCAGTTTCTCTAGTTGTTTCTTGACCTGGTCACAGGAGACAGTCAGGCTGGAGGTGGAGACAGAGGAGGTCTCAGGATGTCCTGATGTGGAGGGAGAGGAGGCTGTGTTCAGGTCCATGACTGAGGTGCAGGGTGACAGAGTGGAGGTGGGACAGGAAAGCTGTGGGCTCATGGAGGGTGTGTGGTGTGATGGGTTGTCGGCAGGGGGGAACTGAACCTATTGAAGAACATGTTCAGTTCGTTAGCTCTGTCCAGACCTCCATCAGTCTGGTCCCCCTTTAACTTGAAGCCAGTGATCTTCTTCATTCCCGACCACACATCCCTCACGTTGTTCTGCTGGAGCTGCTCTCCAACTTCTTCCTGTCGTCCTCCTTCACTTCTTAGTCTGTGTTTTTAGTTGTTTTTGTGTGGTCTTCAGTAACTCCCTGTCTCCATCCCTGAAAGCTTTCTTTTTGATGTTCAGCAGCTTTTTCAGGTCACTGGTGATCCAGGGTTTGTTATTGGGGAAGCACCTCACTGTTCTTGTTGGAACGATGTTGTCCACACAGAAATTTATGTAATCTGTCACACACTCAGTCATGGTGTTGATGTCATCTCCATGAGGTTCACAAAGGACATTCCAGTCTGTGGCCTCAAAGCACCCTCTCAGAGCATCTTCAGTCTCAGTAGACCAGGTTTTAATCGTCCTCCTAATGACTGGTTGCTGCTGAACGATGGGCTTGTAGGTGGAGGTGAGAAGAACCAGATTATGATCTGATCTTCCTAAAGGAGGCAGGGCAGAGGAGCTGTATGCATTCATAGTGTTTGCATAAAATAAGTCCAACATCTTATTTTCTCTGGTGGAGCAGCTGACAAACTGCTGGAAAGTTGGCAACGTAGCAGAGAGGGAGACGTTGTTGAAGTCTCCAGAGATCACATGAATGAGTTTGGATGCTGTGTTTGTAGTTTAGCCACGACGGAGCTGATGACATCACAGGCTGTCTCTGGTGCGGTACCTGGTATTATATAAACCGCTACCAGAATAACACAGGCAAACTCTCTGGGTAAATAATATGGACGAAAACTCACAGCTAACGGTTCCATGTCTCTTGTGCAGATCTTCTCCTTGACAGTGATGTGTCCTGGGGAATGTGATATGATGTCATCTTCATCGTGTTGTCCAACCATTTACCGAAATTTGGAGGAGAGGGATCTTTCCACACTGTAAGAATTACCCGTATCGCTGTAATCACCCCTGTCTTTAAGACAACATAGATATTTTGTTATCCCTGGCATTTCTGAACGGCCCCCCAGTAAACATAATCTCGGTGATCTGGGTATTTGTCTGCCAATCCACCCTTCTATACACTCCAATACCCTTTCCCAAAAAGGATAAACGTTTCCACATTCCCAAATAGCATGCAGAAAGGTTCCAGGAGTTAAGTGGCATTTCCAACACTTGTCATTTTCCAGTATCCCCATCCTTTTATTATTATTCACCTTTATTTAACCAGGAGGTCCCATTGAGATTATAAATCTCTTTTACAAGAGAGACCTGGCCAAGGTAGCAGCCAATCAGAATAAAAAATACACAGTTTAGATGGTGTATAATACCATCTGTGTATAAGTTTATATTGGGTAAATTGTCCTTTAGCCTCTTTTATATATTTAGCTGAATGTGAAAGTATTTTGCCCCAATCTTGTTTGTTTATATTACAACCCAAGTCTCTTTGCCGCACAACTCTCAAATTGTCACACCTCCTTTTTTAAATTATTAAAGATTTTGTAAAATAGAGCTGCACTGTGCGCTCCCTCGGGTAACTTACAATACTCCACTACTGGGTTTGTTTCATGAATAATTTTGCTCTTATTGATACGGTCTCTCAATTGAAAATACTTCCAAAGGTTTCCTTTCCTTCCCAATCCGTAATTTTGAATAATTCCCTCAAAAGACATTATCACCCCTTCTTCATAAATCTGACCAATCAAAAGTTGTGATTTATAAAAAGAAAACTTGGCGTGAAAATGTGCGTCCCTCACGTTAAAGGCCTTTTCACACCGGGACCGATGCGGGAAAAAACGGCACAAAATTGCAAATAATTCAGAGGAGAAATATCGACGCATTTGTCTATACACACCTGCTCCAACGCAAAATTACCAAGATACAAGAAAAAACTTCCTTCTGTTAGTCCAGAGGAATGTGAGCACATGCAGCAGTGACAGAGGGAGAGGCGGCTGCAGGGAAACTTCTGGATGCTGAAAACAGCTGATCTCACCGTGGAGATGCCGAATGTGGATTTTAAATACAAAACCTGTAGACAATAACCTGGAACGGCTACAAAATGTAGGGAAACGCTGGTTCTGGTCTCCCACGTTAACTCTGAGCCATGCTACGCTGGTTCTGGTCTCTCACGTTAACTCTGAGCCATGCTACGCTGGTTCTGGTCTCCCACGTTAACTCTGAGCCATGCTACGCTGGTTCTGGTCTCTCACGTTAACTCTGAACCATGCTACGCTGGTTCTGGTCTCTGACTTTTACTCTGAGCCATGCTACGCTGGTTCTGGTCTCTCACGTTAACTCTGAACCATGCTACGCTGGTTCTGGTCTCTCACGTTAACTCTGAGCCGTGCTACGCTGGTTCTGGTCTCTGACTTTTACTCTGAGCCATGCTACGCTGGTTCTGGTCTCTCACGTTAACTCTGAGCCGTGCTACGCTGGTTCTGGTCTCTCACGTTAACTCTGAGCCATGCTACGCTGGTTCTGGTCTCTCACGTTAACTCTGAGCCATGCTACGCTGGTTCTGGTCTCTCACGTTAACTCTCAGCCATGCTACGCTGGATCTGGTCTCTCACGTTAACTCTGAGCCATGATACGCTGGTTCTGGTCTCTCACGTTAACTCTGAGCCATGCTACCCTGGTTCTGGTCTCTCACATTAACTCTGAGCCATGCTACCCTGGTTCTGGTCTCTCACATTAACTCTGACCCATGCTACGCTGGTTCTGGTCTCTCACGTTAACTCTGACCCATGCTACGCTGGTTCTGGTCTCTCACGTTAACTCTGAGCCATGCTACGCTGGTTCTGGTCTCTCACGTTAACACTGACCCATGCTACGCTGGTTCTGGTCTCTCACTTTAACTCTGAGCCATGCTACGCTGGTTCTGGTCTCTCACTTTAACTCTGAGCCATGCTATGCTGGTTCTGGTCTCTCACGTTAACTCTGAGCCATGCTACGCTCGTTCTGGTCTCTCACATTAACTCTGAGCCATGCTACGCTGGTTCTGGTCTCTCACGTTAACTCTGAGCCATGCTACGCTGGTTCTAGTCTCCCACATTAACTCTGAGCCATGCTACGCTGGTTCTGCTCTCTATCGTTAACTCTGACCCATGCTACGCTGGTTCTGCTCTCTCACATTAACTCTGAGCCATGCTACGCTGGTTCTGGTCTCTCACGTTAACTCTGAGCCATGCTACGCTGGTTCTGGTCTCTCATGTTAACTCTGAGCCATGCTACGCTGGTTCTGGTCTCTCATGTTAACTCTGAGCCATGCTATGCTGGTTCTGGTCTCTCACGTTAACTCTGAGCCATGCTACGCTGGTTCTGGTCTCTCACGTTAACTCTGAGCCATGCTACGCTGGTTCTGGTCTCTCACGTTAACTCTGAGCCATGCTATGCTGGTTCTGGTCTCTCACGTTAACTCTGAGCCATGCTACGCTGGTTCTGGTCTCCCACGTTAACTCTGAGCCATGCTACGCTGGTTCTGGTCTCTCTCGTTAACTCTGAGCCATGCTACGCTGGTTCTGGTCTCTCACGTTAACTCTGAGCCATGCTACGCTGGTTCTGGTCTCCCACGTTAACTCTGAGCCGTGCTACGCTGGTTCTGGTCTCTCACGTTATCTGAATATTTTTTGGCGTACGCACACTTTTGGTTTTGTGCGTACGTTCAGTTTTATCAAAGATCCGACGCATAATTTATAAATGAGACCCCAGGTTGGAGAAAAGAAAGCTATCCTTAAACGTGTAGCTGTTCCCAAAGTCTTTATTTTCAAATAAAGGAAATATTGACAGAGAGTGGTTTACCTTTTTACAAAAAGTATAAATACTAAGCGGTATCGTTATGGAAGGGCATCACCGTCATGGTTCTACAGTCAGACCAACCTGGCGTAGGAGCGAAGCGTGTTTGGAGCTGGGCGTGTTCGAACACCGGAGCTTCTGCTGAATGTCCGACACGAAGCCAGAGCGGCTTGGAGGGCAGGAGCTGGGAGGGCTTCGGGTCGGGGTGAGGCTGGCCTGGGGGGCGCACGCTCGAAAGCGCTCCACCCGCTGGTGAAACTCTCCTTCACCTGTTCGTACAGAGAAATGAAGGAAATTTCACAGAAAGCAAGATCCTGCCGTCATTTCAGCGCTACTGGAGACGAGCACCTCCACCAATGAGAGGGTCGCACCTCACGCTCATCTGCATATTCAGTCTGAACCAATCAGCTTCATCATGTCACAGATTTCAATCCAAGATGTCAACAAGCTTGGATCAGAAAAATTCATAAAAACGTTGGAACGTTCGACTCTACATCGGAGTGATGCATGATAATATCGGTCAGATATCGGTAGACACCGGCTTGAAAAATGAAAATTGATATTGGCCGTAAATCAATAAAAATTTGATATTATATCATCATTAATATCAATGATATATTTGGTTGGGAGAGAACATATAAATAAGAGAAAAATTGTAAGTTTTAACCAGAAAAAGATTGTTTCTCACCAGGTCTTACAGCCTCCTGAAATATCAGAAACAGTAAGAAACATAAATAACCCATGAATAACAAAAGCAGCATCATCACGTTTCCAGGGAACATGAGGCAGCGACCACCCTGCAGCATCATTAACCCGGGAACATGAGGCAGCGCCCACCCTGCAGCATCATTAGCCCGGGAACATGAGGCAGAGCGCACCCTGCAGCATCATTAACCGGGGAAATGAGGCCACGCCCACTCTGCAGCATCATTAACCGGGGAACATGAGGCCTTGCCCACCCTGCAACATCATTAACCGGGGAACATGAGGCCACGCCCACCCTGCAGCATCATTAACCGGGGAACATGAGGCAGCGCGCACCCTGCAGAATCATTAACCGGGGAAATGAGGCCACGCCCACCCTGCAGCATCATTAACCGGGGAAATGAGGCCACGCCCACCCTGCAGCATCATTAACCGGGGAAATGAGGCCACGCCCACCCTGCAGCATCATTAACCGGGGAAATGAGGCCACGCCCACCCTGCAGCATCATTAACCGGGGAAATGAGGCCACGCCCACCCTGCAGCATCATTAACCGGGGAAATGAGGCCACGCCCACCCTGCAGCATCATTAACCGGGGAACCTGAGGCAGCGCCCACCCTGCAGCATCATTAACCGGGGAAATGAGGCCACGCCCACCCTGCAGCATCATTAACCGGGGAAATGAGGCCACACCCACCCTGCAGCATCATTAACCGGGGAAATGAGGCCACACCCACCCTGCAGCATCATTAACCGGGGAACATGAGGCAGGGCCCACCCTGCAGCATCATTAACCCGGGAACATGAGGCAGCGACCACCCTGCAGCATCATTAACCCGGGAACATGAGGCCACGCCCACCCTGCAGCATCATCACGTCTGCGGGAACACGAGGCCACGCCCACCCTGCAGCATTGTGCTGGATCTGCAGCAGAAGCTCTATCATACGCATATCACAATAACATTTCATAGTTTTTAGCTTTAACATCGGTATCGGTAATGAGACGCAGGAAAGTATCAGTTATGTACCGGTTAATTTTTCATATCGAGCATCACTAGTACACCGATATCGGTCACCTTTATCTGTGGTTTACATACTAAAGAAGGAAGAATCATGATCAGACTGTCATACTGAGACCAGAGGAGCAGATCAGGTCAGTAATGATGATGTTATTTATGAAGCTGATCAGGACGTTCGTCTCCTCTTTGGCTGCTGCAGTATTGGTTATCGGGGCCAGAGTTCTTATCGGCATCCTGACACCTGCCTGTATCAATAAAAAGCAGAACTATCTCCAGGATGACTCAGAGATGTGAGGGTCTACAGGACTCAAACGTCTGGACTGAATGTGTTTCTGTAGGAAGAAAAATGAGAGTTCTTGGTGCATGACTGTTTCCATCCTCACCCAGGAGATGCTCCCTACCCGCCCCGCCACGGCCGACGCCCGATGAGCCGATGGTTCCAGGATCTGAGAGGCACCGCTGGGCCCCTGATGCTCCTACAGACGAAAACATTTAATAGTGAGCGGACCCGCCAGAGCCTCGTCAGCAGCCCAGCCGTGTTCAGCTGAATCCGGTTCAGCACATTCTCAGTTTCAGTGATCTGTGCAGGACCGTTCAGTTCTGATCACAAAACCCAGCATGCAGGCCGTCTGTCCGGGACGGTCAGCATGTGGGGACACAGCTGCCGACCTTCCATCATACATGACAGTAAATCAGGAAGAGCGGTGCCGGGTCATCTCCAGGAGCTTGGTGGACATGGGTGGACACTCCACTCTGTGTTGGAAAAATAAATACCGTCGCTTCTCTGGGTGAGGAGCTGGACTCGGGACCGGACTGAAGGGACGATGGGCGTGTCCGGCTTGGTGTCCCGCTCCGCTGAGCGTCTAGGAGAGGACGGTCCAGGGCCTCGGTTTTCTTGACCGGACGCTTCCAACCGGCGCCGCTTCTGGCCACCGTCCACCTCTGAGACACCAGAGAGACGAGTCAGAGAAAGCAAGTCTGACATGTAAATCTCCGATACATGAACGTTGCACATGATCATTCACAGTTCTGAGTGCACCAACCTGCTACGGAGACGATGTTGTCCTCCGAGTCCGACAGAGGCTCCCGCTGCCTCTTCATGCCGGCGTTGCCACAGTCGTCGCCTGCCTCCATGCCTGCAGAGAGACCACGATGCGTTCAGGGGTCAGACCATTAGAGACCACGATGCGTTCAGGGATCAGACCGTTACAGACCACGATTCGTTCAGCGGTCAGACCATTACAGACCACGATGCCTTCAGGGGTCAGACCGTTACAGACCACGATGCCTTCAGGGGTCAGACCGTTACAGACCACGATGCCTTCAGGGGTCAGACCGTTACAGACCACGATGCCTTCAGGGGTCAGACCGTTCCAGACCACGATGCCTTCAGGGGTCAGACCGTTACAGACCACGATTCGTTCAGCGGTCAGACCGTTACAGACCACGATGCGTTCAGGGGTCAGACAGTTACAGACCACGATGCGCTCAGGGGTCAGACCGTTACAGACCACGATGCCTTCAGAGGTCAGACCGTTCCAGACCACGATGCCTTCAGAGGTCAGACCGTTCCAGACCACGATGCCTTCAGAGGTCAGACCGTTCCAGACCACGATGCGTTCAGGGGTCAGACCGTTACAGACCACGATGCGTTCAGGGGTCAGACCGTTACAGACCACGATGCGTTCAGAGGTCAGACCGTTACAGACCACGATGCGTTCAGGGGTCAGACCGTTCCAGACCACGATGCCTTCAGGGGTCAGACCGTTACAGACCACGATGCCTTCAGAGGTCAGACCGTTACAGACCACGATGCGTTCAGGGGTCAGACCGTTCCAGACCACGATGCCTTCAGGGGTCAGACCGTTACAGACCACGATTCGTTCAGCAGTCAGACCGTTACAGACCACGATGCCTTCAGAGGTCAGACCGTTACAGACCACGATGCCTTCAGAGGTCAGACCGTTACAGACCACGATGCGTTCAGGGGTCTGACCGTTCCAGACCACGATGCCTTCAGGGGTCAGACCGTTACAGACCACGATTCGTTCAGCAGTCAGACCGTTACAGACCACGATGCCTTCAGAGGTCAGACCGTTACAGACCACGATGCGTTCAGGGGTCAGACCGTTACAGACCACGATGCCTTCAGATGTCAGACCGTTACAGACCACGATGCCTTCAGAGGTCAGACCGTTACAGACCACGATGCCTTCAGATGTCAGACCGTTACAGACCACGATTCGTTCAGCAGTCAGACCGTTACAGACCACGATGCCTTCAGAGGTCAGACCGTTACAGACCACGATGCGTTCAGGGGTCAGACCGTTACAGACCACGATGCGTTCAGGGGTCAGACCGTTACAGACCACGATGCGTTCAGGGGTCAGACCGTTACAGACCACGATGCGTTCAGGGGTCAGACCGTTACAGACCACGATGCGTTCAGGGGTCAGACAGTTACAGACCACGATGCGTTCAGAGGTCAGACCGTTACAGACCACGATGCGTTCAGGGGTCAGACCGTAACAGACCACGATGCCTTCAGAGGTCAGACCGTTACAGACCACGATGCGTTCAGATGTCAGACCGTTACAGACCACGATGCGTTCAGGGGTCAGACCGTTACAGACCACGATGCGTTCAGATGTCAGACCGTTACAGACCACGATGCCTTCAGGGGTCAGACCGTTACAGACCACGATGCCTTCAGATGTCAGACCGTTACAGACCACGATGCCTTCAGAGGTCAGACCGTTACAGACCACGATGCGTTCAGGGGTCAGACCGTTACAGACCACGATGCCTTCAGATGTCAGACCGTTACAGACCACGATGCCTTCAGATGTCAGACCGTTACAGACCACGATGCGTTCAGGGGTCAGACCGTTACAGACCACGATGCCTTCAGAGGTCAGACCGTTACAGACCACGATGCGTTCAGGGGTCAGACCGTTACAGACCACGATGCCTTCAGATGTCAGACCGTTACAGACCACGATGCGTTCAGCGGTCAGACCATTACGGACCACGATGCGTTCAGCGGTCAGACCGTTACAGACCACGATGCGTTCAGGGGTCAGACAGTTACAGACCATGATGCGTTCAGAGGTCAGACCGTTACAGACCACGATGCCTTCAGGGGTCAGACCGTTACAGACCACGATGCCTTCAGGGGTCAGACCGTTACAGACCACGATGCGTTCAGGGGTCAGACAGTTACAGACCACGATGCCTTCAGGGGTCAGACCGTTACAGACCACGATGCGTTCAGGGGTCAGACCGTTACAGACCACGATGCCTTCAGGGGTCAGACCGTTACAGACCATGATGCGTTCAGGGGTCAGACCGTTACAGACCACGATGCGTTCAGCGGTCAGACCGTTACAGACCACGATGCGTTCAGGGTCAGACCGTTCCAGACCACGATGCGTTCAGGGGTCAGACCGTTACAGACCACGATTCGTTCAGCGGTCAGACCGTTACAGACCACGATGCGTTCAGGGGTCAGACCGTTACAGACCACGATGCGTTCAGCGGTCAGACCGTTACAGACCACGATGCCTTCAGGGGTCAGACCATTACAGACCACGATGCATTCAGGGGTCAGACCATTACAGACCGCGATGCATTAAGGGGTCAGACCGTTACAGACCACGATGCCTTCAGATGTCAGACCGTTACAGACCACGATGCTTTCAGGGGTCAGACCGTTACAGACCACGATGCGTTCAGAGGTCAGACCGTTACGGACCACGATGCGTTCAGGGGTCAGACCATTACAGACCGCGATGCATTCAGGGGTCAGACCGTTACAGACCACGATGCGTTCAGCGGTCAGACCGTTACAGACCACGATGCCTTCAGATGTCAGACCGTTACAGACCACGATGCGTTCAGGGGTCAGACCGTTACAGACCACGATGCGTTCAGGGGTCAGACCAATACAGACCACGATGCGTTCAGGGGTCAGACCAATACAGACCACGATGCGTTCAGGGGTCAGACCGTTACAGACCACGATGCGTTCAGGGGTCAGACCGTTACAGACCACGATGGACCACGATGCGTTCAGGGGTCAGACCAATACAGACCACGATGCGTTCAGAGGTCAGACCGTTACAGACCACGATGCCTTCAGAGGTCAGACCGTTACAGACCACGATGCCTTCAGAGGTCAGACCGTTACAGACCACGATGCCTTCAGAGGTCAGACCGTTACAGACCACGATGCCTTCAGAGGTCAGACCGTTACAGACCACGATGCCTTCAGAGGTCAGACCGTTACAGACCACGATGCATTCAGGGGTCAGACCGTTACAGACCACGATGCATTCAGGGGTCAGACCGTTACAGACCACGATGCGTTCAGGGGTCAGACCGTTACAGACCACGATGCGTTCAGGGGTCAGACCGTTACAGACCACGATGCCTTCAGGGGTCAGACCGTTACAGACCACGATGCCTTCAGGGGTCAGACCGTTACAGACCACGATGCCTTCAGGGGTCAGACCGTTACAGACCACGATGCCTTCAGGGGTCAGACCGTTACAGACCACGATGCCTTCAGGGGTCAGACAGTTACAGACCACGATGCGTTCAGGGGTCAGACAGTTACAGACCACGATGCGTTCAGGGGTCAGACCGTTACAGACCACGATGCCTTCAGGAGTCAGACCGTTACAGACCACGATGCCTTCAGATGTCAGACCGTTACAGACCACGATGCGTTCAGAGGTCAGACCGTTACAGACCACGATGCGTTCAGGGGTCAGACCGTTACAGACCACGATGCCTTCAGATGTCAGACCGTTACAGACCACGATGCGTTCAGAGGTCAGACCGTTACAGACCACGATGCGTTCAGGGGTCAGACCGTTACAGACCACGATGCGTTCAGGGGTCAGACCGTTACAGACCACGATGCGTTCAGGGGTCAGACCATTACAGACCGCGATGCATTCAGGGGTCAGACCGTTACAGACCACGATGCGTTCAGCGGTCAGACCGTTACAGACCACGATGCCTTCAGATGTCAGACCGTTACAGACCACGATGCGTTCAGGGGTCAGACCGTTACAGACCACGATGCGTTCAGGGGTCAGACCAATACAGACCACGATGCGTTCAGGGGTCAGACCGTTACAGACCACGATGCGTTCAGGGGTCAGACCGTTACAGACCACGATGGACCACGATGCGTTCAGGGGTCAGACCAATACAGACCACGATGCCTTCAGAGGTCAGACCGTTACAGACCACGATGCCTTCAGAGGTCAGACCGTTACAGACCAAGATGCCTTCAGAGGTCAGACCGTTACAGACCACGATGCCTTCAGAGGTCAGACCGTTACAGACCACGATGCATTCAGGGGTCAGACCGTTACAGACCACGATGCATTCAGGGGTCAGGCCGTTACAGACCACGATGCGTTCAGGGGTCAGACGGTTACAGACCGCGATGCGTTCAGGGGTCAGACCGTTACAGACCACGATGCCTTCAGGGGTCAGACCGTTACAGACCACGATGCCTTCAGGGGTCAGACCGTTACAGACCACGATGCCTTCAGGGGTCAGACCGTTACAGACCACGATGCGTTCAGGGGTCAGACCGTTACAGACCACGATGCCTTCAGGGGTCAGACAGTTACAGACCACGATGCGTTCAGGGGTCAGACAGTTACAGACCACGATGCGTTCAGGGGTCAGACCGTTACAGACCACGATGCCTTCAGGAGTCAGACCGTTACAGACCACGATGCCTTCAGATGTCAGACCGTTACAGACCAGGATGCGTTCAGAGGTCAGACCGTTACAGACCACGATGCGTTCAGGGGTCAGACCGTTACAGACCACGATGCCTTCAGATGTCAGACCGTTACAGACCACGATGCGTTCAGAGGTCAGACCGTTACAGACCACGATGCGTTCAGGGGTCAGACCGTTACAGACCACGATGCGTTCAGGGGTCAGACCACGTAAAATGCGTTCAGGGGTCAGACAGTTACAGACCACGATGCGTTCAGGGGTCAGACAGTTACAGACCACGATGCGTTCAGGGGTCAGACCGTTACAGACCACGATGCGTTCAGGGGTCAGACCGTTACAGACCACGATGCGTTCAGGGGTCAGACCGTTACAGACCACGATGCGTTCAGGGGTCAGACCGTTACAGACCACGATGCGTTCAGGGGTCAGACAGTTACAGACCACGATGCGTTCAGGGGTCAGACCGTTCCAGACCACGATGCGTTCAGGGGTCAAACCGTTACAGACCACGATGCGTTCAGCGGTCAGACCGTTACAGACCACGATGCGTTCAGGGGTCAGACCGTTACAGACCACGATGCGTTCAGGGGTCAGACAGTTACAGACCACGATGCGTTCAGGGGTCGGACCGTTACAGACCACGATGCGTTCAGGGGTCGGACCGTTACAGACCACGATGCGTTCAGGGGTCAGACCGTTACAGACCACGATGCGTTCAGGGGTCGGACCGTTACAGACCACGATGCGTTCAGGGGTCGGACCGTTACAGACCACGATGCCTTCAGGGGTCGGACCGTTACAGACCACGATGCCTTCAGGGGTCAGACCGTTACAGACCACGATGCCTTCAGGGGTCAGACCGTTACAGACCACGATGCATTCAGGGGTCAGACCGTTACAGACCACGATGCCTTCAGGGGTCAGACCGTTACAGACCACGATGCGTTCAGCGGTCAGACCGTTACAGACCACGATGCCTTCAGATGTCAGACCGTTACAGACCACGATGCGTTCAGGGGTCAGACCGTTACAGACCACGATGCGTTCAGGGGTCAGACCAATACAGACCACGATGCGTTCAGGGGTCAGACCAATACAGACCACGATGCGTTCAGGGGTCAGACCGTTACGGACCACGATGCGTTCAGAGGTCAGACCGTTACGGACCACGATGCGTTCAGGGGTCAGACCATTACAGACCGCGATGCATTCAGGGGTCAGACAGTTACAGACCACGATGCGTTCAGGGGTCAGACCGTTACAGACCACGATGCGTTCAGAGGTCAGACCGTTACAGACCACGATGCCTTCAGGAGTCAGACCATTACAGACCGCGATGCATTCAGGGGTCAGACCGTTACAGACCACGATTCGTTCAGCGGTCAGACCGTTACAGACCACGATGCGTTCAGGGGTCAGACCGTTACAGACCACGATGCGTTCAGGGGTCAGACCGTTACAGACCACGATGGACCACGATGCGTTCAGGGGTCAGACCAATACAGACCACGATGCGTTCAGAGGTCAGACCGTTACAGACCACGATGCCTTCAGAGGTCAGACCGTTACAGACCACGATGCCTTCAGAGGTCAGACCGTTACAGACCACGATGCCTTCAGAGGTCAGACCGTTACAGACCACGATGCCTTCAGAGGTCAGACCGTTACAGACCACGATGCCTTCAGAGGTCAGACCGTTACAGACCACGATGCCTTCAGGGGTCAGACCGTTACAGACCACGATGCATCCAGGGGTCAGACCGTTACAGACCACGATGCATTCAGGGGTCAGACCGTTACAGACCACGATGCGTTCAGGGGTCAGACCGTTACAGACCACGATGCCTTCAGGGGTCAGACCGTTACAGACCACGATGCCTTCAGGGGTCAGACCGTTACAGACCACGATGCGTTCAGGGGTCAGACCGTTACAGACCACGATGCCTTCAGGGGTCAGACAGTTACAGACCACGATGCGTTCAGGGGTCAGACAGTTACAGACCACGATGCGTTCAGGGGTCGGACCGTTACAGACCACGATGCGTTCAGAGGTCAGACCGTTACAGACCACGATGCCTTCAGGAGTCAGACCGTTACAGACCACGATGCGTTCAGGGGTCAGACCGTTACAGACCACGATGCCTTCAGATGTCAGACCGTTACAGACCACGATGCGTTCAGAGGTCAGACCGTTACAGACCACGATGCGTTCAGGGGTCAGACCGTTACAGACCACGATGCGTTCAGCGGTCAGACAGTTACAGACCACGATGCGTTCAGGGGTCAGACCGTTACAGACCACGATGCGTTCAGGGGTCAGACAGTTACAGACCACGATGCGTTCAGGGGTCAGACCGTTACAGACCACGATGCGTTCAGGGGTCAGACCGTTACAGACCACGATGCGTTCAGGGGTCAGACCGTTACAGACCACGATGCGTTCAGGGGTCAGACAGTTACAGACCACGATGCGTTCAGGGGTCAGACCGTTCCAGACCACGATGCGTTCAGGGGTCAAACCGTTACAGACCACGATGCGTTCAGCGGTCAGACAGTTACAGACCACGATGCGTTCAGGGGTCAGACCGTTACAGACCACGATGCGTTCAGGGGTCAGACCGTTACAGACCACGATGCGTTCAGGGGTCAGACCGTTACAGACCACGATGCGTTCAGGGGTCAGACCGTTACAGACCACGATGCGTTCAGGGGTCGGACTGTTACAGACCACGATGCGTTCAGGGGTCAGACTGTTACAGACCTCATCCCCATCAGTCTTCATCAGTGAAGACTAGTCTTCACCAGTGAAGACTAGTCTTCATCAGTGAAGACTAGTCTTCACCAGTGAAGACTAGTCTTCCTGGGGTCCAGATCAACATAAACTTTGAACATACAATCAACAAAAACAGGTTAACTAAATTAAAATATAAAACTAAGCAAACATTTTAAAAGAAAAAAGCAAAAACTAAATAAGTATATAATATTACCAAAGCATCTATTTATAATGAATAATTATGCAGCCGTACTTCTGTGAGCCTTACAACTCATGTGATTAATACAAATCTCAGTTCCCAATAAAGAACTTAGACATGTTTTTATGGACATGTGGACATTTATGGACATTCTATGCTAATGATAACAGTCACAGAGGGACAGTTGAATCATTATTATACATTTATTAGAATGGAACAGTTATTTAACCTGTACTGGTGAAATTTTACAGCCATCTTACAGAAATTAGTTCAGTAATTCATTTATTCATTAATCAAACTTGTGTGGATTCATAACATCTATTTTACAAGAATAGATGAAATGAACTTTATTCAGTTTATGTTTGAAAATGACGTCATCAGGAACAGAGATGAAGCTGAGTTTGGAAGTAACGACATGAAATGACGCGGTTCAAAATGGAGGAACATCTCCCTCCCAGTTCTGCCTTTTTACCGCACTAACCTGCACATCCAGCCCTGAATGTGCACTTCATACAGGGGGTAGGGTTTAGGGGGGGTACTGGGACACTTCATACAGCGGTGTAGGGTCTAGGGGGGGTACTGGGACACTTCATACAGCGGTGTAGGGTTTAGGGGGGGTACTGGGACACTTCATACAGGGTGTAGGGTTTAGGGGGGGTACTGGGACACGGTCTGAACTTTCTCAGAATAGTTTCAAACGGAAACTTGTTAAAACTGCCTGACGCGCCATACATGCTTGTAAAACAGACACCGCCGGTCTGCGCGTGCAGCTCCGGCCCGTCTGCGCAGGTCGCGCGAGCAGGGCAGCTGTTTAAGGCTGTTTCCAGCTAAAGCTTCATATCTGAGCCGAATACAGGCACCGGGGAGCGGATTCAGCTGTCAGGAGCTGCCGTTAGAAGCTTCGTCCCGGACAACCGGCTAGCTGCACATGCTAGCTCCAGCTAACACCGGCTAACGTGCTCGCGCCTTACCTGGACAGTCGCCGCTTCCAAACTTCAGGTGTGACCCGACGGAGAATAAATGACCTGGCGGCTGAAGCGGTTCGTTGTTCCGCAGTTTCAGTCTCCTCCTCCAACTTTGAATTTCAGCGCGTTTCTGACGTTACAGCCGCAACGCTGCGCTTCTTCTTCTGCGGATGTTTGTAGCCCACGGCGCACTGCCGCCACCTGCTGGTGGGGGGTGGCAGTGAAATAAGTTGAATTTGACAAAAGTAATAATAAATAAAATCCTATGAAAATGATGACGTTGATTCTGAATCGTGGTTCAACAGAAACATTAAAAACAAACACAAATATAAAATAAATAAAGAAGCATGATGGGGCTCTGTAGCTAAAATATCAGTGAGCAACACTGAGACTGCAACCAGGTGTTTCTGTAACGTCCAATCAGACGTCTGCACCTGGTCACAGGTATGTTGGTCCATGTTCATGGGAAAGATGCACTGATGCGTCAGAGACAGTTTTTGTTTGTTGTTGTTTTTTATTATTACTTTGAACTACAATCAAAAAGCAATATTTTATTTAGCTAAATTGTAATTAAGTAAAATTTTACTTATTCGTTTCTTTATTTTCTAGTTATTTGAATTACTGTTGTGAGTTTAGCATTTTCTTTAATTAGAGGGTATGAATGAGTAGGGGGGGTCTCCTTCATAAAACTGTGCGTAGGATCTTTACTAAAGTGTACGTACCCCCAAAATATTCAGATAGATAAAACCATTTGCTTCAAGCAGTTTCCTCTTTATGAATCATACTCTTCCTGCAGGGTTATACAGGTGGACGTGGCCCCGCCCCCTACACGCCCACCTTCTACCATAAATGGTCAATGCAAAGTAGTTATGGATATTTCTGCATAAATAAATCAGCTGATCTGTGCTATTTAAAGCTTAATCGTCCACCAGTCTCAGCTCCCCAGCAGAGCATGCTCTGGTACTCCAGGGTGGGCCCGGCCCAACCAGCAGCCCCCAGAGGCCCCAGACCCAGCCCACCAGCAGCTCCCAGAGACCCCAAACCCAGCCCACCAGCAGCCCCCAGAGACCCCAAACCCAGCCCACCAGCAGCCCCCAGAGACCCCAGACCCGGCCCAACCAGCAGCCCACAGAGACCCCAGACCCGGCCCACCAGCAGCTCCCAGAGACCCATAACCCAGCCCACCAGCAGCTCCCAGAGACCCCAGACCCAGCCCAACCAGCAGCCCCCAGAGACCCCACACCCAGCCCACTAGCAGCTCCCAGAGACCCATAACCCAGCCCACCAGCAGCCCCCAGAGACCCCAGACCCAGCCCACCAGCAGCTCCCAGAGACCCCAAACCCAGCCCACCAGCAGCCCCCAGAGACCCCAAACCCAGCCCACCAGCAGCCCCCAGAGACCCCAGACCCGGCCCAACCAGCAGCCCCAGAGACCCCAAACCCAGCCCACCAGCAGCCCCCAGAGACCCCAGACCCGGCCCAACCAGCAGCTCCCAGAGACCCCAAACCCAGCCCACCAGCAGCCCCCAGAGACCCCCACCCAGCCCACTAGCAGCTCCCAGAGACCCATAACCCAGCCCACCAGCAGCCCCCAGAGACCCCAGCCCACCAGCAGCCCCCAGAGACCCCAGACCCGGCCCAACCAGCAGCTCCCAGAGACCCCAAACCCAGCCCACCAGCAGCCCCCAGAGACCCCAGACCCGGCCCACCAGCAGCTCCCAGAGACCCCAAACCCAGCCCACCAGCAGCCCCCAGAGACCCCAGACCCAGGCCTCCAGCACCCCCCAGACCCAGACCTGGGCCACCCAGCAGGCCCCAGAGGCCTGGACCACCAGCCCCCAAAGGCTCCACCCTCCCCCCCCCCCTCCTGAGCCAGCAGATCTCCTGCAATACAACTGGCCACGACCCCGAGTCTGTGGAGCAGCCTACACCCCCATCCCTCCCCCAGTAGCACCTGGGAGACCGGGGTGTAGAAAGACTCTGCCCCCACACTCATGAATGGGTGTAAGAGGGGGTTTGGTAATTAAAAATGAGAGGCAGTACTGAGCCATGTTGGGTGGGGGCGCACAGGCGGTGACCCCCCAAACAGCCCCATAACCCCCCCCCCCCCCCCTACCTCAGCCTCCTCCAGGCACCGCCGACCCGGTTCCGGCGGTAGGACCCCCCCCCCCCGGTCTACCTCAGCCTCCTTCCAGGCACCGCTGGCCTGGTTTCCGGCCACGTCCCCCCCCCCCAGGTCTACACCAGCCTCCTTCCAGGCACCGCTGACCCGTCCCCCGGCTCTCAGCTCCTCCAGGCACCGCTAGGCCCAGGATGCCCCCCGGCTCCCAGCCCCTCCCGACCCCGGTTTCCAGCGGTACGCCCCCCCGTCCATCCAGCCTCCTTCCAGGCGACCTGGTTTCCGGCGGTACGCCCCCCCCAGTCTACATCAGCCTCCTTCCAGGCACCGCTGACCTGGTTTCCGGCGGTCCGCCCCCCCCCCCCCCCGGTCTACCTCAGCCTCCTTCTAGGCACCGCTGGCCTGGTTTCCGGCGGTACAACCCCCCCCTGGTCTACCTCAGCACCCCCCCTCGTCACTGGCACATGCAGCGAATGAAGCCGGGTTCGTCTCTGTGGCGAATTCCCCTCTGGAAGTTGAGCCGTTGATGGCATTGGGTACCCCTGCCTCCCGGGATCCCCCCCAGGGCAGAAGGAGCCAGACACGGCCGCCCCCACGACCAGATGCCCAGCACCCAATGCCAAGTGGCAAGAGCCGGCCCCTGGAGACACCCAACCGTCCCACGCCAGGGAGGGGGGACAAAGACGGGAGCGAGGGCAGTGGAAGGACCAGAGCCCACAGGCCCCGCAGACCCCCCCAAGAGAAACGCAGCAACGCCAGCCCCCACATATCCATCCTTACATACAACACGCACCCATCACAGACAAACACCTGCGCAGGACCAACCCCCCACACCACACCCTAAATAACCACACACCTATACCCCTGCCTCCCCCCCCCTCCCATACATTCAGCTACCCAGACCCCGTACATCCAAATCCTCCACCCACCCACACACATTCAACTACCCAGACCCCGTCAATCCACATCCCCCCTCCCACACATTCAGCTACCCAGACCCCGTCCATCCACACCCCTCCCCCTCCCACACATTCAGCTACCCAGACCCCGTACATCCACACCCCCCCCCCCACACACACACACATTTAGCTACCCAGACCCCGTCCATCCACATCCCCCCCCCCCACACACATTCAGCTACCCAGACCCCGTCCATCCACATCCCCCCCCCCACACACACATTCAGCTACCCAAACCCCGTCCATCCACATCCCCCCCCCCCACACACACACATTCAGCTACCCAGACTCCGTCCATCCACACCCCCCCCACACACACATTCAGCTACCCAAAACCCCGTCCATCCACATCCCCCCCCCCCCACACACATTCAGCTACCCAGACCCCGTCCATCCACATCCCCCCCCCCACACACACATTCAGCTACCCAAAACCCCGTCCATCCACATCCTCCCCCCCCCACACACACATTCAGCTACCCAGACCCCGTCCATCCACATCCCCCCCCCCCCACACACATTCAGCTACCCAAACCCCGTCCATCCACATCCTCCCCCCCCCACACACATTCAGCTACCCAGACCCCGTCCATCCACATCCCCCCCCCCCACACACACATTCAGCTACCCAAACCCCGTCCATCCACATCCTCCCCCCCCACACACACATTCAGCTACCCAGACCCCGTCCATCCACACTCCCCCCCCCCACCACTTCGCTACCCAGACCCCGTCCATCCACATCCCCCCCCACACACACACATTCAGCTACCCAGAACCCCGTCCATCCACATCCTCCCCCCCCCCCACACATTCAGCTACCCAGACCCCGTCCATCCACACCCTCCCCCCCCCCACACACACATTCAGCTACCCAGACCCCGTCCATCCACATCCTCCCCCCCCACACACATTCAGCTACCCAGACCCCGTCCATCCACACCCTCCCCCCCTCCCACACACACATTCAGCTACCCAGACCCCGTCCATCCACATCCCCCCCTCCCACACATTCAGCTACCCAGACCCCGTCCATCCACATCCTCCCCCCCCCCACACACATTCAGCTACCCAGACCCCGTCCATCCACACCCTCCTCCCCCCCCCCACACACATTCAGCTACCCAGACCCCGTCCATCCACATCCCCCCCACACACATTAGCTACCCAGACCCCGTCCATCCACCTCCTCCCCCTCCCACACACATTCAGCTACCCAGACCCCGTCCATCCACATCCTCCCCCCCCCACACACACATTCAGCTACCCAGACCCCGTCCATCCACTCCCCCCCACACACACATTCAGCTACCCAAACCCCGTCCATCCACATCCCTCCTCCCCCCCCACACACATTCAGCTACCCAGACCCCGTCCATCCACATCCTCCTCCCCCCCACACACATTCAGCTACCCAGACCCCGTCCATCCACATCCTCCCCCCCCACACACACATTCAGCTACCCAGACCCCGTCCATCCACACCCTCCTCCCCCCTCCCCACACACATTCAGCTACCCAGACCCCGTCCATCCACATCCCCCCCCACACACATTCAGCTACCCAGACCCCGTCCATCCACACCCTCCCTCCCCCCCCACACACACATTCAGCTACCCAGACTCCGTCCATCCACATCCTCCCTCCTCCCCCCACACACACATTCAGCTACCCAGACCCCGTCCATCCACATCCTCCGCCCCCCTCCCACACACACATTCAGCTACCCAAACCCCGTCCATCCACACCCCTCCTCCCTCCCCCACACACATTCAGCTACCCAGACCCCGTCCATCCACATCCTCCCCCCCCACACACATTCAGCTACCCAGACCCCGTCCATCCACATCCCCCCCCCACACACACACATTCAGCTACCCAGACCCCGTCCATCCACATCCCCCCCCCCACACACATTCAGCTACCCAGACCCCGTCCATCCACATCCTCCCTCCCCCACACACATTCAGCTACCCAGACCCCGTCCATCCACATCCTCCCCCCCCCACACATTCAGCTACCCAGACCCCGTCCATCCACATCCCCCCCACACACATTCAGCTACCCAGACCCCGTCCATCCACATCCCTCCCCCCCACACATTCAGCTACCCAGACCCGTCCATCCACATCCTCCCCCCCCCCTCCCCACACACATTCAGCTACCCAGACCCCGTCCATCCACATCCTCCCCCCCCCCACACACACATTCAGCTACCCAGACCCCGTCCATCCACATCCCCCCCCCCCCACACACACATTCAGCTACCCAGACCCCGTCCATCCACCTCCCCCCCCCACACACACATTCAGCTACCCAGACCCCGTCCATCCACATCCTCCCCCCCCCACACACATTCAGCTACCCAGACCCCGTCCATCCACACCCCCCCCCCCACACCACACACACACACATTCAGCTACCCAGACCCCGTCCATCCACATCCCCCCCCCCCCCCCACACACATTCAGCTACCCAGACCCCGTCCATCCACATCCCCCCCCCCCCCACACACATTCAGCTACCCAGACCCCGTCCATCCACACCCTCCTCCCCCCCCCACACACACATTCAGCTACCCAGACCCCGTCCATCCACACCTCCTCCCCCCCCCCCCCACACACACATTCAGCTACCCCAGACCCCGTCCATCCACACCCTCCTCCCCCTCCCACACACACATTCAGCTACCCAGACCCCGTCCATCCACATCCTCCCTCCCCACACACACATTCAGCTACCCAGACCCCGTCCATCCACATCCCCCCCCCCCCCACACACATTCAGCTACCCAGACCCCGTCCATCCACCTCCCCCCCCCCCCCACACACACATTCAGCTACCCAGACCCCGTCCATCCACTCCCCCCCCCCCCACACACACATTCAGCTACCCAGACCCCGTCCATCCACATCCCCCCCCACCACACACACACACATTCAGCTACCCAGACCCCGTCCATCCACATCCTCCCCCCCCCACACACACATTCAGCTACCCAGACCCCGTCCATCCACCTCCTCCCCCCCCCACACACACATTCAGCTACCCAGACCCCGTCCATCCACATCCCCCCTCCCACACACATTCAGCTACCCAGACCCCGTCCATCCACACCCTCCTCCCCCCTCCCACACACACATTCAGCTACCCAGACTCCGTCCATCCACATCCTCCTCCTCCCCCCACACACACATTCAGCTACCCAGACCCCGTCCATCCACATCCTCCGCCCCCCCTCCCACACACACATTCAGCTACCCACACCCCGTCCATCCACACCCTCCCTCCCCCCTCCCACACACACATTCAGCTACCCAGACCCCGTCCATCCACATCCTCCCCCCCCCACACACATTCAGATACCCAGACCCCGTCCATCCACATCCCCCCCCACACACACACACACACATTCAGCTACCCAGACCCCGTCCATCCACATCCCCCCCCCACACACACACACATTCAGCTACCCAGACCCCGTCCATCCACATCCCTCCCCCCCCACACACATTCAGCTACCCAGACCCCGTCCATCCAAATCCTCCCCCCCCACACATTCAGCTACCCAGACCCCGTCCATCCACATCCCCCCCCCCACACACATTCAGCTACCCAGACTCCGTCCATCCACATCCTCCCCCCCACACATTCAGCTACCCAGACCCTGTCCATCCACATCCTCCGCCCCCCCTCCCACACACATTCAGCTACCCAGACCCCGTCCATCCACATCCTCCCCCCCCCCACACACACATTCATCTACCCAGACCCCGTCCATCCACATCCCCCCCCCCCCACACACACATTCAGCTACCCAGACCCCGTCCATCCACATCCCCCCCCCACACACACACATTCAGCTACCCAGACCCCGTCCATCCACATCCTCCCCCCCCCCACACACACATTCAGCTACCCAGACCCCGTCCATCCACATCCCCCCCCCCACACACACACACACATTCAGCTACCCAGACCCCGTCCATCCACACCCTCCCCCCCTCCCACACACACATTCAGCTACCCAGACCCCGTCCATCCACACCCTCCTCCCCCCCCACACACACACATTCAGCTACCCAGACCCCGTCCATCCACACCATCCTCCCCCCTCCCACACACACATTCAGCTACCCAGACCCCGTACATCCACATCCCCCCTCCCCCACACACATTCAGCTACCCAGACCCCGTCCATCCACATCCCCCCCACACACACACACATTCAGCTACCCAGACCCCGTCCATCCACATCCCCCCCCCCCACCACACACACACATTCAGCTACCCAGACCCCGTCCATCCACATCCCCCCCCCCCCCCCACACACACACATTCAGCTACCCAGACCCCGTCCATCCACATCCTCCCCCCCCCACACACACATTCAGCTACCCAGACCCCGTCCATCCACATCCCCCCCCCCCACACACATTCAGCTACCCAGACCCCGTCCATCCACTCCCCCCCCCCCCCACACACACACATTCAGCTACCCAGACCCCGTCCATCCACATCCTCCCCCCCCCACACACACACATTCAGCTACCCAGACCCCGTCCATCCACATCCCCCCACACACCCACACACACATTCAGCTACCCAGACCCCGTCCATCCACTCCCCCCCCCCCCACACACACACATTCAGCTACCCAGACCCCGTCCATCCACATCCCCCCCCACACACACACACACATTAGCTACCCAGACCCCGTCCATCCACATCCCCCCCCCACACACACACATTCAGCTACCCAGACCCCGTCCATCCACTCCTCCTCCCCCCCCACACACATTCAGCTACCCAGACCCCGTCCATCCAAATCCTCCCCCCACACATTCAGCTACCCAGACCCCGTCCATCCACATCCCCCCCCACACACACATTCAGCTACCCAGACTCCGTCCATCCACATCCCCCGCCCACACATTCAGCTACCCAGACCCCGTCCATCCACATCCCCCCCCCCCACACACATTCAGCTACCCAGACTCCGTCCATCCACATCCCCCCCACACACACATTCAGCTACCCAGACCCCGTCCATCCCGCCCTCCTCCCCCCTCCCACACACACATTCAGCTACCCAGACCCCGTCCATCCACACCCTCCTCCCCCTCCCAGACACACATTCAGCTACCCAGACCCCGTCCATCCACATCCTCCCCCCCCCCCACACACACATTCAGCTACCCAGACCCCGTCCATCCACACCCTCCTCCCCCCTCCCACACACACATTCAGCTACCCAGACCCCGTCCATCCACATCCCCCCTCCCACACACATTCAGCTACCCAGACCCCGTCCATCCACACCCTCCTCCCCCCTCCCACACACACATTCAGCTACCCAGACCCCGTCCATCCACATCCTCCCCCCTCCCACACATTCAGCTACCCAGACCCCGTCCATCCACATCCTCCGCCCCCCTCCCACACACACATTCAGCTACCCAGACCCCGTCCATCCACACCCTCCTCCCCCCTCCCAAACACACATTCAGCTACCCAGACCCCGTCCATCCACATCCCCCCACACACACATTCAGCTACCCAGACCCCGTCCATCCACGCCCTCCTCCCCCCCTCCGACACACACATTCAGCTACCCAGACCCCGTCCATCCACATCCTCCCCCCTCCCACACACACATTCAGCTACCCAGACCCCGTCCATCCACATCCCCCCCCCACACACACATTCAGCTACCCAGACCCCGTCCATCCATGCCCTCCTCCCCCTCCCACACACACATTCAGCTACCCAGACCCCGTCCATCCACACCTCCTCCTCCCCCTCCCAGACACACATTCAGCTACCCAGACCCCGTCCATCCACATCCTCCCCCCCCACACACACATTCAGCTACCCAGACCCCGTCCATCCACACCCTCCTCCCCCCTCCCACACACACATTCAGCTACCCAGACCCCGTCCATCCACATCCCCCCTCCCACACACATTCAGCTACCCAGACCCCGTCCATCCACACCCTCCTCCCCCTCCCACACACACATTCAGCTACCCAGACCCTGTCCATCCACATCCTCCCCCCTCCCACACATTCAGCTACCCAGACCCCGTCCATCCACATCCCCCCCCACACACACATTCAGCTACCCAGACTCCGTCCATCCACATCCTCCTCCTCCCCCCACACACACATTCAGCTACCCAGACCCCGTCCATCCACATCCTCCGTCCCCCCTCCCACACACACATTCAGCTACCCACACCCCGTCCATCCACACCCTCCCCCCCTCCCACACACACATTCAGCTACCCAGACCCCGTCCATCCACATCCTCCCCCCCCACACACATTCAGATACCCAGACCCCGTCCATCCACACCCCCCCCCCCCACACACACACACACATTCAGCTACCCAGACCCCGTCCATACAAATCCCCCCCCCACACACATTCAGCTACCCAGACCCCGTCCATCCACATCCCCCCCCACACACATTCAGCTACCCAGACTCCGTCCATCCACATCCTCCCCCCCCACACATTCAGCTACCCAGACCCTGTCCATCCACATCCTCCGCCCCCTCCCCACACACATTCAGCTACCCAGACCCTGTCCATCCACATCCTCCGCCCCCCTCCCACACACATTCAGATACCCAGACCCCGTCCATCCCATCCCCCCCCCCACACACACACACACATTCAGCTACCCAGACCCCGTCCATCCACATCCCCCCCCCCCACACACACACATTCAGCTACCCAGACCCCGTCCATCCACATCCCCCCCCCCACACACACACATTCAGCTACCCAGACCCCGTCCATCCACATCCTCCTCCCCCCCCCACACACACATTCAGCTACCCAGACCCCGTCCATCCACATCCTCCCCCCCACACACACATTCAGCTACCCAGACCCCGTCCATCCACATCCCCCCCCCCACACACACACACACACATTCAGCTACCCAGACTCCGTCCATCCACATCCTCCGCCCCCCTCACACACACACATTCAGCTACCCAGACCCCGTCCATCCACATCCCCCCCCCCCACACACACACACATTCAGCTACCCAGACCCCGTCCATCCACATCCTCCTCCCCCCCACACACACATTCAGCTACCCAGACCCCGTCCATCCACATCCCCCCCCCCACACACACACACACACATTCAGCTACCCAGACTCCGTCCATCCACATCCTCCGCCCCCCTCCCACACACACATTCAGCTACCCAGACCCCGTCCATCCACATCCCCCCCCCCACACACACACACATTCAGCTACCCAGACCCCGTCCATCCACACCCCCCCCCCCCTCCCACACACACATTCAGCTACCCCGACCCCGTCCATCCACACCCTCCTCCCCCCTCCCACACACACATTCAGCTACCCAGACCCCGTCCATCCACATCCCCCCCCCCCCACACACACACACACATTCAGCTACCCAGACCCCGTCCATCCACATCCTCCCCCCCCACACACACACACATTCAGCTACCCAGACCCCGTCCATCTGCAGCCTGGTCCACCAGCCAGACCATCACCATGTATGAGACACGGCAGGTCAGTCTGGTCCCTCCGCTGGAGACTGATTTCCAATGTGAGACGAGAGGCGGGACCAACAGGAGGAAGTGAACCAGAGAGAACCAATCAGAGGTGACTGTAGCTGGCGTAGTTCGGCACTCTGTTGCTACGTTGCTATGGCGATGCCGAAGTCAGCGTTTACACGTTGTTTTTCTCTCTAATGTAGTTTCTTGTGTATATGAACATAGAATGTTCGGTTTTATTATCATAAATACTCTGTTACATGTCAGCGTTGTTTATTGCTGAACTACTAATATGAGGAAGCGTTTGTGTCGCACGTCATGTGACTATGACCAGGAAGCTGTTAGTTACAGAGCAGAATCAGCGGTGGAGACGTCGGAGCAGTTTTACCTTCCTGTTAATGATTCTACTGCTGCGCTGTGATTGGTCCGGTCAGGTTTTTACCGGAGTGGAAATCATTTCCCATTGGAGGAACCAGACTGACCTGCCGTGGATCTCGTACATGGCGTTAGTCAGGCTGCTGGACCAGGCTATACATCTGTCTCATTGGTCCCCATGCCCCCCTCCCCAAACACATGCCCACATACCCACCACATCCCTGAAAGACACACTCCCACCTCAAACATGCCCCCCCCCGTATGCCCACCTCCCCGCAGACCTACACCTGCCCCCACACAAATGCCTCTACCCCTGACACACACAACCCCCCCTGAATCTGCTCTAAGCCAGTCATCATCTTGGACCAGGGGACCCTGGAGATCCCTGAAAACCTGCTCCCCCCGTTTGTCCCAGCTGCAGATCCACGCGCAGCCTCACCGACGCGCACCGGCAGTATCTACGTGGCCAGGAAACTCGTCTCCACCGTAGCAGACATGGCGGCTCCCGTGGCCGTGGCCAGGAAACTCGTCTCCACCGTAGCAGACATGGCGGCTCCCGTGGCTGTGGCCAGGAAACTCGTCTCCACCATAGCAGACATGGCGGCTCTCGCGGCTGTGGCCAGGAAACTCGTCTCCACCGTAGCAGACGTGGCGGCTCCCGTGGCTGTGGCCAGGAAACTCGTCTCCACCGTAGCAGACATGGCGGCTCCCGTGGCCAGGAAACTCGTCTCCACCGTAGCAGACATGGCGGCTCCCGTGGCCAGGAAACTCGTCTCCACCTTAGCAGACATGGCGGCTCCCGCGGCCGTGGCAAGGAAACTCGTCTCCACCGTAGCAGACATGGCGGCTCCCGTGGCCGTGGCAAGGAAACTCGTCTCCACCGTAGCAGACATGGCGGCTCCCGTGGCCAGGAAACTCGTCTCCACCATAGCAGACATGGCGGCTCCCGCGGCCGTGGCCAGGAAACTCGTCTCCACCATAGCAGACATGGCGGCTCCCGTGGCTGTGGCCAGGAAACTCGTCTCCACCGTAGCAGACATGGCGGCTCCCGTGGCCATGGCCAGGAAACTCGTCTCCACCATAGCAGACATGGCGGCTCCCGTGGCTGTGGCCAGGAAACTCGTCTCCACCATAGCAGACATGGCGGCTCCCGTGGCCGTGGCCAGGAAACTCGTCTCCACGATAGCAGACATGGCGGCTCCCGTGGCCGTGGCCAGGAAACTCGTCTCCACCGTAGCAGACATGGCGGCTCCCGTGGCTGTGGCCAGGAAACTCGTCTCCACCGTAGCAGACATGGCGGCTCCCGTGGCCGTGGCCAGGAAACTCGTCTCCACCGTAGCAGACATGGCGGCTCCCGTGGCCGTGGCCAGGAAACTCGTCTCCACCGTAGCAGACATGGCGGCTCCCGTGGCTGTGGCCAGGAAACTCGTCTCCACCGTAGCAGACGTGGCAGCTCTCGCGGCTGTGGCAAGGAAACTCGTCGTCACCGTAGCAGACATGGCGGCTCCCGTGGCTGTGGCCAGGAAACTCGTCTCCACCGTAGCAGACATGGCGGCTCCCGTGGCCAGGAAACTCGTCTCCACCGTAGCAGACATGGCGGCTCCCGTGGCCAGGAAACTCGTCTCCACCTTAGCAGACATGGCGGCTCCCACGGCCGTGGCCAGGAAACTCGTCTCCACCATAGCAGACATGGCGGCTCCCGTGGCTGTGGCCAGGAAACTCGTCTCCACCGTAGCAGACATGGCGGCTCCCGTGGCTGTGGCCAGGAAACTCGTCTCCACCATAGCAGACATGGCGGCTCCCGTGGCTGTGGCAAGGAAACTCGTCTCCACCGTAGCAGACATGGCGGCTCCCGTGGCCAGGAAACTCGTCTCCACCATAGCAGACATGGCGGCTCCCGCGGCCGTGGCCAGGAAACTCGTCTCCACCATAGCAGACATGGCGGCTCCCGTGGCTGTGGCCAGGAAACTCGTCTCCACCGTAGCAGACATGGCGGCTCCCGTGGCCGTGGCCAGGAAACTCGTCTCCACCATAGCAGACATGGCGGCTCCCGTGGCTGTGGCCAGGAAACTCGTCTCCACCATAGCAGACATGGCGGCTCCCGTGGCTGTGGCCAGGAAACTCGTCTCCACCGTAGCAGACATGGCGGCTCCCGTGGCCGTGGCCAGGAAACTCGTCTCCACCATAGCAGACATGGCGGCTCCCGCGGCCGTGGCCAGGAAACTCGTCTCCACGATAGCAGACATGGCGGCTCCCGTGGCCGTGGCCAGGAAACTCGTCTCCACCGTAGCAGACATGGCGGCTCCCGTGGCTGTGGCCAGGAAACTCGTCTCCACCGTAGCAGACATGGCGGCTCCCGTGGCCGTGGCCAGGAAACTCGTCTCCACCGTAGCAGACATGGCGGCTCCCGTGGCTGTGGCCAGGAAACTCGTCTCCACCGTAGCAGACATGGCGGCTCCCGCAGCCGTGGGCAGGAAACTCGTCTCCACCGTAGCAGACATGGCGGCTCCCGCGGCTGTGGCCAGGAAACTCGTCTCCACCGTAGCAGACATGGCGGCTCCCGTGGCTGTGGCCAGGAAACTCGTCTCCACCGTAGCAGACATGGCGGCTCCCGTGGCTGTGGCCAGGAAACTCGTCTCCACCATAGCAGACATGGCGGCTCCCGTGGCTGTGGCCAGGAAACTCGTCTCCACCGTAGCAGACATGGCGGCTCCCGTGGCCAGGAAACTCGTCTCCACCGTAGCAGACATGGCGGCTCCCGTGGCTGTGGCCAGGAAACTCGTCTCCACCGTAGCAGACATGGCGGCTCCCGTGGCTGTGGCCAGGAAACTCGTCTCCACCGTAGCAGACATGGCGGCTCCCGTGGCTGTGGCCAGGAAACTCGTCTCCACCGTAGCAGACATGGCGGCTCCCGTGGCCGTGGCCAGGAAACTCGTCTCCACCGTAGCAGACATGGCGGCTCCCGTGGCCGTGGCCAGGAAACTCGTCTCCACCGTAGCAGACATGGCGGCTCCCGCGGCTGTGGCCAGGAAACTCGTCTCCACCGTAGCAGACATGGCGGCTCCCGTGGCTGTGGCCAGGAAACTCGTCTCCACCGTAGCAGACATGGCGGCTCCCGTGGCCGTGGCCAGGAAACTCGTCTCCACCGTAGCAGACATGGCGGCTCCCGTGGCCAGGAAACTCGTCTCCACCGTAGCAGACATGGCGGCTCCCGTGGCTGTGGCCAGGAAACTCGTCTCCACCGTAGCAGACATGGCGGCTCCCGCGGCTGTGGCCAGGAAACTCGTCTCCACCGTAGCAGACATGGCGGCTCCCGTGGCTGTGGCCAGGAAACTCGTCTCCACCGTAGCAGACATGGCGGCTCCCGCGGCTGTGGCCAGGAAACTCGTCTCCACCGTAGTAGACATGGTGGCTCCCGTGGCTGTGGCCAGGAAATTCGTCTCCACCGTAGCAGACATGGCGGCTCCCGTGGCCAGGAAACTCGTCTCCACCGTAGCAGACATGGCGGCTCCCCCGGCTGTGGCCAGGAAACTCGTCTCCACCGTAGCAGACATGGCGGCTCCCGCGGCCAGGAAACTCGTCTCCACCATAGCAGACATGGCGGCTCCCGTGGCTGTGGCCAGGAACCTCGTCTCCACCATAGCAGACATGGCGGCTCCCGTGGCCGTGGCCAGGAAACTCGTCTCCACCGTAGCAGACATGGCGGCTCCCGTGGCCATGGCCAGGAAACTCGTCTCCACCGTAGCAGACATGGCGGCTCCCGTGGCTGTGGCCAGGAAACTCGTCTCCACCGTAGCAGACATGGCGGCTCCCGCGGCTGTGGCCAGGAAACTCGTCTCCACCGTAGCAGACATGGCGGCTCCCGCAGCTGTGGCCAGGAACCTCGTCTCCACCGTAGCAGACATGGCGGCTCCCTTGGCCAGGAAACTCGTCTCCACCGTAGCAGACATGGCGGCTCCCGCAGCCGTGGCCAGGAAACTCGTCTCCACCGTAGCAGACATGGCGGCTCCCGCGGCCGTGGCCAGGAAACTCGTCTCCACCGTAGCAGACATGGCCGCTCCCGCGGCTGTGGCCAGGAAACTCGTCTCCACCGTAGCAGACATGGCGGCTCCCGTGGCCAGGAAACTCGTCTCCACCTTAGCAGACATGGCGGCTCCCGCGGCTGTGGCCAGGAAACTCGTCTCCACCATAGCAGACATGGCGGCTCCCGCGGCTGTGGCCAGGAAACTCGTCTCCACCGTAGCAGACATGGCGGCTCCCGTGGCTGTGGCCAGGAAACTCGTCTCCACCGTAGCAGACATGGCGGCTCCCGTGGCCGTGGCCAGGAAACTCGTCTCCACCGTAGCAGACATGGCGGCTCCCGCGGCTGTGGCCAGGAAACTCGTCTCCACCTTAGCAGACATGGCGGCTCCCGTGGCCGTGGCCAGGAAACTCGTCTCCACCGTAGCAGACATGGCGGCTCCCGTGGCCAGGAAACTCGTCTCCACCGTAGCAGACATGGCGGCTCCCGCGGCTGTGGCCAGGAAACTCGTCTCCACCATAGCAGACATGGCGGCTCCCGTGGCTGTGGCCAGGAACCTCGTCTCCACCGTAGCAGACATGGCGGCTCCCGTGGCCGTGGCCAGGAAACTCGTCTCCACCGTAGCAGACATGGCGGCTCCCGCGGCTGTGGCCAGGAAACTCGTCTCCACCGTAGCAGACATGGTGGCTCCCGTGGCTGTGGCCAGGAAACTTGTCTCCACCGTAGCAGACATGGCGGCACCCTCGGCTGTGGCCAGGAAACTCGTCGTGGCCAGGAAACTCGTCTCCACCGTAGCAGACATGGCGGCTCCCGTGGCTGTGGCCAGTAAACTCGTCTCCACCGTAGCATGTCCTGGGCAACGTTCAAGCCAGAGCTGGTGATTTTCGAGTGACTGCGTGGAAACATTTGTGAAGCACCTTTCAGAAGCAGCTGTTGGTGTTACAGAGCCAGTGAGAACACGTATTTCACTGCCGGCATATATAAGGACGCAGACAAAACTCACTGTGAGAGTCCTCCCCCAGGTGCTGACCAACCCCACTGGCCCACCGACTATTGATCTTCAACCTACGACGGAGCATTATAGTCCAGAGGCTTTGTGCAGGTTTTTCTGTGGACTCTGCACTTGGGGATAAAAGCACCAAATTTTGTTTGAGGCTTCCTTCAGACATAAGAAAGGATTTTAGCCTCGGAGCCCAACGCAGATGTTTGAAATTTCCATACAGAACACAAAAGTGTTTTATTCGTATATAATAAATGGAAAAATCTTGAGTCACAAGAATCTTATTTGCATTTGTCAACTGATTATTAAGCCTCCAAAATGATGTGTAAACTAGAGAATCAGGACTCCATAAATTACTGCACAATATAGGCAGATTTTTAATAAAAGAGTTGTGTTCATGTAAACAGTTCTTCATTTTTGTCACGACCTAAAAGGGGAAGTTCAGGATTTTTGACATAGGGCCTCATTTCTGAGTGAACAGCTAATGGCTAACAGCTAGCATGCAGCTAACTGGTGGCATATAATTAGTCTTTAAAAACAAGAAGATAACAACTTCCATGGTTCCAGTTGAGTTTTAAATAGTTCCTGTTAAGATGAGGATGGAAGGAGAATCTGAATCTAGGATATTATCAGACCACTCTCCTCTAATCCTCTGGATTTATATGCCAGAAAGGGTCAGCAACATTTATCGCTGGCGCTTGAATCCAGCCCCTCCTCCAAAAACCAGATTTCATAACAACTCAAATTAAATTATTTGCTCAAGCGATTCGGCAGGATCCAGATATAAAGGGTTTTCAGGTGGGTCAAACAGTACATAAAATTCATCTGTTAGCAGGCATTATTTCATATTTAAAAGACCCGTGTAATTCCCTTTCTAAACGGCAAATTTTACTGAACAATTTTAGCTATATTTCAGGATAAAATGTAAATCTGGAAAAGAGCAAAATAATTCCACTAGAAAATTTTGACCACACCAAAATTCAACTAGTCCATTCAGATGGGTGCTAAATGGTTTAAAATACCTCTGAATGACTGCAGTAATCTTAAAACTGTGTATAAACTCAGTTACACTCCATTACTAAACAAGATTGAAGCTGACTTACAAAGATGGATGAATCTACCTCTGACTCAGAGGCAGAACCACTGCATTAAAATGAATGTCCAGCCAAAACTACAACGTTTGTTTCAAACTTTGCCCATAACCCGACCACAGTCCTTTTTTAAAGCTCTTCATAGATATGTGAGAGTTTATCTGAAATCACCCAGATTATCTATGGAAAAACTAACATGGGACTACAGATCAGGAGGACTACAATTACACAGTTTTAAAAAATACTACCTAGCAGCTCAAATGATATTCATTCGTTCGCTCTTTGAACTGAAAGACACAACTGGATACAACTTGCATTACCTTAAAAGAAGAGGTATTTAGAGACTTCTTATACAAACATAATCCACGATCCATAAACACTGAGACAGATAATCCTATATCAAAACACTTGATTAAAATCTGGAATGAGGTTCAGTGTCGGGGCTTGAAAATGGGACTTTCACCTAGAACACCTTTAAGACCAAACAAACTTATTCCTGTGACTCTAAATAACAAATATATGGTGCTCCAAAGGAGTTCAGAGGACTGCTGCAGCGGTGGTTCCCTTACAGATCTGGGCTCAAAAAAGTTCCTCCTTTTTCTGCCAGTAGTGGTGCACTGATAGTGCACCATTACTGCACTATCACTGGCTGAACGGCTTGTCCCGCAAATATGCCATCACTTACGGTGTCCAAACTTGGCGTGTAGAAACATCCTTGTTCCGGACGTTCATTTATGCTCTGAAATCGTTTCCCCTGGGACACAGGTGTTTCTCTGTGCGATTGAATTAGCAGACAAGTTGCTGGTAAGTAGCTGGTAAGTGGCTGGTAAGTGGCTGGCAGTCGGCTGAAAGGGGAACTTTTTCATGCCAAGATCTGTACGTCATTCGAACACCTGAAAAAGAAATAAGACTTGCCCAATCAAACTTCTTACTATAGGGGATTATCACGCTTACCGGAAGTTCCCGGGTTTTGGACACTTCCTCTTCCGGGCCATGTTAACGACAGCCGTTCCTGCTCTGTTATACTGTTTAAATCGGATAAACTCCAAACATACTTAAGTTTTCATTCCAGACTGAAGTCATACTAAAGAAGAAGTGGATAAAAGCGATCGATTCGTCGCGGTGAAGGACCGAACTTTATAATAAAACACACGTTTGTTTGTCGCCGGTGGGGCACAACACCGGCACTTCACAGCATGCTAGCATTAGCCATGTTAACACGACTGTGCAGACTGCCGGCTACAAACAAACGTGTGTCGTTTTATTATAAAGTTCGGTCCTTCACCGCGGCGAATCGGTCGTTTTGATCCACTTCTTCCTTAGCATCACTTCAGTCTGGAATGAAAACTTGGCATTGGCGTTTATCCGATTTACAAAGTTTAACAGAGTAGTAGCTGGCGGACTACTGTTAGCAGGTTAGCATTAGCCAGCTCGATAACGTGCCTAACTTTGTGCGGCTGAAAACACACAAGCATCTGAAAGCGTCTCCTTTCTTGGCAGTCCCCAGTTGTTCCACTGGAAACGGGGGGGTACAGACCCGATTTTCAGATGTTTGTGTGTTTTAAGACGCACAAAGTTAAGCACGTCAGTAAACGTTAGCTGGCTAATGCTAGCATGCTGTGAAGTGCCGGTGTTGTGCCCCACCAGCGACAAACAAACGTGTGTTTTATTATAAAGTTCGGTCCTTCACCGCGGTGAATCGATCACTTTGATCCAGCTTTTGATCCAGTATCACTTCAGTCTGGAATGAAAACTTAAGTATGTTTGGAGTTTATCCGATTTAAACAGTATAACAGAGCAGGAACGGCTGTTGTTAACATGGCCCGGAAGAGGAAGTGCCCAAATACCGGGAAGTTCCGGTAAACGTGATAATCCCCTATTAACTCCTAATTGGAGGTAACAGAAGAAGAGTAAGAGCTCATTTGGGTCGTGATATGACTCCACCTGTACCAACAGATACAGTAAGATTGCTTATTGAGGGGAGCACATCTAAATTCATCTCCAAAATGTATCATCTCTTGTTAGATGAGGGTCTTAAACCAGGTCTGTACAAATCTAAGCTAGAATGGGAAGTAGATCTTGGAATCACAGTGGATAAAGAACTGTGGTCCGGTTTATGTCACAAGTGTATCAGCAGTTATCAATGCCCGATTCAGATCAATTATAACTTTTTACACCAATTATACAGGCTGTTCTCACCATTAGTTCGTACTATATATATTACGAAAAGTATTGCACGAAAATGCGTACATATTTTCACAAAAGTCTGATCACGTGACGTTTGCTCTCCTTCTTTTACTGGGGTGATAGTTTTGGTAAAACGTTTTAATAAAACACGTTTTTGTGAATGCACCCCATCTTTTGGTAACTGTCTCTTTTTTTTCTTAAAAAAAAAAAAAAAAGATATACAGAATTTTGGTGCACCGATGGCTGATTAGCAACAGTGGGTGTATCGTTCAAGATGGTTTCCCTGTGATAGAAGTGACCAAGCTTTGAAGTTCGAATAAAACTATAAATTCACATCGTAAAGTTTATAATCTATAGGCTTTTTAATGCATGACGATACTAGTTGTTAGCAATTGTTGATTTAAAAAAGAAAAAAAAAAGCGTGAGTGGAGAAAGTCCTTTTTTGAGACGGCGCCTCCTTCCCGTGCGTACTGTTGCCCGGACGATGCTTCAGCAGGGCCAGAGGGGGGACACATCTCGAAAGGGGTCAACCGCTCTACGTACACCACCGTACTTTCTCCAAGTTCTTTATTCCACGCATCGTCCTCGAACGCAAGTGTACACTGTCTACAAGGGTACTGTGCTAAACTGGTTCCAATCATATTTAACACACAGATCATTCATAGTTCAGTTAGGACAATTCACCTCCACCCAGTCAGCTCTTGATTGCGGGGTTCCTCAAGGCTCGATCCTTGGTCCCCTTCTGTTTTCCCTCTATCTTCTTCCCATAGGACAGATATTCCAGAAATATAACATATCTTATCATTGCTATGCCGATGATATTCAGGTTTACCTCCCCATACGTACAAACGATGGCTCTATGACCCGACTGTTAAACTGCCTCAAGGAGTTACAAACATGGTTGTCTATTAACTTTTTGCATCTTAATCAGGATAAAACCGAGATTATCTTTTTTGGCCCCCCCTCTGTTCTTGTCTCCACCACAGCTGGCCTTGGTCCCCTGGCTTCTTCCAAACGTTCTTGTGTGAAGAGCCTTGGAATCACTGTGGATGACTCGTTAAAATTCGACAAACACATAAACATAGTTGTCAGAAATTCCTTTTTTTTCACCTGAGGATGCTCGCAAAGATAAAATCATACGTTCCCAGTTACGACCTTAAGAAACTTGTTCAGCTCCTGATTTTTTCACGTCTGGATTATTGTAACTCGCTCTTTGTCGGCCTCAGTAAATCCTCCCTACAGCGTCTTCAGGCTGTTCAGAACGCTGCAGCCCGCCTCTCTCTCCGGTTCACGGCGCTATGAGCACATCTCCCCCGTCCTAGCCGGTCTTCACTGGCTCCCTGTCTCTTACAGGGTTCAGTTCAAAATCCTGTTGTTGACCTTTAAAGCGTTGCACGGTTCTGCTCCCAGTTACCTCTTTGAGTTATTGTCCCGCCACGTTCCTACCAGGTCTCTTAGGTCATCCTCCTTATCTCTTCTGGAGGTACCAAGACACAGGTGCAATTCCAGGGGTGCTAGGGCGTTCTCTGTAGCTGCCCCACGCCTCTGGAACGCACTCCCCCTTGAACTCAGGTCAACGCAGTCTATGACGTCTTTTAAAACCATGCTCAGATCCCATCTTTTGGCGCAGGCTTTCCCTTCTTAATCTTTTTTTTTTTCTCTCTCTTATTATTGTCTTATTAATTCTTCTCTTTTTTATGTGTCTATATGTTTAGATGTTTTTAGCCTTGTTTTCTTATGTCCTGCCATGTAAAGCACTTTGGGCATCCAGCTGGATGTAGAAATACGTGCTATATAAATGAAATAAATGAAATGAAATGAAATACACTGTTTGAATATCAATTAAACATCAAATCTTGTATTTTGACATTAGGACAGTGAACATTCCTGTAGCGCCGCCCCTGAAACATTCAGGGGCGGCGCTACAGGGAGGCCCGGGGGGGCACTGGACCCCCTGACATTGGATTTTAAACAGATACTGATAACTGATAAATTTCAGCTCCTAAAGGTCGATACTGATAAAATTCGAACTGTACGGGGTAGTTTGTGTCTAAAATAAGATTGGGAACGTGGTTTGGAAGCAGTTTGGGGCCTCCAGTGTGAAGCAGAAACTTTGTTTCCCCAATCGCAATATCTCAGCGAGAAAAGCTTAAAATGGGATTTTCAACTTCTGCATTTTCAACTTCATGGGACTGAAAGTACTGTTACTGTGTTAGTTTTCATTCTTATAGTGGACCCCCCAGAGATCGCCCTGCCCCCCCCCCCCCCCCCCCCCCCCCCCCTGGCCACTCCAACAATAAAAGTCTGGATCCACCACTGCTTGTGATCACATGTTGGTGCACTGTAGACCACAAACACATTTTTATGAAAGCAAATTTATTCATGTAAAAACCTTTTCACATTTATTTTATTATATATATATATATATATATATATATATATATATATATATGGTCCGATACCAACGTTTTAAGAAATCACACGAGGGTCCAATTGTAAGATCCTTTTTACAACCAGATGTTGGCTGATTTCTGGGCTCGTTTGATTAATGAGGACCTTGTGCGGATTGGAAACACCTGGTTGAACGGCTGAAGAGAAGTAATAAATGGCACGCAGATGACTTGCCGTTGCCACAGTTTTTTATCTGGTTGCTTGCAAACATAACCAGTGTAGGCTTTGTGAAGTGTGCCGTAGGGTTTAACAACAGACGAAAAAAATATGTCAAGGACATTCATGTGCAAACAATGCAATTTATCTCTGAGAACACTCTCCATGTTTTACCACCATGTCAAAAGGCACAGGACATTAGCTCATTTCAGATTTGGCTGCGCCTTGCCAAGCTGTGACTGTACATTTCGGACACTGTCTTCTCTCAAATCGCATGTCAAGAGGAAGCACACACAGTCAAATAAACCTAAAGGTGTACCTGCTGAAAAGGATATTGTTATGTCAGACTGAGGGATGCCATTATACTTCCCCTAATTTGCTCAGCTTGTGTGACCACTTGAAATGGCATTTAAGAGATGGGAAAAAGGTTACCTGCCCATTTCCAAACTGGAAAAAAAGACTTCCATGTTAAGTCATCTTTCTCATCTCACATTAGCAGGAAACACAAAGGCTCTGTGGTTAAAACAGTTCCAGAAGCCGAGCATTCAGTTGCTGAAGATCGTATCAGTGACATAAGTGATGATGGTCCGATTCAGTTTGACATTGAAGATGCTGATGGCAGTGATGTAGAAGACACATTTATGACAAATCTAGCCCTCTTCTATTTGAGAATGCAAGCTAAAATGCTTCTCCCAGCCACCCCCATCCAGAGTTTAATTGAGGAATTCCAGGACTTGAGTGACAGCAACATGGAACATGTTTTTTCAAAACTGAGGGTAGAACTGAAAAAACTAAATATTTCAGATGCAAGTATTGATGATATATTTACTGGTCTACACAAGAGCAATCTTCTTAAGTTGTACAATGAGGGTGTTTTCAGGTCTGATGAAACCCGTAAGACATATTTCAAGAGGAACTTTAATTATGTGGCTCCTCAGCAAGTTTACCTGGGCAAAAATGCCAAAAACAAGGCCTGTTTTCTACAATATGTTCCAGTAAAGGAGACACTTAAAGCACTATTGAGCCATGAGTCAGTTAAAACACAATATGCCAAAGCAAAAGAAAGCAAATCAACTGATCCACATTTGTTGAATGATGTAAGAGACGGGCAGAATTTTAAAGGCAAGGCAATTTTTCAGCAATGCGTGGCTTCAGTGTCCATTATCTTGTACCAGGACTCTTTTAAGGTTGTTAATCCTCTAGGTTCAGGCCGAAAAAAACACAAACAGCTTGCTATTTACATGACTCTGTCTGAAATTTCTCCACATAACAGATCTGCTATAGATCCCATACAACTTGTTCAGCTTTGCAAAGAGGAGGATTTACATTTTTTCGGGCAGGAGGTTTTTAGTCCTCTTGTAAAAGATTTGAGGGATCTGGAAGAAACAGGGGTTGAGCTTGAAGATGGTCAAATGATGCAAGGAGCCGTACTGGCAATTGCAGGAGATAACCTTGGATCCCATGTGATTGGTGGTTTTACAGAAAACTTCAGTAAAAGTATTTCTGTCGCTACTGCGTTATCGATAGATCTACTTTTCATAATGCTCCAACCACATTAGGGCTCCCAAGGTCAAAACAAAGTTATCAGAACTCGATAGAAGAACTCTATCGAGAAGAATCCGCATTTAGTTGATGTTCAGGGGGTAAAATGTGACTGTGTTTAACAACTTGAGACACTTTCATGTATGTAATCCAGGGCTCCCACCATGCTTGGGACATGACCTTTTTGAAGGAATTGTTTCAACAGATCTGGTTCTGTTCATAAAGCAGAACCAGTGGGAAAACACTTCACATACCACCAGCTAAACAGAACTATATCATCTTTTAGTATGCTGGTATGTTAGTATGCTTAAGTATGCTGGGACAGATGTCAACAATAAACCTTATGAGGTGCGTCCAGACAGTCAAAGGTTGTCAGGGAATGCTGCTCAAAACTGGTGTTTGCTTAGAGTACTTCCACTGCTCATTGGAGATCGCATTAAAAATCCTTTACAAGATGAGATCTGGCAGTTGTGCCTGCAGCTACGAGAGATAGTTTCTATGATAACGGCCCCCAAAATACATGCAAACCAAGTGGCATACTTAAAAGTTCTCATTGAGCAGTACATTGATTCAAGAGCTTCACTCTTTCCAGCAAAACCACTGAAACCGAAACACCATTTCTTAATGCACTATCCAGAACTGACACTTCATTTTGGTCCTCTTATGCGGTTATGGACATTGCGTTTTGAAAGCAAACATACATTTTTCAAACAGTGCGCTAGAAACCTTCATAACTTCATAAACCTTAACAAGACTCTGGCAGAAAGACCCCAGCTTTTTCAGGCCTATCTTCAGGCAGGCAGTCTCTTCACACCAACTCTTGAAATGCAGGAAGCTGATGAGTTTGATAGTCGCCTATATAACCTTGGCATTCAGGAAGCTGTCAGATTAAAACGCATTCAAGGGACCACAGCAGTAACACCAGCTATCATTCATAAGGGTACCAAATACCAGAAATCTCTGGTTGTAGCTGTGGAGGACAGTGACATGGGATACACCTTTGGTAAAATTGTTCTTATATTGACAAACTCATCAGAGGTTTATTTAGTCATTGAAAAATGCCAGTCAGTGCCCTTAGTTGATCTGGGTGTCCACTGCCTTCTTAACACAGATGCTTCTTATTTATGTATTGGTGTGGAGGCACTGGCTGACTACTACCCCCCTTCCTGTGTATGAAAGATTTGATACTAACCTAATTTCTTTGCAACATTTAAGCAGTTCCTGTAGCCAAATTCCCACACAGCTCTGAAGTTTTATTCAATATAATTTGGAATCTGCTTCCCAAATCATCTTTGCTTATTATGACCCGAAAAAAAGAATGTTGCTTCTGTCTTTACAGTAAATTTAGCATATTAGACATTGAATGCTTGTGTAATTTTCTGAGTGCTAGAATTTTTACATCTACCTTTACTGTAGATTGTGTACTTTGAATATAGTTTGTAATAATATGGAGCATTATGCAACCACAATTTTGACTATAGAATGGTACAGAAGGAGCTTTTGTGGTAGCATCACAAATGTCTTACACCCTTCTTTGTGCTACATCATCCTAGGTTACCTTAGCGGTTTGAAGAAAAGATTTAAGAGAAAACTGATTTTTGTAAGAAAAAGCAGCATTCGTTTAATAACCCTAATAGCTTCCTAGGCTTTCTGAAGGGGTAGTGAATTTTATGTTAAATTACTATACTAATGCAAATGGCATAAAACCTGGGCAAGATGTGCATTGTGGCTTGACTCATGATATTCTGGAAGATGGGTTTTCTAAGGTCTCTAAATAAAATACACCTCATTAACTGCTTCGTTAGGATAACATTTTTTCACCTCACACACTTGCAGTACACTTTAATTATGTACAGACCCTTTCCAAAAACTTACAATATTGGTATTAACACCTTTTCCATGATATTCAAATTTTTTGGCGATGGTCTGTAGTTTGAACTGTTTTCCATGACATAAGACCATTTAATCAAAAGGGACCCCACTTTTCATCTTAGTGATGAAAAACCCGTAGACTTTAATGTTATTTCAGCAAATCAAAATTAGACAATGCTTAACACATCCAGGGAATAAAAAAAATCTTTTTGTTTCTTTCATGTGAGGTTATTTGAGCATGACATTGTTTCAAATTTTTAATTTTGGTGTTTTATTGTTTGTTTGTTTTTTGTTTTTGCCATGCATTTTGATCAGTCAGTAAAAGACGGGTAATTATTTTGGTCAGTCTTTTGCAAGGGAATTTGGTAGCCTCTCTTGGAATTTTTCCCACATTTCTTTGCATTTTATCTTGAAACAACTTCTCTGAGCTTTTTTTAATCATGGTTGCTATAATCTAACGCTCTGGATATCTAATGGCCTGACACCTACAGGCTATTTTTAGGCAATTTAACCCACTTTTCAGTTACTGGAACTTCAAGGGTTAAAATTGTGAAACTCATTGATTCTTTTGGTATCGATGTTTAGGCCATAAGTCAGTGATTACAGCCATGGGAAAAAAAAAAAATCAACTTTTAATTTTTAGATAATATTCACAGGACATTGGCCAGTCTGTGCCCTTAAGAAGCTTAACGTAACTTTTTCTTAGGGAGCTTGGGTTAACTCTTTACTTATTCAGGCAAGTCCCATCGAGATGCGCAGTCTCTTCTACAAGGTATACTTGTTTACTTAAAGCAGAACTCAGTAACTTCAGCTCGGGGCTCCCCCTAGTGGCGTCCTTTCACTGTCGTGTTCAACCCCCCCTTACACCCCCACAGCACACAGACGGCTTCTCTACCTGTCTTTCCTCTATTTTGATCCCTGGATATATTTCTAAGCTTTTACTAGCTTGTTGATGCTACGTTGCTGCGTTGGTAGCAGCACCACGTCTCCCTCTGCTCAAAGCAAAGTCCTGTCTCTTCTGAAACGGGACGTTTTACCCGCGATTTGCGGGTAAATATGCTGTGGATTATATTTTTCTCTGGTGTTGGCGAGTAGCAGGTAAGAATACGAACTTTTATTTACTTTTTGCGGACGTGACAAGTGATTATTGAGCCTGAAGCAGTGATGCTTCACCCGGCGCCCAGACAGCGCAGCTACGTGAATCACTCTGGTCCAGCAAAGAGTTGGTTATGAGAGCCAGGAGCCGTGTTTAGGTGGTGGAAGTTAAAGAAATGTTTTCTTCCAATTAGCGCTGGTAGTCTGGTTCAGATTAGAGCTGGTAGTCTGGTTCAGATCAGAGCTGGTAGTCTGGTTCAGATCAGAGCTGGTAGTCTGGTTCAGATCAGAGCTGGTAATCTGGTTCAGATCAGAGCTGGTAGTCTGGTTCAGATCAGAGCTGGAAGCAGCTCGGTAGATAGGGGACCTGAGTACCGTACAGCGGTTTCTGTTGTCGCAAGTTCTGCTCGGGTCGGCGCAGGCAAAGTTGTATTTAGCTGCACTACAAACACTTTGTTTAGCCCCACGGGGATTCCGAAAAGCATTTATTGAGGTAAAAAAGTTACTGAGTTTCCCTTTAATGTACATGTATTTAGAATACAAAACATGACCACATATGCCAGCAGGCAGGATTGTTTTGATTGTAGTTTTGTAGTTTGAAAATGTTTTTGATTTTTCAAACAGGCCAAGAGGACCATGCAGGGAACACTCCTGGAAGCTCTTCATTCTCAATCCAACCAGCTTCTGTTCCTGTTCAAAACACTGACTGGCTTTCTTCCTTTGTAATTCCATGGGAAAAAATGCCACCAACTTTGCAACAATCTGTTGCACAAGGCCAGCGACCCAAAAAGCGGGAACACTTAGCCATGGTTAGAATTATTGTAGATTTGATGAGAGAAAACTGCCTGAATCCCACTCGAAGCCAATGTTCTGAAATTGCAAAGAGAGTTATTGATAGGTATCCAAACAGCTTTGCAGATGTCACAATGGAGGGAGACCTGATTGGTTGTGGTTATGGATCCTTATTAAATCAGTTAAAGACGAGGGTTGAACATCTCAATCGAGGCAACACATTGGCAAGGCTTAGAAAACCCAAGCGATGCAGTGATAGTGTCGCGTCTACATCCAGCAGTGAGACAATATCCAAATGTCCAAAAACAGATGGCTATGGATGCATCAACTGGCATCCTCTAAACCTCCCTGAAGATGAGACACCAGAATCCATGGAAGAAAAAAGAGTGGAAACGATAACATTATTCTCTCAAGAAGGACCCCGGGCAGCAGAACGTGGTCAAGTGGTGCAAATGATGAAGACGACTTATGCTTTTCAGCGCTATGCCATTAATCAAGACCCCCCACCCAGCATTGATGACCTCAAGGAACAGTGGCCATTTGTGTTCATGAAAAGTTTTCTGTGTGCTCATTTCTACACTTTGACTGGGATTGATGTTGATTTCAGGCTGACAGAATCTCTCAGCAGCAAAGGGGAAAAGATTGTGCACTTTTTTGAAAGTCAGCTTCCAAGGTGGAAAAAGAATGTCCGTGCTATTCTCAAAGACCTAAACAGTCTTGATAGTGGAGAGATGGATTATGGTGTTGCAGCTATCCTCCTTATGATGGCCTACTTCAAAGAGAGAGAGGACTCAATCTTTCTTCTCGGTGATGTAAGTCTCTTATTGTGACCAGTGTTTTTTTTTTTCCCCTTCTGGAATGCAATTATGTATTTGGGGGTGTTCCCCAGTTTCTGCAGATGTCATAATTAACAGGTCAGACAGAAGTTGAACTTCAATTCTGGTACTGGCTTATCAACTTTTACACTATATTGTATTCAGGGTCCCGATACATATGCAGACAGTTTGTACCCATTCTTTTTAAAGAAAGTGGGAAAGAAACCCAGAAATAACCTGGAAACAAAGTAAGAATGCATAAAAAAGAATATTAAATTAGAATTGAATAATGGCAAATAAGAGCAAATAAGTTATTGAATAAAATTGGAGTCAAACAGCAGGTTTAAAGTTTCATAGTTGACAAAAGCAAAAGACGTAGAATGAAAATAACGTTTGTAATGATTTGAGAAAAAAAAATAAGGCAATTGAAAAACAAATTTTGCTTTGGAGTTGTGCTTCAACTGAATATTAAAAAAGAGTAAAAACTGGCAAGGCTAAATTTTTAATTGATTAAATCATATATTTTATACATACTCAGTGAGAAATTGTAATGTTGCTGGTGTGTTTTTATGTATCTATCTTGTAATAGAATGTTTGTTTGTTTTTTTTAGTAACTATTGTGGGATTTACTCTCTTTACCGATAGTACCAATTTTGTCCACATGTGAATAATCTTTAGCTGGTCATCACTGGTTTATATCACAAGTGTTAATGTTTTCCAATGTGACTATTTTCTTCTGTCATTTTTCAAATGTTGCATTAGGCAACTGCAACCCCAGCAGATATTATTGGCAGTCTCTCTGTGCCCACTACTCCAAGACTGATGGCACTTGGTAAGGCTTGCACAATCATTTCAGTATACAGTCGCCCTCTAAATTATTCATACCCTCCAAGTAAAGAAGGGGGACAAAATTGGCTGTCAATGAAAGAAGTTAAAATTGACAAAGTACTAATAAAATTATATGTAATCCATGACATTGATTGAGAATTGTGGTCCCAAAGGAATATTAAAAACAAACAAAAAATAAAACAAGTAAACAAGCATGAATGGGCTCCAAAGGTGAAATTCTGTTTGAGGCAATCACTACAATCAGGTGTTTTCTCTCATGTTCAAAAAGACCTTTGCACCTGCTGACAGCTATTTTGGTCCACTGTTCATGCAAAAGGTGCAGTAATGTGTCCAGAACAGGTTTTTCATTTTTTAAATGATCAACCACAATTCAAAAGCAATATCTTATATCATTAAATTATAATTTTGTACATGTTTATCATTTTGTTGTTTGAATTACTATTGAGAATTTAGCCTTTTCTTTAACTGGAGAGTAAGAATTTTGAGGACGACTGTACGCATTTCCTTTTTTTTTTCTTTAACTCTGCCAAGGAGGTAATGTGATGACTTGAAGTACTGAGCAGATTTGGATGAGATTTCCAGGGAATGTTCATAATGGTACAAGGAAGAACGGATACCATTTTGGTGTTGATTCAGATTATGGTTTGTCATTGGAAGATACAGCCACATGGGAGAGCAGCTTACTGGAGATCTCTGCTCACCATTCAAAAGAATATAAACAATGGTGGGGTGGGGGGAACAAGCTCCTTGGTGGAGGTCTGCACTCAAGAGTGCTTTTCTAGTTTGTCGTTGTTGTTTTTCATTAGCACATAATGTGCTAAAATGTTTTTAGCAAGTGATGGGTGAATATCACCAGCAAGTTCAGCATTTGGACTTTTACTTGGGAGCCATGGCTAGAGGGCGACATATTCAGCTCAAATGTTGGTTTTTTGTTTTTTTGTTTTTTAAAATATTTTATTCAAAAACTTCTCTGTTGGTGTCTTTTGAAGGAGACTCTGCTCTGGAGGCAAAAAAGTGGATATTGACAATGGAGGGCGGCATCATTATTCAGCCAGAACAGCTTACTGATTTTAAATCAGCATTAGCTGCTCTTCTCTCGTGTTACTACGTCTTCAATGTGCAGTACCAGGAGGAGGCAGCGAGCACACTGGAACTCATTCAAAGGTTTGTAAATTGATAGTTGGGAGAAAAAAAATCTTTTGTTTGAGTGTATATATGTATATATAAATGTATGTATGTATGATATATTATGTATAAATATAAAATGCATACATACTCACTCTCTTGTGGAAACAGTGTTTAGAGAAATTCTATTCTCTTGTTCTTACAGGTTCATTCTAAGAATCAACCCTGATAGCGGCTCAAAGTGCCAGTCAAAGACCCAAGTAAGTAGTAAGTCTGGAAGGAAGGTCCAGAGAAAATGAACCAACCTCAATCCCCATGTGGCATCTTTCATTAGAGAACTTGTTGATTCTGACTGGCAAAATTACTGAAAGCAACATTACAGAATGTTTTTTTTTTTAGTTTTATAGCTTCTTAAGCTTTCTGAAAGGGGCAGTGAGTGACCTTTTATGTTGTCACTTCTTTTCTACTAATGCAAATAGCAAAAAACCTGGTCCAGGTGTTTTTATTTTGGTTTGACTCATGATATTCTAGAAGATGGGGTGTCAAACTCTTTTTCTAAGGTCTCTAATGAAATATACCTCATTTCCTTTATAGTGCCAATCCGTGCCACATTGACTCGCATTGAAAAGGACCTTTCTATAATCAAATGCCATTTCAGAATACATTTTTAGTAATGCTTTTTAAGCAAATCAGTGTCCTTCAAAAATTCAAAAATGCTTAACACATCCAATGAAGTAAACCGTAGTTTTTTTCTTCTTTCATGTGAGGTTATTTGAGCATCAAAGGGTCTCAAATTTGTAAAAAAAAAAAAAAAAATTTTCAAGCATTTGGATCAGTCAGATCACATGCATAAAAGACAGCTAATTATTTAGGTCAGTCCTTTGCAAGGGAACTTAGTTCCCTCTCTGTAATGCTGCCATTCCTGTTCAAATTGGAATTTTTCCCACATTTCTTTGCATTCTATTTTGAAACAACTTCTCTTTGAGCTTTCTAAATCATGGTTGCTATAATCTAACGCTCTGGATATCTAATGGCCTGACACTTACAGGCTAGTTTTTATTTATTTATTTATTTTTTTACTTATTTTAACCCACTTTTCAGTTTTAGGCAATGGGAGCATTGTGTCCGAAATGGAACTTAAAGGGTTAAATTTGTTTAACTCATTTTCTTTTTTCAAAATGTATTTATTTATTTTTGGTATTGATGGTTAGGCCAGACGTCAGTGATGACGGCAATGAAAAAAAATAGATATTTACAAGCCAATGCTTTTTTGCTATCACATTTATTTTAACCCCATTTTCAGTTTTTGGAAGTTAGAACATCGTGTATGCAAAATAGAATTTAAAGGGTTAAAATGTTTAAACTCATTGATTTTTTTTTCTTTTTTTTAGTTAGTTTTTTAGTTTAGTTTTGTTTGCTATTGATGGTTCGGCCAGAAGTCTGTGATGACAGCCATGAAAGAAAATGGCAACTTTTCATTTTTAGATAATATTTACAGGCCATGAACTGACATTGGCCAGTTTGTGGTCTTAAGAAGCAGAACGTAACTTTTTCTTAGGGAGGTATGAGGGTCCAATATTGCTGTTACATTTTAGTTTTTTTTTATTTACTGCAAGAAATTGCATTGACTGAGCTGTCAAATCAAGACCAAAAGGTGCTTCCATCAGGATCAATTGTATTGTTTGATATGGCAAATATGAAGTTTATTCTTTTATTTTTTTTTTTTAAAAAAAAAAAAAAAAAAAAAAAAAAATTATTAAAAAATAAAAAAAAAAAAAAAAAAAAAAAAAAAAATATGAAGTTTATTCTTTTATTTTTTTTTTAAAAAAAGAATAAAAAAGTTGGAAAAAAGGTAGAATTTTAAATTATTTTAAAAATTTTTTTTTTTTTTATAATATATAATTTTTTTTATATAAAAAAGAAAAAATAGAAAAAAAAATTTGTGTGTGCGAGATGAGAGAGAGAGTAGAGAGAGAGAGAGAGAGAGAGAGAGAGAGAGAGAGAGAGAGAGAGAGAGAGAGAGAGAGAGAGAGAGAGAGAGAGAGAGAGAGAGAGAGAGAGAGAGAGAGAGAGAGAGAGAGAGAGAGAGAGAGAGAGAGAGAGAGAGAGAGAGAGAGAGAGAGAGAGAGAGAGAGAGAGAGAGAGAGAGAGAGAGAGAGAGAGAGAGAGAGAGAGAGAGAGAGAGAGAGAGAGAGAGAGAGAGAGAGAAAATCAATTTTCCAAGGAACATAATCAATTTTCCAAGGAACATAATCAATTTTCCAAGGAACATAATCAATTTTCCAAGGAACATAATCTATCTGTAAATGGAATATTAAAAAATGTAATGATTTACTGTACTGGGATTAACACTTACACTACCCACAAAAAGTTAAGGATATTTGACTTTTGATGTCAGAATGACTCTAAAATCCACGACAACTTTTCCAGGTGAACTGAATTAAACTTTCTGCAAACTTTTCATTGCACATGTACATTATTCAATGGTTAAGTATTTATTCTGCATCATTCTGTTCTACAAAAACCAAAAGTTGAATATCCTTAACTTTTTGTGAGTAGTGTACTTTTCATTGATGATACTTGGCTCAGATTTTTAATCAAATTGAACTTTTCCTTCAAAAAAGGAGACTTGAGGGTCCATCAGATAATCAACCCCCAGATTAAAGAGGAGTAGTATGTTTTTCGTGCTCGAACAGTAGGCTAAGTCTAAACCTCTGCAGGGTCTGGAAGAGGCTGTGTAAGTTTGTACAAACTTTCAGATCCCTGTATGACTGGTGCAAGTGCTTGGCCTGCATTGCTGCCAGTAAATTGGATCAGTTTCCATTAAGGGTTGGACTCTTCCAAGACTGCCCCCTTGTCACCATTTCAGTTTAAAACTTATGGGCACAGTATTTTCAGGATCAGCTGATGGGTTAAGGGGTTTTGGTTTAGTGGCTTAGGAACTGGTTCTCTGCTTTAATTTGGGGTGGGGTTCAGTTGGCTGTGTGAAGTAGTTGAACAGAATAGAAGCTTTATTTTTCATTGCATCAATAAATGGTATCAAACAATGAAATAGGAGTTGCTTCTCCTAATCCTTGCCACTAGAGATGCACCTCAAAATCTAAAACCATGGTTCTCAGCTGAAAAAAGGGCGAAATGTCCTCTCCAAGTCAGAATGAGCAAATGAGATCACTGCCACAAGTGGGGAGGTTTAAGTATATCAGGGTTTAGTTTACAAATGGAGGACAGGTTGAACAGGAAATAGATTTGCATCCTTCTAGAGCGGTATGTTGCACCTTTTTTAAATGTGTGGCCCAATCCCAAACCAGCCCATAAACGCTACCCTTCCATTTGCACGTTCCTGTGGAGGCTCCGCCATATTAAGGGTTGTCCCAAACTGCGTAGGGTGGAGGGCGAGTGAACTGTTTAGTCAGAATTTTGTAGCGGGTGCAACGGCTAAATGGAGGAGGAAACAGTCATGTTCCACACACGCCTATCTTTTAAACCACTAGCTTTCATGGAAGGGAATGTGAGCAGTAAAGAGGATTAAAATCCTCTTATTGGCACAATGATAATAATGATAATCATCATCATAACAATAATAAATAATAATGATAAATGATCATTAGTAGTAGTTATTAGGCCTATTAGTGGTGATAATAATCAGTTTTGTCATGTATTTAATTGTTAAGGATCACAATTACTATTATTTATTTGCGAGTGTGACTTCATTGGGAGTGACACTCGATAGTTAAGGGGAAGTGTGTAGGGGTGGTTTGGGATTGGGCCTATGTGTGGTTTGCTGTGGGAGTGTCTGTGTGGGTGTGGTGAATCAGGTGCTTTCAATCAGCTCATGGAATCACTGTTCTACTTAAGCAGTCAACACTAATGTTCTGTTTTGTCTGTGGCCAGGTAATTGCACTCTTGGTAAGCTTTACATTTTTTTATTATGCTGAAACTTTTTTTTTTTTTTTAACATTGACACTTGCTGTGGCTGGTGAACTCTTGTTTCCAGGTGTGCATGAAAGGAGACCTGTAGGCTTTGTCAAGGAGGAGGAATTGCAGGGGTCTGAATCGGTGCTTCATGGCAGTTTTGATCAAAACTTGCCACCAGCTTAAGGGTTGTTCAGCCTGCTGTATTGCTTCGACACCAGCAGAAAGACTGAAAGTAATGGACCCAATCTCTTCCACCGACTTACCCTTGACTGTCTAAATGTTCAAGCCCCCCCTTCCCTCCAACTGGTCTTTTGAATTTAAATAAACTTGCCTTTAAAAATTGCATCTGAATCTTGAATTTGTCCATTTTTACCAGTTGGTTAGATCAAAGTAAGTGGCATTACAAATTGGTTGAGAGTTGGGAGCACCAATCAAATACAAGAATTAAATGGTGGAAAATGAGACAAGGCAATGATACTGTAAGAGAAAATACTGTGATACTGTGAAAGAGAAATACTGTAGAGATATGGTTACAGTATTGATACTGTATAGAGACAATACAGTAGCGGCAATGATACCGTATTGGGTAAATACAGTAGCAGCAGTGATACCGTAATGGGTAAATACAGTAGTGATATACTGTAAAGAGACAATACAGTAGCAGCAGTGATACCGTAATGGGAATATACAGTAGCAAGAGTGGTACTGTAAAGGAAAAATACGGAAAAATACGGAAAATACGGTAGTGATACTGTAAAGGGAACTACAGTAGTATACTGTACATGAAAAGGCAGTAGTGGTACTGTAGACAACTTTACAGCAACATACAGTAACTTACAGGCATCCAGCTGCCAGTAAGTTACTGTAAAATCTACAGCAACCCCTTAACAGTAACAGCACCATTGCTGAAGTTTTTGTAGTTTTTGGTAATATTTTTGTACCTGATTATTCATTACCATTGTTATTTATAGAGTTCACGTTGCCTATTAAACTGGAAAGATATACACAATGACAACATTATCTAAGATGAGATGTTGGAAATAGTCGTCGTTAACAGGAGGAGAGAGGCGGAAACATCGATCCCCTCCAAATCTGAGGGACATGGGGACCCTGCAGCTTTGGAAGCTGAAGCCATGGAGGAAGATGGGGTGGTGTCTATTCTGTTAACACCTTGTGGTAGGAAAGACTACATGCAAATACTTACATACTTTGGACTTTTTTCTGATATGATAACTAAAGAAATTATTTTCCATGTGGGACTTTACCCTAGACCCTGAAGCTGCACCCCCCCACTTTGACCTCTGAAAGCCACCCGCCTCCAGGGCTGTGTCTCCCCCCTACATCTCTTCCACTGCACTCCACAAAGCCAGGTGGTCCACATGTGCATACAGGTACGGGCTTCCAAGAGAAAAACACGTGTGTTTGAGTGTATAGTATGCGTGGGCCACATGCATGAATGTACATGAATGTGCCATCATGAAGATGCATGATGGAAGAACTTTTGGGCGGGTTTGGGGAAATGCTGCAAGATCAGTATGCAGTAGCACAGTAGCACTCTACATCAGGACTATTTCACTCAGACCTACGAGGTCCTGCAGGTTTTCTGTGTGTCCCTGGTCCAACACACCTGATTAAATGTTAACTGACCCAACAGCTTGTGAAGTTCTGCATGAGGTCGCATTAATTTGAGTCAGGTTTTTTGGACGGGGGATTTCTGGAAAAAAGTGCAAGTATGTGGCCATTGTTGGACGGAATTACAGCTGTGCTTGAAAGTTTACACACCCTTCCATTAAAGACAGAGAAAATCAGCCGTCAGTGAAATAAGTTGAAATTGACAAAAGTAATACTAAAAAAATAAAGTAATGAACATCATGACAACTGTAAATAGCCCTGATATACATAAACAGAATATGAAGTGAATTAACTGAAGAAAAATCTGACTCAAATCTATATTGGGCGACAACCTTTTGCCTTCAAAACATCATTAATTTCTCTAAGCACTCATGCACAACATTATTGAAGGAACTTTTCATGTTGCCTGTGTTTATGTGTGTTCAGTTATTAGTGTAATAACCACAGATAGTCTGTGGATGTATGCTGTCCAAAATACCTGTCTCTACATAAATCATAAGATGCATGCCATTAGGTTGTGGTCAGGGCACTACACAGGCCGTACTACCAGTTCCAGATCTCCTTGTTCAGATTTAATCTGATGACCGTTTTTAATGACAGTTGCTGCATGTTTGGGGTTGTCAAAACAATGGGGTAAATGAAATGCATTGTTTGTGGTTGTGCATAATGTATAAGTATCAGCTTTTAATTTTCAGCATAACGAACACAATTTATCCTGCCAATGTTCATAATTCAACTTGCAGATATGTGGCCACAAACTGAGAAAGAACCTCTGTCTTACCAAACTGTTGCCTGCAAATACATTAGCATATAAGGAGTATTTCTCTTTTCTTTGGCTGCAACCCTTGCATCTATAAATGACACACTAGTCTCCATGTACAGTGCTTAAAATGTCAGAAAAAAAGGAAAAAATGTCATTGGACCTTTTTGATTGTTTCACATTATCATTTCAGAGGAAAAATGCTATATATATGGCAATTATAATTACTTTTGGAACCTGCCGGGCCATGATGAATACTATAAAATATATATACATCAATGCGGGCAATGACAAGGATAGATTTGTTGTCTGCATTTACAGAATCTTAACCTTTGGGATGGACTCTTGACCAGTTTATTACAAAGCCATTCTTCCAAGTCCTTAGCCTACTGTATATGTTGGGACACAGCCTCAGTTTTAAGCCCCCCTCCCCCCTTTTATGTTGTGCTGTTTATTTTTGAACCTACATATGAAAATAATCTTTTTACTTGTGTGTCCCACAAAATCCTTGACTTTGTGCTGAATTCATGTATACATCACACAAGAAGAGTAAATGGACTGTACTGTACTTATATAATTGCTTCTTAGTCTTATGTTGACAACTGTCTTACATCATCTGTTTGATAGACAACTGTCATCCTCTACAGCTGCTAGAGAATGGGCTACATGCACAACTCCAACACTTCCTGAACTTAAGCCAGCTCTTATGTTTCCCGTCTTTCATTACAAGAGGACCTGATTGATCCAGGTGTGCCTGACCTCAGTAACCATGAGGACAATGGCCAGACACACCTGGATGAATCAGTTTGTCCAATAATGAAAGACAGGAGACAAAGGAGCTGGCTGAAGTTCAGGAAGTAGTGGAGTTGCACATAGGCCCATTGACCCCATTTTAAAGGCAGAGCTGTCACACCAAATATTGAGTTTGTTAGTTCAGTACAGTGAAACTGTTTGATCTAGGGCCCTGTCAGACGTGGCTCTTGCTTAAGTACAGTATAAAGAAAGAATTGTAATTATTATAGCTCCTAGTTTTGGTAATATTTCAGTTGGGAATATGACACTTACTGCCAAACTAAAACTGTTGTCTTATTGTCTGTTCGGGTCGGGAGCCTCAGCACCAACCATCATCTTAGAACCCTCAACTCCATCTGAGCCACTTGGTAATGAAAAATGAGATGAAAAAATTAAATACTTTTTAACATATATTTTTTTTAACATACACATATGTTTGTTGCATTCCGATTTTACATTGCATAATATTATTTGCCACTTTTTTCATTGACAATTTGTTTTGCTTATGTGTATGCTAGATTCTGCAACCACATCCCCGAACATGCTTCCAGAGTCCATAGACCCTCCTGTCCCTCTTCCTCCACCTACATCTTCTCCACCATTACCCTCCCTTTCTCAAATGGAGCATAAAGGTAATGTGTCCTGAATAAAATCAGCAAGCAACAGAAATATGTAGAACAGCTCAAGTGCAAATGAATATGTAAAAATATACATTAAATTGTTTGATCGGTGTTCTTAATCTATAACATCTTTGCATTTGATATTTTCTTCTCAATTTGTGTTGTGCTGAAGAAGATGCAAAATGCTTCTATTTTGAAAATTCTAGCATGAGAGATATCGTCCATCTGGTCTTTAAATACCCTTTTACAAGTTACAATAAGATAACTGTCTTCCTTTTTATCCAAAAGGTGGCAGCAAACAGGGCAAGATATTGGTCCCAAAAGGTAATGGCATTCATCTTTCTTTATGCTCTATTCATTGCATACATAAAAAAAATATTTGCATGTTTTTTATATGTTCATGTGGCATTTTTCTGATGGGTCAATGTCAGGGTTAGGGTAGGACTTATCTGAAGAAAATATGTTATAAACAATGGGTGGGCCACAGGCTTTATGCAGAGCTCCATTACTTCCTAACTTAAACCAGCTCCTTTGTCTCTTGTCTTTCATCATTGGATGATTTGATTAATCCCGGTGTGCCTGACCTCAGTAACCATGAGGACAATGGCCAGGCACACCTGGATTAATGAATTTGCCCAATAATGAAAGACTGGAGACAAAGGAGCTGGCTGAAGTTCAGGAAGTCGTCAAGTCCAATGAGAAGATGCTGCAAGCTTGCAGAAAGAACCTGCTTTCAGTGACAGTGGTTGGGAGGTGTCTTTGGCATGAACAGGGAGGACACTTACTGTAGTAGCACCGTCTCCACCCACAGATCAGAGGCAAACTGCTAATGAGCAACCGGCACTCTGCAGAAGCAGAGTCCTTGAGAATGGCACTGACTTTGTGCTTTTGACTTAAAGACCACTTAAAGAACATTTTGAAATAGCAAAAAAAAAAAAAAAAAAAAAAAAAGTAAGAAGATTGGAATGGATCTTAATGTAAAACAGGTGCACATGATTTTATGCATAAACCCTGAAATTAATTAGAATTATAATCATAATAGAAATTTTAAACATATTAATACTCGGTCATTAAAGACAAATCCTCGTCTCATTCTCTTTTTCAGACTGTGAATTCCACGACAACATGGATAGCTTTTCCATACACCAGGTGGTGTCACGAAGGATTCGAAACGTAAGTCACTTTTCTGTTTGAGGTTGAACACTGCACATTTTTGTTTAGCATAAAACAAAAATCTTTATGCATACATCATATATGTGCAACTTGCATTTTGTTTCATGACTGGCAGAAAGGCTCATTAATGTAACATCCACACATATATGTATGCACACATATACTGTATAGTGATTTAAACATGTTTATATACATACATTTATGTCTGTAAACATGTAGGTACATACACATACACTGTGTGCACAATTATTAGGCAAGTGACTATTTTGACCATGGTGTCATTTCATTGTAAAATTTTCCAACTGTAATCTGTATAAACGTGACTGCCTGTTGGATGTCAGCATACTACCTGATGTGCATTTTTAGGGAGGGAGTGGCCTTAGAAGACCAACATCCGTTATCAGGCATCCACAATTATCAGGCAGCTGCTTTTTCTTTGGCTAAATGGGTCAGAAAATAAATGTAACAGACTTGGACAAGTCAAAAATGACCAAAAGTCTTTCAGAAAGATGCAGCACTCTCGAGATTTCCAAGATACGAGGACATGACCTCACCATCAAACGTTTTGTTGCAAATCCCCAAAAGGGTCACAAGAAAGGTGTTGAGAGAAAAAGACACATTAACTGGCAAACATGCGAGAAGAATGAAAGGAGAAGCTACCAGGAAGCCGTTATCCTCCAGTGTTGTCCCGTCCCAGAACTGAAACCTGCCTGGAAGATCCCAAAGTACAAGGTGTTCAGTGCTCAGAGACATGGTCAAGGTAGCAAAAGCTAAAACCCAACCGTCACTGAACAAGATTCCAAGACTGGGCCATGAAACATCTAAAGACTGCTTTTACCAGGTTTCCCTGGACTCTTGGACGAAATGTGTATGGATGCATCATTAACAGGCATACAGTAGAGCTCCACTCCCACTCAGATGCCAGCAGGTGCTGCTCGGGTTCTGGTACGAGCTGGAACTAGTAAAAATCAGCTTGCTGGGCCTCATTGGGTAAAAGATGAAGTCAAACTGAGCTCCGACACCTACAGTCAGTTTCTAGAAGACACTTTTACACGGTGATACAGGAAAAAGCTGCATCTTTCAAGAAGACCATGATTTCCATGCAGCACAATGTTCCATCTGACGCACTGAAGTACTCTGACTATTAAAGGCCTTAAAGATGAAAGAATAATGACACGGCTTCCTTCCTCACCTGACCTGAACCCTACTGAGAGCTTATGGGCCGTTCTTCAACATGAGAATTACAGAAAAGAAAAACAGTCCTCCTGTCTGAACAGAGTCTGGGAGGCTGTGGTTGCTGTTGCACAAAATGTTGCTGCTCAAGAAATCCAGAAACTGACAGACTGACAGATGCAAATGTCGGGTTAGTAACCCAGCAGCACATCCCGAGACTTCTTTGGAAAAGTCTCAAAATTGAAGACTGAAGAGTTTTACTGAAGAGAAGGGTGACTGTGACTGAACCAGTGACTTGGTCACTTTATTTTTTTGGAACATTAAAAATGTTTATCTTTAAATTTTGAGTTGCTTCTTGATTATTCTCTCATTTATAAATTAAAATAAATAAGTGAGATGGAAAAGAACCTTTTTCATTGAGTTGTGGAATTATTTTGCACATCAATAATTGCCTAATAACTGTACACGTACATGTAGATATTCTTCAACAAAAGCCAACTCCTCACTTTCACTTCCTTCCTTAAATATTCATCAAAAGATACTTTCTTTATCCCAGTAGGGAAATTCCATATTGTAATCTTTTTTCTGAACAATGTAACATACTGTACGAAATAGCAATGCAACAATAATCATCAGTCAGTCTTGATCTTTGGTTTGAAGTCTATACACATTTTTGATGAACCAAGAGCACTGTTGCTAAGGAAAAGATCTAATCCTCAAAATTGCAACTTGCTTAATAATTGTGCACAGTGTAATATATGTATGTAAACATGTATGTACATATTTATGTACCTAAATATGTATTTATACATACATGTTGATATGTATGTATTCAAAGATGTGAAAGAATTTAAAATGATTGTGATTTGTCTGTCTCACTTCCCCATTTTTGGTTTTCAGGGTGAAAGGGAAGTGAAGGTGAAATGGTTGCCATGCCCAGAATGGTTTGTATGCAATTCTTTCCAAGTGCAAGATCAAAAATTTTACATTATCATCTTGATCTTAACTGATGATTGCTTTGCACATTCAATCGATCTTAATTAAACTAAAGCAAGTGTCTTCTTTCTTCTAGCCACATGAAATGGAAGGATTCATGGGTCTCGGTCGATGACTTGAAGATGACTTTTTGCACATGCAGATGTTGACTTTGTTCAATAAAGTTTCACTTTGTTTCATAAACTTTTTTTTTCAAATGTTTCTGTGTTAGTTGACTGAACATTTTGACATTGGCCATAGCCACCTTTGTAGATTGTTATAATGTAAGAGATGCCGTTACTCCCATGGGCCACTCATTTACTCTAGTGGAGAAGCACTTATTTCCTACACAGAATTTCAATGGTTACTGTTGTATGAGAGTTGAGCGCATGTCTGTAGTGCTGCACATTTCACAAATGTGTATTTCAGCAAGATATGGGGGAATATTACTTTCCTGTATTAAATCCAAATGTATACACAATCACTCTTTTTGTTAAAACATAAATCTGACTAAATTTAGGATTTTTATCTAGATTTGCTCATCCATCTTAATCAGTTATGAGGAAGGAAGCATGATTAGAAGTTTGTGTAGTCTCACAGGATGGATAATAAGAGACTCAAAAACGGAATGAGATGGCTTAAATATCCACAAAACTTTGTGGGAGCTGAAGAATGTTTTCGGGGGCTTCAGTTCCCCTAAAATAGACCTGACCACGTCCTTGTCTCTGGTAGAGTTTAAATGGTGGCTACTTGGTGCCCAGTATGCTCAGTGCCTGATGCAGATGTTGGGTTAGGGTTAGCAGCACATCCGGAGACTTCATTGGAAAAGTCTCAAGCTTATGGCATTCTCTCCTAATTAAGATCCTTTCTTGCTATTACTCAGAGATGTTGCAATAAAAACCTCAAAGTGCATGTGATGGCTGCTGCTACAGCCACACAGATGTGGTAATCAAAACACTACACCAGTATTTTTGTTTCTTTACATAGGATTAATTTACAGAGCCATTTCATTATTTAGTTTATGACAACACTGTAATCTAGAATTAGTGCGCACATTTTGGTTTACATTGTTTGTCATGATTTAATTTGTATTTCCTTTGAGTTTTGCAGTTGCTCCAGTCCCTTGGCTGAGGAACCAGCAGGTGGCCAAGGGCCTGAGCTGATTGGGATCATACCACATCAGTGCACATGGGAGGGGGAAATGGGTTTTTGTTTCATTTAGTTTAGTTAGGTCTTTTGTATGTCTTACCCCTTGTGTTTCTTCTGTGGGCTGATCAGCCACTATTTAAGTTCCCCTTTTGTCTCATTGTGTTAGGTCAGTTTGTTTGAGTTAGTCTTGTTTTGTTGCCAGCTAAGTTTTGTTACTTTGACCTCTTTTACGGGCCCATTCTTTGATTCACTTTGTTACTTTTTTGGGTTAAATAAAAAAACCCTATTTTTGAACTTTACCCTGTGCCTGGCTGTCCTTTACTGCTCGGTCCATCACAGTGCATTTGAAGAGTCAGAATTAAAACAGTGACATGCGGCAAACTGGAACTTTCCTTATCAATAACTCATCAGCAGCATAGTGCTATGTAAAATATTGCTGCTACTGTTTATCGGAGCACCTCTGACATAACCTTAATGTAACTTACACAGTCTCTACAGATTAAAGAACCCTTTGAAAAAGAGATGTTTCAATTCAAGAGGTGATCCTAATAAATTCCTAAAAAACATCTAATTTTAAAATTTTATATAAAGTCTATATCGACAGGTTATAGTCTGGTCAAATAATTTGATTCACAATTACATTAAATTATTGTATTAGATTCATATTAACAGTTGCACATTTCTTAGGGTTAGGGTTAACATTTGCAATAGAACTACAATTTCCACCTGCTACACGAAGGTATACAGCCAAGTCTGCACCATATTTGTAGTTCTTTTCGTTTACAACGCAATGTTAAAAATCAGGGTTTTATTTTTTTATTTTTTTATTTTTTATTTTTTTAAACTTTTTATTTAGATTTTTTTCTTTTTTTCACAATTTATAAAAAAACAGTGCCTGAGACAGGAGGGGTGACAGAATTAGTAAAGTTGAATAAAAAAAAAAAAAAAAAAAGAGAAGAGAACACCACAAAACAAAAAGAAAACCATACAATTATTTTTTTTTAAAATAAACAAAATTGTGTACATAATATTCACTTGTAATGTAGGTATATACAATAAACATCATGTTTGGCTGTAACAATGTCAGTGCAATAAATATACATGTTCCATTTTTTTTTTAAAAACAAAACTAAACAACACAGAGAAAGGGGAGGGGAGGTGTGGAGAGCTGTCTACATCATACCAGGATCATTTTCCATCAAGAGAAGTTTGACAACCCATATGTATTACATATTCAGATATTCTTCCACTAAATGCCATCTCTGGTTAAAAAGGTCACTTTTCATTTGTAACGATGCAGTCATTTTCTCCATCACATATACCCGTTTTAACCTCTGCAGCCATTCAATTACAGTTGGTGGTTTAACCTTCCTCCAATTAGCAGTTATAGTTTTCTTAGCGATCATTAATAATATATGTAAAATATATCTTTGGTCAACATTGAAATGGTCAGCTGTTATAACACCAAGTAAATAAAACTGTAAAGTCGAAGGGATTTCTTTTTTTACCATTTTCTCAATTTCTTCTCTAATGTTTTTCCAATAATCAGAGATTACTGGACAGTCCCAGAATACGTGTGTATGGTCCCCTATTTTTCCACACAGTCTCCAGCATAAGGCTGCTGAGGGATCTTTAACAAAATTTGAGACAGCCAGAGGGGTATGGAAATATCTGATTTTGAATTTCCAATCAAATTCTTTCCATTATTGGCTGTTAATACCCTTATGACTACTGTTGCAGAGTTTATCCCACAATTCGTCTTTGATTATTATATTAGATTCTAATTCCCATTTTTCTTTAATATAATAGGTATTCTGAGAGGAACTTAATGTTAGTCTTTTATAAAGATGTGAAACATGTTTTTCCAGTGGGAGACGTTTTTCAAAGATTGCAATAAAATATTGTTCTACACTATTTGGGGTTTTAATAATTCTCTCTTTTTCTTTATGATTTATAATATAATGTCGAATTTGTAAATATCTATAGAAGTCATTTGAGGGAAGGCCAAATTGTTCTTGAAGCTGTAAAAAGGACTTCAAGTGTGTATCTTTAAATAACTGATTAAATATAACAAGGCCCTTAGCAGCCCATCTCCTAAAACCATGATCCAATATCGAGGGTGGAAAGTCTACATTACCAGCTATAGGCATAGCTCTAGATATTGATCCTGTATCTCTAAGTGTTTTTTTAACTTCTGTCCAAACCTTTAGTGTATGTTTTATCCAGCTATTCCCAATTTTCATTTTACTAACATGCTTTGAGTCCATAAAAGCCAGGGTAGCTAGTTTTGTACCTTTAAGTTCACCTTGTTCTATTGTAGTCCATTTTAATCCCTCGTCCCCACTAATCCAACCCACAATTGCCACCAGCTGAGCTGCCCAGTAATATAGTTTTAAATTTGGCAAGGCTAGACCTCCCTTATTTTTCGGTAATTGAAGTGTTTTAAGTTTGATTCTAGGTAAAAATCAGGGTTTTAAAAAGATATATGTACAAAATATCTACAATGTATATTGCAGCCGAACTACAAAATACACCAATTCTAGTATAACACACGAAGAAAAAATGTAAATGTGCTTTAATTTAACATATTTTAACCCAAACGTTGTCGAACCGAGTCAACAGCGGAGATCCTTCTTAGAAGTCCCCGCCTACGAGTGAGCAGAATGGCGATCGAATTAGGTGTTAAAAGTTGGCTTTATTTTTAATATATTTCATATGTCCAAACAGCAGAGTAAGTTGCATCTCGTGGACTGCAATCTAAGAAATATTAGGTTGCTCGCTAACTTAAGATATTTCCACAATGTTTGTTATGAAGTCCCTTCCTGTGGTTTATGTGCATGTGCAGTATGGGGGTGTATAAACTGCTCTCCTCCCAGGACAAATTTAACTTTACTGCATCAATCAATGAAGAATATCCATCTAAGACAAAACTGACAGATTTCACTTTTTAATCCATATCAAAACGAAGCAAAAAAAGAGTTTCCAAACAATTTCAGATTAAAGCAGTGTACTCCTGGTTTTTGTTATGCCTACAATGTTGCATTCATTTCACTTGGTCATTAATCTCATAAATGCATTGAACAATATTCAGACACCACTCCATCGAACCTTCAATTCTGTCATCTCTCATCTTTAGTATATTTAATGTTCAATAAAAATGCTGACATTGGTGATATGAAGAAAAAAGAAAGTATTAAAAATTGAGACCATTTCTTTTCTCAAGTGCATAAAGAACATGTAAGGTAAGTACACAAAAGGTAGATGTGCTTTGAAAACTTTAGTCATATATTCTGCATTTCATTTCATTTTTTATTTCATTCCGTACATACATTCTCTTACACCCACCCTTACCCCCACAGTTACTCTTACACCCACCCTTACCCCCACAGTTACTCTTACACCCACCCTTACCCCCACAGTTACTCTTACACCCACCCTTACCCCCACAGTTACTCTTACACCCACCCTTACCCCCACAGTTACTCTTACACCCACCCTTAACCCCACAGTTACTCTTACACCCACCCTTAACCCCGCAGCTACTCTTACACCCACCCTTAACCCCACAGTTACTCTTACACCCACCCTTAACCCCACAGTTACTCTTACACCCACCCTTAACCCCACAGTTACTCTTACACCCACCCTTAACCCCGCAGCTACTCTTACACCCACCCTTAACCCCACAGTTACTCTTACACCCACCCTTAACCCCGCAGCTACTCTTACACCCACCCTTAACCCCACAGTTACTCTTACACCCACCCTTAACCCCGCAGCTACTCTTACACCCACCCTTAACCCCACAGTTACTCTTACACCCACCCTTAACCCCACAGCTACTCTTACACCCACCCTTAACCCCACAGTTACTCTTACACCCACCCTTAACCCCACAGCTACTCTTACACCCACCCTTAACCCCACAGTTACTCTTACACCCACCCTTAACCCCACAGTTACTCTTACACCCACCCTAACCCCACAGCTACTCTTACACCCACCCTTAACCCCGCAGCTACTCTTACACCCACCCTTAACCCCACAGTTACTCTTACACCCACCCTAACCCCACAGCTACTCTTACACCCACCCTTAACCCCACAGTTACTCTTACACCCACCCTAACCCCACAGCTACTCTTACACCCACCCTTAACCCCGCAGCTACTCTTACACCCACCCTTACCCCCACAGCTACTCTTACACCCACCCTTAACCCCACAGTTACTCTTACACCCACCCTAACCCCACAGCTACTCTTACACCCACCCTTAACCCCACAGTTACTCTTACACCCACCCTAACCCCACAGCTACTCTTACACCCACCCTTAACCCCGCAGCTACTCTTACACCCACCCTAACCCCACAGCTACTCTTACACCCACCTGTTAGAATAATTCTATATTATCAATGATAAGTGTGTGACATGCATGATCTGCTTCAGTGTGACATGCTCTCAGTGGAAAATTACTGCTATGGAGAAGTACTACTATCTTCTGCTACTGTATCTGTCAACCCGTTTCCATACAAGGAGTTGTTTTGTCTAACATGACCTGTGTGAATAAAAAGCTGCAAGGCTCAGAAAAACCTCGGAGATGGTATGAGACTGTCTCCCCTTGCAAGTTAAAACTCTAACTTGGTGTTGACTCTTTCTTGTCTCTCTCATTCCTTTTGGGTTTATAAAGAATTAACCTAACATTTTGGTCCTTCGAGCCGGATGCCAATACAGTGGAGCTGACTCGGGAACAGCAGAACAACTCCGTAGTCTGTGCACAGCCAGCAGGTTGGACCTGCTGATAAGAGTCCAGTCCAGTGAATTCTGTACTGGCCGGGATTGGGTCTGCCGCCCCGAGTTTGGTCCTGCTTGACGGCATCCAAAGAACCAAAGGGGTGAGACCACCAAGTGCAGAGTGGAGGGACATTGGTCCCTACAGGTGTAATTAAAAAAGTCATTGTTTTTCTTAAAAGAAGACAAGACACGTACGTTCCTGTTTTTTGGATAACAGAAGATCCGGATGGTCGCCAGGGTGTGAGACAGGGCTGGGCCCTGGTGGGACTGGGTCCCATTTGTAGAGTAAGTTCCTCACAGGCCTGGCTGGGACCAAATGACAGGACTGGGTCCTGGTGGGACTGGGTCCCATTGTTGAAACGGTTCAGAACCTCCTCAGGGTGTGAGACAGGGCTGGGCCCTGGTGGGACTGGGTCCCATTTGTAGAGTAAGTTCCTCACAGGCCTGTAAGCAGGACTGGGTCCTGATGGGACTGGGTCCCATAGTCATGAAGCTTCATTTGGTAAAACTCTAAATTGTAATAGTTCCTGTAGTACTTTATACTGAAAAGGAACAATTTAAATTGATTATAATTCAGTAATGACTAGTCTGGTTTCAAAAGGTGTGAATGTAAAGAGTGTGCATGTGGAAAGAGTGAAAGGATTTTGGAGGATTACTGACACAGTCCAGACCCGAAACCTACCGGTGCCAACATAAAGTCTGGACTGTGCATCAATCCTTTACTGAAATCATTAAGGCTGTAGGTGACTTCTGATCAGGATCTAAAACCTTCCTCACATTCCCGGGATAGAACCCCGAGTTCAGGTCCGGACCAAACAATAAGTTTGGCCTAGAAGCTTGACGTGAAGGGAAGGAGGAAAGGGTCCGCTGGAGAAATTTCCTTTTGACGAAGTCACAACCTTCAAAATTTCAAAACATGGGGAGCAATCGCAGTAAAGTAGTGTCTGTGTGTTCTGCAGATGCTGAATACATGGCTGTGACACATCCAGAGTCAGTGAGGTTCCTTCATAAATGGAAAAATAATGGAGTCCACATGACTCTGGATGTGGGACAGTGCACCAGGTTTTGTTATTAATTATTGTCTCCCCAGAAAGTGTTACCCGTAACCATGGACACCCCACCCCAACCTGTTGCACATGATAGCGCAGACCTTAGCACAGCTGTGTCCTGTTGGTTTGGTCTGCTATCAGTCAGACCAAACAATGGGATGGGGAGTCTGTTATGGAGTTTAGAGGACGAATGTAAAAAGTGTTTGCTGAGAACAGTGGTTTGAAGGATGATAATGAGGAAGATGGAGCTTTCAGGCAACAGCTAAAGAATGTGCTGCTTTGGGGTTTCAGGCCTTAAGTCAGGCATAACGCCTGACTAGACAGAGAAGGACAGAAAGGAAGAAGGAGTAGGAGATGATATTCTAAACCTGTTTGAGTTATGTGCGGATGCGGAAGAAATACCAGAAATAACATTATTGGTACATGGGAGAAACAATCTGATTGCCAAAGTATGGATCATGGATCCAGATTCCAGGGAAGGTGTGGTCGGCCAGGTTCAGAGGTCAGGGCCCCAGGAGCTCATGCTAACTGATTTATTGTAACAAAATCACCTGCTTTGTGGAAGTATGCACGTCCTTCCCAGTGCTATGACTCACTGGAACCACAAAACCTCTGTACACTAAACCCGGATTAGTTGAGTTTACTAGAAATCTGCATGGAAACCTGTTGCCTACAACCATTCTAGTTTTTGCACATGCTGCAACTAGACGAGTTAAGTTGTGTCAACAATCACAACTGTTGAGGACTTAGTTTAAGTTACTACTGATAACCAGTCATCAGTGCACAACATTAGCAGTTAGCAGTAGAAACGACTTATTTGATTTCCTGTAGTAATAATGGAATGATGATTAACCTCAACTAAACAGTTTGCATTCAACCAAAAACAGAGGAGTGTGAGTTCACTAGCCAAACCCTCAAGCATATGCTGGCAGGTTTTGGGTACTGAAATCCAGGAGGTGCAGTGAGTGTCTGACTGGACTATGTGTCGGTGCTCAGACTGACTACAGGAGGGCAACTTTAAACTCTATGAAGTTGCTACAGCCACACAAATATAAAATAGAAAGCTACTGTGGGCCAGGTCAGGAGTCGTCCTGTCGTCCTGATATAAGTCTGGCCACAGTCTGGCTTTGTAGTTTTTATTAGAAACGTCCATGTCTCTACAAGGCCTGTTACAGCTGTTTGGCCTCGTATCTGTCTGTCCTCAGTTTGTTTTGTTTGTGGGTTTCGGTGACTTCAGTTGTTGTGTCTTACACTGGATTTGTGTTGGAGTTGGGGTAGCTAGGCCTTGTTTTGTCATAGACGGGTTTTGGTTACAGGTTTTAGTTTGTGCCTTTTTGTTTCATAGGAATCCAGTTAAGGTTTATGTTGGTTTCCACATTTGGTTTAGGTTTTGTCTGTTTTTGGTTTCATTACTTTGAGCAGCATTGCTAACCTCATCTCCATTTTCAGTTTAGTTTCCCAGTGTTTGTGTTTATGCCTCATAAGCATCTGTTAAGACGACATTCTCTATCAGCACAGAGAAATCAGACAGTAGATACAGTTTTAGACGTGTAGCTAAGGACAACTGCACATTGTTGAGGGCATGATGAGAGATCTAGAAAGCAGAAACTGGGTCTGGATGTATACGTTGTATACAGTTCTAAACTTTTACATCTGTTTTTTAGAGAAGAGCTGCTCTGTATGAGGGAGGCATACATATAATTCGATGGTGCCAGTTCTTGGAGAGTTAAACTTCCAGGCTGTGCGTTTTGTGTGATGATATATTCGTTCAGCTTAAAGTATGCTTAACTAGTGATGTTTGTTCCTCTTATTCCGTGGAATTTGCTGTGATAACAGCTGCCCATGGTCATCCGTTCCAAAGAAACATTTTTGTTTTGGCCTGGTTAGCTAACTGGTTGCACAGTCACAACTACTTCAACATGTGCATTTACTTTGGCAAACAGAAGGGACATTTGTATTTTTCATGTTGTTGCATTTCATTCACACATACAAATAACTTCTAACATGGTTTCATGGCTGCTACGTGAGCCTGATGCACACAAACGCTCCAGGTGATAGATAACAGTCTTATCAGACATGCAGCTCAGCTCCTCACAGACTGGGAGAGAAGCAGCTGCTTAGTGGAGCTACTGTATGTTCAGAACAGCTAAAAACATTTCCAGCTATAGTTACACCAGCTTTCATCTTAAAACATAACTGAGAAATATTCATACAGCATAAGTTCTCTAACCTTGCAAACCTTTTTTTGATGATAATGTTTAGTGTTTCTCAGAACAGCCCTCACGACTGAAATCTGGGATTTCCTTACTCATCATATTGTTTTATGTTTGCATACTGTAGGTCTTTATAGATTTGCATGGACTCTGCATGGATTTTCATAGATTTTTTGTTGGATTAACTAAATATGAAGCCAAAAATTTTTGTTCGGAACCCACAGATGCATGTGTCCAATAGGTTCAATTAACCAGTATTTCCTCTAACAGTAAACACTTCCACAGCCGACCCAGACACAGGCCCGACTTTCTGTGTGATGCTCTGCTCACAGACGAGACTTTTTCTTTTGTTCTTTTGCTATGCTGAGTTTGGATTTCAGCTGGAATATGTCCTGCTGACAGGACATCCAGACCTGCCTGATTGTGCAGATTATTTTGGCATCATTTACTTGTTTTAAATCAGGAAGTGAACTGAGCTGAAGGAGGATCTAAAGGTCCAAAGGTGATGTTTTAGTCTAGTGAAGAGGTGTCTCATATACTAGGTCTTCCAGGGTTTCTCGGCCTGTGACTGCTCTTTTTTGTATATGTTTTGCTTGATGTCCTTTTATTTCATCATAGTTCTTCGTTTCTTTAGGTATAACATTATATAATACTTTAGATATTTTGTTTTTGTAAATGTTCCAGTATAAATTTTGTTTCTCATCCTGATGTGACATTGAGAACATGGGAATTAGTGGACTTCTTGTGGATGTTTACATGTATGCATCTCCTGTTACAGTATGAATCATGTATTACTCCATAGAGTGATGGTGACTGACTAACTGACAGAAGTGTTTTCACTTTGGGAGAATCTTCCACCAGTGTCATCCTACAGGTTGGAGGTGGAACATGGAGACTGAATGCTGGTTAAGGTCTTCAGAAGAAAACACACCCACACAAAGGTGGGAGGGGCCGTGTCCAGTGCTGCTTGCCTCTCAGCTGTGCAGCTTGCTGGGGGGTCGACGTGGATTCCTCCTCACACACTGCTGCAGGTTACCGGTGGCTCTCACACCTCCCAGTAGTGACCAGCCCGGGGGGATTGTACTAATAGAGGATTCCGTCCGGGAGTCACAGAAGACTTTGGCATCAAACAAAGACCTAAATTGCTCTGTGAGGTGCTAGGAGAAAGACCGGTAACCTGATACCCAGTGCAACATCATGGTACCACGCTCAGAGAGTGACGTCGCGGCTCCGCCTCCAGACAGAGGCTGGCACCAGGAACCTGGATCATCTCCACAGTGTGAGTGGTGCATAGTTTATATTATTCTGGCTTCCCTTTCTTTTACCCTTTTAAACATTACAGAAGATTGTTTACATGTTACTTACACGGCTGCACGGCCGAGCAAAACAAAAGGATGAATGTTACAAAGTTAAAAGTTGATGAAGTGGAGGAGGAAACTGTAGCTGATTTATTTCACATAATTTAGATGAGATGCTTCACACAAACCATTTTTTCTAGTTCGTGTCATCATCTCAGATTCATCTCAGTCACATGACACCACCAACCCTGCGTATGAATTCTTCATTTGTGAATTATCTCTGATTTGTTGTTAAAGGATGTGAACTGCATTGTGGGAAACCTGTTCCCTTACATTTGCATTTTGCATGGATGATTGCATTTTAAATTGGATGATATTTTGAATGTTGTTTAGGTTTGTGCTCTGTTATGCTGCTGATTTATGATTTATTTATGTTCAGTGTTGTATAGTAATGAAGTAAAAATACTTCATTACTTTACTTAAGTAGTATTTTTTATATTTGTACTTTACTTTACTACTTCTATTTCTGATGACTTCTACTTTTACTTCACTACATTTTCCGGGAAAAATCAATACTTTTACTCCATTACATTTACCTGAGCATCTTAGTTACTCGTTACAAAATAACAAGTAACGTAACAGCCAATGACAATCTTTGTTTTGTTGTAGTGGAACTAGCAGCCTTGTGCAGCTGTCTCTGAAGCTAAACACACCTTTACCTGCCTCAGCAGCAGGTGAAAGACTGTTTAGCATCGCTGGTCTGGTCTTCAGTCCAAGAAGAGCGAGACTGAGTTTTCACCATTTTGAGAAACAACTTCTTTTGAGGTTGAACAAAAAGTTTTTCGGGGTTCAGTGATGACTGGATGGACAGTTCAAGAGCTGTTGTACTGCAGTCATGTTAAAGTTCAACCAGTCAAGTTCTTTGTTTGTTTGCATCACCTCCGAGCACCAAGAGTTTATTAGGAATGGTTTTATGTTGAATGCACGTGAGTGTGAATGTTGGTAAGCATGCACGTAGGTCTTTAAAGATGTGTTTGTGTGTATTTTTCTATATGGTTGGTTTATGTAAGGAGGTATGAAGCTCCTTTACACTTTGCAAATTAAAACTTAAAAACTAAACTAATCAGAAATAAGGAAAATGTTTAACTCAAATTTCCTATTGCATTTTAATAACTGTACTGTTTACTTTTGATACTAAAGTACAGTAAATACTAGCTACTTTTTACTTTAACTCAAGTAATATTCTAGCAGACGACTTTCACTTTTACTTGAGTCATTTTCCAGTAAGTTACTTTTACTTTTACTCAAGTATGGCTTTTGGGTACTTTATACAACACTGTTTATGTTTCACGCCTCATACCAACATGGGGGGAACACCGGGTTATTATTGGTCACAACACATTATTGATCATCATCGTGAACGTGACAACCTACAGTATCAGACAGCAGTACAGGTGGCACGCAAGTTTAACGGTATAATGTCCACACGTTCTCTAAACACCAGGCCAGCAGCCTTCTTGAGTGCTCTCAGACTGCATCACGCCCCTGAGTCTGAGTGTTTGGGGGGGGAATACCCTCTATGTGATGTTGTTGTGCCAGCTGCTTATGATGTCAACAACGCACCATGTGATGGGAGCAAACCCAGCTCTTTCATCTAGAGGGTACATGCCACAGTGTATACCTCCATGTTCCTTCTGAGGAAGGTTCCAGCTGTCCCACAGCGATGGTCTGGGTTTGTGGCCCCTGCAGTTATCTCTGTCATCTGGCCTGCCTGATCCCTGGAGCCCGGGTGTGTACTGACCTTGCTGAGCATCCATGTCAGACTGCTCGTACACAGGAGGGCTGCAGAAAAGAATGTACCTAAACTATGACTGCCAGCTGGCTCAGTTTGGTGTAGTTACACTTTCTCATTCTTTTATAATTGTAGCTATGAGTGTGAGAATCACACTGCTTGAGTGAGGCACAGGTTTTGGTTCTTACACCCTAAAATACGTGCCTACATGCCTTCTGACTTTAGCCTTATTGTTGGTTCAGCTTCAGGTCCCTGGTATCAGTCACTACTGACGCTGTGCACTTCCATCTTAGCAGTGCTCATCCTGTTCTGTCTGTTCTCGTTCTGTATGTTGCCATGTTTCAGAGAGTTGGTCAATAATGCGTTCAGAGGTGGAATGTGACTCTGTCCACCTGTTCCTGGCTACACACACACACACACACACACACACACACACACACACACACACACACACACACACACACACACACACACACACACACACAGAGATATACACACATACTGTTCTGCTCATTGTCCTCTGTTATCTTATTTCTCTTATCTTATTTTAGTTATTTACCCTGCCGTAATATGTGTTTAAGTTCACATGGGTCTTACATGTTGTGTATTTTGTTCATTTCCTTGTTTACTCATGATGTTCTCTTTCTTTGCTCTGAGGTGCGTCTCCAGCTGTTCTGTGAGGATGCCGACATTCCCCTGCAACTGCAATGATGGGACGTCACCGATGACATCGGGGCGATGCAGATGGACCCCAGTTGTGCTTTACCTGGGTTCTGTGTCTGCATATGAACGCATCTCATAGAACATTATACAGCAGAAATAACATTAATATAATTATGTTTAGTGTTTAATGTTATTTGGTGATTTGTTAGCGTCAGGCTATTGTTCTCTGTTGTCCTTATTGTTGTGGTTGTGTATTTTGTGTTGCAGCCGTCCGTCACTTATTGATTGTGTGTGAGATGAAGGCATTGTGATCATGAAGGTTTTGTTTTCAGTGTTCATCATTGATAAACAGGAGGGAAATGTTAGAATAATTCTATATTATCAATGATAAGTGTGTGACATGCATGATCTGCTTCAGTGTGACATGCTCTCAGTGGAAAATTACTGCTATGGAGAAGTACTACTATCTTCTGCTACTGTATCTGTCAACCCGTTTCCATACAAGGAGTTGTTTTGTCTAACATGACCTGTGTGAATAAAAAGCTGCAAGGCTCAGAAAAACCTCGGAGATGGTATGAGACTGTCTCCCCTTGCAAGTTAAAACTCTGACTTGGTGTTGACTCTTTCTTGTCTCTCTCATTCCTTTTGGGTTTATAAAGAATTAACCTAACCTTAACCCCGCAGCTACTCTTACACCCACCCTTAACCCCACAGTTACTCTTACACCCACCCTTAACCCCACAGCTACTCTTACACCCACCCTTAACCCCGCAGCTACTCTTACACCCACCCTTACCCTAATTAGGGAAAATTTGGAATGTGGAAGGAACCTCGGATTGCGTTGAAAATAGGTGCCTTTTGATCGTCTCATCGAGCTGGTCATGGTGATGGCATTCCTTCCAATACCAGTTCTACCCTTACTATGAATTTAAAAATCAGGGGAACATTTTAGAGCTTAGCGGCTACAACCATTGGATGGAAGGGATTTTTCTGCATCCGGCAAGCTAGATTTAATCAAAATTGGACATCGTGCTATATCTACATCGGCCACCAGGTGGCAAAGTACATTCCAATTCCAAATTCCTTTTTCCTATTTAGACCCTTACCTGGCCCTTGTCTTATTTCCACTTTCCCATTGGAATCCATTGAAACACATTTCCGGAAGTGTATTTAAACAGTTAATAGATAAGATTCCGGAATGGTATCTATATGGTTCATAAATAGCATTCCGGAATGGTATCTATACGGTTCATAAATAGGATTCCGGAAATGTCACCTATTAAAACAAAATTTTGGGGATTTTTTTTCACAAATAAAAAATGGGGTTTTGAAATATGATATATATAATTTATAGATATGGGTTTTGGAAATTGTGTATATATGATAAATATGATATTTGGGAATTTTTAATTTTATTTTTTTTTTTTAATTGGAAAAGAAAAATAAAAAAAAAAAAAAAAAAAATAGAAAAATAATTATTTTTTGTTTTTTTTTTTTTTTTGGGGGTTGTTAATATCAATAATAAAGATAATAATCATTAAAAATAATTTCCAACCGTTGAATAATAAATAAAATTAAAATTATTTTATTATTAAATAAAAAAAAAAAAATAAATTTTTGGGGTTTTTGGACTTCCACATTCCAAGTCACTTTAAGTTTATCTTGTGGGACTCAAAATGGAAGGTCCTCCAAACAATTTTAAATTGGAATCTTTATACTCAAATGAGACCCCACATATAAGAAATCTCCTTTGATTCTCACAAAACTTTACTTAGAAAAATGTTTAACAACACTTCCACAATGCAAACCAAACTTCCACATTCCAAAATTTAAGTCTTTCCTTGTTGGACTCAAAATGGAAGGTACTTCAATTCATTTAAAATTGGACTCAATCTACTTAGGGTTAACTGCTAATACATAAAATCAAATTCATCCATAAAGGATATAAATGGGTAACACAACTCTTCAGCACCACATCCAAATTACTACTCCCCATTCATTCCAATATCACTCAAAATGGAAGGTCCTCCAATTCATTTCAAATTGGACTCAATATACTCAAAAGGGTGCCCCATATATGAGAAATCAACTTTGATTCTCACAAAACTTTATTTGGCACAATCTTTAACAACACTTCCAAATTGCTAATAAAACTTCCACATTCCAAACTTTAAGTTTTTCTTGTGGGACTCAAAATGGAAGGTCCTCCAATTCATTTAAACTTGGACTCAATCTACTCAGGGTTAACTGCATATACAGAAGTCACATTTGATTCACCAAAAATATACTATGGAGCACAATCTTTGACAACACTTCCAAATTTTGAAAAAAAAATCCAAAAAAAAAAAAAAAAAAAAAAAAAAAAAAAAAAAAAAAAAAAAAAAAAAAAAAAAAAAAAAAGAAATGACTTCAAGGACTATCCAAAGGAACCTCCAAGAGACGTTATTGATCCCCTTGCCGATGGAAAATGCATAATTCCTGGGTGAAAGCTGGCAAGAACTTCCAAAGGGACCTCCAGGGAGCTTGGAGGTTCCCTTTCCTGTGTAAAATGCACAGTTGCTTGGAAAAAACCTCCAGGAAGTTTTGGGAGACCTCAAGGGGGACTTGGAGGCTCAAATTCCAAAGTACAGTGTGCATGTTTCCTCAGAAAAGACCTCCAGGACGATCCAAAGGAACCTCTATGAGCAGTTCAGTAGAATCTTAGTTTCCCACTGCCACTCCCCTCTAGGGTCAGTTTTGGGGGGCTGTGTTTATAATCTGGGGCTTTTGACACACCAGAGTATGCCTATACAGCAACCAGTAAAATCTGGTTTATACCTTCCAATGTCGTGCTTAAAAATATTCGTCCTGGTTTATATCTTCCATTGTCGTGCTTAAATATTTTAGGCCTCTGTCCTACATAAACATTTTAAATTGGAAAATGGAGAAATAAAGTGAGCTTTCTCCTTTTGCAGGAAAGGCACCTGGCTGCCACATTTGAAATAAAGACTGGGTGGGCTCCATCCATGCACACAAATCCCATTTCAGAAGGCTTTTTTCATGTTTCCAAGACAGCTGTTCGAAACCAAGGTGTTAGAGCTCTGGCCTCATGCGGGTCACCATATACCTTTGTAGGCAAAAATCTTCCTTAACCACTTTTGAGATATAGCTCCTTAAAATTTATCCTCATGTCAGGAAGAGAACTGTTGGGATAAAACATCTAAGAGGATCCCCAGTAACCTCCAGGTAGCCTAAGATGGTCATATAACATTTTAAAATTCAAGGTTCCTGGGAAAAAACGTATGGACTATCCTAAAAAACCTCCAGGAGCCCTTGTGGTCCCCCTGCCCATGGAGAGTGCACAATTCCTGGGTAAAAGCTGGCAGGAAAATCCACAGGGTCTTCCAGGGGGCCTGGAGGTTCTCTTTCCTGTGTAGAATACACAGTTCCTTGGTAAAAACAAAAAAACTCAAAGAAGTGTTTGGAGACCTCAAGGGGGACTTGAAGGCTCAAATTCCAAAGTATAGTGTGCATGTTTCCTCAGAAAAAAAGTCCAGGACTATCCAAATCAAACCTCAAAAAGATATTTTAGATCCCCTTGCCCATGGTGAATTGATGTTTCACATTTAATAGCCTCCAGGAGGATCCCCAGGGACCTTGGAGGATCCCTTTCATGTGTACAATTCACAGTTCATCGGTAAAGCCCTCCAAGAAGTTCCTCGAGACCTCAAGGGGGACTTGGAGGCTCAAATTCCAAAGTATATTGTGCATATTTCCCCAGAAAAGATTTCAAGGACTATCCCAAGGAACCTCCAAGAGACGTTGTTGATCCCCTTGCCCATGGAAAATGCACAATTCCTGGGTGAAAGCTGGCAAGAACATCCACAGGGACCTCCAGGGGACTTGGAGGTTGCCTTTCCTGTGTAGAATGCACAGTTCCTTGGTAAAAACTTCAAGGAAGTTTTGCAATAACTCAAGGGAGACTTGGGGCTCAAATTCCAAAGTACAGTGTGCATGTTTCCTCAGAAAAGACTTCCAGGACTATCCAAAGGAACCTCCAAAAGATGTTGGAGATCCCCTTGCCCCTGGTGAATTCATGATTCACATTTAATAGCCTCCAGGAAGATCCCCAGGGACCTTGGAGGATCCTTTTTCTGTGTATTATTCACAGTTCATCAGTAAAGCCCTCAAGGAAGTTCCTGGAGACCTCAAGGGGGACTTGGAGGCTCAAATGCCAAAGTATAGTGTGAATATTTCTTCAGAAATGACTTCAAGGACTATCCCAAGGAACCTCCAAGAGACGTTATTGATCCCCTTGCCCATGGAGAGTTCACAATTCCCAGGTAAAAGCCTCTAGGAATATGCCCAGGGACCTCAAGGGGGTTTGGAGGTTCCCTTTCCTGTGTACAATGCGCAGTTCCTCTGTAAAAATCTCAAGGAAGTTCCTGCAGACCTCAAGGGGGACTTGGAGGCTCAAAGTCCAAAGTACAGTGTGCACATTTCTTCGGAAAAGACCTCCAAGACTATCCCAAGAAACCTCCAAGCGATGTTGGAGACATTCTTGCCAATGGAGAATAAACAATTCCCGGGTAAAATATCTCCAGGTAGATCCCCAGGGACTTCCAGGGGACTTGAAGGTCCCATTTCAATGGAAAGTGCACAATAGCTAGGTACAAACCTCCGAGAAAATCCCCAAGGAACTCAAGGGGGACTTGAAGGTTTCCTTTCCCATGTAGGGTCTAATTTCAATAGAAAGTGCCCAATTTTGGGGTAAAATCTTCCAAGAAGATACCCAGCGACTTCAAGGGGGACTTGGAGGTCTCCATTCAGATGTATTTTGCACATTTTGTGTGTGAAACCCTCCAGGACTATCCAAAGGAACCTCCAAGTGACATTGGATGTCTGAGGTCCCAATGCCCAGGGACATTGCACAATCCTGGTTTTACCTCCAGGAGGATCCTCAAGGACATCCAGGAAGTCTTGGAGGTTCCAATGCCCGTGGAGAGTGCACAATCATGGCTTTAAACCTCAAAGATTATCCCAAGTGAATTTGGAGATCTTCCTGCCCATGGAGAGTCACTAGTTCCTGTGTAACAGAGCTGCAGAAATATCTTCAAGAACCACTAAGTGGGCCTTCCACTGTCGTGCTTAAAAAGTTTGGGCCCCGTCCTCCATAGCCTTTTTAAATTGGAAAATGGAGAAATAAAGTGAGCTTTCTCCTTCTGCAGGACAGGCACCTGGCTGCCAAATTTGGAATGCAGACTGGATGGGCCCCATCCATCCACACAAAGCCCATTTCAGAAGTCTTTGTTTATGTTATCAAGAGAACTGTTGGAAACCAAAGTGGTGGAGCTCTTGCCTAGTGCAGGTCAACATTTTGTCCATCCCTGAATAGGTAAAAACTGGGTGATTTATTGTGGCATCAGACCAATTTTTGTCAAACTTGCATCCAGACCCAAAGCATGGAAGTGTCAATTCAAATTTTAAACCTACTAACATTATCTTTTCCCATCTTTGACCAAACTTTGACAATCCAATTCTTATTTAATTTGTTTATATCTCAAAATGGAAGGTGCAGCAATTCGATGCAAATTGGGCTCAATTTACTCAGGGGGGCTTTCAGGAAAAGGTAAAATTTTTTTTTCCCAGAAAAATTTTTTGGCCCCCTGGGGGGGGCCCTTTCCCACCCCCCCCCTCCCAATTTTCCCATGGGGAGAAAAAGGGGGGGGGGCCCAATTGATAAAAGGGGGGGGAAATCTACTGGGGGGGTTCCCCAAAAAGGGAAAAAAAAGTAATGTCTGGGGGGGGGGAAGGGGGGGGGGGGATCCTGGGGGGGGGGGGGGGGGGGGGGGGGGGGGGGGGGGGGGGGGGGGGGGGGTTTATTCTCTGAAAAAATAAACTTTTGCCCACTTTGGAGCATTGCTTCCACATTCCAAATCTCCATTCATTCGTTTGGGATTCAAAATGGAAGGTGCTCAAAATAATCTCAAATTGGATTCAATCTACTCAGGGGGGACCCCCACATATGGTAGACAATCTTTATTGTCAGAAAAATAGACTTTTGCCATCTTTAGAGCACCACTTCCACATTCCAAATGTCCAATCATTCCCATGGAACTCAAAATGGAAGGTGCTCCAATTGATTTAAAATTAGGATAAATCTACTCAGGGTGGTCCCCACATACGGTAAACCAAGTTTATTCTCTGAAAAAATCAACTTTTGCCCACTTTTTAGCATTACTTCCACATTCCAAATCTCCATTCATTCGTTTGGGACTCAAAATGGAAGGTGCTCAAAATGATCTCAAATTGGACTCAATCTACTCAGGGGGACCCCCACACATAGGATATCAACTTTATTCCCCCCCAAATAAACCTTTGTCCACTTTTGAGAACAACTTCCATATTCCAACTCCCCATTTTGTTCATTTCAACTTTTTTCCCAGTCCTCCCCACACCCCAACCCCTCTAGATTAGCTTTAAGGGGGGGAGGGAGGAGAATCTGGGGGTGTGGACCCTCCAGGTCCCGCCTACATACCTCCCAGTACCAGCGAGTTTATGCCTTCCATTTTGGTGTGGACAACCTGTTTAAATAGGAAAATGGAATGTGGAAGGGGGGCGTTTCCTGCCACAGGGAAAACCCAGGGGGGGTCAAATCAGAGATCCTGCACCGTTAGGGGCCCCCCGTCCCACCAGTATTAGGACATGCCTGTAACAGCTTGCTTTGTGAGCCAAAGGTCCCTTGAGTGGGTTCTGAGTTCCCCACTGCCTCTCCCCTCTAGGGTAGGTTTGGGGGGGCTGGGGTGATCACCTTGGGGTGTGGACCCATGGGGCTTCACCCACACAGCTCCCAGTAACAGCTGGTTTTTACCATCCATTTTCCAACTTAAAAAGTTTAGGCCTTTGGTCACCATAACCTTTTTAAGTTGGGAAATGGAAAATGGAAGTGATGTGGTTCCTTCCACATGGAGCAAGCATGGGATGGGGCAAATTCAGATTCCTGAACCTTGAAGCACCTGCAATCGAGTTCCTAAGAGGAAATGCCACTGGTCACTCGGTTTGCCAACGGTCCCCATGCTCTGGCATTGTGAACTGGACTACTTGCATTGTTATATATCTTGAAGGTAGAGATTAATGGGCTGTCAAAATGCATCCAAGCGTGACACACTAACTGTATTATAAGTGACACCCCTGTTGTCAAAGGTCAAAAGTTAAATCCATGGAAAATGTACCAAACAGGCTTCACGTGTGATCATCCTTGAATATGACATGGTCTGTACCCACAACACTTTTATGTAGAGCCACCAAACTCTCAGGGTAGCATCAGGGGATAGTCCTGGATGGGTGTGGCAAATATGGGCTCTGTGGGGTCAATGGGAGCCAAGCTGGACCAGTCAAAAGGCTGCAATTCTCAAGATTCCTTTGCGCTTTTGATGCTGAGGGCTGATAATGTGATGTTTCCAGTGTCATATTTCTTAAAGGGAGAAACTCCGGGGCACCAATCTTTCAGGAATTTATCTGGCCATGACCCCACACCTCTGTGTAAATTTTGAGACCCCTGGGTTCAAAGGTCAAAGTTTGACAACATGGAAAATACACAAAACAGCCTTAATTTGTGGCCATCCTTGAATATGACATGGTCTGTACCCACAACACTTTTATGTAGAGCCACCAAACTCTCTGGGTAGCATCAGGGGATAGTCCTGGATGAGTGTAGCAAATATGGGCTCTGTGGGGTCAATGGGAGCCAAGCTGGACCAGTCAAAAGGCCGCAATTCTCAAGATTCCTTTGTGCTTTTGATGCTGAGGGCTGATAATGTGATGTTTCCAGTGCAATATTTTTAAAAGGGAGACACTTAGGGGCTCCAAACTTTCAGGAATTTATATGGACATGACCCCACACCCCTGGGTAAATTTTGAGACCTCTGGAATTAAAGGTCAAGGTATAAGACCATGGAAAATACACTCAAAAGGCTGCATTTATCGAAATCCTTGGATATGACATGATCTGTACCCAACAAACTTTTATGTAGAGCAACCAAACTCTCAGGGTAGCATCAGGGGATAGTCCTGGATGCATGTAGCAAATTTGGGCTCTGTGGGGTCAATGGGAGCCAAGCTGGACCAGTCAAAAGGCCTCAATTCTCCAATTCCTTTTTCCTTTTGATGCCAAGTACTGAAAATGTGATATTTACAGTGTAATATTTGTTAAAAGGAGACACTCATGGGCACCAAACTTTCAGGAATTTATCTGGCCATGACCCCACACCTCTGGGTAAATTTTGAGACCTCTGGAATTAAAGGTCAAGGTTTAAGACCATGGAAAATACACTCAAAAGGCTGCGTTTATGGAAATCCTTGGATATGACATGATCTGTACCCAACAAACTTTTATGTAGAGCAACCAAACTCTCAGGGTGACATCAGGGGAGAGTCCTGGATGCGTGTAGCAAATTTGGGCTCTGTGGGGTAAACGGGGGCCAAGCTAGAACAGACAACAGGCCTCAAATCATCCAAATCCATTTTCCCTTTGATGCCAAGTATTGAAAATGTGACATTTACAGTGTCATATTAATGACAAGGAGACACTCAGGGGCACCAAACTTTCAGGAATTTATCTGGCCATGACCCCACACCTCTGGGTAAATTTTGAGACCTCTGGAATTAAAGGTCAAGGTTTAAGACCATGGAAAATACACTCAAAAGGCTGCGTTTATGGAAATCCTTGGATATGACATGATCTGTACCCAACAAACTTTTAGGTAGAGCAACCAAACTCTCAGGGTGACATCAGGGGAGAGTCCTGGATGCGTGTAGCAAATTTGGGCTCTGTGGGGTAAACGGGGGCCAAGCAATAATAGTCAAAAGGCCTTAAATCATCCAAATCCATTTTCCTTTTGATGCCAAGTATTAAAAATGTGACATTAACAGTGTAATATTTGTGAAAAGGAGACACTCAGGGGCACCAAACTTTCAGGAATTTATCTGGCCATGACCCCACACCTCTGGGTAAATTTTGAGACCTCTGGAATTAAAGGTCAAGGTTTAAGACCATGGAAAATACACTCAAAAGGCTGCGTTTATGGAAATCCTTGGATATGACATGATCTGTACCCAACAAACTTTTAGGTAGAGCAACCAAACTCTCAGGGTGACATCAGGGGAGAGTCCTGGATGCGTGTAGCAAATTTGGGCTCTGTGGGGTAAACGGGGGCCAAGCTAGAATAGTCAAAAGGCCTTAAATCTCCAAATCCATTTTCCTTTTGATGCCAAGTATTGTGACATTTACAGTGTAATATTTGTGAAAAGGAGACACTCAGGGGCACCAAACTTTCAGGAATTTATCTGGCCATGACCCCACATTGGGAAATTTTGAGACTTGGAGTTAAAGGAAGGTTTAAGACCATGGAAAATACCTCAAAAGGTGCGTTTATGGAAATCCTTGGATATGACATGGTCTGTACCCACAACTTTTATGTAGGCAACCAACTTAGGGTGACATAGGGGAGAGTCCTGGATGGTGTAGAAATTTGGGTTGTGGGGTAAACGGGGGCCAAGCTAGAACAGTCAAAGGCCTCAAATCTCCAAATCCTTCTCCTTTTGATGCCAAGTATTGAAAATGTGACATTTACAGTGTAATATTTGTGAAAAGGAGACAGTCAGGGGCACAAACTTAGGAATTATCTGGATGAACTCTGGGTAAATTTGAGACTCTGGAAGGTAAGGAAGAATGGAAATCAGGTGTTGGATCCGGAAGATGGTTGTCAAAACTTTTATGAGAGAAAAACTTAGGGTGGCACAGGGGAGAGTCCTGGATGGTGTAGCAAATGGGTTGTGGGGAAAGGGGGAAGCTAGAAAGAAGGCTAATCTTTTCGAGAGAGAAAAGGACAGTGAATAGGAAAAGGAGACACTCAGGGGCTTGGAATTGGGGGGAAATTTGAGAGGGTAAAGGTAAAGTGGAAAGGCTGAATTGGGTGAAAGGGTGTACCATTTTATGTGGCACCTCAGGGTAGAAGGGGGAGTCGGGGGTAGCAAATTGGGTTGTGGGGTAAGGGAGCAAGCTGGACAGTAAAAGGCGACTCAAGATCTTGTGTTTTGATGCTGAGGGCTGAAAATGTGATGTTTCAGTGTCATATTTCTTAAAGGGAGAAACTCAGGGGAAATCTTTCAGGATTATTGGCCATGACCCCACACCTTGTGTAAATTTTGAGACTGGGTTCAAAGGTCAAAGTTTGACAACATGGAAAATAACAAAACAGGCTTAATTTGTGGCATCCTTGAATATGACATGGTCTGTACCAATTTTATGTAGGCCACCAAACTTCAGGGTAGCATCAGGGGATAGTCCTGGATGAGTGTAGCAAATATGGGCTCTGTGGGGTCAATGGGAGCAAGCTGGACCAGTCAAAAGGCGCAATTCTCAAGATTCCTTTGTGCTTTTGATGCTGAGGGCTGATAATGTGATGTTTCCAGTGTCATATTTCTAAAGGGAGAAACTCAGGGGCACCAATCTTTAGGAATTTATCTGGATGACCCCACTCTGTGTAAATTTTGAGACCTGGGTTCAAAGGTCAAAGTTTGAAACATGGAAAATAAAAGCCTTAATTTGTGGTCCTGAATATGACATGGTTGTACCCCAAACTTTTATGTAGGCAAACTCTCAGGGTAGCATCAGGGGATAGTCCTGGATGAGTGTAGCAAATGGGCTCTGTGGGGAATGGGAGCCAAGCTGGACCAGTCAAAGGGGAATTCTCAAGATTTTGTGCTTTTGATGCTGAGGGTGAAATGGATGTTTAGTGTAATATTTTTAAAGGGAGACACTAGGGGCTCCAAACTTTCAGGAATTTATATGGACATGACCCCACACCCCTGGGTAAATTTTGAGACCTCTGGAATTAAAGGTCAAGGTATAAGACCATGGAAAATACACTCAAAAGGCTGCATTTATCGAAATCCTTGGATATGACATGATCTGTACCCAACAAACTTTTATGTAGAGCAACCAAACTCTCAGGGTGACATCAGGGGAGAGTCCTGGATGCGTGTAGTAAATTTGGGCTCTGTGGGGTAAACAGGGGCCAAGCTAGAACAGACAAAAGGCCTCGAATCATCCAAATCCATTTTCCTTTTGATGCCAAGTATTGAAAATGTGACATTTACAGTGTAATATTTGTGAACAGGAGACACTCATGGGCACCAAACTTCCAGGAATTTATCTGGCCATGAACCCACACCTCTGGGTAAATTTTGAGACCTCTGGAATTAAAGGTCAAGGTTTAAGACCATGGAAAATACACTCAAAAGGCTGCGTTTATGGAAATCCTTGGATATGACATGGTCTGTACCCAACAAACTTTTATGTAGAGCAACCAAACTCTCAGGGTGACATCAGGGGAGAGTCCTGGATGCGTGTAGCAAATTTGGGCTCTGTGGGGTAAACGGGGGCCAAGCTAGAACAGTCAAAAGGCCTCAAATCATCCAAATCCATTTTCCTTTTGATGCCAAGTATTGAAAATGTGACATTTACAGTGTAATATTTGTGAAAAGGAGACACTCAGGGGCACCAAACTTTCAGGAATTTATCTGGCCATGACCCCACACCTCTGGGTAAATTTTGAGACCTCTGGAATTAAAGGTCAAGGTTTAAGACCATGGAAAATACACTCAAAAGGCTGCGTTTATGGAAATCCTTGGATATGACATGATCTGTACCCAACAAACTTTTAGGTAGAGCAACCAAACTCTCAGGGTGACATCAGGGGAGAGTCCTGGATGCGTGTAGCAAATTTGGGCTCTGTGGGGTAAACGGGGGCCAAGCTAGAACAGTCAAAAGGCCTCAAATCATCCAAATCCATTTTCCTTTTGATGCCAAGTATTGAAAATGTGACATTTACAGTGTAATATTTGTGAAAAGGAGACACTCAGGGGCACCAAACTTTCAGGAATTTATCTGGCCATGACCCCACACCTCTGGGTAAATTTTGAGACCTCTGGAATTAAAGGTCAAGGTATAAGACCATGGAAAATACACTCAAAAGGCTGCGTTTATGGAAATCCTTGGATATGACATGATCTGTACCCAACAAACTTTTAGGTAGAGCAACCAAACTCTCAGGGTGACATCAGGGGAGAGTCCTGCATGCGTGTAGCTAATTTGGGCTCTGTGGGGTAAACGGGGGCCAAGCTAGAATAGTCAAAAGGCCTTAAATCATCCAAATCCATTCTCCTTTTGATTCCAAGTATTGAAAATGTCACATTTACAGTGTAATATTTGTGAAAAGGAGACAGTCAGGGGCTCCAAACTTCCAGGAATTTATCTGGCCATGACCCCACACCTCTGGGTAAATTTTGAGACCTCTGGAGTTAAAGGTCAAGGTTTAAGACCATGGAAAATACTCTCAAAAGGTTGCATTTATGGAAATCCTTGGATATGACATGATCTGTACCCAACAAACTTTTATGTATTGCAACCAAACTCTCAGGGTGACATCAGGGGAGAGTCCTGGTTGCGTGCAGCAAATTTGGGCTCTGTGGGGTAAACGGGGGCCAAGCTAGAACAGTCTAAAGGCCTCAAATCATCCAAATCCATTCTCCTTTTGATGCCAAGTATTGAAAATGTGACATTTACAGTGTAATATTTGTGAACAGGAGACACTCATGGGCACCAAACTTCCAGGAATTTATCTGGCCATGAACCCACACCTCTGGGTAAATTTTGAGACCTCTGGAATTAAAGGTCAAGGTTTAAGACCATGGAAAATACACTCAAAAGGCTGCGTTTATGGAAATCCTTGGATATGACATGATCTGTACCCAACAAACTTTTATGTAGAGCAACCAAACTCTCAGGGTGACATCAGGGGAGAGTCCTGGATGCGTTCAGCAAATTTGGGCTCTGTGGGGTAAACGGGGGCCAAGCTAGAACAGACAACAGGCCTCAAATCATCCAAATCCATTCTCCTTTTGATGCCAAGTATTGAAAATGTGACATTTACAGTGTAATATTTGTGAACAGGAGACACTCATGGGCACCAAACTTCCAGGAATTTATCTGGCCATGAACCCACACCTCTGGGTAAATTTTGAGACCTCTGGAATTAAAGGTCAAGGTTTAAGACCATGGAAAATACACTCAAAAGGCTGCATTTATGGAAATCCTTGGATATGACATGATCTGTACCCAACAAACTTTTATGTAGAGCAACCAAACTCTCAGGGTGACATCAGGGGAGAGTCCTGGATGCGTTCAGCAAATTTGGGCTCTGTGGGGTAAACGGGGGCCAAGCTAGAACAGACAACAGGCCTCAAATCATCCAAATCCATTTTCCCTTTGATGCCAAGTATTGAAAATGTGACATTTACAGTGTAATATTTGTGAAAAGGAGACACTCAGAGGCTCCAAACTTCCAGGAATTTATCTGGCCATGACCCCAGACCTCTGGGTAAATTTTGAGACCTCTGGAGTTAAAGGTCAAGGTTTAAGACCATGGAAAATACACTCAAAAGGCTGTGTTTATGGAAATCCATGGATATGACATGATCTGTACCCAACAAACCTTTATGTAGAGTAACCAAACTCTCAGGGTGACATCAGGGGAGAGTCCTGGATGTGTGTAGCAAATTTGGGCTCTGTGGTGTAAACGGGGGCCAAGCTAGAACAGTCTAAAGGCCTCAAATCATCCAAATCCATTTTCCTTTTGATGCCATGTATTGAAAATGTGACATTTACAGTGTAATATTAATGACAAGGAGACACTCAAGGGCACCAAACTTTCAGGAATTTATCTGGCCATGACCCCACACCTCTGGGTAAATTTTGAGATCTCTGGAATTAAAGATCAAGGTTTAAGACCATGGAAAATACACTCAAAAGGCTGCGTTTATGGAAATCCTTGGATATGACATGATCTGTACCCAACAAACTTTTAGGTAGAGCAACCAAACTCTCAGGGTGACATCAGGGGAGAGTCCTGGATGCGTGTAGCAAATTTGGGCTCTGTGGGGTAAACGGGGGCCAAGCAATAATAGTCAAAAGGCCTTAAATCATCCAAATCCATTCTCCTTTTGATGCCGAGTATTGAAAATGTCACATTTACAGTGTAATATTTGTGAAAAGGAGACAGTCAGGGGCACCAAACTTCCAGGAATTTATCTGGCCATGACCCCACACCCCTGGGTAAATTTTGAGACCTCTGGAATTAAAGGTCAAGGTATAAGACCATGGAAAATACACTCAAAAGGCTGCGTTTATGGAAATCCTTGGATATGACATGATCTGTACCCAACAAACTTTTAGGTAGAGCAACCAAACTCTCAGGGTGACATCAGGGGAGAGTCCTGCATGCGTGTTGCTAATTTGGGCTCTGTGGGGTAAACGGGGGCCAAGCTAGAATAGTCAAAAGGCCTTAAATCATCCAAATCCATTCTCCTTTTGATTCCAAGTATTGAAAATGTCACATTTACAGTGTAATATTTGTGAAAAGGAGACAGTCAGGGGCTCCAAACTTCCAGGAATTTATCTGGCCATGACCCCACACCTCTGGGTAAATTTTGACACAAGGGCATGCCTGCTGCAGCTTGCATCATCTGCCACTGCCCCCACTAGATCAGTTTTTGGTTCCTTTCTGCCAGTCCCCTTTAGAGTAGGTTTTAAGGTGGTTAGGGTGTTCATCTGGGGCCTTTAATCGACCAGGTTCCACCCATACAGCTCCCATTAACAGCTAATATCAACCTTCCATTTTCCAACTTAAAAAGTTAAGGCCTCTTTTCTCTATAACCTTTTTAAATTGGAAAATGGAGAATTAAAGTGAGCTTTATCTTGCCAAAGGAAAGGCCCCTGAGTGCCAAATGTGAAACATAGACTGGAATGGCTCCTCCCATCCACATATTAAAAGTCCATTTCTGTGGGCTTTTTCTAAGTTGTCAAAATGGCCATTGGAACTCAAGGTGGGGGGTGAGGGCCTAACATGGGGCACCATTTTGTCCATCTCTGCATAGGCATTGATTGGTGTGATTTTGGGGGCGTATAGGCAACATATTTTAAAGTTTAAGCCCAAGCCACTGCATAGAATGATATTTTTCGAGGCTACAGGTCTGTCGCAAATATGTGTCCCATTTATTTTAACCCAATTTTAACCCCAACTTCCACATTAAAAGTCAACATTGATCTTCATGAGGTCTCAACTGGAAGGTACCCCAAATAAATCCAAATTTTACTCAATGTACTCACGTGGATAGCCCACTTGTGAAATCAAATTTTTAAACTACTCCCATTATTTTTGTTCCCATTTTTGATGAAACTTCCACATTCCAACTGTCCTCTTTACGACTGAAAATGGGAGGTTCTCCAATTCATTTCAAATTGGGCTCATTCAACGTAGGAGGACCCCACATACAGAAAATCAACTTTTTTCTATGAAAAAATAAACTTTTGCACACTTTTGAGCACAACTTCCACATTCCAACTCCTTCCATTTTCCTATTTATCATATTCATTTTGACTTCCAATTTCCTACTTATAACATTCCTTCTGAATTCCAATTTCCTATTTATCCCATTCATTCCAACTTCCATTTTCCTATTTATCTCATTCATTCCAACTTCCATTTTCGTATTTAACCCATTCATCTGACTTACACTTTCCTATTTACACCCTTCTTTTTTAATTTAATATTGAAAGTAGGGAGCTTCCCAGTCTATGAAGTACCCTGTGGGGATAAACTTGAATTACAGAATGGTAGGACAACAGGCATTGACCTATTTTGAGTTCAGAATGTCATATAATAAGAAGCAATTCTGCTTACCATGCTAAGTATTGAAAAAATGAGGTTTCCAGTGCAATATTTTTAAAAGTCAGACAATTGGAGGCACCAAACTTTCAGGAATTTATCTGGCCATGACTCCACACCACTGTGTAAATTTTGAGACCCATGGTTTCAAAGGTAAAATTTTAAGACTGTTATAAACACACAAAAAAGGCTTTGTTTATGGCCTTCCTTGACTGACATGGTCTGTACCCACCAAACTATTATGTCGAGCCACCAAACTCTCAGGGTGTCATCAGGGGTAAGTCCTGGATGCCTGTGGAAAATTTGGGTTCCATGGGGTTTATGAAAGCCAAGCTACACCACTTTTTAGCACCACTTCCACCTTCCAACTCTCCATTCATTCTTTTTGTTACACCCACCCTTAACCCCACAGCTACTCTTACACCCACCCTTAACCCCACAGCTACTCTTACACCCACCCTTAACCCCACAGCTACTCTTACACCCACCCTTAACCCCACAGCTACTCTTACACCCACCCCTAACCCCACAGCTACTCTTACACCCACATTTAACCCCACAGCTACTCTTACACCCACCCTAACCCCACAGCTACTCTTACACCCACCCTTAACCCCACAGCTACTCTTGCACCCACCCTTAACCCCACAGCTACTCTTACACCCACCCTTAACCCCACAGCTACTCTTACACCCACCCTTAACCCCACAGCTACTCTTACACCCACCCTTAACCCCACAGCTACTCATACACCCACCCTTAACCCCACAGCTACTCTTGCACCCACCCTTAACCCCGCAGCTACTCTTACACCCACCCTTAACCCCGCAGCTACTCTTACACCCATCCTTACCCCCGCAGCTACTCTTACACCCACCCTTAACCCCACAGTTACTCTTACACCCACCCTTAACCCCACACCTACTCTTACACCCACCCTTAACCCCGCAGCTACTCTTACACCCACCCTTAACCCCGCAGCTACTCTTACACCCACCCTTTCCCCCGCAGCTACTCTTACACCCACCCTTAACCCCACAGCTACTCTTACACCCACCCTTAACCCCACAGCTACTCTTTCACCAACCCTTACCCCCACAGCTACTCTTTCACCCACCCTTAACACCGCAGCTACTCTTACACCCACCCTTAACCCCGCAGCTACTTACACCCACCCTTACCCCCACAGTTACTCTTACACCCACCCTTAACCCCACAGCTACTCTTACACCCACCCTTAACCCCGCAGCTACTCTTACACCCACCCTTAACCCCGCAGCTACTCTTACACCCACCCTTAACCCCGCAGCTACTCTTACACCCACCCTTACCCCCGCAGCTACTCTTACACCCACCCTTAACCCCGCAGCTACTCTTACACCCACCCTTAACCCCGCAGCTACTCTTACACCCACTCTTAACCCCGCAGCTACTCTTACACCCACCCTTAACCCCACAGTTACTCTTACAGCCACCCTTAACCCCACAGCTACTCTTACACCCACCCTTAACCCCACAGTTACTCTTACAGCCACCCTTAACCCCACAGCTACAACTGTAAAACTGAACTATCGCAAAAGAATAACAGTTACAATAAAGAAACATGGCTTGGTACCTGGAGAGGAAACAATATCCTAGGGGTCCAGCCACTCAAGAGCCACCCCCAGCCATCCAAGCCAACACCATGGGAACGCTCCAGGTCTGGGGGGGCTGAATGCTGGGCCCTGACCTACCAAACCAGGTCAGCCACCAATCATTCAACATATAAAATACAATGTGAAACAGATGGACAAAGTTGCAATATCAAAATGCAGTACAGTCATGAAAAACCACCCGATATCTTCAAGTTCATGTTCATTTTAATACTCCACATTAGGGATGGGTACCTTTCACATTTGAATCGATACGGTACCAACTTTCGATACCTGCGAATCGGTACCGGTACCAAACGGTACTAGTTTTCGGTACTTTTATGTGTGTTTATATGGCAATAACAGATTTAGTTCTCATTCTCAACATAGTATTTTTTAATAATATATTAAAGCAAAATCCAGCTGTGTCTCTATGATGTCAGAGCGTCTGGTAACAGGCAAACTTGATGGCATGGCAAGTTTTTTTATACAGGACATTTCATGTAGCCTACAGGAAAATTCAAAGTGCTTTAGATAAACCATAAGCATTACAGCGGGGTGCAAAAGAGAAAATGATTAAGAACAAAAAAGTATAAGTATGATTTTAAAATGATCAACATTAAAAATATTTAAGATTAAAAAGAGAGAGAGCCGTGCAGATTTAAACTTTAGAGTAAAATCTATGTGAATGCAGCTGAGAACAAGTGTTTCAGCTGATCTGAGACTTTCTGGGAGTTTGTTCCAGATGAAATAATAATAATAATGACAGAATAATTTAATGAGAAAAAAGACGGAATATTCTCTGACACTAAACTGATTTTGTGGCGGCGTTTTGCGCAGGTCTGGAGGCTGTAATCCTGCTGCAGGGATCAAATCATCTGAAAATCGGGTCTGTACCCCCCCGTTTCCAGTGGAACAACTGGGGACTTCAAAGAAAGGAGACGCTTTCAGATGCTTGTGTGTTTTCAGCCGCACAAAGTTAGGCACGTTATCGAGCTGGCTAATGCCAGCCTGCTAACACGACTGTGCAGTCTGCCGGCCACAAACAAACGTGTGTCGTTTTATTATAAAGTTCGGCCCTTCACCGCGGCGAATCGGTAGTTTTGATCCACTTCTTCCTTAGCATCACTTCAGTCTGGAATGAAAACTTGGCATTGGCGTTTATCCGATTTACAAAGTTTAACAGAGTAGTAGCTGGCGGACTGTTAGCAGGTTAGCATTAGCCAGCTTGATGACGTGCCTAACTTTGTGCGGCTGAAAGCACACAAGCATCTGAAAGCGTCTCCTTTCTTGGCAGTCCCCAGTCGTTCCACTGGGGGGGGGGGGTACGGACCCGATTTTCAGATGTTTGTGTGTTTTAAGACGCACAATGTTAAGCATGTCAGTAAGCGCTAGCTGGCTAATGCTAGCATGCTGTGAAGTGCCGGTGTTGTGCCCCACCGGCGACAAACAAACGTGTGTTTTATTATAAAGTTCGGTCCTTCACCGCGGCGAATCGATCGCTTTGATCCACTTCTTCCTTAGTATCACTTCAGTTTGGAATGAAAACTTAAGTATGTTTGGAGTTTATCCGATTTAAACAGTATAACAGAGCAGAAACGGCTGTCGTTAACATGGCCCGGAAGAGGAAGTGTCCAAATACCGGGAAGTTCCGGTAAGCGTGATAATCCCCGATTACATCTGTTCAGCCGCCGAGGCGCTGACGGACTTCTCCCTCTTTTTTCTGCAGGCTGCGGATGACGCGACGGAAACGGAGCTTTGAAAAGAATATTGTGTTTAATCAGCTGCTTCCTCAGATCAGACGTGTTCCCGCCGCTGGCATCACAAATAATGCAGCAAACTTGATGTTTTAGAGAAGTGAAGCAGGAAAGCTTCTGACTGAACAGCGGCCGCTGCTGCTGATGTCATGCTGTGATGCAACGTTCACGTGTGGCAAAGAAATAACAAACTCTTCCAAAAAAAAAAACCAAACAAAAACAAACAAAAAAAACAAAACCAACTCTTCCACTACCTCACATTAAAAAGGATGCATTTAGGTACCGAAACATGGTACCGTTTGATTTTACGTGAATCGGTACCCGGTAGTACCGACGGAGTTCGGTAGGTACCAATAAAAGTACCGATTTCGGTACCCATCCCTACTCCACATGCTGCCCTTTATTATCCTCTGTAGCCACGGAAGAATGTTACAGTGCAACTCACTGACATTATGTCCATTGCTGACTTACATACACTTTAGTGCAAATGGAGGGGAAAAGGGGGGTAAAAAAAAAAAAAAAGCCAAAAGCTTCAAAAGTGTCTTTTGGGGAATGGTTGGTACATATGGCTCTGAGAAAAAGGGTCTTCTGCATTTACCAATTCAAACCATCTTCATCTGAGCTGCTGTCAAAGGCACTTTCTGTCCCTCCTGTATCAAGCAGGTCCTCCCCCTCGTCAACATCCTGTGCCCATCCACCAAGTCTGGCCTGTATCACTTGCAGGTGTTTTTGTCGAACTGTTGCAAGGAGCGACTCCTGCTGGAATAGTCTCTGTTTGAGCTCTCCCTGAAGACCTTCTTCTGATAGGGTGCAGTGGCCATCTAGATAGTTGGGAACAGAAAGGCTTGGTGAGAAAAATCCCGCTGTTTGATCCATCAAATTAACAGGAACACTGAACCGTCACATTAAAAAAACTTTCATCTTTGGCCATGATCCACACAGCCAAGTCTCACCTGTAGCACCGACAGATAAACCACCCAAGGTTTGCCCCCTTTTCTTGATGAACTTCCAGTGTTGTTTTACTTCAGTGACAAGGATCATCACCTCCTCCTCTAGTCTGCATATATGCATGACCTTGTCAAAAACCTTTGTTTTGGTGGGGAAATCCACTCCATCTGGAAATGAATGGACAAGTTTCCTGTCATTTTTTTTAATGCAAATTGGCTGAGTCACAGTTTTACAAAGTAGGCATATATTACTAAATGCTTTGTTGGAAGAATGTTCAATCTTACAAATGCTAATAGTGTTAAATGTTAAAAATTGCAGAACATACCAGAGGGCGGTATCTGCCAAGGAAATATATAGCCAGCTTGTAAGGCGTTAGCAACTGGACCAATACGATCTTTGGGTTGGACCATGTCATCATGCTGAGCTATATACTTCTCAAGCTGTTGTTTCTCCCGCCACATACTGCTGCGGAGTACAAAACGTCCAGTGTTGCTGTCTGGGTGGGACACATCACAAAAACATTGCAGTTAGATCAGCACTTGTCCAATAAAAAAAAAAAAAAGTGTGTGTGGATTTTTATTTTTATATACATACATGCACACACATATACAAAATAGACAACTTTGTACCAGTTTGGGTATAGAGCCGAGCCCTGCGCTGTCTTAAGCCTAAAGATGTTTCCTCACTCCTTCTCCTCACAGAGATCAACGAATCATTGGTTTCCACAGGGAGTTCTGTACAACAAGACATTTATGTTTTCTAAAAACTTTTTACATGCAAGTTTTCAGTACATTCCTGATGCTTAAGAGTAAAAGCAGCACCATCTTCAGCCCATTCCTGGACATCTCTGACACACTGCTCTATGGTGCCTTCATTGGCAGACATCTCAGTCTCGAGGGTCTCAAAGCTCTGCTTCTCCCTCTGAAGATTATGCCGAGTCTGTTGGGTGTAAAATATGTTCAGTTCTCATTTAGAGAGCTGTGTGGCACCTCAAACAAAAGGGCATTTTGGATGAAGTCGTGTGCACACGGTATTACACAAGTTCTCCACTTTTCTTCTGTTCCAGCTCGTGATTTGGACCGTCAGCATGTCTGTGCGGGCTGTATAAGGAAAACAACTTTAATATACAATTAACAGTTTCAACAGTGCTTACTAATGTATTTTATTAAAATTGCTTTTGAAGACAAACCAAGTCACTGTACAACCCGACAACTAATACCCATGCTACGATGAGTTATCAATTTCAACATATTTCTGAGAAGCCAAATACTAACCTCCTTTACCCATGAACTTTGTGTTGATGGCAGTCCTGGATAGGAAGGAATAGACCATTTCCACGTGCTCTCCCAAAGTGGAACCAGCTCCATCTTGACTGCGTCCTCCCCATTTGATCTATCATACAGGAATATGTAGTCGACACCTTCATTCACTGAAACATTCAGTGTCGTTGTGGCTCTATAATTCAGTACACTAGCTATGAAAACAAACATTTACACCTTTTACATAAATTACCTCGCATTTTATCCCATGTGCTTTGGCATGGAGGACAGACGCCAGGGACTCAGATCCTGCAGAGGCAGACGTGCCCCCCCTGCTTAAGCCAGGGACTCAGATCCTGCAGTGCCAGACGTGCCCCCCCTGCTTAAGCCAGGGACTCAGATCATGCAGTGCCAGACGTGCCCCCCCTGCTTAAGCCAGGGACTCAGATCCTGCAGTGCCAGACGTGCCCCCCCTGCTTAAGCCAGGGACTCAGATCCTGCAGTGACAGACGTGCCCCCCCTGCTTAAGCCAGGACACATCCAGGCCCGTCTGAAGTTTGCTAGAGAGCATTTGGATGATCCAGAAGAGGACTGGGAGGATGTAATATGGTCAGATGAAACCAAAATAGAACTTTTTGGTAGAAACGCAACTTCTGGTGTTTGGAGGAGAAAGAATGCTGAATTGCATCCAAAGAACACCATACCTACTGTGAAGCATGGGGGTGGAAGCATCATGCTTTGGGGGAGCATGATGCTGGTCCTGTAAGGGGACCAGGACGACTGATCCGTGTAAAGGAAAGAATGAATGGGGCGATGTATGGTGAGATTTTGAGTGAAAACCTCCTTCCATCAGCAGGGCATTGAAGATGAAACGTGGCTGGGTCTTTCAGCATGTCAATGATCCCAAACACACTGCCCGGCAACAAGGGAGGGGCTTCCTAAGAAGCATTTCACGGTCCTGGAGGGGCCTAGCCAGTCTCCAGATCCCCCCCCCCATAGAAAATCTTTGGGGGGAGTGAAAGTCCGTGTTGCCCAACGACAGCCCCAAAACATCACTGCTCTAGAGCAGATCTGCATGGAAGAATGGGCCAAAATACCAGCAACAGTACACGTGTGAAAACCTTGTTAGGACTTACAGAAAACGTTTGACCTCTGTCATTGCCAACAAAGGGGATATAACAAAGTATTGAGGTGAACTTTTGTTATTGACCAAATACTTATTTTCCACCATAATTTGCAAATAAAGTCTTTAAAAATCAGACAATATATCTTTCAGCCCTAGTGTTGGGGTAGGTATGTGGGGAGTGTGTGTGTGAGCGTGGTGGCGGGGTAGGGGGTGGTAGAGGTGGTGGCGCCCTGGTGTCAGGTGTGTGGGGCAGGGACGTTGGGGTGGGGGCTGGCCTGCCCTGGGGGGGCGTCCTCTGGGGGGTCCGGTCCTCCTGGGTTTCAGTTGGGCCGCCCGGGTCCGGGGGGGGGGGGGGGGGGGGTGGCTGCTCCTGGGCGCTTGGGCCCTGGGCCCGGCGCTGTCTCCGCTCCGGGGGACGCCAGGCGCCCGGTGGGGTCGGCAGCTGCTGGTCTTGGTCCGCTGGGGCCTGGGCCCCCAGACTGCGGGGGGCTCCGGCTGGGGCCGCCTTCTGCCACCCTTCGGGGGATGCATGTCCGCTCTTGGGGGGGGGGGGTAGCTGGGATCTGGGCCTCTGGGTGGCTGCTGGGGGCCTGGGTCGTGAGCCTTGCGGGCTTCCTCCTCCTTGCAGAGACGAGGCTGCATCTGCATGACTGTATCACCACGGAGCACCCTTTATTATGCATGTTGACACTGTGACACTGCTTCCCATTGCGATGACTAGGTTGTACCTCTTCTCTACTTCCCATTGCGATGACTAGGTTGTACCTCTTCTCTGCGTAGTTCTGCGTGTGTTTGTATGATCTGAGGATATTTAAGCCACCTGCAGGTCCTCCTGTAGGGGATTGCTTGTTTTGTTTTCCAACAGAGACCTTGGTTGTTTAGGGATCGCGGTACAGATGTACCAGTGAACTGTGTAAGTGGATTCATGTTTTCTCTCCTCTCTCTCTTCCTCTTCCTTACTCCTTTCTCTCTGTTTCACTTTCTATCATTACCTCTGTTAACTTTCATTTCTTCCTTGTCAGGCCCAGCAGTATGAAATGGAATGGTGTAATAGACAAATGTTTAATTAAAGAAATAAAATGAATAAACATGATATCAAGTGGAGCCTTATGTTCATAAAGCTCCGCTTGGTAAAGCAAAACTGTTCAACAGAATAAAGCAATCAGATTTCCATTCTGCTTGCTTCGATGCTGGACAGGACAAGTAAAAAGAAAAAAAAAAAAAAAAAATCAGACAATGTGATTTTCTGGATTTTTTTTTCTCATTCTGTCTCTCACAGTTGAGGTTTACCTATGATGACAAGTACAGGCCTCTCTCATATATTTTTAAGTGGGAGAACTTGTACAATTGGTGGCTGACTAAATACTTTTTTGCCCCACTGTACATCTCTTGTTCCAATTACTTAATATAAGGTTTCTTTTTCAGTTTTGTATTTCCCACGCTGTGCACTGACCCCCTATTTTTATTTATTTATTTTAATTTATCAGTTACCTTTTAGGGTGGGGAAGGACTGGGGTTTGAAAGTAAGGCTTTGCTTCATGTTAGAGCCCTGCACTGGAGCCCCAAGCCCGCGGGCTGGGCTTTGGGCCAGTGACCATATCAGTACCTCGGACCCGGGCCGGGCTCGGCCTGTCCCAACGACTCTCCTTTTTTAAAAATGAGAGAGATGTGTGCTGTGTTTGTGTGTAACCCATTTAAATGGCAGCACTTGAACGCAGCAGTCGCTTTTCCTTCCTCCCCTCCCGTCGCTCACATCTCTGCCGCGCAGGTGAAACAACTGCTGGTTATCAGTTTGATAGTCCTGCTGCTCCTAGTTGTTGTCTTTATTAAGACAACAACTATGAAAATACTATGAAAAAAATGTAAAAAATAATCTAGATGTTTATGACTGCAGGGCGCGTCTTTGGGCTGATGGTGCTGAAATTCGCGTTGCTTTTCTATCGCCTACATTTCAGATGTCAAAAGCAGGATTCAGTCGTCGGAACGTCTGACGCAGCTGCGCCTGAATAAAGCAGGAATGCTGGCCGGTTAGAAATGCGTCAGTTTGGAAAATTATTTGCCACGTGTGTTTGTTGACACTGGAACAGCTGTAGTGAGAACGGGATGTGCTATAACTTGCACCACATTCAGCGGTTAATGTTCCCAGGTCGACCTAAAAGAAAGTTCCTAACTGAAGAGAGATGGTCCTCAAACGCACCGCTCCGACAGGGTGTCTCTCTCTCTCACCACCGGTGTCGCACGACCATGTCTCAACAGGCCGGTGAAAGCTGAGCGGGCTGGTCAGGCAGAACCTCCTTAAATTTTACGATCACATGCCTCAGCAAATAAAAAGAACATTAAAACCAAGCAAAGCAGCACAACTACGATCATGTAATCTATAAACAGAGGAGGATTGTCCTGCGCTCTCGTCCACAACGGTGCGTCCAGTCAGCGACCGCCTCTCCGTCGCTGTTTACTCGTCCTGCTGGACATCGTCCTGCTGTATTATGACCACATCCTCTTTATGCATGTTGTCTTATGCCGGGCTTACACCAACGATTTTCACCGTCAGACTTAAGACTGGAAGTCTTTAGTAAATCTCAGGAGTCGTACTGGAGTCGCAGCGCGCCCCCGCAGCCTCGATCGTTAAATTTGAGATGGTAATCTACGCTGATTTACAGCAATCTTTTCCTCGACTTGGGATTGCAATAATATCAAACATGTTTGATCGTAAGTCGTAGTGACGCAACACCATCAACAACCAGTAGCTGATGAGCTCTGACAGCAGCGGAAACGGGTCCGACCTCCAGAACCGTCAATAGTCATCGCTGCCCCATAACACCAATGATGTGAAATATGGCTCTGCGCGCATGAGTGTGTTTTAACTTATCTATGACGCATGATCAGCAGCTGTTTAACCTTCTGAACTTCTGAACTTTACTGCTGCTGTCGGACTCAGCAGCAGTAAAAGACACAACCACATCGCTGTTTACCTGTTTACCTGTTTACCTGTGCAGCCTGCAGTTCAAAGGGAAGACGGCGGCTTGGTGCATTTATTGTTTCATCAGTCCAGTTTCTCCGCCAGCTCTTTTTCAAAGATGAGCAGCAGATGTTCAGTCTCTCTGTGGCTTTGTAGCTCTGCAGGTGCAGCTTGGATCAGGCAGAGTTACCTGAATGCGCAGTAAACAGTCCACGTTGGGAGAAACGTCTTTGTCGAGTCCAACACTTCCATTATGAACAGAAACTGATGTCCTCCGTCCACTTTCCATTTGAGTTGCAGTCATTTCAGAGGCTCCAAACCAGGTCCATAAAGCTGCTCTGCGTGCATGATGCGTCCGGCTGGTGAGACGTATCTGACGCAGCAGCTTCATTATTCTATAAGAGGCGCTCTGAAAGCGGTTGTTCAGGTCGACCAGCTGTCTGTCAGGACCAGAGAGCTCTGTCTCACAGTAGTTAACGCTTCGCTGTGCTTGCTGGAGAGTCTGACCTGCAGTCAGGTCAGGAGGTTGCAGATGTGCACCTGCCGGCACACATGATCATAGAAATACAGAGCTGTGACATGCGTTGACTTCAATGTAAAAGCGTGACTCACGGAGAACGCCACGCGAACCCCACGCTGTCATATCTGACTGCAGAACACGCAGCAGTAATCAGATTACTGACAGTAAATAAACATCAGTGCTGCAGACGTGCTGCTCTCTGAATGTTCTCGTTCACTAGCAAGGACCACGCCACAACAAAAGGAGTGATGATGACGATAATGATGATGAAGGATTGATTGATTGATTGAAAGAAAGAATGAGATATGATGATGAGCCGGAGGAAGACCTAGTGTGGGGGTGTAGTCTTTCGGTAGTGAGTCCGGCCTAGGGAACCCCCCTTCAAATGGAGCCCAAAAGAAGAGAAGGAAGCAGACAAGGAACAAGAATGGAGGAGACGGTCAGATGATGGGAGAGAAGTAGGACAGCAGGAAGGAGAAGGGAGGCAGAGAAGAGGGGGGCAAAGGCCAGGGAGGGGCAGCAGATGGAGAAAGGCCTAACGAAGCAGGCGGACGAGGCAAAAGGGAAGGTAGAGGAGATGCAACGAGAGGAAAGGGAGGGGAAGGGAGGGTCGTCGAGAGAACGAGAAACTGAGTTGATGAGGTGAGCGAGTATTTAAGGCTGCTTGGTGATTAGTGAGATTGGAGGCAGGTGTGGTTGAGGCGTGGTCCTGCTCCTGAACCTATGTTAATGAATTAACCTCATTTCACTAGCAAGGACCACGCCACAACAAAAGGAGTGATAATGACGATGATAATGATGATGAAGGATTGATTGATTGATTGAAAGAAAGAATGAGATATGATGATGAGCCGGAGGAAGACCTAGTGTGGGGTTGTAGTCTTTCGGTAGTGAGTCCGGCTCAGGGAACCCCCAAAATGACTGGCCAGAGCCAAGAAGTGAATGAGCTCTGCAATAACCTTTCAGATATACGTAAACGTTTGAACGATAGGCTTGCTAAGACCAGCGTCTGAGCAACTAAATATTTTTGGTCTGATACATCGAATCTGGAGGCGGTGGTGGCTGCGCCGATGCGGAATGAATGGATGGAATAGTGTTCTGATTCTAAGCCGGACAGACGGACTTGACAGAAATGGTTGCTGAACCAGAATCTAGTAGCCAATTTCCTTTTCTCAGTGAAGAGTGGATCCAGAGGTGAGGCAGCTGATTGCAGTCCAAGTTGGAAGTAGTCTGGAACTGGTTCTTAAGGGCTGAGGTGTGAATACAATTCAAACAGATAAATGGGGAAGAGATTCAGAGTTGATCTGTTTTTCTTTTAAGCGTGAATACGAGACAGTCAGTTGAGTAGCAGATGTCTGGGAGGCAGGGGTGAAAAGGAGTTGAAATTGGACGTTGTAGGTGCAAAATTCAGAGGATCATAGGATGCCAAGATGACTGCTTCCAAGGTCTGATCAATGGTAGAACAGTTTCCTGGTCGTAACGTGTTAATGCAGAGGTGGAGAAAGTCCAACGTGAGAGGAAGGTGTATCGTTGTCGGAGCTGACTCTCATTTTCGAAGTCTGTTTAAGAGCCTGGTGACATGACAATGAGTGAAAGATGGACACCAAGAGCCAAGCAAGAGCCGACAGAAGAATATACCGGAAAGGTAAGTGTGGATAGTGGAACAGAGAATTCTTTGGAAAGAGAATATACAGGTGATGTAACTGTAAAGTGTGGTAATGTCAAACTGAGGGAAGCGAGTTAATAGACAGAATGATACGTTTTGAAACTGTTCCAGCCGGTGAGGTAGGCTGAGAGTATGAATGGAGCGAGACTGTCAAGGATGGCTTCACTTGAGGCAACAGACAGTGAATTGTGATCTTACTGAAGATGGTTGGTGAATGGAGGGACTGGAGTCTGGTGTTGGTCTGATTCGGAGCGAATACTTGTTAAGAGGCTCGGTATGTAGGCAGCTCTGAGGAGGAACTGATGCTGTGCTGAGATCAAGACGAGTATGCAAATGGGCTGTATGATCGTAAGGGTGGCCTTGTAGGTGACATTGACTGCAGTGGAATCGTCAGAATGAATTAGGATTGACCTACAGGACCATTTATGACCCCAGAGAATGGCGGCTATAATGATGGGGTACTGCAGGTAAAGAGCACAACACCGAAGCTGAATCGAGAAGTTTGAAGTCGGAGCCAATGCGCATGGCATAAGCGAGATGACCCATGAGGGCTGCCGTTGTGTGCATTTATCCACCAGCACGTAGTTGGAGAGGAGACTCGAGATGCGCTTGACCTGTTTCAGAGGCAAGGAGGTCTGAAAGGAAAAGGAGTTGAGGGTGATCCCCAAAAAGAAAAGTAAGATGCCGGGCCACGAAGTCAGGCGACGGTCCCGGGAGCGGCATGCGAGACCCCGACAGCTGAGCAAAAGCGAAAGAAGGGTACAATAACAGCACCAAGTCAACATAGTGACCCGCCAAAACCAGGAGACAGGAGCCACCGGGATGCAGTGCAGAGACGGGCGGCTGGATGGGTGGCATGGCGGTAGCCGGCTGTGAGACCCAGGACAGCCAGAAGCAATTTGCACAAAAAAAGGGGCAGAAGCAAGGAGAGGGGCAGAGAGGGAATGAGGAAGGAATGAGCCAGAACGAAAGGAGGAGAGGGCGGAAAAGCCAGAAAAGGCAGAAAGGGCTGGGGCCCCCGAAGAGGGCAGTACGGGCACGGCTGTGGCCGCACCAGAACGCAAGAAGGAAAGGAAGAGGCTGCGGCGGAGCCGGCAGCCAAGAAAACACGAGGAACCAGAAGCTGAGAAGAAGCGAGAGCGGCCGTCGGCAGTGCCAGGACGGCCAGAGACGGAAGGGAGGAAAGGAAGAGGCCGCGGCGGAGCCGGCAGCCGAGGCAACGGGAGGAATCGCAAGCTGAGAAGAAGCGAGAGCGGCCGTCGGCGGTGCCAGGACGGCCAGAGACGGAAGGGAGGAAAGGAAGGAAGAAATGAGCAGAGAAGGCTCCGTGAAAGACTGAGCAGAGGCGGAAGCGACACGTTGGCGTGTGCCAGACGGGACAGGCGGAGGCAAATTGTGGGAGGGTGCCCCAGGCGATGGCAGGGGAGAACGGTGGAGCCGGGGAGAAAGGCAGGGCTGGTACCCGTGGCAGCCCAGTCGGGCGTGTGGCTGAGGGATGTGCAGCGGAGAGTGCGAGCGACCGCCGTGACGGGGGCGTGAATAGACCGGGGAGAGCGACCGCTGAAGCCGCTGAGAGCTGGAGAGGCTGGCTCAACAGATGCACTGTGAATCGAGGCAGTGAGATCCAGAGTCCACGAGACCGTGGTGGGAGACCGTGCCAAGGGTCGTGCATGGCAGACTGTGAGAGACTTCAGCGTGGAGGCGTGCCCTGGTTGGAGCAGGCAAAGGCCCAATAGGCCAGGAAGAGCCACCGCAGAACCGGTGGAGGGCCAGAGGAGACCAGCTGACAGAGGCGCCGCTGAGGCGGCGAGCGTGGCCAAAAGGCCGTCAGAGGGCCGGGGAGAGCGATGGAGCGAGCAGCCACCAGTCCTGGACTAAAGATGGCGGAGAGATGGCATGGGACCCAGATAGAATCGGGACGGTGGTGATCTGAGGGCTGTGCCGGCCGTGTCCGTGGCAGAGGGCAGAATGTGGTCCAGTGTGAGAGAACGTGGCAAGAAGCTGAGCGGTGGTTGGAGCGGGCGGAGGCCGTGTCCGTGGTAGAGGGCAGCACGTGGCCCAGTGTGAGAGAACGCGGCAAGAAGCTGAGCAGCGGTTGGAGCGGGCGGAGGCCCTGATGTACTGATGAGAGCCACAGCTGAAGCGGCTGTGGGCCGGATGAGACTGGTCCGATGGAGAGACATCACCCGAGTGAAATGCGAGGCTGGCAGAGGACAGAAGATAAGGGAGTGCAGCTTAAATGGAGACGTATGAGCTACGTGCAACAACGACCAAGAGGGAGGAGGTGATTCGCACTTCGAGTCTAGCCCAGCTACGTACTACGGGCCACAATGACTGTGATTCACCTGCGCAGCTGAAAGCTAGCAGCATGACTGGCCAAAAGCGGTGGTGAGTGATAAATACCATGTGTCAAGCCCTGCTACATACAGTGTCCAATCACGATAATTCGCACGTGCTGTGACTGAAGCCGGGCGAGAAGCCATGCAAGTTACACTACGAGTTAAGAGCCATGCAATCAGGAGCTCACAGGGAGAGGGAGAGCGATCGACTGGACTGTGCCGTTAGCAGAGCAATGCTACCATAAGCCGATGAGAGATGAGGACGAAGCAGCGGCGACACTGGGAACACTGATGTGGGAACACCGGGAAGAGAGGAGAATCAGTGGCAAGACATGCAGCAGAAGGAACAGGAGGCTGAAAGTGAGGGAATGACTACCGGCAGACAGGGAGCAATGGCAGTGAAGCCCGAATGTCCGGTAAAACAGCGGGGGGCCGAGAGCGAAAAGGACAGGACTGTTCCCAGAAGCCACCAGTGCGGAAGGGGGGCAGAGAGGAACTGAAGAAGTGATAATCCACCAGGGACAGAAAGAAGAGGCAGAAAGGCCAGGAGGGCGTGATGCGGGCCGAGGCCCCCGAAGAGGACAGGTGAGGACCGGCTGTGGCGGCGCGATACGCGGGGACGAGTGTAAGGAGCCGCGGTGTAACCAGTACCAGAAGAAAGGAAACGAGGCCGAGAAGAAGTGGAAGCGGTCGGACAGCGCCGGGACGGCAAGAGACCAACGAGAGGAAAAGAGAAGGAAACTAGCCGAGAGCTCCAGGACGGGCGGAGCAGGTGCGGGAGAGACAACCCGGAGCGTTGCAGGCGGCAGAGGCGGGGCTGCGACGTTGCGAGAAACCGGCCAGGAGGAAGCCGACCGGAGGAGCAGGAAGTGCCGAAGACCTGGCGCCGCTGGCGGGAACTGTTTGGGCAAGAGAAGGCGGCCGCGGGCCGGGAAGCTGGTCCGATTGCGGTGCGCCGCTCGAACGGCGTGGAGGCTGCAGGACAGCGGGTCCGAGGAGCGAGAAGAGCGGCGAAGCCGGCGGCCATGAGGCCCGACCGTGCGAGGAGGAGAGACGATCCGTGAACTGAAAGGTGAAGACACGAAATGCGTGGAGTACAGGCGGAGCGTCGGGCTGCGGTTGGAGCACTGGGAAACTAGTCATCCGAGGAGAGCAGCCGCCCACGATGGTTGCAATGGACGATCAGCAATGAGGGAACGAGGGCCACCGGCGGGCGAGGAAGATGATGAGAAGCAGCGAACGCAGCAACGGCTGGAACATCAGTAGGTGGTAGAGAGGAGAAACTGAGTTGATGAGGTGAGCGAGTATTTAAGGCTGTTCGGTGATTAGTGAGATTGGAGGCAGGTGTGGTTGAGGCGTGGTCCTGCTCCTGAACCTATGTTAATGAATTAACCTCATTTACAGAGCAGATTATGTTCCGCATTTTCACTGTTTTATCTTCCTGTTTTTAATGTTTTATCTGGTTTTATGCAGGATCTTTGTGTGCTTTGATAAGCTTTCAAATAAAATGGATGATGATGATTATGGGAACAAATTGCATGATGGGAAATATGCTGAAAGAATTGAGTTGTAGTCTTGTAAATAGTGACCCTGCAAGATTCTCAGTCTTTGTAAAATCCCAGTCTGTGACTAGGCTGAGACTAAAAACTGTCTTTGGATGTGAGCGAGTGAGAGATGGTGGTCTTCCAGGAGTCTTTAATAAATCTTTAAAAAGTCCTCTGATGTAAGGCTGGCATTACTCCAAGCTGTATAGGCCCAAAGCCTACTACCAATTAAGCATATCAGGTGATGTGCATCTCTGTAATCAGAAGGGGTGTGGTCTAATGACATCATCACCCTATATCAGGTTTATGAGGCAAACAGAATTATTAGGCAACTTCCTTTCCTTTGGCAAAATGGGTCATAGAGGGACTTTACAGGCTCCGAAAAGTCAAAAATAGTGAGATATCTTGCAGAGGGATGCAGAACTCTTAAAATGTCCAAGCTTCTGAAGCGTGATCATCCAACAATCAAGCGTTTCATTCAAAATAGTCAACAGGGTCGCAAGAAACGTGGAAAACCCAAGGAGCAAAATAACTGCCCATGAACTGAGAAAAGTCAAGCGTGCAGCTGCCAATATGCCACTTGTTTTGCCATATTTCAGAGCTGCAACATCACTGGAGTGCCCAAAAGCACAAGGTGTGCAATACTCAGAGACATGGCCAAGGTAAGAGAGGCTGAAAAACCACCACCACTGAACAAGACACACAAGCTGAAACGTCAAGACTGGGCCAAGAAATATCTCAGACTGATTTTTCTAAGGTTTTATGGACTGATGAAATGAGAGTGAGTCTTGATGGGCCAGATGGATGGGCCCGTGGCTGGATCGGTAAAGGCCAGAGAGCTCCAGTCCCACTCAGATGCCAGCAAGGTAGAGGTGGGGTACTGGTATGGGCCAGATGGATGGGCCCATGGCTGGATCGGTAAAGGCCAGAGAGCTCCAGTCCCACTCAGACGCCAGCAAGGTGGAGGTGGGGTACTGGTATGGGCCAGATGGATGTGCCCGTGGCTGGATCGGTAAAGGCCAGAGAGCTCCAGTGCCACTCAGACGCCAGCAAGGTGGAGGTGGGGTACTGGTATGGGCCAGATGGATGAGCCCGTGTCTGGATCGGTAAAGGCCAGAGAGCTCCAGTCCCACTCAGACGCCAGCAAGGTGGAGGTGGGGTACTGGTATGGGCCAGATGGATGTGCCCGTGGCTGGATCGGTAAAGGCCAGAGAGCTCCAGTCCCACTCAGACGCCAGCAAGGTGGAGGTGGGGTACTGGTATGGGCCAGATGGATGGGCCCGTGGCTGGATCGGTAAAGGCCAGAGAGCTCCAGTCCCACTCAGACGCCAGCAAGGTGGAGGTGGGGTACTGGTATGGGCCAGATGGATGTGCCCGTGGCTGGATCGGTAAAGGCCAGAGAGCTCCAGTCCCACTCAGACGCCAGCAAGGTGGAGGTGGGGTACTGGTATGGGCCAGATGGATGGGCCCGTGGCTGGATCGGTAAAGGCCAGAGAGCTCCAGTCCCACTCACACGCCAGCAAGGTGGAGGTGGGGTACTGGTATGGGCTGGTATCATCAAAGATGAGCTTGTGGGGCCTTTTCGGGTTGAGGATGGAGTCAAGCCCAACTCCCAGTCCTACTGCCAGTTTCTGGAAGACACCTTCTTCAAGCAGTGGTACAGGAAGAAGTCCGCATCCTTCAAGAAAAACCTTATTTTCATGCAGGACAATGCTCCATCACACGCATCCAAGTACTCCACAGCGTGGTTGCAAGAAAGGGTCAAAAAGAAGAAAAACAAATGACATGGCCTCCTTGTTCACCTGATCTGAACCCCATAGGGAACCTGTGGTCCCTCATCAAATGTGAGATTTACAAGGAGGAAAAACAGTCCACCTCTCTGAACAGTGTCTGGGAGGCTGTGGTTGCTGCTGCACGCAATGTTGATGGTGAACAGATCAAAGCACTGACAGGATCCATGGATGGCAGCTTTTGAGTGTCCTTGCAAAGAAAGGTGGCTATATTGCTCACTGATTTGTTTTTGTTTGGTTTTTGAATGTCAGAAATGTATATTTGTGAATGTTGAGCTGTTATATTGGTTTCCCTGCTGAAAATAAATCATTGAAATGGGGATATATTTGTTTTTTGTTTAGTTGCCTAATAATTATGCACAGTAATTGTCACCTGCACACACAGATATCCTCTTAAAATAGCTAAAACTAAAAAAGCCCCACTCCAACTTCCAAAAATATTCAGCTTTGATATTGAGTCTTTGGGGTTTATTAAGAACATGGTTGTTGTTCAATAACAAAATTAATCTTCAAAAATACAACTTGCCTAATAATTCTGCACTCCCTGTATATGATTTACCTTGAATGAAAAACATTTTGCTGGGCCAACACTGAATGATTTCAAGAACAACTCAAGAATGAGTCTGACTCATTCACTGCCATTGACGTCTCTAGCCGTGTACAGCAGGGGAAAGTGTTTACACGTCAACATTTTAATCCAAAAATATATTTCTAGAAGAGCTATTGACATGAACACAATCTGGTGACATCTGGTGAAAATTTCTTCCCCCCCCCCCCGCCCCGTGCTGTATAGTGCCCTTCATCCAGAATATTCATCTCGTCTTCTGTGTGATACTTCTTGACAAGTCAAGATGTATAGTGCCCTGCACGGGCCTAATATCTGAGCCCGAGTCCGGCCCTGGCCCGAAGTAGTGGAGCCCCAGCCCGGCCCGGCCCGACAGATGTTCAAAGTTCTCAGGCCCTGTGATGGCCACATGTGGAGCCACACAATGAGGGTCTGGTAATTCTTTCTTTTTATTTAAGGACATAACACTTTAAATAAACCACCATTTTTCATGTTCCATTCTTTTGTTTATAAGATTTGGCAGGGGGGTTAACTGATTGGGTGCACACATTTAGTTGACTCATTTTTGTCACTTCTTGTTTTACTTTAAACTAATACATTTTTCATTTGAGTTGCCAGTTCCTGTGGGGCTGCTGCATAGGTGTGGCCTGGCCACCAAAGGAAAGGAGTCCCAGCTGCAGTTGATCTTCTGAATGGCACTGAGGCCTAATTGGACTCTCCCACTTATTTTAAGAAGAGGTGTAGGTGTAGGAAGGGTTTAGATTTTTCTATTTTGCTTTAGTTTCTATTTAGTTCTGTTGTATATATTTGGATAGTTTAATTACTTCAGTTCTTTTTCCTTCACAGGTCACTGTTAAGTATTGTACAGATTAGTCTAGTCTTTTGTTGTAGTTTTGTTTAAGTTATGTCATGTCCCCCTTTTGTGTCAAAATGGTCTGATCAGCCAGTGTATATATATCCCCCTTGTGTGTCAGTTTGTTAGGTCAGTTTGGTCCTGTGTTTGGTTTGGTTCTGTTGACCTCTTTTATGGGCCCTGATTTAACATTTAATTTTTGGAAATAAATTTGTTACTTTTTCCCTAATTTTCATGTATTTCTCTGATTTTTCGGCTCGGTCCCTCACAGGCCCAAACCCAACCCGAACCCGAATGAACTCCGACTTCTTTTTCTCCTTAAACCAGGCTGTCATTAAAACATTTTAATTGGGGATCTTGGTGTGACATTGCGCCATTTTCATTATATTTTTGATCAAAATAAAGTTCATGAATTGATTTAACTTAATAACTGCATTATTTTATCTAATGAGAATTGTTGCGTATAGGTGCAGTTATACATTCACCTCTGATCTTATCTGAGAACTTTTATTGCATAAGTGGGCATATTTAGTTTCCTTTCAATATTAACATGAGTTTGTAAAGTGTATGAAGCATTTTGGCTGCTGTTTAATTTATGTTTTTTAATGACTCAGCGATGCAACTACAACAGCGCACGGAAATTTGACCTACATATCGCAGCCATAAGATACAACAGCCAACGCACTAAAACCGTATCTGTGTCTGTTATTATGATAAACGTAGCAAAAGCTGATCAGAAATTCTTCTTTATCTTAATAAAGACAACTAGGAGCAGCAGAACTATCAAACTTATAACCAGCAGTTGTTTCACCTGCGCGGCAGAGAGGTGAGCGACGGGAGGGGAGGAAGGAAAAGCGACTGCTGCGTTCAAGTGCTGCCATTTAAATGGGTTAAACACAAACACAGCGCACATCTCTCTCATTTTTAAAAAAGGAGAGAGTCATTGAGACAGGCCGAGCCTGGCCCGGGCCCGAGGTACTGATATGGTCACTGGCCCGAGCCCGGCCCGCGGGCTTGGGGCTCCAGTGCAGGGCTCTACCACTGTATACGGCTGTAGACGTCAATGGCAGTGAATGAGTTAATAAAACACATTAATTTAAGTTGGTCTTAAAACTCAATATTTTACGTTGGTCTTAGAACTTTATTTACATTGGACTTAAACCTCAATTTAAGTTGTACACAGAACTCAATACTTCAAGTTAGACATAAAACTCAATATTTTAGGTTGGACTTCAAAAGTCAAAAATGCCGTGGAGACGGTTGCCTTATTGTTTTGCGTTTTCTGAACTTTTTCGTTTTTACAGTTTAGGTCCCATTACATCTGGCATAAAAGTAACATGGCATTTCAGAAAAGGAACATCATAGCAACAGTAAAACATGGTGGTGGTAGTGTGATGGTCTGGGGCTGTTTTGCTGCTTCAGGACCTGGAAGACTTGCTGTGGTAAATGGAACCATGAATTCTGCTTCTACCAAAAAATCCTGAAGGAGAACGTCCGGCCATCTGTTGGTGACCTCAAGCTGAAGCACACTTGGGTTCTGCAGCAGAACAATGATCCAGAACACACCAGCAAGTCCACCTCTGAATGGCTTAAGAACAACAACATGAAGACTTTGGAGTGGCCTAGTCAAAGCCCCCACCTGAATCCCATTGAGATGCTGTGGCATGAGCTTAAAAAGGCGGTTCATGCTGGAAAAGCCTCCAATGTGGCTGAATTACAACAATTCTGCAAAGATGAGTGGAACAAAATTCCTCCACAGCGCTGTAGAAGACTCACTGCCAGTTATCACAAACGCTTGATGCAGTTGTTGCTGCTAAGGTGGAACAACCAGTTATTAGGTTTAGGGGAAGATCACTTTTTCACACAGGGACATGGAGGTTTGGATTTTCCCCCCTTACTAATAAAAACCTTCATTTAAAAACTGCATTTTGTGTTTACTTGTGTTATCTTTGTCTAATATTTAAACTTGCTTGATGATCTGAAACATTTAAATGTTACAAACATAAAAAAGTAAAAAATCTGGAAGGAGGAAACACTTCTTCACTCAACTGTAAATTTTGGAGAGCTACAATTCAAATTGTGTCTGGTAAGACTGGAGGACTTGTTAACTTGTCAAAGGTTAATTCTGAAACAGTGTGATGCAGATCTGCAGACTGACGCTCCGTTTTCAGATGTCTAACAGAGGAAGCACTTATTTCTGTTGCATTAGATTCAAGAAAACTGCAAGATAAGGTTTAAGAGCCGTTACAAGTTCCAGACCTCTCGTCTGTTTTCATAAAGCCGTTGCAGAGTTTCCTGCCCTAAATTTTAATAAGAAAAGGCAAAATGCCAGGTTTTACTGTCAGTGAAGACACACAGACTTACTGGTTTTAAATTATTTATCCATATGAACCAAAAGGATGGGAAAGATGCACAGCTGTGGTGTTATATTATACAAATGTTCTGTTTGGAGGAAGATGCAAAGCTGAGAGCTGAGCAAACTTCTGTGTGACGTAGATGACATGGTTTTATCTCTGCATCAGATCTGTGGTCGGTAATTTACCAGCAGGGCTTCGAGTATTTCTGCAGGGTGGAAACTTACAGAGAAACTTATTTCAGCATCACAGCAGAAGACAGAAGATCGTCGTCCTCATCTGCCACTCATCATGAAGACTCTGCTGGTCGCCCTGCTGCTGCTCACCGCCTGCTGCTGCAGCGCCATGCGTCAGTCATCTCCACGTCTTCCTCACGTCTGCCTGAATACTCCTGACTGCTGCTGACTTTCCTTCTTTCTGTCGCCCTCCAGCCAGCAGCTCGGCGTTCGGCCCAGGAAGCTGCTGCTTCCAGCACAGCAACACCAGTCTGCCAGTGAAGCGTGTCTCTAAAATAACGAAGACGCACCACTCCTGCCTCAAGAAAGCATTCATGTGAGTTCATGCTTCAGTCTTTGGCATTGATCATCAGTTTGGTGGTGAGGTGATTGACAGGAACGTGGACAGCTGCAGGCTGGTAACTGAGAGGAGAAACGTGCTTTTTCACTGTCTGCAGAGTCCAGACGGTTACAGGAAGAAAGATCTGCTACAAGGAGAACTTCCAGTGGGCGCGAGACGTCTACCGTCAGCTGCACAACGCTGACGGCAGCAGCCAGCGCTGATCACGACTCTGCAAGACTCGGCACATACCAGGGCTTTAGCCCGAACCTGGATGGAACCACGTTTATGTCAGTTAATACGTTTTACTTGACTTTATTTACATGGAAGTACATTTGTCACAAAAGACATTAAAACATTGATGAATGAAAGACGTGTATCAGCCTCTTTTGTCTTTCCGTCTGTTAGATTAAATTTCTTTTGAAAAAGATGTAATTCATCAAAACAGAAAAATAAACAGAGCAAAAATAAAGAGAAGAAAGTGGGGACATTTGTCTCATTATTTCATGTCATAGTGATTAATAACCTCACAGCTTGTCTGCTGCTGGTTCGTGGCAGGAGCGTCTCAACCTCTGAGGACAGCATGGGCTTAGCCGGAGTCACAGGTGTAAATCTGAAAACATCATTAGAGCTTTTCTCTCGTCTTTCCCTACGAAACGTCTTTAAGAAGACAGACTTAATGGAATAGATAAACTGTTATTTTAATTAAAAAGAAGCAGCCTCACAGTAAGAAGGTCGCTGGTTCGATTCCCAGCTGGGGAGGGGGTTCAATTCCAACAATTCCGACAGTGGCCTTCCTGTGTGGAGTTTGCATGTTCTCCCGTGTATGTGTGGGTTCTCTGGCTTCCTCCCACCATCCAAAGACATGCATGTTAGGTTAATTGTTCACTCTAAATTGCCCCTAGGTATGAATGTTAGCGTGAATGGTTGTCTGTCTCTCTGTGTTGGCCCTGTGACAGACTGGCGACCTGTCCAGGTGTACCTTAACCTGACTCCCGCCACCTGGTATTTGCAATACCATCTGGGGAGGGAGTTAACCCGATGTCATTTCAAATTAGTCTTTTTTTTCTAAAACTCTTGCATGTGATTGGATAGAAGATCTGTCCGTCATCTTGACTGACACGCTACTTCAGCCACTCACGTTGAACCGAATGACGCAACCCGTGACGCAACTCAGAGCGACACCAGAGCCACCACGCATAGAGGATCGAGTTATCAAAACATGTTATCAAGCTCAAAAAGCTTCAGTCAAACAACATGGCGGCGGCGGCGACAGCTAGTACGAGCGGTGTACAGTCTGTGAACGACTTTTGTCGAATGTGCAAAGAAAACCTCCGGATAAAAGGCAACAGCAACGGCCAAAACGCCGCCCATCCTTCAAAAGTCCCACCCGCGATTAGTGATTGGCTCCTACTATTCTCTAACCAGACGAAATCACCTATAACTGTCGCCTTACTCAGATGGAGTGCGTGAGGAAAGGGAACGCCCCCCGCGTGTACTTGTTGAACGCACCCAGATGATGTAAATCAGGTTAGGTGTACCTGCCTCTCGCCTGATAACAGCTGAGATAGACTCCAGCAATCCCCGCGACCCTGAACTGGATAAGCTGTACAGAAAATGACTGACAAAATCAACAATGAACTGTCGACCATTATGTGGCTAAAACCCATCATGCACTGCACTCACGCAGAACAGGTCACACAGTATTCACCTTTCATCTTCTCTTTGACTCATCACCCTCCTCATCATCACATGTTCTCTTCTCAACTGCTCTTTTCTCAGTTTTTGCTCTTTTCTTCCTAATTTGCTCTCCTCTGCTGATAGATGCTATAATGTGACTGCTGCTCTCTTCTGCTGATAGATGCTATAATGTGACTGCTGCTCTCCTCTGCTGATAGATGCTATAATGTGACTGCTGCTCTCCTCTGCTGATAGATGCTATAATGTGACTGCTGCTGATAGATGCTATAATGTGACTGCTGCTGATAGATGCTATAATGTGACTGCTGCTCTCTGCTGATAGATGCTATCATGTGACTGCTGCTCTCTGCTGATAGATGCTATAATGTGACTGCTGCTCTCCTCTGCTGATAGATGCTATAATGTGACTGCTGCTCTCTGCTGATAGATGCTATAATGTGACTGCTGCTGATAGATGCTATAATGTGACTGCTGCTGATAGATGCTATAATGTGACTGCTGCTCTCTTCCGCTGATAGATGCTATAATGTGAATCCTGCTGATAGATGGTATAATGTGACTGCTGCTCTCCTCTGCTGATAGATGCTATAATGTGACTGCTGCTCTCCTCTGCTGATAGATGCTATAATGTGACTGCTGCTCTCTGCTGATAGATGCTATAATGTGACTGCTGCTCTCCTCTGCTGATAGATGCTATAATGTGACTGCTGCTCTCCTCTGCTGATAGATGCTATAATGTGACTGCTGCTCTCCTCTGCTGATAGATGCTATAATGTGACTGCTGCTCTCTTCTGCTGATAGATGCTATAATGTGACTGCTGCTCTCTTCTGCTGATAGATGCTATAATGTGACTGCTGCTCTCTGCTGATAGATGCTATAATGTGACTGCTGCTCTCTTCTGCTGATAGATGCTATAATGTGACTGCTGCTCTCTGCTGATAGATGCTATAATGTGACTGCTGCTGATAGATGCTATAATGTGACTGCTGCTCTCCTCTGCTGATAGATGCTATAATGTGACCGCTGCTCTCTTCTGCTGATAGATGCTATAATGTGACTGCTGCTGATAGATGCTATAATGTGACTGCTGCTCTCCTCTGCTGATAGATGCTATAATGTGACTGCTGCTCTCTTCTGCTGATAGATGCTATAATGTGACTGCTGCTGATAGATGCTATAATGTGACTGATGCTCTCCTCTGCATATAGATGCTATAATGTATCTGAAAACCCTCGATCCGTGGATGGTATAAATCGGGAAAACCAGCTCTCCAGTAACGGGTTAAACAGCTGAGAGTCCCAAAGGGCTATTAACCTCAGTGGGTTTGACTCAAAAGCCAGTCTAAGCTGGTGGCGGGGACAATTCGTCTGGACAACTAACTTCCTTAATTTGATAAGGTCTGCCCCTTTACAGCTGCGAGTCTCTCGCGGGCGAACAACCCTTTAACCCGGACCCCCTCATCAGCTACCTTATCTCATCGAAAGCTTATCCCCTAAACGTTTTCCGAGCACTTGTTCAGATCCGGAATATTTAACATCCAGGAAGGTACAGGATGCTAGGACATGTTATTGGGCTAAAACCAACCTGTAAGGACCTTAAAGTTGTTAAAAATAGGTAGGAAATTACTTAGACCACTTTACTTCCCTCAATGAGGGTAGCAACCATCGAACTGTGAAAACGTGAAATGATCACTAATTATTCTTCATGCAGGTTAAATTTATTGAAGCAATTTAGCAGGGGATGACAAGGTATAAACAGCTTAAAATCAACAGAAGTACAATCAAGTAACAATTTATAAAACCCAGTATAAATGAAATAATCATCTGTCTCCAACACCTTAATCTAATTGGGGGTTCCGATTCAGTAAAATAATCAAAAATGGGATAACTGAAATTAAATCCGGTAATAAAAAGTCCAATAATCAAAGAAAATCCAACAATTCCCAAATTAATCAAAATAATCTCATCATAATCCAACATCTTAACTTCTCCATTCTGTGTAAAATGTCTCACAAATTAAGCCTAATTATCTCTCAGTCTACCTTTAAATGTTGAAAGTCCTTTGGAAAATCAAAGCTGATAACCTGTTAAAAATTTAGGAGAGTGGTCCAAAGTCCAGTTCCCGTGCGCTTGGGTTGTACTCCAAAATCCACTCGGTGTACCCCAGTGCAGCGCTGGTCTAGCCTCCCCCCCCTCGTCCTTAGGGTGGGCTAAGCTGCCACTGTAAAAAGTACAAGGCTAATGCTATCAGTCCAGAAGCTAAAATCCTTTTCAGTTGAAAGTTGGCTGTGATTACGTCCAGATCTGGTGTTAAAAGTCCAACTGAAAATTAAGCCTTCTGTCCGATTCCTTCAGATGTTAAGGAATGCATCTTGCCTTCTTCAGATCCATAGAGACGTAATGCTATTATTACGGTTTACAGGCACCTTTATAATCTTTGTTCAGGGAAGATCACAAGGTCAGGTCTGCTCGTTTGATTGGCTTGAACAAATGATTTATCCAGAACGATGACCTAATGTCATGATGTTTACTGGCTTGTTTTTTAAGGTGAGCTCATCTTTCAGGTGACAGTCATACTCTGTCTGGAGCTGCCGAATGTTAGGGGCTCCAAGTTCCTCTTTCTTTGGCGCTGCAGAGAGCTAGGGACTGTCCAAGTTCCTCTTTTTGCTGGTTACCTCATTGTTTTAACAGACTCAAGCTGTTGTTTTCAAATCTAACCTCGGGTTATGCTTAGTCACTCTGACTTTTATATTCTTCTTACATTTCAGACAATTGATTACATTCATCACACATCATTTCATTATTTCAATCATATTTCTATGATCTGCTTCAATACTCGCCTTGTACTAATTCATTCGCAGGGCGGATTTAGGAACTTGAAACCAGCTCTCCCTGTGTTTAGCAGTCTCCTTCATTCTGACTTTTACATATTGTCAGCAACCCTACATTAACAATCAACAATTACATGTTTTTACTCATTTGTTATACACAACGATATACGTAATACATTTCTGTGATTTATAACTCATTTCCTTATGCTCTACTTTGCAATCAAAAGTCTCTGTTGGCCTGGAGATCAGAGGTTTGTCTGATATGTCTACCTCTGCTGGCATGAGTAGGGACCGGCTCCTGTAGACCTCAGATTTGAGCTCCATTGACAAATGTTACTGCTGCTCTCCTCTGCTGATAGATGCTATAATGTGACTGCTGCTCTCTTCTGCTGATAGATGCTATAATGTGACTACTGCTCTCTTCTGCTGATAGATGCTATAATGTGACTGCTGCTCTCTTCTGCTGATAGATGCTATAATGTGACTGCCGCTCTCTGCTGATGGATGCTATAATGTGACTGCTGCTCTCTTCTGCTGATAGATGCTATAATGTGACTGCTGCTCTCTTCTGCTGATAGATGCTATAATGTGACTGCTGCTCTCTTCTGCTGATAGATGCTATAATGTGACTGCTGCTCTCTTCTGCTGATAGATGCTATAATGTGACTGCTGCTCTCCTCTGCTGATAGATGCTATAATGTGACTGCTGCTCTCTTCTGCTGATAGATGCTATAATGTGACTGCTGCTCTCTTCTGCTGATAGATGCTATAATGTGACTGCTGCTCTCCTCTGCTGATAGATGCTATAATGTGACTGGTGCTCTCTTCTGCTGATAGATGCTATAATGTGACTGCTGCTGATAGATGCTATAATGTGACTGCTGCTCTCCTCTGCTGATAGATGCTATAATGTGACTGCTGCTCTCCTCTGCTGATAGATGCTATAATGTGACTGCTCTTCTCCTCTGCTGATAGATGCTATAATGTGACTGCTGCTCTCCTCTGCTGATAGATGCTATAATGTGACTGCTGCTCTCTGCTGATAGATGCTATAATGTGACTGCTGCTCTCCTCTGCTGATAGATGCTATAATGTGACTGCTGCTCTCCCCTGCTGATAGATGCTATAATGTGACTGCTGCTCTCTGCTGATAGATGCTATAATGTGACTGCTGCTCTCCTCTGCTGATAGATGCTATAATGTGACTGCTGCTGATAGATGCTATAATTTGACTGCTGCTCTCCTCTGCTGATAGATGCTATAATGTGACAGCTGCTGATAGATGCTATAATGTGACTGCTGCTCTCCTCTGCTGATAGATGCTATAATGTGACAGCTGCTGATAGATGCTATAATGTGACTGCTGCTCTCCTCTGCTGATAGATGCTATAATGTGACTGCTGCTGATAGATGCTATAATGTGACTGCTGCTCTCCTCTGCTGATAGATGCTATAATGTGACTGCTGCTCTCCTCTGCTGATAGATGCTATAATGTGACTGCTGCTCTCCTCTGCTGATAGATGATATAATGTGACTGCTGCTCTCTGCTGATAGATGCTATTATGTGACTGCTGCTCTCCCCTGCTGATAGATGCTATAATGTGACTGCTGCTTTCCTCTGCTGATAGATGCTATAATGTGACTGCTGCTATCCTCTGCTGATAGATGCTATAATGTGACTGCTGCTCTCCTCTGCTGATAGATGCTATAATGTGACTGCTGCTGATAGATGCTATAATGTGACTGCTGCTCTCTTCTGCTGATAGATGCTATAATGTGACTGCTGCTCTCCTCTGCTGATAGATGCTATAATATGACTGCTGGTTTCCTTTGCTGATAGATGCTCTAATGTGACTGCTGCTCTCTGCTGATAAATGCTATAATGTGACTGCTGCTGATAGATGCTATAATGTGACTTCTGCTCTCTGCTGATAAATGCTATAATGTGACTGCTGCTCTCTGCTGATAGATGCTATAATGTGACTGCTGCTCTCCTCTGCTGATAGATGCTATAATGTGACTGCTGCTCTCTGCTGATAGATGCTATAATGTGACTGCTGCTGATAGATGCTATAATGTGACTGCTGCTCTCCTTTGCTGATAGATGCTATAATGTGACTGCTGCTGATAGATGCTATAATGTGACTGCTGCTCTCTGCTGATAGATGCTATAATGTGACTGCTGCTCTCCTCTGCTGATAGATGCTATAATGTGACTGCTGCTGATAGATGCTATAATGTGACTGCTGCTCTCCTCTGCTGATAGATGCTATAATGTGACTGCTGCTCTCCTCTGCTGATAGATGCTATAATGTGACTGCTGACAGATGCTATAATGTGACTGCTGCTCTCCTCTGCTGATAGATGCTATAATGTGACTGCTGACAGATGCTATAATGTGACTGCCGCTCTCTGCTGATAGATGCAATAATGTGACTGCTGCTCTCCTCTGCTGATAGATGCTATAATGTGACTGCTGCTCTCCTCTGCTGATAGATGCTATAATGTGACTGCTGCTCTCCTCTGCTGATAGATGCTATAATGTAACTGCTGCTGTCTGCTGATAGATGCTATAATGTGACTGCTGCTCTCCTCTGCTGATAGATGCTACAATGTGACTGCTGCTCTCCTCAACTGATAGATGCTATAATGTGACTGCTGCTCTCCTCTGCTGACAGATGCTATAATGTGACTGCTGCTCTCCTCTGCTGATAGATGCTATAATGTGACTGCTGCTGATAGATGCTATAATGTGACTGCTGCTCTCCTCTGCTGATAGATGCTATAATGTGACTGCTGCTGATAGATGCTCTAATGTGACTGCTGCTTTCCTCTGCTGATAGATGCTATAATGTGACTGCTGCTCTCCTCTGCTGATAGATGCTATAATGTGACTGCTGCTGATAGATGCTATAATGTGACTGCTGCTCTCCTCTGCTGATAGATGCTATAATGTGACTGCTGCTCTCTGCTGATAGATGCTATAATGTGACTGCTGCTTTCCTCTGCTGATAGATGCTATAATGTGACTGCTGCTGATAGATGCTATAATGTGACTGCTGCTCTCTGCTGATAGATGCTATAATGTGACTGCTGCTCTCCTCTGCTGATAGATGCTATAATGTGACTGCTGCTTTCCTCTGCTGATAGATGCTATAATGTGACTGCTGCTCTCCTCTGCTGATAGATGCTATAATGTGACTGCCGCTCTCTGCTGATGGATGCTATAATGTGACTGCTGCTCTCCTCTGCTGATAGATGCTATAATGTGACTGCTGCTCTCCTCTGCTGATAGATGCTATAATGTGACTGCTGCTCTCTGCTGATAGATGCTATAATGTGACTGCTGCTGATAGATGCTATAATGTGACTGCTGCTCTCCTTTGCTGATAGATGCTATAATGTGACTGCTGCTGATAGATGCTATAATGTGACTGCTGCTCTCTGCTGATAGATGCTATAATGTGACTGCTGCTCTCCTCTGCTGATAGATGCTATAATGTGACTGCTGCTGATAGATGCTATAATGTGACTGCTGCTCTCCTCTGCTGATAGATGCTATAATGTGACTGCTGCTGATAGATGCTATAATGTGACTGCTGCTCTCCTCTGCTGATAGATGCTATAATGTGACTGCTGACAGATGCTATAATGTGACTGCCGCTCTCCTCTGCTGATAGATGCAATAATGTGACTGCTGCTCTCCTCTGCTGATAGATGCTATAATGTGACTGCTGCTCTCTGCTGATAGATGCTATAATGTGACTGCTGCTCTCCTCTGCTGATAGATGCTACAATGTGACTGCTGCTCTCCTCAACTGATAGATGCTATAATGTGACTGCTGCTCTCCTCTGCTGATAGATTCTATAATGTGACTGCTGCTCTCCTCTGCTGATAGATGCTATAATGTGACTGCTGCTCTCTGCTGATAGATGCTATAATGTGACTGCTGCTGATAGATGCTATAATGTGACTGCTGCTGATAGATGCTATAATGTGACTGCTGCTCTCCTCTGCTGATAGATGCTATAATGTGACTGCTGCTGATAGATGCTCTAATGTGACTGCTGCTTTCCTCTGCTGATAGATGCTATAATGTGACTGCTGCTCTCCTCTGCTGATAGATGCTATAATGTGACTGCTGCTCTCTGCTGATAGATGCTATAATGTGACTGCTGCTCTCTGCTGATAGATGCTATAATGTGACTGCTGCTGATAGATGCTATAATGTGACTGCTGCTCTCTGCTGATAGATGCTATAATGTGACTGCTGCTCTCCTCTGCTGATAGATGCTATAATGTGACTGCTGCTTTCCTCTGCTGAAGATGCTATAATGTGACTGCTGCTCTCCTCTGCTGATAGATGCTATAATGTGACTGCCGCTCTCTGCTGATGGATGCTATAATGTGACTGCTGCTCTCCTCTGCTGATAGATGCTATAATGTGACTGCTGCTCTCCTCTGCTGATAGATGCTATAATGTGACTGCTGCCCTCCTCTGCTGATAGATGCTATAATGTGACTGCTGCTCTCTGCTGATAGATGCTATAATGTGACTGCTGCTGATAGATGCTATAATGTGACTGCTGCTCTCTGCTGATAGATGCTATAATGTGACTGCTGCTCTCCTCTGCTGATAGATGCTATAATGTGACTGCTGCTGATAGATGCTATAATGTGACTGCTGCTCTCTGCTGATAGATGCTATAATGTGACTGCTGCTGATAGATGCTGTAATGTGACTGCTGCTCTCTGCTGATAGATGCTATCATGTGACTGCTGCTCTCTGCTGATAGATGCTATAATGTCACTGCTGCTCTCCTCTGCTGATAGATGCTATAATGTGACTGCTGCTGATAGATGCTATAATGTGACTGCCGCTCTCTGCTGATGGATGCTATAATGTGACTGCTGCTCTCCTCTGCTGATAGATGCTATAATGTGACTGCTGCTCTCCTCTGCTGATAGATGCTATAATGTGACTGCTGCTCTCCTCTGCTGATAGATGCTATAATGTGACCTCTGCTGATAGATGCTATAATGTGACTGCTGCTCTCTGCTGATAGATGCTATAATGTGACTGCTGCTCTCTGCTGATAGATGCTATAATGTGACTGCTGCTGATAGATGCTATAATGTGACTGCTGCTCTCTGCTGATAGATGCTATCATGTGACTGCTGCTCTCTGCTGATAGATGCTATAATGTGACTGCTGCTTTCCTCTGCTGATAGATGCTATAATGTGACTGCTGCTTTCCTCTGCTGATAGATGCTATAATGTCACTGCTGCTCTCCTCTGCTGATAGATGCTATAATGTGACTGCTGCTATCCTCTGCTGATAGATGCTATAATGTGACTGCTGCTCTCCTCTGCTGATAGATGCTATAATGTGACTGCTGCTCTCTGCTGATAGATGCTATAATGTGACTGCTGCTGATAGATGCTATAATGTGACTGCTGCTCTCTTCTGCTGATAGATGCTATAATGTGACTGCTGCTCTCCTCTGCTGATAGATGCTATAATGTGACTGCTGCTTTCCTCTGCTGATAGATGCTATAATGTGACTGCTGCTCTCCTCTGCTGATAGATGCTATAATGTGACTGCCGCTCTCCTCTGCCGATAGATGCTATAATGTGACTGCTGCCCTCCTCTGCTGATGGATGCTATAATGTGACTGCTGCTCTCCTCTGCCGATAGATGCTATAATGTGACTGCTGCCCTCCTCTGCTGATGGATGCTATAATGTGACTGCTGCTCTCCTCTGCTGATAGATGCTATAATGTGACTGCTGCTCTCCTCTGCCGATAGATGCTATAATGTGACTGCTGCCCTCCTCTGCTGATAGATGCTATAATGTGACTGCTGCTGATAGATGCTATAATGTGACTGCCGCTCTCTTCTGCTGATAGATGCTTTAATGTGACTGCTGCTGATAGATGCTATAATGTGACTGTTGCTCTCTGCTGATAGATGCTATAATGTGACTGCTGCTCTCTGCTGATAGATGCTATAATGTGACTGCTGCTCTCTTCTGCTGATAGATGCTATAATGTGACTGCTGCTGATAGATGCTATAATGTGACTGCCGCTCTCTGCTGATGGATGCTATAATGTGACTGCTGCTCTCCTCTGCTGATAGATGCTATAATGTGACTGCTGCTCTCCTCTGCTGATAGATGCTATAATGTGACTGCTGCTCTCCTCTGCTGATAGATGCTATAATGTGACTGCTGCTGATAGATGCTATAATGTGACTGCTGCTCTCTGCTGATAGATGCTATAATGTGACTGCTGCTGATAGATGCTATAATGTGACTGCTGCTCTCTGCTGATAGATGCTATAATGTGACTGCTGCTTTCCTCTGCTGATAGATGCTATAATGTGACTGTTGCTTTCCTCTGCTGATAGATGCTATAATGTCACTGCTGCTCTCCTCTGCTGATAGATGCTATAATGTGACTGCTGCTGATAGATGCTATAACGTGACTGCCGGCTTCTGCTGATGGATGCTATAATGTGACTGCTGCTCTCCTCTGCTGATAGATGCTATAATGTAACTGCTGCTCTCTGCTGATAGATGCTATAATGTGACTGCTGCTCTCCTCTGCTGATAGATGCTACAATGTGACTGCTGCTCTCCTCAGCTGATAGATGCTATAATGTGACTGCTGCTCTCCTCAGCTGATAGATGCTATAATGTGACTGCTGCTGATAGATGCTATAATGTGACTGCCGCTCTCTGCTGATGGATGCTATAATGTGACTGCTGCTCTCCTCTGCTGATAGATGCTATAATGTGACTGCTGCTTTCCTCTGCTGATAGATGCTATAATGTAACTGCTGCTCTCTGCTGATAGATGCTATAATGTGACTGCTGCTCTCCTCTGCTGATAGATGCTACAATGTGACTGCTGCTCTCCTCTGCTGATAGATGCTCTAATGTGACTGCTGCTGATAGATGCTATAATGTGACTGCTGCTCTCCTCTGCTGATAGATGCTATAATGTGACTGCTGCTCTCTGCTGATAGATGCTATAATGTGACTGCTGCTGATAGATGCTATAATGTGACTGCTGCTCTCCTCTGCTGATAGATGCTATAATGTGACTGCTGCTGATAGATGCTATAATGTGACTGCTGCTTTCCTCTGCTGATAGATGCTATAATGTGACTGCTGCTCTCCTCTGCTGATAGATGCTATAATGTGACTGCTGCTCTCCTCTGCTGATAGATGCTAGAATGTGACTGCTGCTCTCTGCTGATAGATGCTATAATGTGACTGCTGCTGATAGATGCTATAATGTGACTGCTGCTCTCCTCTGCTGATAGATGCTATAATGTGACTGCTGCTCTCCTCTGCTGATAGATGCTATAATGTGACTGCTGCTTTCCTCTGCTGATAGATGCTATAATGTGACTGCTGCTCTCCTCTGCTGATAGATGCTATAATGTGACTGCCGCTCTCTGCTGATGGATGCTATAATGTGACTGCTGCTCTCCTCTGCTGATAGATGCTATAATGTGACTGCTGCTCTCCTCTGCTGATAGATGCTATAATGTGACTGCTGCCCTCCTCTGCTGATAGATGCTATAATGTGACTGCTGCTCTCTGCTGATAGATGCTATAATGTGACTGCTGCTGATAGATGCTATAATGTGACTCCCGCTCTCTTCTGCTGATAGATGCTTTAATGTGACTGCTGCTGATAGATGCTATAATGTGACTGTTGCTCTCTGCTGATAGATGCTATAATGTGACTGCTGCTCTCCTCTGCTGATAGATGCTATAATGTGACTGCTGCTCTCTGCTGATAGATGCTATAATGTGACTGCTGCTCTCCTCTGCTGATAGATGCTATAATGTGACTGCTGCTCTCTGCTGATAGATGCTATAATGTGACTGCTGCTGATAGATGCTATAATGTGACTGCTGCTCTCTGCTGATAGATGCTATCATGTGACTGCTGCTCTCCTCTGCTGATAGATGCTATAATGTGACTGCTGCTGATAGATGCTATAATGTGACTGCTGCTCTCTGCTGATAGATGCTATAATGTGACTGCTGCTCTCTGCTGATAGATGCTATAATGTGACTGCTGCTGATAGATGCTATAATGTGACTGCCGCTCTCTTCTGCTGATAGATGCTTTAATGTGACTGCTGCTGATAGATGCTATAATGTGACTGCTGCTCTCTTCTGCTGATAGATGCTATAATGTGACTGCTGCTCTCTGCTGATAGATGCTATAATGTGACTGCTGCTCTCTTCTGCTGATAGATGCTATAATGTGACTGCTGCTGATAGATGCTATAATGTGACTGCCGCTCTCTGCTGATGGATGCTATAATGTGACTGCTGCTCTCCTCTGCTGATAGATGCTATAATGTGACTGCTGCTCTCTTCTGCTGATAGATGCTATAATGTGACTGCTGCTCTCCTCTGCTGATAGATGCTATAATGTGACTGCTGCTGATAGATGCTATAATGTGACTGCTGCTCTCTGCTGATAGATGCTATAATGTGACTGCTGCTCTCTGCTGATAGATGCTATAATGTGACTGCTGCTGATAGATGCTATAATGTGACTGCTGCTCTCTGCTGATAGATGCTATAATGTGACTGCTGCTTTCCTCTGCTGATAGATGCTATAATGTGACTGCTGCTTTCCTCTGCTGATAGATGCTATAATGTCACTGCTGCTCTCCTCTGCTGATAGATGCTATAATGTGACTGCTGCTGATAGATGCTATAATGTGACTGCCGCTCTCTGCTGATGGATGCTATAATGTGACTGCCGCTCTCTGCTGATGGATGCTATAATGTGACTGCTGCTCTCCTCTGCTGATAGATGCTATAATGTGACTGCTGCTCTCCTCTGCTGATAGATGCTATAATGTAACTGCTGCTCTCTGCTGATAGATGCTATAATGTGACTGCTGCTCTCCTCTGCTGATAGATGCTACAATGTGACTGCTGCTCTCCTCAGCTGATAGATGCTATAATGTGACTGCTGCTCTCCTCTGCTGATAGATGCTACAATGTGACTGCTGCTCTCCTCTGCTGATAGATGCTATAATGTAACTGCTGCTCTCTGCTGATAGATGCTATAATGTGACTGCTGCTCTCCTCTGCTGATAGATGCTACAATGTGACTGCTGCTCTCCTCTGCTGATAGATGCTATAATGTGACTGCTGCTGATAGATGCTATAATGTGACTGCCGCTCTCTGCTGATGGATGCTATAATGTGACTGCTGCTCTCCTCTGCTGATAGATGCTATAATGTAACTGCTGCTCTCTGCTGATAGATGCTATAATGTGACTGCTGCTCTCCTCTGCTGATAGATGCTCTAATGTGACTGCTGCTGATAGATGCTATAATGTGACTGCTGCTCTCCTCTGCTGATAGATGCTATAATGTGACTGCTGCTCTCTGCTGATAGATGCTATAATGTGACTGCTGCTGATAGATGCTATAATGTGACTGCTGCTCTCCTCTGCTGATAGATGCTATAATGTGACTGCTGCTGATAGATTCTATAATGTGACTGCTGCTCTCCTCTGCTGATAGATGCTCTAATGCGACTGCTGCTTTCCTCTGCTGATAGATGCTATAATGTGACTGCTGCTCTCCTCTGCTGATAGATGCTATAATGTGACTGCTGCTCTCCTCTGCTGATAGATGCTATAATGTGACTGCTGCTCTCTGCTGATAGATGCTATAATGTGACTGCTGCTGATAGATGCTATAATGTGACTGCTGCTGTCTGCTGATAGATGCTATAATGTGACTGCTGCTCTCCTCTGCTGATAGATGCTATAATGTGACTGCTGCTTTCCTCTGCTGATAGATGCTACAATGTGACTGCTGCTCTCCTCTGCTGATAGATGCTATAATGTGACTGCTGCTGATAGATGCTATAATGTGACTGCCGCTCTCTGCTGATGGATGCTATAATGTGACTGCTGCTCTCCTCTGCTGATAGATGCTATAATGTAACTGCTGCTCTCTGCTGATAGATGCTATAATGTGACTGCTGCTCTCCTCTGCTGATAGATGCTACAATGTGACTGCTGCTCTCCTCTGCTGATAGATGCTCTAATGTGACTGCTGCTGATAGATGCTATAATGTGACTGCTGCTCTCCTCTGCTGATAGATGCTATAATGTGACTGCTGCTCTCTGCTGATAGATGCTATAATGTGACTGCTGCTGATAGATGCTATAATGTGACTGCTGCTCTCCTCTGCTGATAGATGCTATAATGTGACTGCTGCTGATAGATTCTATAATGTGACTGCTGCTCTCCTCTGCTGATAGATGCTATAATGTGACTGCTGCTGATAGATGCTCTAATGTGACTGCTGCTTTCCTCTGCTGATAGATGCTATAATGTGACTGCTGCTCTCCTCTGCTGATAGATGCTATAATGTGACTGCTGCTCTCCTCTGCTGATAGATGCTATAATGTGACTGCTGCTCTCTGCTGATAGATGCTATAATGTGACTGCTGCTGATAGATGCTATAATGTGACTGCTGCTGTCTGCTGATAGATGCTATAATGTGACTGCTGCTCTCCTCTGCTGATAGATGCTATAATGTGACTGCTGCTTTCCTCTGCTGATAGATGCTATAATGTGACTGCTGCTCTCTGCTGATAGATGCTATAATGTGACTGCCGCTCTCTGCTGATGGATGCTATAATGTGACTGCTGCTCTCCTCTGCTGATAGATGCTATAATGTGACTGCTGCTCTCCTCTGCTGATAGATGCTATAATGTGACTGCTGCCCTCCTCTGCTGATAGATGCTATAATGTGACTGCTGCTCTCTTCTGCTGATAGATGCTATAATGTGACTGCTGCTCTCTGCTGATAGATGCTATAATGTGACTGCTGCTGATAGATGCTATAATGTGACTCCCCGCTCTCTTCTGCTGATAGATGCTTTAATGTGACTGCTGCTGATAGATGCTATAATGTGACTGTTGCTCTCTGCTGATAGATGCTATAATGTGACTGCTGCTCTCCTCTGCTGATAGATGCTATAATGTGACTGCTGCTCTCTGCTGATAGATGCTATAATGTGACTGCTGCTCTCCTCTGCTGATAGATGCTATAATGTGACTGCTGCTCTCTGCTGATAGATGCTATAATGTGACTGCTGCTCTCTGCTGATAGATGCTATAATGTGACTGCTGCTGATAGATGCTATAATGTGACTGCTGCTCTCTGCTGATAGATGCTATCATGTGACTGTTGCTCTCTGCTGATAGATGCTATAATGTGACTGCTGCTGATAGATGCTATAATGTGACTGCTGCTCTCTGCTGATAGATGCTATCATGTGACTGCTGCTCTCTGCTGATAGATGCTATAATGTGACTGCTGCTTTCCTCTGCTGATAGATGCTATAATGTGACTGCTGCTTTCCTCTGCTGATAGATGCTATAATGTCACTGCTGCTCTCCTCTGCTGATAGATGCTATAATGTGACTGCTGCTGATAGATGCTATAATGTGACTGCTGCTTTCCTCTGCTGATAGATGCTATAATGTGACTGCTGCTCTCCCTCAGCTGATAGATGCTATAATGTGACTGCTGCTCTCCTCTGCTGATAGATGCTGTAATGTGACTGCTGCTGATAGATGCTATAATGTGACTGCTGCTCTCCTCTGCTGATAGATGCTATAATGTGACTGCTGCTATCCTCTGCTGATAGATGCTATAATGTGACTGCTGCTGATAGATGCTCTAATGTGACTGCTGCTTTCCTCTGCTGATAGATGCTATAATGTGACTGCTGCTCTCCTCTGCTGATAGATGCTATAATGTGACTGCTGCTCTCCTCTGCTGATAGATGCTATAATGTGACTGCTGCTCTCTGCTGATAGATGCTATAATGTGACTGCTGCTCTCTGCTGATGGATGCTATAATGTGACTGCTGCTGTCTGCTGATAGATGCTATAATGTGACTGCTGCTCTCCTCTGCTGATAGATGCTATAATGTGACTGCTGCTCTCTGCTGATAGATGCTATAATGTGACTGCTGCTCTCTGCTGATAGATGCTATAATGTGACTGCTGCTGTCTGCTGATAGATGCTATAATGTGACTGCTGCTCTCCTCTGCTGATAGATGCTATAATGTGACTGCTGCTCTCCTCTGCTGATAGATGCTATAATGTGACTGCTGCTGATAGATGCTATAATGTGACTGCTGCCCTCCTCTGCTGATAGATGCTATAATGTGACTGCTGCTCTCTGCTGATAGATGCTATAATGTGACTGCTGCTGATAGATGCTATAATGTGACTGCCGCTCTCTTCTGCTGATAGATGCTATAATGTGACTGCTGCTCTCTGCTGATAGATGCTATAATGTGACTGCTGCTCTCCTCTGCTGATAGATGCTATAATGTGACTGCTGCTTTCCTCTGCTGATAGATGCTATAATGTGACTGCTGCTCTCTGCTGATAGATGCTATAATGTGACTGCCGCTCTCTGCTGATGGATGCTATAATGTGACTGCTGCTCTCCTCTGCTGATAGATGCTATAATGTGACTGCTGCTCTCTGCTGATAGATGCTATAATGTGACTGCTGCTGATAGATGCTATAATGTGACTGCTGCTCTCTGCTGATAGATGCTATAATGTGACTGCTGCTGATAGATGCTATAATGTGACTGCTGCTCTCTGCTGATAGATGCTATCATGTGACTGCTGCTCTCTGCTGATAGATGCTATAATGTGACTGCTGCTTTCCTCTGCTGATAGATGCTATAATGTCACTGCTGCTCTCCTCTGCTGATAGATGCTATAATGTGACTGCTGCTCTCCTCTGCTTATAGATGCTATAATGTGACTGCTGCTCTCCTCTGCTGATAGATGCTATAATGTGACTGCTGCTCTCTGCTGATAGATGCTATAATGTGACTGCTGCTGATAGATGCTATAATGTGACTGCATCTGATAGATGCTATAATGTGACTGCTGCTCTCCTCTGCTGATAGATGCTATAATGTGACTGCTGCTGATAGATGCTATAATGTGACTGCTGCTGATAGATGTTATAATGTACTCAACAGTAAAGTTTCTGAATCACTTTGATCCATCAGAAAATATTACGTTGAGTCTCCCTTCAGCATGCATCCATATAACGGGAGGTACGGGGCAGCCTCTCTATCAGACATTATCTGCAGCACAACTTCATTTCATCAATGCTTGAGGTAGAACGAACCAACCAAAGAGTACTTTTGTCCTGTGAGTTCAGAGTTTTGTGGATTGTGGTTTGTTGGTGTCTGGGTAGCAAGCTGCTCTCAGCTGGACTGCAGCAGCGCATTGGGGGTGTGCATGGCCTGCAGAGTGCAGAGAAACCCCCAATAACTAACAGAGAGTTAAAGGAGTCAAGACCCGGAAATGCCACTTTTTCACGTTAAAACATGTGTACTGGAACGGGACGTCAGTTAAAACGTGACAGAAACTCCAGAAAGTGAAAGTAACTTTGTCTTTGAGTGCGGCTCTCTCTTCCCACCAGAATGGGCCACAAGCACGCGCTCTCCATCATACACCGTTTGGATTTCTTTCTCCCAATGACGTGAATGAGAGAGGCTGCTAGCTGCTAAGCTAGCCTCTTTAGCACCACCTAAAAGCAGCTGATTACCTGCCATGGAGTAGACCTGGCAGGTAACTCTGGCGACAAGGAGGAGGGGGGGGGGGGGAGGGGGGGATTGCCATGCTGAGCTGCTTCAGCAGAAATTCATCAGTTTTCAGTGTAACAGGAGGGACAGCTTTACCAGGGAGCAGTGGATTATATTTATCAGTGAGGATGTGCAGTCGGTAAGTGTTGCTGCTGTGTAACTTATTATCTTTTGTGTCAGAGACCAGTAAACGGTGGTAGACGAGTGGACAAGCTGCTAATGTAGCTACAGAAGCTAACAGTGTTTGGTTAGCTTCACGTCAGACGTCCGCTCCTTATAATCATCAGAGTCCAGCCCTTTTACTCCGGATCCTCTCCATCAACCGCAGCGTTACGTTTTTATCACGTTTTTCTCTGCTGGGACATCATTTCCTTCACCTGCTCTGTCCTGATAAAACTTTGTTTTGGCTTTGACGTTTGCCTCGTGAACACACATACAGACAGGTCTGACTCTTGTACGTATTCTCACCACAAACAAACGGAGATAAAAAGAGGTTAAAATGAGCTCATTACATTTTCCTCCCACCCAACTAGAATTAAAAATTCATTTGAAGATAATTTAAGAAGGATTGTGGATGTAAAACAGCAGCTTATGACACCTTTAACTCTCAACCTACAGGACAACAGCAATCGTTCATTGGTTCGTTCATTCTACTTAAAGCATTGATGAAATGAAGGAGTTTTACTGCAGATAATGTCTGATAGAGAGGCTGCCCGTCCCCTAACTCATTAAACTGGATGAATGCTGAAAGGCGATTCAACATAATATTTTCTTTACCGGTGATTAAATGCATGTATAAACTCCTGGAAATAAGGTCCGGTCTGAAAAAAAAAGATCTTTTAAGATCAATCCTCACGCAGATACCCAGTCGGAGGCAGCTGGGATCCGACAGAGATACAACACGCTTTGTTGTAAGAATGCTTACAAAGAATGTAATGTAATGTAATTCTTTTCAAGAAATGCTGCACAAGCTGATGAAGATGATGGAGGATTCTTCCTCCTCTCCACAACACGGTGAAGAATCAACAGAGTGTGTTCAGTGGGAGGCTGTGTCAGGTTCACTGTAGGACGGAGAGATACAGGAATTCATTCCTGCAGCAGCATCACCCTGAAGAACAAGACTGAATGATTATTATTGTTATTATCAATGTTATATTGTTAAAAACAAACAAAAAAGCATCGGTCTCTATTTTCGCTAATCTGATGTTCTTTTCACACATCGCCCTGCATTTTCTCCGGTTAAGCCCCTGGACCAAACACACAAAGGGAGGGGCCTCAGGCAGGACAAGAAACTTCCACTCCAGGAGGGAGGGGCCTCCTGTATGGGGGCGGGACTTCAGGTGATTACATCACCCCTGTCAACATTTGATCTAGGGTGTATCCCTTTGTCCTGTCTTAACCCTCAAGCTCAACCCTCAATATTAGCAGCCCTCAAAACTAAGGACGCATTCACGAAGCTGTTCTGATCCGAATCAGAGTCCGTTTGCTCGGAGAGTCCGCTTCGTTTAGGGGAGGTGTGAACGTGCAAACAGACTCTGATCCGGAACGAACAAGCAGACTCGGTCCGCCTGCAAACGCAGGTCTCGGTCCGATTCAAGAGAACCAAAGACAGGAAGTGGACTACAAGTTCCATCGGCATTGTGGGTCAAACGTTGGACAACGTGGGTAAACGCTACAACAAACACACGTGTGGGACTGCAGCACTTATAAAGATGGTTCGTGGTCAGACGTGGAGGTACGAGGAAGTAAAAGCTGTAATGGACATGTGATCTGATGACATCATATCCAGCTGCTCGTACAGAAATAATGTCGCTTTGAGGAGGAAACAGAAGCTGTGAGTCTGAAAGCAGCGCCTGAGATTCTCATTCTGGCCCGTTTGGCAATAGTGCAGCGTGAACACGATCTCGGTCCGGAAGACCCCCCCCCCCCACCTCCAACCAAACCGGGTCCCCAAACGGACCGAGTCCCCAAACGGGCCGAGACTCGCGGACTTTGCTTTCTGAATGCGCCCTAAGTGTTCAGGGCTATTTTGTGACTTGGAAATGGGACACCCTTAAATGCAGATACATTTGCAAACTGTGGGGGGCGGCATTACACCAAAGCGGCGTTCAGTCTGTCAATTCAGGAGAAGAAGAAGAAGAATTGACTTTATTTACTTTTATTTGCAGTGTTAACCTGCCTAACCATGGACATGTTCATCTGTCACCGCATACCACGGATTATTGGAAGGTAAACAGCAGCTGGAATGAAAGTTACGTGGGTAACTGTGGTTCTGTGGATTCCTGGACGGCTGCAGTCAGCTGACTGACTATTGTCAGTAGGACTCGACCTGCGAGCAGCTTTGTTTACAGGAGGAATGAAACAGAACTATGGTTCCACAACTCTGACTACGGGAGATGACATCAGCCCGGTGGTCTTACACCGTTATCGGCACAAGCACATTAAACACGTTATCTTGATAAAACAACGACATTAGCGGTGAGAAAAATAACCATTATGTAACATTCACTAACTTAAACGTTAGTAACATGGTTTGACCGCACCGGCCGCTACTGACAAAAGATCGTAGAATATAAATAAATATTATGCAACAACGAGATAACTAATCCATAACATGGGCCTAAACTAAGATAAAACAATGGTTTTCCTCATATTTAGATCACCATTAACCAAGAAGATACTTCAGATTTGTAGCTCGCCTTCTTTGCCGCTGCATTCTGGGTAATCTTACTCACAAGGTGGTGTCAGACAATTTCAGTATTGAGGATATTCAGCCTCAACTTAACGTTCTGAGAATCGGGACAGACCGTGCACTCGGCGGGAGTGCGCATGTTTGAGGTTGAGGGTTGAAACGGGAATTAAAAGTCCGCCTAGTCCCGGTTTATGAAGACTTACCACAAACATCTGGCTCTGAGCTCAGAAAATGAGGAAAGAACAAACTCAGATAAAAGAACAACGGCTTGTTACCTCATGGTGTTTATCATGATGGAAAACGTGCAGTTTGCCCGTGAGGACGTCCTTCCAGAAATCTCACATTCACATGTAGTTTGGTTGGCCGTGTTGTTTGCTGAGGCGGCGTTCGTCAAACAGGCCTCGTTGAGTTTTTGTCTTCTATTTTAATATTAAATACACGTAGTGACGATGTTAAGTAGACCGAGACATGTAGAAGACACGGGTAGAGTCCGAGACATCCGGCAGAGACAAGCCGAGTCTGAGACGTCCAGCAGAGACAAGCCGAGTCTGAGACATCCAGCAGAGACGAGCCGAGTCTGAGACGTCCAGCAGAGACGAGCCGAGTCTGGGACGTCCAGCAGAGACGAGCCGAGTCCGAGACGTCCGGCAGAGACAAGCCGAGTCTGGGACGTCCAGCAGAGACGAGCCGAGTCTGAGACGTCCGGCAGAGACAAGCCGAGTCTGAGACGTCCAGCAGAGACGAGCCGAGTCTGAGACATCCAGCAGAGACGAGCCGAGTCTGAGACGTCCAGCAGAGACCGGGACGTCCAGCAGAGACGAGCCGAGTCTGAGACGTCCGATAGAGACGAGCCGAGTCTGAGACGTCCAGCAGAGACGAGCCGAGTCTGAGACATCTTGTACAGACGAGCCGAGTCAGAGATGTCCGGAAGAGACGTCCGGCAGAGACAAGCCAAGTTCGAGACGTCCAGCAGAGACGAGCCGAGTCTGAGACGTCCAGCAGAGACAAGCCGAGTCTGAGACATCCAGCAGAGACGAGCCGCGTCTGAGACGTCCAGCAGAGACGAGCCGAGTCTGAGACGTCCAGCAGAGACGAGCCGAGTCTGAGACGTCCAGCAGAGACGAGCCGAGTCCAAGACATCCAGCAGAGACAAGCCGAGTCTGAGACGTCCAGCAGAGACAAGCCGAGTCTGAGACATCCAGCAGAGACGAGCCGAGTCTGAGACGTCCAGCAGAGACGAGCCGAGTCTGAGACATCTGGCAGAGACGAGCCGAGTCTGAGACGTCCAGCAGAGACGAGCCGAGTCCGAGACATCCAGCAGAGACGAGCCGAGTCCGAGACGTCCAGCAGAGACGAGCCGAGTCTGAGACATCCAGCAGAGACGAGCCGAGTCCGAGACGTCCAGCAGAGACGAGCCGAGTCTGAGACGTCCAGCAGAGACGAGCCGAGTCTGAGACATCCAGCAGAGACGAGCCGAGTCTGAGACGTCCAGCAGAGACGAGCCGAGTCTGAGACGTCCAGCAGAGACGAGCCGAGACCGAGACGTCCCGCAGAGACGAGCCGAGTCTGAGACGTCTAGCAGAGACGAGCCGAGTCTGAGACATCCAGCAGAGACGAGCCGAGACCGAGACGTCTCGCAGAGACGAGCCGAAACCGAGACATCTGGTTGAGACGAGCAGAGTCTGAGACGTCCAGCAGAGACGAGCCGAGTCTGAGACGTCCAGCAGAGACGAGCCGAGTCTGAGACATCCAGCAGAGACGAGCAGAGTCTGAGACATCCAGCAGAGACGAGCCGAGTCTGAGACATCCAGCAGAGACGAGCCGAGTCTGAGACATCCAGCAGAGACGAGCCGAGTCTGAGACGTCCAGCAGAGACGAGCCGAGTCTGAGACGTCCAGCAGAGACGAGCCGAGTCTGAGACATCCAGCAGAGACGAGCCGAGTCTGAGACATCCAGCAGAGACGAGCCGAGACCGAGACGTCTCGCAGAGACGAGCCGAAACCGAGACATCTGGTTGAGACGAGCAGAGTCTGAGACGTCCAGCAGAGACCGGGACGTCCAGCAGAGACGAGCCGAGTCTGAGACGTCCAGCAGAGACGAGCCGAGTCTGAGACGAGCCGAGTCTGAGACGTCTTGTAGAGACGAGCCGAGTCAGAGATGTCCGGAAGAGACAAGCCAAGTCTGAGACGTCCAGCAGAGACGAGTCAAGTCTGGGATGTCCGGCAGAGACGAGCCAAGTTCGAGACATCCGGCCGAGACGAGCCGAGTCTGAGATGTCCAGCAGAGACGAGCTGAGTCTGAGACATCCGGCAGAGACAAGCCAAGTTCGAGACATCTAGCAGAGACGAGCCGAGTCTGAGACGTCCAGCAGAGACGAGCAGAGTCTGAGACGTGTGGGTGGAGTCTCAGATGTCCCTTTGAGCATGCTCAGTACCATCCTGGCGTAGCCCGTGGGCCGGCTTGTCAGCTGTCCTGAAGCTTTTCTGCTTGTAAATAATCGGACTTTATATCGTCCATACTATCAGTTTTTGACCCATTCCAGGTCAAGGAAGTAATATCTGCTCCTCTGAGATCATGTCTGATGTCTTCCAAAGTCAAAAACAGTTTTATTGTTTGTGCGTTTTGTTTTTAGATCTTCGGTATGAACCAATCAGGTGATCAGGATCAGGTCCAGGTCCTGTTAGTCAGAACTAAACCTGCAGAGCCTTCAGGTTTTCATGCTCCTCACATGTGGAACAAACTCCCAGGAAACGCCGCAGCTGTTCATCAGAGTTAAAACTTTCTTCCTGCCGCCTTTTCTCTGAAGAACTGTTCATTGCTTCATGTCTTGTATTTTCTGAATCTGCTTGTTTTGTGACTGAGGGACGAAGCTGCACCCCCGTCTGGTAGAACTGGTCCTACGGGAGAAGATCCCGGTGAGGGAACCCAGGTTTCCACATATTGATTCTGCATGTCAGCTTTGTTTTGCATGATGAACCATCAGAAGGTGGAACGTGAGTTCCTGTCACTGTTCAAACCTGATAAGGATCAGATCATCTTTTCATCATGCAGAAACATGGTGTACTTCTATGTTCATGCCTGAAGGCCACCACGCATGCAGGGCTGAGGTATTTCTGCAAACATTCAGGCTTTATCATGTGAGATGGGTGAGAGATGCACGGCACTTCAGGCTGCACATTTCCTGCACATTCTTCCACCGCAAGCTTTTCTTCTCCTGATAAGCATCTGTGGTTTCACCGTAGAGCGCTTGTTGCAGATCACAGATGTCACACCATTTTCTGTGACCCTGGCAAACAAACCAGCAGACATACACATCACAAAAACCTCATTCTGACCCGATCAGAGAGTGAAGTGCTGCTCCATCGTGCAGCTTCGTCTTCATCGGTGACACCAGTGTTTTGCTCAAAGGCGGCAGCTGGACAAATACAGGCCACCAAATGGTGGTAAAATCACGAGTATTTACTATGTTTGCTTGTACACAGCAAAGCCAAAAATAGAGCTTTTACGCAAGGCATCAAAGACACTGCCAGTCAAAAGTCTGGACACACTTTCCTACTGGTTATACTGGGAAAGTGTCCAAACTACGGACTGGTAGTAAGGTGATTGTAATATTTACAAATTGTGAATTTTTAATCGTTATATAAAAGCTGTGGAGACGGTGAACAGCAGGGAGGAGGAGGAAATGTGGACTGCAGCACACGTCTCACTCTGCGTTCACACCAAACGGGATTTAGGTGTCAAAAACGCACCTGACGCTCAAAGCTGGATGCTGGGTCGCTAAAAAGTCAGACGCTTGACTTCCAGCGTCTTGACCCCCACGCGCATACAGGAATGTCCAGCAAGGCGCACTGGACACGCCTCGGGACGAGCCCCCCCTTCTTCTTTATCCTGTCACTGGTCTGTCTGCACCATGGCAGATGTACCGATGCACACCTCATAGAAATGATTCTGGGCCGATGCTGCATGTCTGCAGAACTGGTTCTGAGCCGATGCTGCATGTCTGCAGAACTGGTTCTGAGTCCTGGTTCTGAGCCGATGCTGCATGTCTGCAGAACTGGTTCTGAGTCCTGGTTCTGAGCTGATGCTGCATGTCTGCAGAACTGGTTCTGATCCGATGCTGCATGTCTGCAGAACTGGTTCTGAGCCGATGCTGCATGTCTGCAGAACTGGTTCTAAGTCCTGGTTCTGAGCCGATGCTGCATGTCTGCAGAACTGGTTCTGATCCGATGCTGCATGTCTGCAGAACTGGTTCTGAGCCGATGCTGCATGTCTGCAGAACGAGGATGAGGACGTGTGGTCTGACTCTGAGGACGAGGACTTTTTGTCTAACTCTGAGGACGAGGACGTTTGGTCTGACTCTGAGGACGAGGACATTTTGTCTAACTCTGAGGACGAGGACGTTTGGTCTGACTCTGAGGACGAGGACATTTGGTCTGACTCTAAGGACGAGGACGTTTGGTCTGACTGAGGACATTTGGTTTGACTCTGAGGACGAGGACGTTTGGTCTGACTCTAAGGACGAGGACGTTTGGTCTGACTGAGGACAAGATGTTTGGTCTGACTCTGAGGACATTTTCTCAGTCTCTGAGGACGAGGCCGTTTGGTCCGACTCTGAGGACATTTTGTCTGACTCTGAGGACGAGGACGTTTGGTCTGACTCTCAGGACGAGGACGTTTGGTCTGATTTTGAGGACGAGGACGTTTGGTCTGACTGAGGAAGAGGACGTTTGGACTGACTCCAAGGACGAGGACGTTTGGTCTGACTCTGAGGACATTTTGTCTGACTCTGAGGACCAGGATGTTTGGTCTGATTTTGAGGACGAGGACGTTTGGTCTGACTGAGGACGAGGATGTTTGGTCTGACTCTGAGGACATTTTGTCTGACTTTGAGGACGAGGACGTTTGGTCTAATTTTGAGGACGAGGACGTTTGGTCTGACTGAGGACGAGGACATTTGGTCTGACTCTGAGGACATTTTGTCTGACTCTGAGGACGAGGACGTTTGGTCTGACTCTATAGAGGACGTTTGATCTGACTCTGAGGACGAGAACGTTTGTGTCTGATTTTGAGGACGAGGACGTTTGTGTCTGATTTTGAGGACGAGGACATTTGGTCTGACTGAGGACGAGGATGTTTGGTCTGACTCTGAGGACATTTTCTCAGTCTCTGAGGACGAGGCCGTTTGGTCTGACTCTGAGGACATTTTGTCTGACTCTGAGGACGAGGACGTTTGGTCTGACTCTGAGGACGAGGACATTTGGTCTGACTCTGAGGACATTTTGTCTGACTCTGAGGACGAGGACGTTTGGTTTGACTTTGAGGACGAGTACGTTTGGTCTGATTTTGAGGACGAGGACGTTTGGTCTGACTGAGGATAAGGACGTTTGGTCTGACTCAAAGGACGAGGACATTTGGTCTGACTCTGAGGACATTTTCTCAGTCTCTGAGGACGAGGACGTTTGGTCTGACTCTAAGGATGAGGACGTTTGGTCTGACTGAGGACGAGGATGTTTGGTCTGACTCTAAGGACGAGGACATTTGGTCTGACTCTGAGGACGAGGACTTTTTGTCTAACTCTGAGGACGAGGACGTTTGGTCTGACTCTGAGGACGAGGACATTTGGTCTGACTCTAAGGACGAGGACGTTTGGTCTGACTGAGGACATTTGGTTTGACTCTGAGGACGAGGACGTTTGGTCTGACTCTAAGGACGAGGACGTTTGGTCTGACTGAGGACAAGATGTTTGGTCTGACTCTGAGGACATTTTCTCAGTCTCTGAGGACGAGGCCGTTTGGTCCGACTCTGAGGACATTTTGTCTGACTCTGAGGACGAGGACGTTTGGTCTGACTCTCAGGACGAGGACGTTTGGTCTGATTTTGAGGACGAGGACGTTTGGTCTGACTGAGGAAGAGGACGTTTGGTCTGACTCCAAGGACGAGGACGTTTGGTCTGACTCTGAGGACATTTTGTCTGACTCTGAGGACGAGGACGTTTGGTCTAACTCTGAAGACGAGAACGTTTGGTTTGACTTTGAGGACGAGTACGTTTGGTCTGATTTTGAGGACGAGGACGTTTGGTCTGACTGAGGATGAGGACGTTTGGTCTGACTCTAAGGACGAGGACGTTTGGTCTGACTCAAAGGACGAGGACATTTGGTCTGACTCTGAGGACATTTTCTCAGTCTCTGAGGACGAGGAAGTTTGGTCTGACTGAGGACGAGGATGTTTGGTCTGACTCTAAGGACGAGGACATTTGGTCTGACTCTGAGGACATTTTGTCCGACTCTGAGGACGAGAACGTTTGGTCTGACTGAGGACGAGGACATTTGGTCTGACTCTGAGGACATTTTCTCAGTCTCTGAGGACGAGGCCGTTTGGTCTGACTCTGAGGACATTTTGTCTGACTCTGAGGACGAGGACGTTTGGTCTGACTCTGAGGACGAGGATGTTTGGTCTGACTCTGAGGACGAGGACGTTTGGTCTGATTTTGAGGACAAGGACGTCTGGTCTGACTGAGGACGAGGACGTTTGGTCTGACTGAGGACGAGGACATTTGGTCTGACTCTGAGGACATTTTGTCTGACTCTGAGGACGAGGCCGTTTGGTCTGACTCTGTAGAGGACGTTTGATCTGACTCTGAGGACGAGGATGTTTGGTCTGACTCTGAGGACATTTTCTCAGTCTCTGAGGACGAGGCCGTTTGGTCTGACTCTGAGGACATTTTGTCTGACACTGAGGACGAGGACGTTTGGTCTGACTCTGAGGACGAGGACGTTTGGTCTGACTCTGAGGACGAGGACGTTTGGTTTGATTTTGAGGACGAGGATGTTTGGTCTGACTGTGAGGACATTTTGTCTGACTCTGAGGACGAGGACGTTTGGTCTGACTCTGTAGAGGACGTTTGATCTGACTCTGAGGACGAGAACGTTTGTGTCTGATTTTGAGGACGAGGACGTTTGTGTCTGATTTTGAGGACGAGGACGTTTGGTCTGACTGAGGACGAGGATGTTTGGTCTGACTCTGAGGACATTTTCTCAGTCTCTGAGGACGAGGCCGTTTGGTCTGACTCTGACGACATTTTGTCTGACTCTGAGGACGAGGACGTTTGGTCTGACTCTGTAGAGGACGTTTGATCTGACTCTGAGGACGAGAACGTTTGTGTCTGATTTTGAGGACGAGGACGTTTGTGTCTGATTTTGAGGACGAGGACGTTTGGTCTGACTGAGGACGAGGATGTTTGGTCTGACTGTGAGGACATTTTGTCTGACTCTGAGGACGAGGACGTTTGGTCTGACTCTGTAGAGGACGTTTGATCTGACTCTGAGGACGAGAACGTTTGTGTCTGATTTTGAGGACGAGGACGTTTGTGTCTGATTTTGAGGACGAGGACGTTTGGTCTGACTGAGGACGAGGATGTTTGGTCTGACTCTGAGGACATTTTCTCAGTCTCTGAGGACGAGGACGTTTGGTCTGACTCTGAGGACGAGGACGTTTGATTTGACTTTGAGGACGAGTACATTTGGTCTGATTTTGAGGACGAGGACGTTTGGTCTGACTGAGGATGAGGACGTTTGGTCTGACTCTAAGGACGAGGACGTTTGGTCTGACTCTAAGGACGAGGACATTTGGTCTGACTCTGAGGACATTTTCTCAGTCTCCGAGGACGAGGACGTTTGGTCTGACTCTAAGGATGAGGACGTTTGGTCTGACTGAGGACGAGGATGTTTGGTCTGACTCTAAGGACGAGGACATTTGGTCTGACTCTGAGGACATTTTCTCAGTCTCTGAGGACGAGGACGTTTGGTCTGACTCTAAGGACGAGGACATTTGGTCTGACTCTGAGGACATTTTCTCAGTCTCTGAGGACGAGGATGTTTGGTCTGACTCTAAGGATGAGGACGTTTGGTCTGACTGAGGACGAGGATGTTTGGTCTGACTCTAAGGACGAGGACGTTTGATCTGACTCTGAGGACGAGAACGTTTGGTCTGACTGAGGACGAGGATGTTTGGTCTGACTCTGAGGACATTTTCTCAGTCTCTGAGGACGAGGCCGTTTGGTCTGACTCTGAGGACATTTTGTCTGACTCTGAGGACGAGGACGTTTGGTCTGACTCTGAGGACGAGGATGTTTGGTCTGACTCTGAGGACGAGGACGTTTGGTCTGATTTTGAGGACGAGGACGTCTGGTCTGACTGAGGACGAGGACGTTTGGTCTGACTGAGGACGAGGACATTTGGTCTTACTCTGAGGACATTTTGTCTGACTCTGAGGACGAAGACGTTTGGTCTGACTCTGTAGAGGACGTTTGATCTGACTCTGAGGACGAGGATGTTTGGTCTGACTCTGAGGACATTTTCTCAGTCTCTGAGGACGAGGCCGTTTGGTCCGACTCTGAGGACATTTTGTCTGACTCTGAGGACGAGGACGTTTGGTCTGACTCTCAGGACGAGGACGTTTGGTCTGATTTTGAGGACGAAGACGTTTGGTCTGACTGAGGACGAGGACGTTTGGTCTGACTGAGGACGAGGACGTTTGGTCTGACTCCAAGGACGAGGACGTTTGGTCTGACTCCAAGGACGAGGACGTTTGGTCTGACTCTGAGGACATTTTGTCTGACTCTGAGGACCAGGATGTTTGGTCTGATTTTGAGGACGAGGACGTTTGGTCTGACTGAGGACGAGGATGTTTGGTCTGACTATTTTCTGACTCTGAGGACATTTTTCTGACTCGGGTCTGAGGAGGGTGACTTGAGGACGAGGGTGGCTGACTCTGAGGCCGAGGACGTTTGGTCTGATTTTGAGGACGAGGACGTCTGGTCTGACTGAGGACGAGGACGTTTGGTCTGACTGAGGACGACGACATTTGGTCTGACTCTGAGGACATTTTGTCTGACTCTGAGGACGAGGATGTTTGGTCTGACTCTGAGGACATCTTGTCTGACACTGAGGACGAGGACGTTTGGTCTGACTGAGGACGAGGACGTTTGGTCTGACTGAGGATGAGGACGTTTGGTCTGACTCTAAGGACGAGGACATTTGGTCTGACTCTGAGGACATTTTCTCAGTCTCTGAGGACGAGGACGTTTGGTCTGACTCTAAGGATGAGGACGTTTGGTCTGATTCTGAGGACGAGGACGTTTGGTCTGACTGAGGATGAGGACGTTTGGTCTGACTCTAAGGACGAGGACGTTTGGTCTGACTCTAAGGACGAGGACATTTGGTCTGACTCTGAGGACATTTTCTCAGTCTCTGAGGACGAGGACGTTTGGTCTGCCTCTAAGGACGAGGACATTTGGTCTGACTCTGAGGACATTTTCTCAGTCTCTGAGGATGAGGACGTTTGGTCTGACTCTAAGGACGAGGACGTTTGGTCTGACTCAAAGGACGAGGACATTTGGTCTGACTCTGAGGACATTTTCTCAGTCTCTGAGGACGAGGACGTTTGGTCTGACTCTAAGGATGAGGACGTTTGGTCTGACTGAGGACGAGGATGTTTGGTCTGACTCTAAGGACGAGGACATTTGGTCTGACTCTGAGGACATTTTGTCCGACTCTGAGGACGAGGACGTTTGGTCTGACTCTGAAGAGGACGTTTGATCTGACTCTGAGGACGAGAACGTTTGGTCTGACTGAGGACGAGGATGTTTGGTCTGACTCTGAGGACATTTTCTCAGTCTCTGAGGACGAGGCCGTTTGGTCTGACTCTGAGGACATTTTGTCTGACTCTGAGGACGAGGACGTTTGGTCTGACTCTGAGGACGAGGATGTTTGGTCTGACTGAGGACGAGGACGTTTGGTCTGACTGAGGACGAGGACATTTGGTCTGACTCTGAGGACATTTCGTCTGACTCTGAGGACGAAGACGTTTGGTCTGACTCTGTAGAGGACGTTTGATCTGACTCTGAGGACGAGGATGTTTGGTCTGACTCTGAGGACATTTTCTCAGTCTCTGAGGACGAGGCCGTTTGGTCCGACTCTGAGGACATTTTGTCTGACTCTGAGGACGAGGACGTTTGGTCTGACTCTCAGGACGAGGACGTTTGGTCTGATTTTGAGGACGAGGACGTTTAGTCTGACTGAGGACGAGGACGTTTGGTCTGACTCCAAGGACGAGGACGTTTGGTCTGACTCTTAGGACATTTTGTCTGACTCTGAGGACCAGGATGTTTGGTCTGATTTTGAGGACGAGGACGTTTGGTCTGACTGAGGACGAGGATGTTTGGTCTGACTCTGAGGACATTTTCTCAGTCTCTGAGGACGAGGCCGTTTGGTCTGACTCTGAGGACATTTTCTCAGTCTCTGAGGACGAGGACGTTTGGTCTGACTCTAAGGATGAGGACGTTTGGTCTGATTCTGAGGACGAGGACGTTTGGTCTGACTGAGGATGAGGACGTTTGGTCTGACTCTAAGGACAAGGACGTTTGGTCTGACTAAGGACGAGGACATTTGGTCTGACTCTGAGGACATTTTCTCAGTCTCTGAGGACGAGGACGTTTGGTCTGCCTCTAAGGACGAGGACATTTGGTCTGACTCTGAGGACATTTTCTCAGTCTCTGAGGATGAGGACGTTTGGTCTGACTCTAAGGACGAGGACGTTTGGTCTGACTCAAAGGACGAGGACATTTGGTCTGACTCTGAGGACATTTTCTCAGTCTCTGAGGACGAGGACGTTTGGTCTGACTCTAAGGATGAGGACGTTTGGTCTGACTGAGGACGAGGATGTTTGGTCTGACTCTAAGGACGAGGACATTTGGTCTGACTCTGAGGACATTTTGTCCGACTCTGAGGACGAGGACGTTTGGTCTGACTCTGAAGAGGACGTTTGATCTGACTCTGAGGACGAGAACGTTTGGTCTGACTGAGGACGAGGATGTTTGGTCTGACTCTGAGGACATTTTCTCAGTCTCTGAGGACGAGGCCGTTTGGTCTGACTCTGAGGACGAGGACGTTTGGTCTGACTCTGAGGACGAGGATGTTTGGTCTGACTGAGGACGAGGACGTTTGGTCTGACTGAGGACGAGGACATTTGGTCTGACTCTGAGGACATTTCGTCTGACTCTGAGGACGAAGACGTTTGGTCTGACTCTGTAGAGGACGTTTGATCTGACTCTGAGGACGAGGATGTTTGGTCTGACTCTGAGGACATTTTCTCAGTCTCTGAGGACGAGGCCGTTTGGTCCGACTCTGAGGACATTTTGTCTGACTCTGAGGACGAGGACGTTTGGTCTGACTCTCAGGACGAGGACGTTTGGTCTGATTTTGAGGACGAGGACGTTTAGTCTGACTGAGGACGAGGACGTTTGGTCTGACTCTGAGGACATTTTGTCTGACTCTGAGGACCAGGATGTTTGGTCTGATTTTGAGGACGAGGACGTTTGGTCTGACTGAGGACGAGGATGTTTGGTCTGATGTTTTCTCAGTCTCTGAGGACGAGGCCGTTTGGTCTGACTCTGAGGACATTTTGTCTGACTCTGAGGACGAGGACGTTTGGTCTGACTCTGAGGACGTTTGGTTTGACTTTGAGGACGAGGACGTTTGGTCTGATTTTGAGGACGAGGACGTTTGGTCTGACTGAGGACGAGGACATTTGGTCTGACTCTGAGGACATTTTGTCTGACTCTGAGGACGAGGACGTTTGGTCTGACTCTATAGAGGACGTTTGATCTGACTGAGGACGAGAACGTTTGTGTCTGATTTTGAGGACGAGGACGTTTGTGTCTGATTTTGAGGACGAGGACATTTGGTCTGACTGAGGACGAGGATGTTTGGTCTGACTCTGAGGACATTTTCTCAGTCTCTGAGGACGAGGCCGTTTGGTCTGACTCTGAGGACATTTTGTCTGACTCTGAGGACGAGGACGTTTGGTCTGACTCTGAGGACGAGGACATTTGGTCTGACTCTGAGGACATTTTGTCTGACTCTGAGGACGAGGACGTTTGGTCTAACTCTGAGGACGAGAACGTTTGGTTTGACTTTGAGGACGAGTACGTTTGGTCTGATTTTGAGGACGAGGACGTTTGGTCTGACTGAGGATGAGGACGTTTGGTCTGACTCTAAGGACGAGGACGTTTGGTCTGACTCAAAGGACGAGGACATTTGGTCTGACTCTGAGGACATTTTCTCAGTCTCTGAGGACGAGGACGTTTGGTCTGACTCTAAGGATGAGGACGTTTGGTCTGACTGAGGACGAGGATGTTTGGTCTGACTCTAAGGACGAGGACATTTGGTCTGACTCTGAGGACATTTTGTGCGACTCTGAGGACGAGAACGTTTGGTCTGACTGAGGACGAGGATGTTTGGTCTGACTCTGAGGACATTTTCTCAGTCTCTGAGGACGAGGCCGTTTGGTCTGACTCTGAGGACATTTTGTCTGACTCTGAGGACGAGGACGTTTGGTCTGACTCTGAGGACGAGGATGTTTGGTCTGACTCTGAGGACGAGGACGTTTGGTCTGATTTTGAGGACGAGGACGTCTGGTCTGACTGAGGACGAGGACGTTTGGTCTGACTGAGGACGAGGACATTTGGTCTGACTCTGAGGACATTTTGTCTGACTCTGAGGACGAAGACGTTTGGTCTGACTCTGTAGAGGACGTTTGATCTGACTCTGAGGACGAGGATGTTTGGTCTGACTCTGAGGACGAGGACGTTTGGTCTGATTTTGAGGACGAGGACGTCTGGTCTGACTGAGGACGAGGACGTTTGGTCTGACTGAGGACGAGGACATTTGGTCTGACTCTGAGGACATTTTGTCTGACTCTGAGGACGAAGACGTTTGGTCTGACTCTGTAGAGGACGTTTGATCTGACTCTGAGGACGAGGATGTTTGGTCTGACTCTGAGGACATTTTCTCAGTCTCTGAGGACGAGGCCGTTTGGTCTGACTCTGAGGACATTTTGTCTGACACTGAGGACGAGGACGTTTGGTCTGACTCTGAGGACGAGGACGTTTGGTCTGACTCTGAGGACGAGGACGTTTGGTCTGATTTTGAGGACGAGGATGTTTGGTCTGACTGTGAGGACATTTTGTCTGACTCTGAGGACGAGGACGTTTGGTCTGACTCTGTAGAGGACGTTTGATCTGACTCTGAGGACGAGAACGTTTGTGTCTGATTTTGAGGACGAGGACGTTTGTGTCTGATTTTGAGGACGAGGACGTTTGGTCTGACTGAGGACGAGGATGTTTGGTCTGACTCTGAGGACATTTTCTCAGTCTCTGAGGACGAGGCCGTTTGGTCTGACTCTGACGACATTTTGTCTGACTCTGAGGACGAGGACGTTTGGTCTGACTCTGACGACATTTTGTCTGACTCTGAGGACGAGGACGTTTGGTCTGACTCTGACGACATTTTGTCTGACTCTGAGGACGAGGACGTTTGGTCTGACTCTGACGACATTTTGTCTGACTCTGAGGACGAGGACGTTTGGTCTGACTGAGGACGAGGATGTTTGGTCTGACTCTGAGGACGAGGCCGTTTGGTCTGACTCTGACGACATTTTGTCTGACTCTGAGGACGAGGACGTTTGGTCTGACTGTGGACGAGGATGTTTGGTCTGACTGTGAGGACATTTTGTCTGACTCTGAGGACGAGGACGTTTGGTCTGACTCTGTAGAGGACGTTTGATCTGACTCTGAGGACGAGAACGTTTGTGTCTGATTTTGAGGACGAGGACGTTTGTGTCTGATTTTGAGGACGGAGGACGTTTGGTCTGACTGAGGACGAGGATGTTTGGTCTGACTCTGAGGACATTTTCTCAGTCTCTGAGGACGAGGACGTTTGGTCTGACTCTGAGGACGAGGACGTTTGATTTGACTTTGAGGACGAGTACATTTGGTCTGATTTTGAGGACGAGGACGTTTGTTCTGACTGAGGATGAGGACGTTTGGTCTGACTCTAAGGACGAGGACGTTTGGTCTGACTCTAAGGACGAGGACATTTGGTCTGACTCTGAGGACATTTTCTCAGTCTCTGAGGATGAGGACGTTTGGTCTGATTCTGAGGACGAGGATGTTTGGTCTGACTCTAAGGACGAGGACATTTGGTCTGACTCTGAGGACATTTTGTCTGACTCTGAGGACGAGGACGTTTGGTCTGACTCTGAAGAGGACGTTTGATCTGACTCTGAGGACGAGGACGTTTGTGTCTGATTTTGAGGACGAGGACGTTTGGTCTGACTGAGGACGAGGATGTTTGGTCTGACTCTGAGGACATTTTCTCAGTCTCTGAGGACGAGGCCGTTTGGTCTGACTCTGAAGACATTTTCTCAGTCTCTGAGGACGAGGCCGTTTGGTCTGACTCTGAAGACATTTTCTCAGTGTCTGAGGACGAGGACGTTTGGTCTGACTCTGAGGACGAGAACGTTTGGTTTGACTTTGAGGACGAGTACGTTTGGTCTGACTCTGAGGACGAGGACGTTTGGTCTGACTCTGAGGACGAGAACGTTTGATTTGACTTTGAGGACGAGGACGTTTGGTCTGATTTTGAGGACGAGGACGTTTGGTCTGACTGAGGATGAGGACGTTTGGTCTGACTCTAAGGACGAGGACGTTTGGTCTGACTCTAAGGACGAGGACATTTGGTCTGACTCTGAGGACATTTTCTCAGTCTCTGAGGACGTTTGGTCTGCCTCTAAGGACGAGGACGTTTGGTCTGACTCTAAGGATGAGGACGTTTGGTCTGATTCTGAGGACGAGGACGTTTGATCTGACTCTGAGGACGTTTGTGTCTGATTTTGAGAACGAGGATGTTTCGTCTGACTGAGGACGAGGACGTTTGGTCTGACTCTAAGGACGAGGACATTTGATCTGACTCTGAGGACGTTTGTGTCTGATTTTGAGGACGAGGATGTTTCGTCTGACTGAGGACGAGGAAGTTTTGTCTGACTCTGAGGACATTTTCTCAGTCTCTGAGGATGAGGCCGTTTGGTCTGACTCTGAGGACGAGGACGTTTGGTCTGATTTTGAGGACGAGGACGTCTGGTCTGACTGAGGACGAGGACGTTTGGTCTGACTGAGGACGAGGACATTTGGTCTGACTCTGAGGACATTTTGTCTGACTCTGAGGACGAGGACGTTTGGTTTGACTCTGTAGAGGACGTTTGGTCTGACTCTGAGGACATTTTCTCAGTCTCTGAGGACGAGGCCGTTTGGTCTGACTCTGAGGACGAGGACGTTTGGTCTGACTGAGGACGAGGACATTTGGTCTGACTCTGAGGACATTTTGTCTGACTTTGAGGACGAGGACGTTTGGTCTGACTCTGAGGACGAGGACGTTTGGTCTGACTTTGAGGACGAGGACGTTTGGTCTGATTCTGTAGAGGACGTTTGATCTGACTCTGAGGACGAGAACGTTTGTGTCTGATTTTGAGGACGAGGACGTTTGTGTCTGATTTTGAGGACGAGGACGTTTGGTCTGACTCTAAGGACGAGGACGTTTGGTCTGACTCTAAGGACGAGGACATTTGGTCTGACTCTGAGGACATTTTCTCAGTCTCTGAGGACGAGGACGTTTGGTCTGCCTCTAAGGACGAGGACATTTGGTCTGACTCTGAGGACATTTTCTCAGTCTCTGAGGACGAGGCCGTTTGGTCTGACTCTAAGGATGAGGACATTTGGTCTGATTCTGAGGACGAGGACGTTTGGTCTGACTGAGGACGAGGACGTTTGGTCTGACTCTGTAGAGGACGTTTGATCTGACTCTGAGGACGAGAACGTTTGTGTCTGATTTTGAGGACGAGGACGTTTGTGTCTGATTTTGAGGACGAGGACGTTTGGTCTGACTGAGGATGAGGACATTTGGTCTGACTCTAAGGACGAGGACATTTGGTCTGACTCTGAGGACATTTTCTCAGTCTCTGAGGACGAGGACGTTTGGTCTGCCTCTAAGGACGAGGACATTTGGTCTGACTCTGAGGACATTTTCTCAGTCTCTGAGGACGAGGACGTTTGGTCTGACTCTAAGGATGAGGACGTTTGGTCTGATTCTGAGGACGAGGACGTTTGGTCTGACTCTAAGGACGAGGACGTTTGATCTGACTCTGAGGACGAGGACGTTTGTGTCTGATTTTGAGGACGAGGACGTTTGGTCTGACTGAGGACGAGGATGTTTGGTCTGACTCTGAGGACATTTTCTCAGTCTCTGAGGACGAGGCCGTTTGGTCTGACTCTGAGGACATTTTGTCTGACTCTGAGGACGAGGACGTTTGGTCTGACTCTGAGGACATTTTCTCAGTCTCTGAGGACGAGGACGTTTGGTCTGATTTTGAGGACGAGGACGTCTGGTCTGACTGAGGACGAGGACGTTTGGTCTGACTGAGGACGAGGACATTTGGTCTGACTCTGAGGACATTTTGTCTGACTCTGAGGACGAGGATGTTTGGTCTGACTCTGAGGACATTTTCTCAGTCTCTAAGGACGAGGCCGTTTGGTCTGACTCTGAGGACATTTTGTCTGACACTGAGGATGAGGACGTTTGGTCTGACTCTAAGGACGAGGACATTTGGTCTGACTCTGAGGACGTTTGGTCTGACTCTGAGGACGAGGACGTTTGGTCTGACTTTGAGGACGAGGACGTTTGGTCTGATTTTGAGGATGAGGACGTTTGTGTCTGATTTTGAGGACGAGGACGTTTGGTCTGACTGAGGACGAGGATGTTTGGTCTGACTCTGAGGACATTTTCTCAGTCTCTGAGGACGAGGACGTTTGGTCTGACTGAGGTCGAGGACGTTTGGTCTGACTCTAAGGACGAGGACGTTTGGTGTGACTCTGAAGAGGACATTTTGTCTGACTCTAAGGACGAGGACGTTTGGTCTGACTGAGGATGAGGACGTTTGGTCTGCCTCTAAGGACGAGGACATTTGGTCTGACTCTGAGGACGAGGACGTTTGGTCTGACTGAGGATGAGGACGTTTGGTCTGACTCTGAGGACATTTTCTCAGTCTCTGAGGACGAGGACGTTTGGTCTGACTCTAAGGATGAGGACGTTTGGTCTGATTCTGAGGACGAGGACGTTTGGTTTGACTCTAAGGACGAGGACGTTTGGTCTGACTCTGAAGAGGACGTTTGATCTGACTCTGAGGACGAGGACGTTTGTGTCTGATTTTGAGGACGAGGACGTTTGGTCTGACTGAGGACGAGGATGTTTGGTCTGACTCTGAGGACATTTTCTCAGTCTCTGAGGACGAGGCCGTTTGGTCTGACTCTGAGGACATTTTGTCTGACTCTGAGGACGAGGACGTTTGGTCTGACTCTGAGGACGAGGATGTTTGGTCTGACTCTGAGGACGAGGACGTTTGGTCTGATTTTGAGGACGAGGACGTCTGGTCTGACTGAGGACGAGGACATTTGGTCTGACTGAGGACGAGGACATTTGGTCTGACTCTGAGGACATTTTGTCTGACTCTGAGGACGAGGATGTTTGGTCTGACTCTCAGGACATTTTCTCAGTCTCTAAGGACGAGGCCGTTTGGTCTGACTCTGAGGACATTTTGTCTGACACTGAGGATGAGGACGTTTGGTCTGACTCTAAGGACGAGGACATTTGGTCTGACTCTGAGGACGTTTGGTCTGACTCTGAGGACGAGGACGTTTGGTCTGACTTTGAGGACGAGGACGTTTGGTCTGATTTTGAGGACGAGGACGTTTGCTCTGACTGTGAGGACATTTTGTCTGACTCTGAGGACGAGGACGTTTGATCTGACTCTGAGGACGAGAACGTTTGTGTCTGATTTTGAGGATGAGGACGTTTGTGTCTGATTTTGAGGACGAGGACGTTTGGTCTGACTGAGGACGAGGATGTTTGGTCTGACTCTGAGGACATTTTCTCAGTCTCTGAGGACGAGGACGTTTGGTCTGACTGAGGTCGAGGACGTTTGGTCTGACTCTAAGGACAAGGACGTTTGGTCTGACTCTGAAGAGGACATTTTGTCTGACTCTGAGGACGAGGACGTTTGGTCTGACTCTGAAGAGGACGTTTGATCTGACTCTGAGGACGAGGACATTTTGTCTGACACTGAGGATGAGGACGTTTGGTCTGACTCTAAGGACGAGGACATTTGGTCTGACTCTGAGGACGTTTGGTCTGACTCTGACTCTGAGGACGTTTGGTCTGACTCTGAGGACGAGGATGTTTGGTCTGACTCTGAGGACGTTTGGTCTGATTTTGAGGACGAGGACGTCTGGTCTGACTGAGGACGAGGACATTTGGTCTGACTCTGAGGACATTTTGTCTGACTCTGAGGACGAGGACGTTTGATCTGACTCTGAGGACAAGGATGTTTGGTCTGACTCTGAGGACATTTTCTCAGTCTCTGAGGACGAGGCCGTTTGGTCTGACTCTGAGGACATTTTGTCTGACACTGAGGACGAGGACGTTTGGTCTGACTGAGGACGAAAACGTTTGTGTCTGATTTTGAGGACGAGGACGTTTGTGTCTGATTTTGAGGACGAGGACGTTTGGTCTGACTGAGGACGAGGACGTTTGGTCTGACTGAGGATGAGGACGTTTGGTCTGACTCTAAGGACGAGGACATTTGGTCTGACTCTGAGGACATTTTCTCAGTCTCTGAGGACGAGGACGTTTGGTCTGACTCTAAGGACGAGGACATTTGGTCTGACTGAGGACATTTTGTCTGACTGAGGACGAGGACGTTTGGTCTGACTCTGAGGACGTTTGGTCTGACTCTGAGGACATTTGGTCTGACTCTGAGGACGAGGACATTTGGTCTGACTCTGAGGACGTTTGGTCTGAGTCTGAGGACGAGGACGTTTGGTCTGACTCTAAGGACGAGGACATTTGGTCTGACTCTGAAGACGTTTGGTCTGACTATGAGGACGAGGACGTTTGGTCTGACTCTGAGGACGTTTGGTCTGACTGAGGACGTTTGGTCTGACTCTGAGGACGTTTGGTCTGACTGAGGACGTTTGGTCTGACTCTGAGGACATTTTGTCTGACTCTGAGGACGAGGACGTTTGGTCTGACTCTGAGGACATTTTGTCTGACTCTGAGGACATTTGGTCTGACTCTGAGGACGAGGACATTTTGTCTGACTGAGGACGAGGACGTCCTAAAATGTAAACCGTACATTTGTTTTAAATCATTTTTACTTTTTTATCTTAATAGTTTTATTCTTTTTAAGTGCTTTGTTGTTTTAGAATTGTTTGAACTCGGTTCAGGAGTCTTTATTGTCCCCGTAAAACAATTTCTTGTGCAACTAGTAGTGCTAAAACACAATTAACAACTAAACAAGTATTTACTTGTTGTGTACAGAACTTTGTTCCAAATGTGGTTGTTTTAAAGGGCTTTATAAATAAAGTTGAGTTGAGTCTCAGCAAAGTCAGACTCTTTGCTTTTACGATAATGATCTGAGAGAAGAGCTGAACTCATCAGAAGTGCAGCCGTTACCGTGGTTACGGTGCCACAGTGCCGCTCGGTGGCAGCAGCGTGTTACTGCAGCAGGAATGTGCAGATGGAAGCAACGTTTCAACGTGATTCCCAGAAACAAAGATGTTTCTGAAGCTGCAGTAATCTTTTTTTAAAATGCTTTTCTCAGATTCTTTAATCCATTAAAACAGATTCTAAATGATGTGAATGTTTAAAATACAAGTACACCAGAATCAAAGCTTAACTTTCATCTTTAATATCAAGCATGTACAGTTAGAAACAGAACAAACAAAATGAAGCAAAAACACTGGATTTATATCAAAAGAAAATATTACAAAAAATACATCTAACAAATGTGTTTTCAGATCAGAGAAAGTCCTGTTCAGCCTCGTAGGACCAACGAATTATCAGATACATGTGGAGTAACAGAGAAGTCCTGAGAAGGTGTACTCCTAGGCATCATCATCATCATCATCATTCTGCAGACTACTGACACCCTCTTAAAACTGCCTTCGTCATCTTTACATGTTTTTCTGAAATCACTCAAAAAACCTGAACCAAATATTCGGGGAACACTAAATCTGCTTCCGAGTTTAGACTAAAAATCCATAAGAAATTATTTTAGTGGATTATAAACTATTTTTTGTCGGAGAAAAAAGGTTTCTACTAAAAACTTGGGAGTTTGGGCTCATATTTGCATTTCCATCATGACGGATCAATACTTCAAGGTTCGTCCCTTTAATATTCGCTTTAAGTTTCGTATGAAGATGATCTGAAAACTATGACTGAAGTAACTGAGGACTTTTCCAGAAAAGATGAGGGATGTTTATCGTTCTTCAACTGTACACGGAGCATTATAAGGATTATATGAAAATAGAACATTACAACTCTGAGGAAAGAACAGAAGGAATCACCTGCATGAATAATGATCTTTACCACAGCCTGAAGGGCTCGTTGGCAGTTTCAGACACGGAGTCAGCCTCCACACCGCTAACCTGGCTGCAGGAGGTCATCCACGCTAACGCTAGCGCAGGTCAGCGGGAAGCGTTAGCTTGTCCCGCTCCACAGGACAGCCGAGACGGATCCCACGTAACATGCGTGTAAACGCCGTGTGAACAGAATACAGGAGGTGAAACGAAGGTGCTGAGACTTTACCATCAACATGCAACGCAAGGCTAGCTTCATGTGTAAATTAGTGTTCTGTTATAACACGGCGTTTACACGGATAGTCTCGTGTTCTAACTGCGATAACACAGCGTTTACACGGATAGTCTCGTGTTCTAACTGCGATGACACGGCGTTTACACGGATAGTCTCGTGTTCTGTTATAACACTGCGTTTACACGGATAGTCTCGTGTTCTGTTATAACACTGCGTTTACACGGATAGTCTCGTGTTCTAACTGCGATGACACGGCGTTTACACGGATAGTCTCGTGTTCTAACTGCGATAACACGGCGTTTACACGGATAGTCTCGGTTTCTAACTGCGATGACACGGCGTTTACACGGATAGTCTCGTGTTCTGTTATAACACTGCGTTTACACGGATAGTCTAGTGTTCTGTTATAACACTGCGTTTACACGGATAGTCTCGTGTTCTAACTGCGATGACACGGCGTTTACACGGATAGTCTCGTGTTCTAACTGCGATAACACGGCGTTTACACGGATAGTCTCGTGTTCTGTTATAACACTGCGTTTACACGGATAGTCTCGTGTTCTGTTATAACACTGCGTTTACACGGATAGTCTCGTGTTCTGTTAGAACACTGCGTTTACACGGATAGTCTCGGTTTCTAACTGCGATAACACAGCGTTTACACGGATAGTCTCGTGTTCTAACTGCGATGACACGGCGTTTACACGGATAGTCTCGTGTTCTAACTGCGATAACACGGCGTTTACACGGATAGTCTCGGTTTCTAACTGCGATGACACGGCGTTTACACGGATAGTCTCGTGTTCTGTTATAACACTGCGTTTACACGGATAGTCTCGTGTTCTAACTGCGATAACACGGCGTTTACACGGATAGTCTCGGTTTCTAACTGCGATAACACAGCGTTTACACGGATAGTCTCGGTTTCTAACTGCGATGACACGGCGTTTACACGGATAGTCTCGGTTTCTAACTGCGATGACACGGCGTTTACACGGATAGTCTCGTGTTCTGTTATAACACTGCGTTTACACGAATAGTCTCGTGTTCTGTTATAACACTGCGTTTACACGGATAGTCTCGTGTTCTGTTATAACACTGCGTTTACACGGATAGTCTCGGTTTCTAACTGCGATAACACGGCGTTTACACGGATAGTCTCGGTTTCTAACTGCGATAACACGGCGTTTACACGGATAGTCTCGGTTTCTAACTGCGATAACACGGCGTTTACACGGATAGTCTCGTGTTCTAACTGCGATGACACAGCGTTTACACGGATAGTCTCGTGTTCTAACTGCGATAACACGGCCTTTACACGGATAGTCTCGGTTTCTAAAAGCGAAAACAGGGCGTTTACACGGATAGTCTCGGTTTCTAACTGCGATGACACGGCGCTTACACGGATAGTCTCGTGTTCTGTTATAACACTGCGTTTACACGGATAGTCTCGTGTTCTGTTATAACACTGCGTTTACACGGATAGTCTCGGTTTCTAACTGCGATAACACGGCGTTTACACGGATAGTCTCGTGTTCTAACTGCGATAACACGGCGTTTACACGGATAGTCTCGTGTTCTAACTGCGATAACACGGCGTTTACACGGATAGTCTCGGTTTCTAACTGCGATAACACGGCGTTTACACGGATAGTCTCGTGTTCTAACTGCGATAACACGGCGTTTACACGGATAGTCTCATGTTCTAACTGCGATAACACGGCGTTTACACGGATAGTCTCGTGTTCTAACTGCGATAACACGGCGTTTACACGGATAGTCTCGGTTTCTAACAGCGAAAACACGGCGTTTACACGGATAGTCTCGTGTTCTAACTGCGATGACACAGCGTTTACACAGATAGTTTCGTGTTCTAACTGCGATAACACGGCGTTTACACGGATAGTCTCGTGTTCTAACTGCGATAACACGGCGTTTACACGGATAGTCTCGTGTTCTAACTGCGATGACACGGCGTTTACACAGATAGTTTCGTGTTCTAACTGCGATAACACGGCGTTTACACAGATAGTTTCGTGTTCTAACTGCGATAACACGGCGTTTACACGGATAGTCTCGTGTTCTAACTGCGAAAACACGGCGTTTACACGGATAGTCTCGTGTTCTAACTGCGATAACACGGCGTTTACACCGATAGTCTCGTGTTCTAACTGCGATGACACGGCGTTTACACGGATAGTCTCGTGTTCTAACTGCGATAACACGGCGTTTACACGGATAGTCTCGTGTTCTAACTGCGAAAACACGGCGTTTACACGGATAGTCTCGTGTTCTAACTGCGATAACACGGCGTTTACACGGATAGTCTCGTGTTCTAACTGCGAAAACACGGCGTTTACACGGATAGTTTCGTGTTCTAACTGCGATAACACGGCGTTTACACGAATAGTCTCCTGTTCTGTTAGAACACGGCGTTTACATGGATAGTCTCGTGTTCTGTTATAACAAGGCGGTTACACGGATGTTTTCGTGTTCTCACTGCGATAACACGGCGTTTACACGAATAGTCTCCTGTTCTGTTAGAACACGGCGTTTACATGGATAGTCTCGTGTTCTGTTATAACAAGGCGGTTACACGGATGTTTTCGTGTTCTAACTGCGATAACACGGCGTTTACACGAATAGTCTCCTGTTCTGTTAGAACACGGCGTTTACATGGATAGTCTCGTGTTCTGTTATAACATGGCGTTTACACGGCTAGTCTTGTGTTCCTTGTTAAAACTTGGCTGTTCTGTGGAGAAAATTTTAATGACATGCTAGCAGTTCCTATTGACGAGCACGAGTATTAGCATGGGCGACCTCCTAGAACCAGATGGGTGAACCATGATGAAACTGTCTCCAGAGGTAAGTTGTATGACTCAAAGACAAGGTTGAAGGTCTGAAACTGCGAATCGGCCCTTTAACTGACATTAATCTAGCTTTGCTGAATGAAGTCAAAGATGGAGGCGAAAAGTCTCTGTAGGAAAGTTTGAGCCTCCTTAAGAACCACTGGAAACATCTAAAACCTCGAAGTCGGCATCATGTCGATGACACCACTGTCTTGTACATCACCATAGAAACTATTTCAGACACGACGAAGCATCAGTACGATGTTCCACTTTGATGATCATGGTATAACAACACCATAACGTTACACCATAACGGCATAGCGGTGTGATGGTATAACAACGGGGCTGTTACACCATAACGGCATAGCGGTGTGATGGTATAACAACGGGGCCGTTACACCATAACGGCATAGCGGTGTGATGGTATAACAACGGGGCTGTTACACCATAACGGCATAGCGGTGTGATGGTGTAACAACGGGGCTGTTACACCATAACGGCATAGCGGTGTGATGGTATAACAACGGGGCTGTTACACCATAACGGCGTAGCAGTGTGACAACGGGGCCGTTACACCATAACGGCGTATCGGTGTGATGGTACAACAACGGGGCCGTTACACCATAACGGCGCATCGGTGTGATGGTGTAACAACGGGGCTGTTACACCATAACGGCATAGCGGTGTGATGGTGTGACAACGGGGCTGTTACACCATAACGGCATAGCGGTGTGATGGTGTGACAACGGGGCTGTTACACAGTAACGGCATAGCGGTGTGATGGTGTAACAACGGGGCCGTTACACCATAACGGCGCATCGGTGTGATGGTGTGACAACGGGACCATTACACCATAACGACGTAGCGGTGTGATGGTGTGACAACGGGTCCGTTACACCATAACGGCGTAGCGGTGTGATGGTGTAACAACGGGGCTGTTACACCATAACGGCGTAGCGGTGTGATGGTGTAACAACGGGGCTGTTACACCATAACGGCATAGCGGTGTGATGGTATAACAACGGGGCTGTTACACCATAACGGCGTAGCGGTGTGATGGTATAACAACGGGGCTGTTACACCATAACGGCGTAGCGGTGTGATGGTGTAACAACGGGGCTGTTACACCATAACGGCGTAGCGGTGTGATGGTGTGACAACAGGGCCGTTACACCATAACGGCGTAGCGGTGTGATGGTGTAACAACGGGGCCGTTACACCATAACGGTGTAACAACGGGGCTGTTACACCATAACGGCATAGCGGTGTGATGGTGTGACAACGGGGCTGTTACACCATAACGGCATAGCGGTGTGATGGTGTGACAACGGGGCTGTTACACAGTAACGGCATAGCGGTGTGATGGTGTAACAACGGGGCCGTTACACCATAACGGCGCATCGGTGTGATGGTGTGACAACGGGACCATTACACCATAACGACGTAGCGGTGTGATGGTGTGACAACGGGTCCGTTACACCATAACGGCGTAGCGGTGTGATGGTGTAACAACGGGGCTGTTACACCATAACGGCGTAGCGGTGTGATGGTGTAACAACGGGGCTGTTACACCATAACGGCATAGCGGTGTGATGGTGTAACATCGGGGCCGTTACACCATAACGGCGTAGCGGTGTGATGGTGTGAAGACGGGGCCGTTACACCATAACGGTGTAGCGGTGTGATGGTATAACAACGGGGCCGTTACACCATAACGGCGTAGCGGTGTGATGGTGTGAAGACGGGGCCGTCACACCATAACGGCGTAGCGGTGTGATGGTATAACAACGGGGCCGTTACACCATAACGGCGTAGCGGTGTGATGGTATAACAACGGGACCGTTACACCATAACGGCGTAGCGGTGTGATGGTGTAACATCGGGGCCGTTACACCATAACGGCGTAGCGGTGTGATGGTATAACAACGGGACCGTTACACCATAACGGCGTAGCGGTGTGATGGTGTAACATCGGGGCCGTTACACCATAACGGCGTAGCGGTGTGATGGTGTAACATCTGGGCCGTTACACCATAACGGCGTAGCGGTGTGATGGTGTGAAGACGGGGCCGTTACACCATAACGGTGTAGCGGTGTGATGGTATAACAACGGGGCCGTTACACCATAACGGTGTAGCGGTGTGATGGTGTAACATCGGGGCCGTTACACCATAACGGCGTAGCGGTGTGATGGTGCAACAACGGGGCCGTTACACTATTACGGCGTAGCGGTGTGATGGTGTAACAACGGGGCCGTTACACCATAACGGCGTAGCGGTGTGATGGTGTGACAACAGGGCCGTTACACCATAACGGCGTAGCGGTGTGATGGTGTGACAACGGGGCCGTTACACCATTACGGTGTAGCGGTGTGATGGTGTAACAACGGGGACGTTACACCATAACGGTGTAGCGGTGTGATGGTGTAACATCGGGGCCGTTACACCATAACGGCGTAGCGGTGTGATGGTGTAACAACGGGGCCGTTACACCATAACGGCGTAGCGGTGTGATGGTGTGACAACGGGGCCGTTACACCACAACGGCGTAGCGGTGTGATGGTGTGACAACGGGGCCGTTACACCATTACGGCGTAGCGGTGTGATGGTGTAACAACGGGGACGTTACACCATAACGGCGTAGCGGTGTGATGGTGTGACAACGGGGCCGTTACACCATAACGGTGTAGCGGTGTGATGGTATAACAACGGGGCTGTTACACCATAACGGCGTAGCGGTGTGATGGTGTAACAACGGGGCTGTTACACCATAACGGCGTAGCGGTGTGATGGTGTAACAACGGGGCTGTTACACCATAACGGTGTAGCGGTGTGATGGTATAACAACGGGGCTGTTACACCATAACGGCGTAGCGGTGTGATGGTATAACAACGGGGCTGTTACACCATAACGGCGTAGCGGTGTGATGGTGTAACAACGGGGCTGTTACACCATAACGGCGTAGCGGTGTGATGGTGTAACAACGGGGCTGTTACACCATAACGGTGTAGCGGTGTGATGGTATAACAACTGCGCTGTTATGTTGCAACGTGAAGGTCATTTCTGGTGGCGTTTGTAGGGAGGAAGACTCCACTGAGGGGACAAAGAGAAAAAGGACTTTATTTAAAACAGAAGAAGGAAGTTTCGTCTCTCTTCAGAAGATTTTCCCTTTTTTCTTGTTTTTCTCCATCGTCCTGTAAGAAGAGAAAAACATGTCAGATTCTTTTACAGCAACAAAAATCAGATGTTTATTACAAACCAGTTGAAAGGATTTAACAGTGATCAGCTTTATAGATTTTATATCAACAGCAGGGACCTTTTTCCTCTTTAGTTTTATTTAAGCTGTGACTCATTTATAAACATATCTTACCTCCCTTGTATATTTTTTCATTTAATTTTCTTCTGTTTATATAAAGATTAAACAAGGAGTCATCAGTGGTTTAATTAACAATGACGATGATGAAATCATTTTATTGACGCTCCTTTTTTTCATAACGATAACTAGACGATGAGGAGCTCAACATGTCTCCATGGTGACGAAAACATGATGAGACGTGTGTAGATTTTTGTTGATGAGACGAGACTGGAGGAAAATGTTCATCTCTCATCGTCTCACCGCGACGCCCAAACTACATAAATATCCGCCCACACCTGAACCGTGATATTGATCTTTGGCATTTCTATCTGCTAAACAGCGTTTTTGCGGGTCACCGTCGGGTATCCGAACTGTTGCAGGACTCTGATGTTCACACATGCGGTCAGACACGCCGCTGCTCAGCTGCGTTGGTCAGAAACGGTGGGAAGTTTGGCTCTTTTCAGAGAGCCGGCTCTTTTGATTCAGCTCCCAAAGAAGAGCTGAATCTTCAAATATCTTAATTTAAGGTAGCCAAATATCTTAATTTAAGATATTTGCAGCCCTATATTTTACCTTAATGTTGCAATAAATTACTGGTTTGTGTGTTAAAAACTTTTTTGCATTCAGTATTTTTATGAGAAGCCTAAAAATTCTTTGTATTTATTCCATCTTCAAACTTTTTGTTTATCTGACAGGGACAGTACATATTAATTAACATTTGTAGCAACAGAGGTAAACATGTTGGATTAGCATTAGCAAGCTAATTAGCATCAGCAGTCCCTTGGCAGGTAAAGAAATGATACACAATACCTTCGCTTCTGTATCACAATAAAACAACTAATTAAACTTTCAGGTGTCGCATGGTTATATTACAAGACAACACATGCTCTCTCCTCACCACTAACTCCTGTCTTCATTTGCAATGGAACATAGTCTTTCTCTCTGTTTTCATATATTTGTACAAACTGATATGCTCAAATGTGACTGGCAGCATGTCCTCCTCAGTGGCGAGTTTTTCTTTTCTTTTTTTAAAATATAGCCTAACACTAGACTAAAACGTTTTTTAATTTTATCGACTAAAAAAAAAATGACTAAAATGTGACTAAAACTAAGAAGCATTTTCGTCAGAGAGACGAAGACCAAAACTCAGATAGCTGCCAAAAACAACACTGGGAGTCCTGCATTGTACGGTTTTAATGCACGGCATGCATCATAAAAAAGACTAAAACATGGGTCAGAGTTGTTTAATCTGCTTTTACCAGGGTTTCTCAGTCCTGGTCCTCATGGACCCCGCCCTGCATGTGTTCCAGGTTTCCAGCTCCACCTGATTCAGATCAACTCAACTGCTCATCAAGGTCTTTACAAGCTGCTAACGAGCCTTTCATCTGAGTCAGGTGTGTTGAAGTTGGAATATCTGGAAAACCAGCAGGTCCCTGAGGTCCACGATTGAGAAACACTGGCTCACACCACGGTCCCACAGAGTCAATATTTTATGACAAATGTTTTTTCTATTTTCCTAAGCTAACATTATATTTTATGTTGGCTTCCATCTATTTTTTATGCGAACCAACCGTTGTCAAGAAAAAGGGAATGCGTGATTATCATCAGGACCCAGTATTTCAAACATAATCCACCAGAATTAATCCAGGTGGATTTTTTTTCCAGATCTGATCAGAAATTGGGTTTTTCAAACAAGATTTTATCCCGAAGATTTAAATCCAGATCTGTGAATCCAATCCTACCTTTGACCCAGATTTTTTACTCTTTTGAGTATTTAAAAAATTTGGGCCCAAATCTGGATAATTTTGATCCTGAAAATGGGGATTAAAATAATCCCACCTCCAAAGTGGATTTGAGGTGTAAAACAGCGAGGTTGACCGCTGCAGTCACTAACTAGACATGCTTCACTCTGAATCTACTACATAAATCAACCTTGTTCATCCTGAGGAGAATATATGATCTTTGAAAATGAAATGTTTCATATGGTGACAACAAACATGCTCTCATTTCCAGGGAGGTAAACTATGTCTAACTCTGCTATAAAACATTTTTTCACATTTAAGATTTGACCCTTTGTAGGTCATGTCTGGAAAGAATTAAAGAAATAAAAACAATATATTTTTTCTTTAAAGAAAGTGTGTAACCAGCTTTGATTGCACCCAATGCACATTTCATGTTCCAGTGAAAGCATCACAATACCACTGTAATGATACAAAACGTGCAATTTGTTTCTACTTCTGAGAGTTTTAGAGTAAAATGGTGAAAGCAGCCATATTCTAGCTTCTGTATCACATGATGGTGGTAGCCTATCAGATTGTAGCTTCTGTATCACATGATGGTGGTAGCCTATCAGATTCTAGCTTCTGTGTCACATGATGGTGGTAGCCTATGAGATTCTAGCTTCTGTATCACATGACGGTGGTAGCCTATCAGATTCTAGCTTCTGTGTCACATGATGGTGGTAGCCTATCAGATTCTAGCTTCTGTGTCACATGATGATGGTAGCCCATCAGATTCTAGCTTCTGTATCACATGATGGTGGTAGCCTATCAGATTCTAGCTTCTGTGTCACATGATGGTGGTAGCCTATCAGATTTTAGCTTCTGTATCACATGATGGTGGTAGCCTATCAGATCCTAGCTTCTGTATCACATGATGATGGTAGCCCATCAGATTCTAGGCTCTGTATCACATGATGGTCGTAGCCTATCAGATTCTATCTTCTGTATCACATGATGGTGGTAGCCTATCAGATTCTAGCTTCTGTATCACATGATGGTGGTAGCCTATCAGATTCTAGCTTCTGTATCACAAGATGGTGGTAGCCTATCAGATTCTAGCTTCTGTGTCACATGATGGTGGTAGCCTATCAGATTCTAGCTTCTGTGTCAAATGATGGTGGTAGCCTATGAGATTCTAGCTTCTGTATCACATGATGGTGGTAGCCTATCAGATTCTAGCTTCTGTGTCACATGATGGTGGTAGCCTATCAGATTCTAGCTTTTGTGTCACATGATGATGGTAGCCTATCAGATTCTAGCTTCTGTATCACATGATGGTGGTAGCCTATCAGATTCTAGCTTCTGTATCACACGATAGTGGTAGCCTATCAGATTCTAGCTTCTGTATCACATGATGGTAGCCCATCAGATTCTAGCTTCTGTATCACATGATGGTGGTAGCCTATCAGATTTTAGCTTCTGTATCACATGATGGTGGTAGCCTATCAGATTCTAGCTTCTGTATCACATGATGGTGGTAGCCTATCAGATTCTATCTTCTGTATCACATGATGGTGGTAGCCTATGAGATTCTAGCTTCTGTATCACATGATGGTAGCCCATCAGATTCTAGCTTCTGTATGACATGATGGTGGTAGCCTATCAGATTCTAGCTCCTGTGTCACATGATGGAGGCAGCCAATCAGATTCTAGCTTCTGTATCACAAGATGGTGGTAGCCTATCAGATTCTAGCTTCTGTATCACGAGATGGTGGTAGCCTATCAGATTCTAGCTTCTGTGTCAAATGATGGTGGTAGCCTATCAGATTCTAGCTTCTGTATCACATGATGGTGGTAGCCTATCAGATTTAAGCTTCTATATCACATGATGGTGGTAGCCTATCAGATTCTAGCTTCTGTATCACATGATGGTGGTAATCTATCAGATTCTAGCTTCTGTATCACATGATGGTGGTAGCCTATCAGATTCTAGCTTCTGTATCACATGATGGTGGTAGCCTATCAGATTCTAGCTTCTGTATCACATGATGGTGGTAGCCTATCAGATTCTAGCTTCTGTATCACATGATGGTGGTAGCCTATCAGATTCTAGCTTCTGTGTCAAATGATGGTGGTAGCCTATGAGATTCTAGTTTCTGTATCACATGATGGTGGTAGCCTATCAGATTCTATCTTCTGTATCACATGATGGTGGTAACCTATCAGATTCTAGCTTCTGTATCACATGATGGTGGTAGCCTATCAGATTCTATCTTCTGTATCACATGATGGTGGTAGCCTATCAGATTCTAGCTTCTGTGTCACATGATGGAGGCAGCCTATCAGATTCTAGCTTCTATATCACATGATGGTGGTAGCCTATCAGATTCTAGCTTCTGTATGACATGATGGTGGTAGCCTATCAGATTCTAGCTTCTGTATCACAAGATGGTGGTAGCCTATCAGATTCTAACTTCTGTATCACAAGATGGTGGTAGCCTATCAGATTCTATCTTCTGTATGACATGATGGTGGTAGCCTATCAGATTCTAGCTTCTGTATCACAAGATGGTGGTAGCCTATCAGATTCTAGCTTCTGTGTCAAATGATGGTGGTTGCCTATCAGATTCTAGCTTGTATATCACATGATGGTGGTAGCCTATCAGATTTTAGCTTCTGTATCACATGATGGTGGTAACCAATCAGATTCTAGCTTCTGTATCACATGATGGTGGTAATCTATCAGATTCTAGCTTCTGTATCACATGATGGTGGTAGCCTATAAGATTGTAGCTTCTGTATCACATGATGGTGGTAGCCTATCAGATTGTAGCTTCTGTATCACATGATGGTGGTAACCCATCAGATTGTAGCTTCTGTACCACATGATGGTGGTAGCCTATCAGATTTTAGCTTCTGTATCACATGATGGTGGTAGCCTATTGGATTCTAGCTTCTGTATCACATGATGGTGGTAGCCTATCAGATTCTAGCTTCTGTGTCACATGATGGTGGTAGCCTATCAGATACAAGCTTCTGTATCACATGATGATGGTAGCCCATCAGATTCTAGGCTGTCTATCACATGATGGTGGTAGCCTATCAGACTCTAGCTTCTGTATCACATGATGATGGTAGTCCATCAGATTCTAGGCTCTGTATCACATGATGGTGGTAGCCTATCAGATTCTAGATTCTATATCACATGATGGTGGTAGCCTATCAGATTCTAGCTTCTGTATCACATGATGGTGGTAGCCTATCAGATTCTAGCTTCTGTGTCACATGATGGTGGTAGCCTATCAGATTCTAGCTTCTATATCACATGATGGTGGTAGCCTATCAGATTCTATCTTCTGTATCACATGATGGTGGTAACCCATCAGATTGTAGCTTCTGTACCACATGATGGTGGTAGCCTATCAGATTTTAGCTTCTGTATCACATGATGGTGGTAGCCTATTGGATTCTAGCTTCTGTATCACATGATGGTGGTAGCCTATCAGATTCTAGCTTCTGTGTCACAGATGGTGGTAGCCTATCAGATAAGCTCTGTTCATGGTGGTAGCCCATAGTTTGGTCTCTTCAATGATGGTGGTAGCCTTCAGTTCTTCTACTGTTCAATGATGGTGGTAGCCTATCAGACTCTAGCTTCTGTATCACATGATGTGGTAGTCCATCAGAGTCTAGGCTCTGTATCACATGATGGTGGTAGCCTATCAGATTCTAGATTCTATATCACATGATGGTGGTAGCCTATCAGATTCTAGCTTCTGTATCACATGATGGTGGTAGCCTATCAGATTCTATCTACTGTATCACATGATGGTGGTAGCCTATCAGACTCTAGCTTCTGTATCACATGATGATGGTAGTCCATCAGAGTCTAGGCTCTGTATCACATGATGGTGGTAGCCTATCAGATTCTAGATTCTATATCACATGATGGTGGTAGCCTATCAGATTCTAGCTTCTGTATCACATGATGGTGGTAGCCTATCAGATTCTAGCTTCTGTATCACATGATGGTGGTAGCCTATCAGATTCTAGCTTCTGTATCACATGATGGTGGTAGCCTATCAGATTCTAGCTTCTGTATCACATGATGATGGTAGCCTATCAGATTCTAGCTTCTGTATGACATGATGGTGGTAGCCTATCAGATTCTAGCTTCTGTGTCAAATGATGGTGGTTGCCTATCAGATTCTAGCTTGTATATCACATGATGGTGGTAGCCTATCAGATTTTAGCTTCTGTATCACATGATGGTGGTAACCAATCAGATTCTAGCTTCTGTATCACATGATGGTGGTAATCTATCAGATTCTAGCTTCTGTATCACATGATGGTGGTAGCCTATAAGATTGTAGCTTCTGTATCACATGATGGTGGTAACCCATCAGATTGTAGCTTCTGTACCACATGATGGTGGTAGCCTATCAGATTTTAGCTTCTGTATCACATGATGGTGGTAGCCTATTGGATTCTAGCTTCTGTATCACATGATGGTGGTAGCCTATCAGATTCTAGCTTCTGTGTCACATGATGGTGGTAGCCTATCAGATACAAGCTTCTGTATCACATGATGATGGTAGCCCATCAGATTCTAGGCTGTCTATCACATGATGGTGGTAGCCTATCAGACTCTAGCTTCTGTATCACATGATGATGGTAGTCCATCAGATTCTAGGCTCTGTATCACATGATGGTGGTAGCCTATCAGATTCTAGATTCTATATCACATGATGGTGGTAGCCTATCAGATTCTAGCTTCTGTATCACATGATGGTGGTAGCCTATCAGATTCTAGCTTCTGTGTCACATGATGGTGGTAGCCTATCAGATTCTAGCTTCTATATCACATGATGGTGGTAGCTTATCAGATTTTAGCTTCTGTATCACATGATGGTGGTAACCAATCAGATTCTAGCTTCTGTATCACATGATGGTGGTAATCTATCAGATTCTAGCTTCTGTATCACATGATGGTGGTAGCCTATAAGATTGTAGCTTCTGTATCACATGATGGTGGTAGCCTATCAGATTGTAGCTTCTGTATCACATGATGGTGGTAACCCATCAGATTGTAGCTTCTGTACCACATGATGGTGGTAGCCTATCAGATTTTAGCTTCTGTATCACATGATGGTGGTAGCCTATTGGATTCTAGCTTCTGTATCACATGATGGTGGTAGCCTATCAGATTCTAGCTTCTGTGTCACATGATGGTGGTAGCCTATCAGATACAAGCTTCTGTATCACATGATGATGGTAGCCCATCAGATTCTAGGCTCTCTATCACATGATGGTGGTAGCCTATCAGATTCTAGCTTCTGTATCACATGATGGTGGTAGCCTATCAGACTCTAGCTTCTGTATCACATGATGATGGTAGTCCATCAGAGTCTAGGCTCTGTATCACATGATGGTGGTAGCCTATCAGATTCTAGATTCTATATCACATGATGGTGGTAGCCTATCAGATTCTAGCTTCTGTATCACATGATGGTGGTAGCCTATCAGATTCTATCTACTGTATCACATGATGGTGGTAGCCTATCAGACTCTAGCTTCTGTATCACATGATGATGGTAGTCCATCAGAGTCTAGGCTCTGTATCACATGATGGTGGTAGCCTATCAGATTCTAGATTCTATATCACATGATGGTGGTAGCCTATCAGATTCTAGCTTCTGTATCACATGATGGTGGTAGCCTATCAGATTCTAGCTTCTGTATCACATGATGGTGGTAGCCTATCAGATTCTAGCTTCTGTATCACATGATGGTGGTAGCCTATCAGATTCTAGCTTCTGTATCACATGATGATGGTAGCCTATCAGATTCTAGCTTCTGCATGACATGATGGTGGTAGCCTATCAGATTCTAGCTTCTGTGTCACATGATAGAGGCAGCCTATCAGATTCTAGCTTCTGTATCACAAGATGGTGGTAGCCTATCAGATTCTAGCTTCTGTGTCAAATGATGGTGGTAGCCTATCAGATTCTAGCTTCTGTATCACATGATGGTGGTAGCCTATCAGATTCTAGCTTTTGTGTCACATGATGATGGTAGCCTATCAGATTCTAGCTTCTGTATCACATGATGGTGGTAGCCTATCAGATTCTATCTTCTGTATCACATGATGGTGGTAGCCTATGAGATTCTAGCTTCTGTATCACATGATGGTAGCCCATCAGATTCTAGCTTCTGTATCACATGATGGTGGTAGCCTATCAGATTTTAGCTTCTGTATCACATGATGGTGGTAGCCTATCAGATTCTAGCTTCTGTATCACATGATGGTGGTAGCCTATCAGATTCTATCTTCTGTATCACATGATGGTGGTAGCCTATGAGATTCTAGCTTCTGTATCACATGATGGTAGCCCATCAGATTCTAGCTTCTGTATGACATGATGGTGGTAGCCTATCAGATTCTAGCTCCTGTGTCACATGATGGAGGCAGCCAATCAGATTCTAGCTTCTGTATCACAAGATGGTGGTAGCCTATCAGATTCTAGCTTCTGTATCACGAGATGGTGGTAGCCTATCAGATTCTAGCTTCTGTGTCAAATGATGGTGGTAGCCTATCAGATTCTAGCTTCTGTATCACATGATGGTGGTAGCCTATCAGATTCTAGCTTCTGTGTCACATGATGGTGGTAGCCTATCAGATTCTAGCTTCTGTATCATGATGTTTGGTAATCTATCAGGTTCTAGTTTCTGTATCGTGATGGTGGTAGCCTATCAGATTCTAGCTTCTGTGTCACATGATGGTGGTAGCCTATCAGATTCTAGCTTCTGTATCACATGATGGTGGTAGCCTATCAGATTCTAGCTTCTGTATCACATGATGGTGGTAGCCTATCAGATTCTAGCTTCTGTGTCAAATGATGGTGGTAGCCTATGAGATTCTAGTTTCTGTATCACATGATGGTGGTAGCCTATCAGATTCTAGCTTCTGTGTCACATGATGGTGGTAGCCTGTCAGATTCTAGCTTCTGTATCACACGATGGTGGTAGCCTGTCGATTCTAGCTTCTGTATCACATGATGATGGTAGCCCATCAGATTCTAGGCTCTGTATCACATGAGGGTGGTAGCCTATCAGATTTTATCTTCTGTATCACATGATGGTGGTAGCCTATCAGATTTAGCTTCTGTATCACATGATGATGGTAGTCCATCAGATTTAGGCTCTGTATCACATGATGGTGGTAGCCTATGAGATTCTAGCTTCTGTATCACATGATGATGGTAGATGATTTAGCTTATATCCGGGGGGTGTGGTTGGGTTTCGGGGGTGTTTTAGGGGGGTTGGTGGTGTTTGTTTTGGTGTGGTTTTGTGGTGGTGTTGTTTTGGTGGGTGTTTTGGTGGTGTTTTTTGGGTGTTTGGTGGTGTTTGTTTTTATGTGGTGTCTTCGTTCTGTTGTTATGTGGTGGTGCTTGTTCTGTTCTGTTAATGTGGTGGTAGCTATCAGTTCTAGCTTCTGTATATGATGGTGGTAGCCTATCAATTCTAGCTTCTGTGTCACATGATGGTGGTTGCCTATCAATTCTAGCTTTGTGTCACATGATGGTGGTAGCCTATCAGTTCTATCTTCTGTATCACATGATGGTGGTGCCTATCAGTTTGCTTTGTATCACACGATGGTGGTGTCTATCAGATTCTAGCTTCTGTATCACATGATGGTGGTAGCCTATCAGATTCTAGCTTCTGTATCACATGATGGTGGTAGCCTATCAGATTCTAGCTTCTGTATCACATGATGGTGGTAACCTATCAGATTCTAGCTTCTGTGTCACATGATGGTGGTAGCCTATCAGATTCTATCTTCTGTATCACATGATGGTGGTAGCCTATGATTCTAGCTTTGTGTCACATGATGGGGTAGCCTATCGATTCTAGCTTCTGTGTCACATGATGGTGGTAGCCTATCAGTTCTAGCTTTGTATGACATGTGGTGGTAGCCTATAGTTCTAGCTTCTGTTCACATGATGGTGGTAGCCTATGTTTGCTTTTACGTGGTGGGCTTTCTTCTCTTGACAGGGGGCATGCTTTGTTCACGGGGGAGAGCTTTTCATGTGGTTGTGTTTCCGGGGGGCTGTTGTGTGTTGTTTCCGGGTGGTGCCTATGTGTGTTTGTTCCGGGGGGCTATAGTGGTCGGGTGGGCCCTGGTTTCCCGGGGGGGTGGGGGCTGGCTGGGGGGCGCTTGCATGGGTGGTGCCTGCTTGGCCTCAGATTGTGTGGTGGTGCGATTGCTTCTGTGGGGGCTGTTGGTCTGTTTGTGGTGGGCCTTGTGTTTTTGGGGGTGTTGTTGCTTCTGTCTGGGGGTGCTGTAGCTTTTGTGGGGTGCGTCTTCTGCGTGGGGTCGCGCGTGTGGGGGCCAGATTTTGTGTGGGGTGCGTTGCTTCTGTGGGGGGAGCGTTAGCTTTTGTGGGGTGCCGTTAGTTGTGTGTGGTGGTGCCTGTGCTTGTTTGTGGGGTGCCTAGTTTGCTCTGTGGGGGCGTGCTGTGGGGGCTTAGTTGCTTCTGTGTGGGGTGCCGTTGTGCTTCTGTTGTGGGGTGCGTTGTGCTTCTGTTGTGGGGTCCTGTGTGCTTCTGTTGTGGTGGTGCGTTTGCTTCTGTTGTGGGGTGCCTGTTCTGTCGTTGGGGGGGTGTTGTGTGGGGGGCCGGGTGGGGGTGGGGGGGGCCGGTTGTGGGGGCGTGGGGGGGCGTGTTGGGGGGCCGGTTGTGGGGGAGATGTTGTGGGGGGGCGTTTGGGGCGGGTTGTTGGGGGGTGTTGTGGGGGTGCTTGGGGGGGCGTTCTGTGGGGGCGTGTTGTGGGGGCCGTTCTGGGGGGGCGGTTGGGGGGGCGTGTTTTGGGGGCGTTGCTTCTGTGTGGGGGGCGCTTGTGGGGGCCGTGGGGGGGCCGTTTCTGTTGGGGGCGTGTGTGGGGGGCCGGTGGGGGGGCCGTGTTGTTGGGGGGCGTTGTTCTGTTAGTGGTGGTCTGTCTGCCTGTTACATGTGGTGGTCTTAGATTCTGCTTCTGTTAATGTGGTGGGCTAGATTGTGCTTCTGTTAATGTGGGGTGCCTTAGATTGTGCTTCTGTTATGTGGTGGTCCTGTTGTGTTCTGTATGTGGGGGCCTTAGATTTGCTTCTGTTAATGTGGTGTGCCTGTCTGCTTGTATGTGGTGGTGCCTTAGTGCTTCTGTGTAAGTGGTGGTGCCTTAGATCACTTCTGTTAAGGGGTGCTGTTCTGGGGGGGGTGGGGGGGGTGGGGGGTGGTGGGGGGGGGTGGGGGGGGGGGGGGGGTGGTGGGGGTGGGGGGGGGGTGGGGGGGGGGGGGGGGGGGGGGGGGGGGGGGGGGTGGGGGGGGTGTGGGGTGGGGGGGGTGTGGGGGGGGGTGGGGGGGGGGGGGGGGGTGTGGGGGGGTGGTTGGGGGGGTTGGGGGGTTGGGGGGTGTGGGTGGGGGGTGTGGTTGGGGGGTGGGGGGGGGGTGGTTGGGGGGGTTGTGTTGGGGGGGGGGTGGGGGGTTGGGGGGGGTTGGGGGGTGGGTATGGGGGGGGTTGGGGGGTGGTGGGGGGGGGTTGGGGGGTGTGGGTGGGGGGTGGTATGGGGGGTTGAGTGTATGGGGGTGGGTATGGGTGGTTGTAATGTGGGGGTATGGGAGCTTCTGTTCATGTGGTGGTGCCTCAGTTGTGTTTGTTCTGTGGGGTCCTCAGTTGTGCTTCTGTCAATGTGGTGGTAGCCTTAGTTTTGCTTCTGTCAATGTGGTGGTGCCTTGTTCTGTTCTGTTCATGTGGTGGTAGCCTTCAGATTCTGCTTCTGTGTCAATGTGGTGGTAGCCTTCAGTCTAGCTTCTGTTCAATGTGGTGGTGCCTCAGTTCTGGTCTTTCAATGATGGTGGTAGCCTTCAGTTCTTCTCTGTTCAATGTGGTGGTAGCCTTCAGTCTGCTTCTGTCATGTGGTGGTGCCTCAGGTCTGGTCTGTTCAATGTGGTGGTAGCCTTGTTCTGTTCTGTCAATGATGGTGGTAGCCTTCAGTTCTGCTTCTGTTCAAGATGGTGGTAGCCTTCAGATTCTGCTTCTGTTCAATGATGGTGGTGCCTTCAGCTGCTGTTCAATGTGGTGGTAGCCTTCAGGTCTAGCTTCTGTTAATGTGGTGGTGCCTATAGTTCTGTTCTGTTCATGTGGTGGTAGCCTATCAGTTCTGCTTCTGTTCAATGTGGTGGTAGCCTATCAGATTCTGCTTCTGTTCAATGTGGTGGTGCCTTCAGTTTGCTTCTGTTCAATGTGGTGGTAGCCTTCAGATTCTGCTTCTGTTCAATGATGGTGGTAGCCTTCAGTTCTGCTTCTGTATGACATGATGGTGGTAGCCTATCAGATTCTGCTTCTGTGTCAATGATGGTGGTAGCCTATCAGATTCTGGCTTCTGTTCAGATGGTGGTAGCCTATAGATTCTAGCTTCTGTGTCAATGATGGTGGTGCCTTCAGATTCTAGTTCTGTTCATGATGGTGGTAGCCTATCAGATTCTGCTTTGTTCAATGATGGTGGTAGCCTTCAGTTCTAGCTTCTGTTCAATGATGGTGGTAGCCTTCAGATTCTGCTTCTGTTCAATGATGGTGGTAGCCTATGAGATTCTAGCTTCTGTTCCATGATGGTGGTAGCCTTCAGATTCTAGCTTCTGTTCAATGATGGTGGTAGCTTTCAGATTTTGCTTCTGTATCAATGATGGTGGTAGCCTTCAGATTCTAGCTTCTGTATCAATGATGGTGGTAGCCTTCAGATTCTGCTTCTGTTCAATGTGGTGGTAGCCTATCAGTTCTAGCTTCTGTATCAATGATGGTGGTAGCCTTCAGTTCTGCTTCTGTTGAATGTGGTGGTAGCCTATCAGATTCTAGCTTCTGTGTCAATGTGGTGGTAGCCTATCAGATTCTAGCTTCTGTTCAATGATGGTGGTAGCCTTCAGTTCTAGCTTCTGTTCAGTGATGGTGGTAGCCTATCAGTTCTAGCTTCTGTGTCAATGTGGTGGTAGCCTTCAGATTCTAGCTTCTGTATCACATGTGGTGGTAGCCTATCAGATTCTAGCTTCTGTATCAATGTGGTGGTAGCCTATCAGTTCTGCTTCTGTATCAATGTGGTGGTAGCCTATCAGTTCTGCTTCTGTATCAATGTGGTGGTAGCCTATCAGATTGTGCTTCTGTATCAATGATGGTGGTAGCCTATCAGTTCTGCTTCTGTATCACATGATGGTGGTAGCCTTCAGATTCTGCTTCTGTATCACATGTGGTGGTAGCCTATCAGATTCTGCTTCTGTGTCACATGTGGTGGTAGCCTATCAGATTCTAGTTTCTGTTCACATGTGGTGGTAGCCTATCAGATTCTAGTTCTGTGTCAATGATGGTGGTAGCCTTCAGATTCTGGCTTCTGTATCACATGTGGTGGTAGCCTATCAGATTTGCTTCTGTATCACATGATGGTGGTAGCCTATCAGATTCTGGCTTCTGTATCAATGATGGTGGTAGCCTATCAGATTCTGCTTCTGTATCACATGTGGTGGTAGCCTATCAGATTCTAGTTCTGTATCACATGTGGTGGTAGCCTATCAGTCTGGTTCTGTATCACATGTGGTGGTAGCCTATAGTTCTGGCTTCTGTTCATGATGGTGGTAGCCTATCAGTTCTGTTCTGTTCAATGTGGTGGTAGCCTATCAGATTCTAGCTTCTGTATAATGATGGTGGTAGCCTATCAGATTCTGCTTCTGTGTCACATGATGGTGGTAGCCTATCAGTCTGCTTCTGTATCACATGTGGTGGTGCCTGTCAGATTCAGCTTCTGTATCAAGATGGTGGTAGCCTATCAGTTCTAGCTTCTGTATCAATGTGGTGGTAGCCTATCAGTTTAGCTTCTGTATCACATGATGGTGGTAGCCTATCAGTTCTGTCTGTATCACATGTGGTGGTGCCTATCAGTTTAGCTTCTGTATCAATGTGGTGGTGGCCTTCAGTTCTGCTTCTGTTCACATGTGGTGGTAGCTATCAGGTTCTAGCTTCTGTGTCAATGTGGTGGTGCCTATCAGTTCTAGCTTCTGTATACATGTGGTGGTAGCCTATCAGTTCTAGCTTCTGTATCAATGTGGTGGTGCCTATCAGATTCTAGCTTCTGTATCACATGATGGTGGTAGCCTATCAGATTCTGGCTTCTGTATCACATGATGGTGGTAGCCTATCAGTTCTAGCTTCTGTTCACATGATGGTGGTAGCCTATCAGATTCTAGCTTCTGTATCACATGATGGTGGTAGCCTATCAGTTCTGGCTTCTGTGTCACATGATGGTGGTTGCCTATCAGATTCTAGCTTCTGTATCACATGATGGTGGTAGCCTATCAGATTTTGCTTCTGTATCACATGATGGTGGTAGCCTATCAGTTCTAGCTTCTGTATCACATGATGGTGGTAGCCTATCAGATTTGCTTCTGTATCACATGATGGTGGTAGCCTATCAGATTGTAGCTTCTGTATCACATGATGGTGGTAGCCTATCAGATTTAGCTTCTGTATCACATGATGGTGGTAGCCTATCAGATTGTAGCTTCTGTACCACATGTGGTGGTGCCTATCAGATTTGCTTCTGTATCACATGATGGTGGTAGCCTATAGATTCTGCTTCTGTATCACATGATGGTGGTAGCCTATCAGATTCTAGCTTCTGTGTCACATGATGGTGGTAGCCTATCAGATTCTAGCTTCTGTATCACATGATGGTGGTAGCCTATCAGATTCTAGCTTCTGTATCACATGATGGTGGTAGCCTATCAGATTCTAGCTTCTGTATCACATGATGGTGGTAGTCCATCAGATTCTAGGTTCTGTATCACATGATGGTGGTAGCCTATCAGATTCTAGCTTCTGTATCACATGATGGTGGTAGCCTATCAGATTCTAGCTTCTGTATCACATGATGGTGGTAGCCTATCAGATTCTAGCTTCTGTGTCACATGATGGTGGTAGCCTATCAGATTCTAGCTTCTGTATCACATGATGGTGGTAGCTTATCAGATTCTAGCTTCTGTATCACATGATGGTGGTAGCCTATCAGATTCTAGCTTCTGTATCACATGATGGTGGTAGCCTATCAGATTCTAGCTTCTGTATCACATGATGGTGGTAGCCTATCAGATTGTAGCTTCTGTATCACATGATGGTGGTAGCCTATCAGATTGTAGCTTCTGTATCACATGATGGTGGTAACCCATCAGATTGTAGCTTCTGTACCACATGATGGTGGTAGCCTATCAGATTTTAGCTTCTGTATCACATGATGGTGGTAGCCTATTGGATTCTAGCTTCTGTATCACATGATGGTGGTAGCCTATCAGATTCTAGCTTCTGTGTCACATGATGGTGGTAGCCTATCAGATACTAGCTTCTGTATCACATGATGGTGGTAGCCTATCAGATTCTAGGCTCTCTATCACATGATGGTGGTAGCCTATCAGATTCTATCTTCTGTATCACATGATGGTGGTAGCCTATCAGATTCTAGCTTCTGTATCACATGATGTGGTAGTCCATCAGATTCTAGGCTTCTGTATCACATGATGGTGGTAGCCTATCAGATTCTAGCTTCTATATCACATGATGGTGGTAGCCTATCAGATTCTAGCTTCTGTATCACATGATGGTGGTAGCCTATCAGATTCTATCTACTGTATCACATGATGGTGGTAGCCTATCAGATTCTAGCTTCTGTATCACATGATGATGGTAGCCCATCAGAGTCTAGGCTTCTGTATCACATGATGGTGGTAGCCTATCAGATTCTAGCTTCTATATCACATGATGGTGGTAGCCTATCAGATTCTAGCTTCTGTATCACATGATGGTGGTAGCCTATCAGATTCTAGCTTCTGTATCACATGATGGTGGTAGCCTATCAGATTCTAGCTTCTGTATCACATGATGGTGGTAGCCTATCAGATTCTAGCTTCTGTATCACATGATGATGGTAGCCTATCAGATTCTAGCTTCTGTATGACATGATGGTGGTAGCCTATCAGATTCTAGCTTCTGTGTCACATGATGGAGGTAGCCTATCAGATTCTAGCTTCTGTATCACATGATGGTGGTAGCCTATCAGATTCTAGCTTCTGTGTCACATGATGGTGGTAGCCTATCAGATTCTAGCTTCTGTATCACATGATGGTGGTAGCCTATCAGATTCTAGCTTTTGTGTCACATGATGATGGTAGCCTATCAGATTCTAGCTTCTGTATCACATGATGGTGGTAGCCTATCAGATTCTATCTTCTGTATCACATGATGGTGGTAGCCTATCAGATTCTAGCTTCTGTATCACATGATGGTAGCCTATCAGATTCTAGCTTCTGTATCACATGATGGTGGTAGCCTATCAGATTTTAGCTTCTGTATCACATGATGGTGGTAGCCTATCAGATTCTAGCTTCTGTATCACATGATGGTGGTAGCCTATCAGATTCTATCTTCTGTATCACATGATGGTGGTAGCCTATGAGATTCTAGCTTCTGTATCACATGATGGTAGCCCATCAGATTCTAGCTTCTGTATGACATGATGGTGGTAGCCTATCAGATTCTAGCTCCTGTGTCACATGATGGAGGCAGCCAATCAGATTCTAGCTTCTGTATCACAAGATGGTGGTAGCCTATCAGATTCTAGCTTCTGTATCACGAGATGGTGGTAGCCTATCAGATTCTAGCTTCTGTGTCAAATGATGGTGGTAGCCTATCAGATTCTAGCTTCTGTATCACATGATGGTGGTAGCCTATCAGATTTAAGCTTCTATATCACATGATGGTGGTAGCCTATCAGATTCTAGCTTCTGTATCACATGATGGTGGTAATCTATCAGATTCTAGCTTCTGTATCACATGATGGTGGTAGCCTATCAGATTGTAGCTTCTGTATCACATGATGGTCGTAGCCTATCAGATTCTAGCTTCTGTATCACATGATGGTGGTAGCCTATCAGATTCTAGCTTCTGTATCACATGATGGTGGTAGCCTATCAGATTCTAGCTTCTGTGTCAAATGATGGTGGTAGCCTATGAGATTCTAGTTTCTGTATCACATGATGGTGGTAGCCTATCAGATTCTAGCTTCTGTGTCACATGATGGTGGTAGCCTGTCAGATTCTAGCTTCTGTATCACACGATGGTGGTAGCCTGTCAGATTCTAGCTTCTGTATCACATGATGATGGTAGCCCATCAGATTCTAGGCTCTGTATCACATGAGGGTGGTAGCCTATCAGATTTTATCTTCTGTATCACATGATGGTGGTAGCCTATCAGATTCTAGCTTCTGTATCACATGATGATGGTAGTCCATCAGATTCTAGGCTCTGTATCACATGATGGTGGTAGCCTATGAGATTCTAGCTTCTGTATCACATGATGATGGTAGCCTATCAGATTCTAGCTTCTATATCACATGATGGTGGTAGCCTATCAGATTCTAGCTTCTGTATCACATGATGGTGGTAACCTATCAGATTCTAGCTTCTGTGTCACATGATGGTGGTAGCCTATCAGATTCTATCTTCTGTATCACATGATGGTGGTAGCCTGTCAGATTCTAGCTTCTGTATCACACGATGGTGGTAGCCTGTCAGATTCTAGCTTCTGTATCACATGATGATGGTAGCCTATCAGATTCTAGCTTCTGTATCACATGATGGTGGTAGCCTATCAGATTCTATCTTCTGTATCACATGATGGTGGTAACCTATCAGATTCTAGCTTCTGTATCACATGATGGTGGTAGCCTATCAGATTCTATCTTCTGTATCACATGATGGTGGTAGCCTATCAGATTCTAGCTTCTGTGTCACATGATGGAGGCAGCCTATCAGATTCTAGCTTCTATATCACATGATGGTGGTAGCCTATCAGATTCTAGCTTCTGTATGACATGATGGTGGTAGCCTATCAGATTCTAGCTTCTGTATCACAAGATGGTGGTAGCCTATCAGATTCTAACTTCTGTATCACAAGATGGTGGTAGCCTATCAGATTCTATCTTCTGTATGACATGATGGTGGTAGCCTATCAGATTCTAGCTTCTGTATCACAAGATGGTGGTAGCCTATCAGATTCTAGCTTCTGTGTCAAATGATGGTGGTTGCCTATCAGATTCTAGCTTGTATATCACATGATGGTGGTAGCCTATCAGATTTTAGCTTCTGTATCACATGATGGTGGTAACCAATCAGATTCTAGCTTCTGTATCACATGATGGTGGTAATCTATCAGATTCTAGCTTCTGTATCACATGATGGTGGTAGCCTATAAGATTGTAGCTTCTGTATCACATGATGGTGGTAGCCTATCAGATTGTAGCTTCTGTATCACATGATGGTGGTAACCCATCAGATTGTAGCTTCTGTACCACATGATGGTGGTAGCCTATCAGATTTTAGCTTCTGTATCACATGATGGTGGTAGCCTATTGGATTCTAGCTTCTGTATCACATGATGGTGGTAGCCTATCAGATTCTAGCTTCTGTGTCACATGATGGTGGTAGCCTATCAGATACAAGCTTCTGTATCACATGATGATGGTAGCCCATCAGATTCTAGGCTGTCTATCACATGATGGTGGTAGCCTATCAGACTCTAGCTTCTGTATCACATGATGATGGTAGTCCATCAGATTCTAGGCTCTGTATCACATGATGGTGGTAGCCTATCAGATTCTAGATTCTATATCACATGATGGTGGTAGCCTATCAGATTCTAGCTTCTGTATCACATGATGGTGGTAGCCTATCAGATTCTAGCTTCTGTGTCACATGATGGTGGTAGCCTATCAGATTCTAGCTTCTATATCACATGATGGTGGTAGCCTATCAGATTCTATCTTCTGTATCACATGATGGTGGTAACCTATCAGATTCTAGCTTCTGTATCACATGATGGTGGTAGCCTATCAGATTCTATCTTCTGTATCACATGATGGTGGTAGCCTATCAGATTCTAGCTTCTGTGTCACATGATGGAGGCAGCCTATCAGATTCTAGCTTCTATATCACAAGATGGTGGTAGCCTATCAGATTCTAGCTTCTGTGTCAAATGATGGTGGTTGCCTATCAGATTCTAGCTTGTATATCACATGATGGTGGTAGCCTATCAGATTTTAGCTTCTGTATCACATGATGGTGGTAACCAATCAGATTCTAGCTTCTGTATCACATGATGGTGGTAATCTATCAGATTCTAGCTTCTGTATCACATGATGGTGGTAGCCTATAAGATTGTAGCTTCTGTATCACATGATGGTGGTAGCCTATCAGATTGTAGCTTCTGTATCACATGATGGTGGTAACCCATCAGATTGTAGCTTCTGTACCACATGATGGTGGTAGCCTATCAGATTTTAGCTTCTGTATCACATGATGGTGGTAGCCTATTGGATTCTAGCTTCTGTATCACATGATGGTGGTAGCCTATCAGATTCTAGCTTCTGTATCACATGATGGTGGTAGCCTATCAGATTCTAGCTTCTGTGTCACATGATGGTGGTAGCCTATCAGATACAAGCTTCTGTATCACATGATGATGGTAGCCCATCAGATTCTAGGCTGTCTATCACATGATGGTGGTAGCCTATCAGACTCTAGCTTCTGTATCACATGATGATGGTAGTCCATCAGATTCTAGGCTCTGTATCACATGATGGTGGTAGCCTATCAGATTCTAGATTCTATATCACATGATGGTGGTAGCCTATCAGATTCTAGCTTCTGTATCACATGATGGTGGTAGCCTATCAGATTCTAGCTTCTGTGTCACATGATGGTGGTAGCCTATCAGATTCTAGCTTCTATATCACATGATGGTGGTAGCTTATCAGATTTTAGCTTCTGTATCACATGATGGTGGTAACCAATCAGATTCTAGCTTCTGTATCACATGATGGTGGTAATCTATCAGATTCTAGCTTCTGTATCACATGATGGTGGTAGCCTATAAGATTGTAGCTTCTGTATCACATGATGGTGGTAGCCTATCAGATTGTAGCTTCTGTATCACATGATGGTGGTAACCCATCAGATTCTAGCTTCTGTACCACATGATGGTGGTAGCCTATCAGATTTTAGCTTCTGTATCACATGATGGTGGTAGCCTATTGGATTCTAGCTTCTGTATCACATGATGGTGGTAGCCTATCAGATTCTAGCTTCTGTGTCACATGATGGTGGTAGCCTATCAGATACAAGCTTCTGTATCACATGATGATGGTAGCCCATCAGATTCTAGGCTCTCTATCACATGATGGTGGTAGCCTATCAGATTCTATCTACTGTATCACATGATGGTGGTAGCCTATCAGACTCTAGCTTCTGTATCACATGATGATGGTAGTCCATCAGAGTCTAGGCTCTGTATCACATGATGGTGGTAGCCTATCAGATTCTAGATTCTATATCACATGATGGTGGTAGCCTATCAGATTCTAGCTTCTGTATCACATGATGGTGGTAGCCTATCAGATTCTATCTACTGTATCACATGATGGTGGTAGCCTATAAGATTGTAGCTTCTGTATCACATGATGGTGGTAGCCTATTGGATTCTAGCTTCTGTATCACATGATGGTGGTAGCCTATCAGATTCTAGCTTCTGTGTCACATGATGGTGGTAGCCTATCAGATACAAGCTTCTGTATCACATGATGATGGTAGCCCATCAGATTCTAGGCTCTCTATCACATGATGGTGGTAGCCTATCAGATTCTATCTACTGTATCACATGATGGTGGTAGCCTATCAGACTCTAGCTTCTGTATCACATGATGATGGTAGTCCATCAGATTCTAGCTTGTATATCACATGATGGTGGTAGCCTATCAGATTTTAGCTTCTGTATCACATGATGGTGGTAACCAATCAGATTCTAGCTTCTGTATCACATGATGGTGGTAATCTATCAGATTCTAGCTTCTGTATCACATGATGGTGGTAGCCTATAAGATTGTAGCTTCTGTATCACATGATGGTGGTAGCCTATCAGATTGTAGCTTCTGTATCACATGATGGTGGTAACCCATCAGATTGTAGCTTCTGTACCACATGATGGTGGTAGCCTATCAGATTTTAGCTTCTGTATCACATGATGGTGGTAGCCTATTGGATTCTAGCTTCTGTGTCACATGATGGTGGTAGCCTATCAGATTCTAGCTTCTGTGTCACATGATGGTGGTAGCCTATCAGATACAAGCTTCTGTATCACATGATGATGGTAGCCCATCAGATTCTAGGCTGTCTATCACATGATGGTGGTAGCCTATCAGACTCTAGCTTCTGTATCACATGATGATGGTAGTCCATCAGATTCTAGCTTCTGTATCACATGATGGTGGTAGCCTATCAGATTCTAGATTCTATATCACATGATGGTGGTAGCCTATCAGATTCTAGCTTCTGTATCACATGATGGTGGTAGCCTATCAGATTCTAGCTTCTGTGTCACATGATGGTGGTAGCCTATCAGATTCTAGCTTCTATATCACATGATGGTGGTAGCTTATCAGATTTTAGCTTCTGTATCACATGATGGTGGTAACCAATCAGATTCTAGCTTCTGTATCACATGATGGTGGTAATCTATCAGATTCTAGCTTCTGTATCACATGATGGTGGTAGCCTATAAGATTGTAGCTTCTGTATCACATGATGGTGGTAGCCTATCAGATTGTAGCTTCTGTATCACATGATGGTGGTAACCCATCAGATTGTAGCTTCTGTACCACATGATGGTGGTAGCCTATCAGATTTTAGCTTCTGTATCACATGATGGTGGTAGCCTATTGGATTCTAGCTTCTGTATCACATGATGGTGGTAGCCTATCAGATTCTAGCTTCTGTGTCACATGATGGTGGTAGCCTATCAGATACAAGCTTCTGTATCACATGATGATGGTAGCCCATCAGATTCTAGGCTCTCTATCACATGATGGTGGTAGCCTATCAGATTCTATCTACTGTATCACATGATGGTGGTAGCCTATCAGACTCTAGCTTCTGTATCACATGATGATGGTAGTCCATCAGAGTCTAGGCTCTGTATCACATGATGGTGGTAGCCTATCAGATTCTAGATTCTATATCACATGATGGTGGTAGCCTATCAGATTCTAGCTTCTGTATCACATGATGGTGGTAGCCTATCAGATTCTATCTACTGTATCACATGATGGTGGTAGCCTATCAGACTCTAGCTTCTGTATCACATGATGATGGTAGTCCATCAGAGTCTAGGCTCTGTATCACATGATGGTGGTAGCCTATCAGATTCTAGATTCTATATCACATGATGGTGGTAGCCTATCAGATTCTAGCTTCTGTATCACATGATGGTGGTAGCCTATCAGATTCTAGCTTCTGTATCACATGATGGTGGTAGCCTATCAGATTCTAGCTTCTGTATCACATGATGGTGGTAGCCTATCAGATTCTAGCTTCTGTATCACATGATGATGGTAGCCTATCAGATTCTAGCTTCTGCATGACATGATGGTGGTAGCCTATCAGATTCTAGCTTCTGTGTCACATGATAGAGGCAGCCTATCAGATTCTAGCTTCTGTATCACAAGATGGTGGTAGCCTATCAGATTCTAGCTTCTGTGTCAAATGATGGTGGTAGCCTATCAGATTCTAGCTTCTGTATCACATGATGGTGGTAGCCTATCAGATTCTAGCTTCTGTATCACACGATGGTGGTAGCCTGTCAGATTCTAGCTTCTGTATCACATGATGATGGTAGCCCATCAGATTCTAGGCTCTGTATCACATGAGGGTGGTAGCCTATCAGATTTTATCTTCTGTATCACATGATGGTGGTAGCCTATCAGATTCTAGCTTCTGTATCACATGATGATGGTAGTCCATCAGATTCTAGGCTCTGTATCACATGATGGTGGTAGCCTATCAGATTCTAGCTTCTGTATCACATGATGATGGTAGCCTATCAGATTCTAGCTTCTGTGTCACATGATGGTGGTAGCCTATCAGATTCTAGCTTCTATATCACATGATGGTGGTAGCCTATCAGATTCTAGCTTCTGTATCACATGATGGTGGTAGCCTATCAGATTCTATCTTCTGTATCACATGATGGTGGTAGCCTATCAGATTCTAGCTTCTGTGTCACATGATGGTGGTAGCCTATCAGATTCTAGCTTCTATGTCACATGATGGTGGTAGCCTATCAGATTCTAGCTTCTGTGTCACATGATGGAGGCAGCCTATCAGATTCTAGCTTCTGTATCACAAGATGGTGGTAGCCTATCAGATTCTAGCTTCTGTATGACATGATGGTGGTAGCCTATCAGATTCTAGCTTCTGTATCACAAGATGGTGGTAGCCTATCAGATTTTAACTTCTGTATCACAAGATGGTGGTAGCCTATCAGATTCTAGCTTCTGTGTCAAATGATGGTGGTAGCCTATCAGATTCTAGCTTGTATATCACATGATGGTGGTAGCCTATCAGATTTTAGCTTCTGTATCACATGATGGTGGTAACCAATCAGATTCTAGCTTCTGTATCACATGATGGTGGTAATCTATCAGATTCTAGCTTCTGTATCACATGATGGTGGTAGCCTATAAGATTGTAGCTTCTGTATCACATGATGGTGGTAGCCTATAAGATTGTAGCTTCTGTATCACATGATGGTGGTAGCCTATCAGATTGTAGCTTCTGTATCACATGATGGTGGTAGCCTATCAGATTGTAGCTTCTGTATCACATGATGGTGGTAGCCTATCAGATTTTAGCTTCTGTATCACATGATGGTGGTAGCCTATCAGATTCTAGCTTCTGTATCACATGATGGTGGTAGCCTATCAGATTCTAGCTTCCGTGTCACATGATGGTGGTAGCCTATCAGATACAAGCTTCTGTATCACATGATGATGGTAGCCCATCAGATTCTAGGCTCTCTATCACATGATGGTGGTAGCCTATCAGATTCTAGTTTCTGTGTCACATGATGGTGGTAGCCTATCAGAATCTAGCTTCTGTATCACATGATGGTGGTAGCCTATCAGATTCTAGCTTCTGTATCACATGATGATGGTAGTCCATCAGATTCTAGGCTCTGTATGACATGATGGTGGTAGCCTATCAGATTCTAGATTCTATATCACATGATGGTGGTAGCCTATCAGATTCTAGCTTCTGTATCACATGATGATGGTAGCCTATCAGACTCTAGCTTCTGTATCACATGATGATGGTAGTCCATCAGATTCTAGGCTCTGTATCACATGATGGTGGTAGCCTATCAGACTCTAGCTTCTGTATCACATGATGATGGTAGTCCATCAGATTCTAGGCTCTGTATCACATGATGGTGGTAGCCTATCAGATTCTAGATTCTATATCACATGATGGTGGTAGCCTATCAGATTCTAGCTTCTGTATCACATGATGGTGGTAGCCTATCAGATTCTAGCTTCTGTGTCACATGATGGTGGTAGCCTATCAGAATCTAGCTTCTGTATCACATGATGGTGGTAGCCTATCAGATTCTAGCTTCTGTATCACATGATGATGGTAGCCTATCAGACTCTAGCTTCTGTATCACATGATGATGGTAGTCCATCAGATTCTAGGCTCTGTATCACATGATGGTGGTAGCCTATCAGACTCTAGCTTCTGTATCACATGATGATGGTAGTCCATCAGATTCTAGCTTCTGTGTCACATGATGGTGGTAGCCTATCAGATTCTAGCTTCTGTATCACATGATGGTGGTAGCCTATCAGATTCTAGCTTCTGTATCACATGATGGTGGTAGCCTATCAGATTCTAGCTTCTGTGTCACATGATGGTGGTAGCCTATCAGATTCTAGCTTCTGTATCACATGATGGTGGTAGCCTATCAGATGTCATGATGATGCTGCTACAGTTAGTGATGATGACGATGATGTTTTGTTGTCTTTCAGTGGTTTAATGCAGCTTATTGTACATTTTGATTTGGTAAATTTTTAATATTACTATCATATTTTCTATTTTAACATTTTTCACTTAATAAATGTGATTACTTTAGTAAGTATATATTATGTTATTTGATAAAGACGTTTTTAATCTATTTTTTTTTCTCACCAACTGCCTCTGAACGTGAACATAAAGGATAACAATTCTTAAAGGTTAAATTCCTGCTGAACCTGCATTTCCCATGAGCCTTTGTGGTCTAGATAGGTTGAGTTTTGAAAATAGCCCCGCCCACTTTGGTGTTAATGCAAACTGAAGCTGAAACAACTTAATAAATTTACTTTGTGTGAAAGTAAAAACTTACTTCAGATAACAGAGAGGGGTTTTTAAGATGATTTGACCTCAAGATAAGATTTTTATCACCAAACCAAAATAATTAAGTTCAATCAAAGTAAATAAATCTTTCATATCATCTGCAGCCCAGATACTCTTCTCACAGTGCACATAATTAACTGATAACCATGCTTCAGTTCCACATGAACGCACTGGTTTAACTGCTAGCCATCCTTCGAAACAGCTTCACCTCTTCTTGCTTGAGCTGAGCATGAGTTTGCGTCTTGTTCATTAAAATAACTTATTTTAATTGGTACCTTTATTGGTATGGAAATGGTAGAGGGATTTACAGACTGCTCGGTTCCTCAGCTGCAGCTTCTCCTGGAGCTGAACACGCTTCTGAGTTACAGACTTGACTTCCAGCGTCGTTTCTGTTTGCAGTGATGGTTCAGCGTCAGCGTTGACTTAAACAGGTACTAACCAAAAAATGAGAATATCCTGAAGAACTTCATGTATTTCCATAATTCAACTTAAAGGTGCAATTTAAATATTGTATCGACAAATAATATGTGAATCAATATATTTCCAGTTTTTATTTGTTTGGATGTTGCTGATTAGAAGTTGCAGTTTAAGAAAACCTCAAATTCTAAAACTCATAAAATTAGAATACTGCATGAAATCAATCAGAGAAGGATTTTAAATACAAATATATGCGTCCTTCTGTAAAATCTTGCATGTGTACTTAGTACTTGGTTTGGTCCCTTTTGCATGAATGACTCCTTAACCCGGCGTGGCATGGATGCTAGCAGCTTTAACCCGGCGTGGCATGGATGCTAGCAGCTTTAACCCGGCGTGGCATGGATGCTAGCAGCTTTAACCCGCCGTGGCACAGATGCTAGCAGCTTTAACCCCGCGTGCTTTGAGACAGCACTCTGAGAACATCCAGCTTCTTTTCTATCACTTTTTGTGTCTTTCCACCTTGTGCAGGGAGTCAATGATGGTTTTCTGCACAACTGTCAGATCAGCATCTTCCCCATGATTGTGAATTCTTCTAAACCAACACAGAGACTTTTTAAAGGCTCAGGGTACTTATGGAGGTGTTTGGATTACTGACCTGATTAGAATGTGACACTCTGAACCTACAATACTGGAGCTTTTCACAATATTCTCATTTTTGGACTTTTTGAATTTGAGGTTTTCTTAAGCTGCAACTTCTAATCAGCAACATCCAAACAAATAAAAGCTGCAAATATATTGATTCACATATTATTTATCTATACAATATGTAAATTGCAACTTTTAAGCTGAATTACAGAAAAAATAAACTTTTCCAGGATATTCTAACTTTTTGGGTCGTACCTGTACTATGATTTTATTGATCAGACACCAGTTCATTCTGACGTCATTTCCTGTCTCCTGCCTATGATCCAGTGGGAGGGACGGATTTGGAAATCTCCATCTTACAGGATCAGGATCATTTTCATTCATCCACCGTTTTAAAATACCCAGATATCAATGTGAGATTTAAGGACCTGAATCCGGGGATTTGGAAATCCAGATCGTTTTGATCCGGATTCAAAGTTTTGAAATACAGGGCCCAGGTTTGGCTAGGCTGGTTAGGCTAGGTTAGGTTAAGTTCAGGGACTGGTTAGGCTAGGTTAGGTTAAGTTCAGGGACTGGTTAGGCTAGGTTAGGTTAAGTTCAGGGACTGGTTAGGCTAGGTCAAGTTAAGTTCAGGGACTGGTTAGGCTAGGTTAGGTTAAGTTCAGGGACTGGTTAGGCTAGGTTAGGTTAAGTTCAGGGTCTGGTTAGGCTAGGTTAGGTTAAGTTCAGGGACTGGTTAGGCTAGGTTAGGTTAAGTTCAGGGTCTGGTTAGGCTAGGTTAGGTTAAGTTCAGGGTCTGGTTAGGCTAGGTTAGGTTAAGTTCAGGGTCTGGTTAGGTTAGGTTAGGTTAAGTTCAGGGACTGGTTGGGCTAGGTTAGGTTAAGTTCAGGGTCTGGTTAGGCTAGGTTAGGTTAAGTTCAGGGTCTGGTTAGGCTAGGTTAGGTTAATTCCGGGGTGGGATGGACAGAGTCAGAGAACCAGGACATGAATGTTGGGAGACTCGTGTGCGACTGACTTGGAGGCGTCCAGTTTTTGCTGCTCGAGGATTCTCTGCTGGGCCTCCCAGTTGGCCTTCTCCTCCTCAAACACCCGCCTCTTCTCCTCCAGCTCTTTATACTGCGCCTCCAAGTTCCTCTTCATCTGTTCGTGGCGACGCTCCAGCTGAGGACGAAAACATCACAGACTCACTCAAACTCATCACACTGACCCTTGATGAAGAAATGACCCTGATAACTGAAAAATCCTCTCCACTCATTAAGACAATTGAGGCTCTATTTATTTAGCTACATATAAAACTAGACTGTCAACAACCTTTTATGAGCTCAGCTTGCTGCATCTTAAGACTTTTGGATAAACTCAAGAAAACATGAAGGAAAATCACTGAAAATACACGACACTGCCAAAAGTATCGTCTCGTCTGCCGTGACTCACATCTGAGCTTCAGTAACATCCATTCCTGATCCGTCGGGTTCAGGATGATGTTGGTCCACCTTTGCAGCTAGAACAGCTTCATCTTCTGGGAAGGCTGTCCACAAGGTTTAGGAGTGTTTCTGGGAATCTTTGACCATCTTCCAGAAGCACATTTGTGAGTCACACTGATGTTGGACCAGAAGGCCTGGCTCTCAGTCTCCGCTCTGATTCATCCCAAAGGTCTTCTATGGGGTTGAGGTCAGGACTCAGTCCAGTTCCTCCACACCAGACTCTGCATCCAGGTCTTCATGGACCTGCTTTGTGCACTGGTGCACAGTCATGTTGGAAGAGGAAGGGACCAGCTCCAAACTGGTCCCACAAAGTTGGAGCATGGAATTGTCCAGAATGTCTTGGTATGCTGAAGCATTCAGAGTTCCTTTCACTGGAACTAAGGGGCCAAGCCCAGCTCCTGAAGACACCCCCACACCATAATCCCCCCTCCACCAAACTTTACACTTGGCACAATGCAGCCAGACAAGTACCGTTGTCCTGGCAACCACCAAACCCAGACTCCTCCATCAGATTGCAGATGGAGAAGCGTGATTGGTCCTCCAGAGAACGCCTCCACTGCTCTAGAGTCCAGTGGCGGCTGCTTTCCACCACTGCATCCACGCTTTGCATTGCACTTGGTGATGTATGGATGGATGCAGCTGGTCGCCATGGAAACCCATTCCATGAAGCTCTCTGTCACTGTTCTTGATCTGATCTGAAGGCCACATGAAGGTTGGAGGTCTGTAGTGATTGACTCTGCAGAAAGTTGGCCACCTCTTCTCACTATGAGCTTCAGCATCACTGACCCGCTCCGTCAGTTTACGTGGACGAACACTTCGTGGCTGAGCTGCTGTCGTTCCCAAACACTTCCATGTTCTTATAATCCAGCTGCAGCTGACTGTGGAATATTTAGGAGGAAACTTCACCACTGGATTGTTGCACAGGTGGCATCCTATCACAGTTCCACGCTGGAATTCACTGATTCCTGAGAGCGACACATTCTTTCACATGTTTGTAGAAACAGTCTGCATGCCGAGCTGCTTCATTTATACACCTGTGGACATGGAAGTGATGGAACACCTGATTCCACCATCTGGATGGGGAGTGAATACTTTTGGCAATATAATGTATGAACAAACAAAAGAAAGTGATGACAAAAAGGTCAATATTTGCCCATTTTGTAAATAATCCTGACATAGATTCAAACTCTGTTCACGTGCCAGAGACGCATCTCTAACTGGTGTCCATCATTCCCACTTTAACATTTTAATTCTCCTCAGTCTGTAATGCTGGTTCTCAATTGGCTTGTATTTTTGTGAATTTGTACGTGTCTACAACATGAACCTTGAGTACAACCAGTCATCAGTCAGTCAGTCATTTTCTGAACCGCGTATCCAGTTCAGGGTTGCTGGAGTCTATCCAGCTATTATCAGGTGAGAGGCAGGTTCACCTGGACAGGTCTCCAGTCTGTCGGCGGGCCAACACAGAGAGACAGACAATCATTCACACACATTCATTCCTAGAGACAATTTAGAGTGATCAGTTAACCTAACATGATGTGTTTGGACGGTGGGAGGGAGCCGGAGAACCCGGAGAGAACCCACACGAGTACAACCAGTTCACTGAAAACAGTCAACACGTCTTTATCTTAAAATCAAACATTTGCATGTGATTGGATGCTGAAGTGAAACGGTTGTTACTTCATCCCAGTTTCACCGTCTGCTTTTAGGCGTGTACCAACCTCGGCCTCTGAATCCTTCAGTTTCTGCTTCTTCTCTTTAACCTTCATCTCAAAGACTTGTTCCATTTCTGCCTCCATTTTCTTCATCTTCGTCACGTGCTCTCTGCGCTCTTCCTCCATCTGAGCCAGGGGACTCCTGCGGATCATGGAAACCCGGTGAAGGTTAGATAATGATTCTGATGTGATATTCTGGCACAGAAAAGCATGATGGAAGATGTTTGAGATCAGTCTGACGCTACAGAGGCCTTACTTGGTGAGCTGCCCTTTAGTCTTGGAGGTGTCAACCCCGTTACAGGTGACAGCAGCGAGTTTCTTACTGCGGTAATTCTCGTAATGGACGTTGTTGGTGACGTCTTTTAGATCCTGCATGTGGGTACTGTGGCAAAGGAAGCAAAGTTTAACACTATAGAAACAGTTTACAGACACCACCAAGCTTTCCTGCAGAGATAAAGGATAAAGACACGGAGGATAAAAGCAGATTTACGGTGGGACCTCCTGAAGCAATGATCAGGTTTGTTTCACATGTAAATGCTCTGTAGGAGATTCAGCTTAGACTGCTGATGGAAATATGCAGCGTTAAGGACTCAATGTGAGTTTCCTCCGTGGGGGAAAGAAGTCTCAAACATCAAGCTGTGTTCGTTAAGTTGGGAAACGGCGTCTCACCGGATCAACATGTTGCGCAGGACGGTGAAGTCACAGTGTTCTCCGTTTTCCACTGTAACACAGAGGAACACACCCCATCAGTGAATAACACAACAGCATCTGAGGCTGCCCAGAGAAACACAACCGTTATTCACAGGAGAAAAAACGCTGACAGGCTATACATTCAAACGGTGTTTGCAAACACAAGAGAGTGTGTTATAAAATCAGGGACAGATTAGATTTTCAGTGTTTGAAGAGACACAGTAATCAAAGACAAAGGACAGAAAGACAAGAGGTGCAATCGGATAGCAGCCTTTCACTCCGAACATTAGCTAGAAAACTCTCAGGTCAAAGGTCAGAGAAAAAAAGAAGAGTCACTAAAACAGTGTCATATTTAGGTAGCGATGGTGACGGGTCGTACGTAGAGTTATTTAGGTAGCGATGGTGACGGGTCGTACGTGGAGTCATTTAGGTAGCGATGGTGACGGGTCGTACGTGGAGTTATTTAGGTAGCGATGGTGACGGGTCGTACGTAGAGTTATTTAGGTAGCGATGGTGACGGGTCGTACGTGGAGTTATTTAGGTAGCGATGGTGACGGGTCGTACGTAGAGTTATTTAGGTAGCGATGGTGACGGGTCGTACGTGGAGTCATTTAGGTAGCGATGGTGACGGGTCGTACGTGGAGTTATTTAGGTAGCGATGGTGACGGGTCGTACGTGGAGTTATTTAGGTAGCGATGGTGACGGGTCGTACGTGGAGTTATTTAGGTAGCGATGGTGACGGGTCGTACGTGGAGTTATTTAGGTAGCGATGGTGACGGGTCGTACGTGGAGTTATTTAGGTAGCCATGGTGACGGGTCGTACGTGGAGTTATTTAGGTAGCGATGGTGACGGGTCGTACGTGGAGTTATTTAGGTAGCGATGGTGACGGGTCGTACGTGGAGTTATTTAGGTAGCGATGGTGACCGGTCGTACGTGGAGTTATTTAGGTAGCGATGGTGACGGGTCGTACGTGGAGTTATTTAGGTAGCGATGGTGACGGGTCGTACGTGGAGTTATTTAGGTAGCGATGGTGACGGGTCGTACGTGGAGTTATTTAGGTAGCGATGGTGACGGGTCGTACGTGGAGTCATTTAGGTAGTGATGGTGACGGGTCGTACGTGGAGTTATTTAGGTAGTGATGGTGACGGGTCGTACGTCGTACGTAGAGTTATTTAGGTAGCGATGGTGACGGGTCGTACGTGGAGTTATTTAGGTAGTGATGGTGACGGGTCGTACGTGGAGTCATTTAGGTAGTGATGGTGACGGGTCGTACGTGGAGTCATTTAGGTAGCGATGGTGACGGGTCGTACGTGGAGTCATTTAGGTAGTGATGGTGACGGGTCGTACGTGGAGTTATTTAGGTAGTGATGGTGACGGGTCGTACGTGGAGTTATTTAGGTAGCGATGGTGACGGGTCGTACGTGGAGTTATTTAGGTAGTGATGGTGACGGGTCGTACGTGGAGTTATTTAGGTAGCGATGGTGACGGGTCGTACGTGGAGTTATTTAGGTAGCGATGGTGACGGGTCGTACGTGGAGTTATTTAGGTAGCGATGGTGACGGGTCGTACGTGGAGTCATTTAGGTAGTGATGGTGACGGGTCGTACGTGGAGTTATTTAGGTAGTGATGGTGACGGGTCGTACGTGGAGTTATTTAGGTAGCGATGGTGACGGGTCGTACGTGGAGTTATTTAGGTAGCGATGGTGACGGGTCGTACGTGGAGTCATTTAGGTAGTGATGGTGACCGGTCGTACGTGGAGTTATTTAGGTAGTGATGGTGACGGGTCGTACGTGGAGTCATTTAGGTAGTGATGGTGACCGGTCGTACGTGGAGTTATTTAGGTAGCGATGGTGACGGGTCGTACGTGGAGTCATTTAGGTAGTGATGGTGACGGGTCGTACGTGGAGTTATTTAGGTAGCGATGGTGACGGGTCGTACGTGGAGTTATTTAGGTAGCGATGGTGACGGGTCGTACGTAGAGTTATTTAGGTAGCGATGGTGACGGGTCGTACGTGGAGTTATTTAGGTAGTGATGGTGACGGGTCGTACGTGGAGTTATTTAGGTAGCGATGGTGACCGGTCGTACGTGGAGTCATTTAGGTAGCGATGGTGACGGGTCGTACGTGGAGTTATTTAGGTAGCGATGGTGACGGGTCGTACGTGGAGTTATTTAGGTAGCGATGGTGACCGGTCGTACGTGGAGTTATTTAGGTAGCGATGGTGACCGGTCGTACGTGGAGTTATTTAGGTAGCGATGGTGACCGGTCGTACGTGGAGTCATTTAGGTAGTGATGGTGACGGGTCGTACGTGGAGTTATTTAGGTAGCGATGGTGACGGGTCGTACGTGGAGTCATTTAGGTAGTGATGGTGACGGGTCGTACGTGGAGTTATTTAGGTAGCGATGGTGACGGGTCGTACGTGGAGTCATTTAGGTAGCGATGGTGACGGGTCGTACGTGGAGTCATTTAGGTAGCGATGGTGACGGGTCGTACGTGGAGTCATTTAGGTAGCGATGGTGACGGGTCGTACGTGGAGTTATTTAGGTAGCGATGGTGACCGGTCGTACGTGGAGTCATTTAGGTAGCGATGGTGACCGGTCGTACGTGGAGTCATTTAGGTAGTGATGGTGACGGGTCGTACGTGGAGTTATTTAGGTAGTGATGGTGACCGGTCGTACGTGGAGTTATTTAGGTAGCGATGGTGACGGGTCGTACGTGGAGTCATTTAGGTAGCGATGGTGACGGGTCGTACGTGGAGTTATTTAGGTAGCGATGGTGACGGGTCGTACGTGGAGTCATTTAGGTAGCGATGGTGACGGGTTGTACGTGGAGTCATTTAGGTAGCGATGGTGACGGGTCGTACGTGGAGTCATTTAGGTAGCGATGGTGACGGGTCGTACGTGGAGTTATTTAGGTAGTGATGGTGACCGGTCGTACGTGGAGTTATTTAGGTAGCGATGGTGACGGGTCGTACGTGGAGTTATTTAGGTAGTGATGGTGACGGGTCGTACGTGGAGTTATTTAGGTAGGGATGGTGACGGGTCGTACGTGGAGTTATTTAGGTAGCGATGGTGACGGGTCGTATGTGGAGTTATTTAGGTAGCGATGGTGACGGGTCGTACGTGGAGTTATTTAGGTAGCGATGGTGACGGGTCGTACGTGGAGTTATTTAGGTAGCGATTGTGACGGGTCGTACGTGGAGTCATTTAGGTAGCGATGGTGACGGGTCGTACGTGGAGTTATTTAGGTAGCGATGGTTACGGGTCGTACGTGGAGTTATTTAGGTAGCGATGGTGACGGGTCGTACGTGGAGTTATTTAGGTAGCGATGGTGACGGGTCGTACGTGGAGTTATTTAGGTAGCGATGGTGACGGGTCGTACGTGGAGTCATTTAGGTAGCGATGGTGACGGGTCGTACGTGGAGTTATTTAGGTAGTGATGGTGACTGGTCATACGTGGAGTTATTTAGGTAGCGATGGTGACGGGTCGTACGTGGAGTCATTTAGGTAGCGATGGTGACGGGTCGTACGTGGAGTTATTTAGGTAGCGATGGTGACGGGTCGTACGTGGAGTCATTTAGGTAGTGATGGTGACGGGTCGTACGTGGAGTCATTTAGGTAGTGATGGTTACGGGTCGTACGTGGAGTTATTTAGGTAGTGATGGTGAGGGTTTTTTTTTATCTGAGTGGATTCCTATATTTTTATCTCATAGTTTTTTATATTTTATTTCATGTGTATTAGAGAGGACTGTAATTTCTCCCGTGTAGAATGGCTAACATGGGTCACATTTGATAAAGTTGACTTTGACCTTAGCGTGATTAATTTCCAAAAGTAATCAAAGGGTAAACATCTGAGGGGTGAACGTGAGTCATAGGGACTGTAAATAATTCTTGTGTAAGACTGAAGTTTTTCCTGTCCTCTCCTGCTGGACCTGCAGATGCTGCAGTTACAACAAACAAGTTCTTCATCTCAAGTTTTCTTGTGGACACAGTAGTTAGATCAGGGGCTTCGGACTCCGGTCCTCAAGGGCCACCACCAAGCAGGTTTCCCCACTCTGACACTCCTGACTCCAGGATCCAACAGCTTCTTCACAATGACATCACTGTCAGCCAGGTGTGTTGAAGCAGGGAAACCTGTGAACGCGCCGGGGGACAACCCTGGAGGATCGGAGTCCCACAGTTGTGAGTTCACTGAGACAAGACAAGGTTACGGGTCAGATGGGATTCTGGAAAAGGACTGCAGATAAATTGCTGCTGAGGTTGAGACATCTCCAAGCTTCCTCTTCATTAAATACGCGGCTCCTGATTGGACGAGGTCCGACCAACTCAGCAGTCACCATCATCATCATCACCAGGGAGGACGAGGAGGACGGACACCTTACCATTGATGAAACTGAGGCTGTCCGGCCCCTTGGCATCCCAAGCCAGCCACTGACCTCCCGTCTCCTCTACAGGGGGCAGCTCTGACGGGGGAGGGGTACGGTTTTTCAGTTACTGTCTGCCCAGCAGAGGCTAAATCTGGGTCTGGAGCAGCCGGGTCAGCTACGGCCCAGACCTGGCCCAGAATCGGCCGGTCGTCTGCCCAGATTCAGCCCAGATCAACATCACCTGCTCGTGTCCTGGCTAGAGAGCAGGGCTGGTGGGGGAGAGGGGAGGGGGCGTTACAGAGGGGTCTGTGCATGGCCAGCTGGGGTGGGGGGGGGCAGGCCTCTGTAAGGGAGGAGGAAGAGGAGCTACATGGGGTCAGAGGGAGGAAGAGTATGCAGCTTAGTTTTCTGGAGCGACTCAACACACCTGACTGCAACGGCTGCTACAGCTGGGTTCAGGTTAGCACGTCTCTAATCAGCCAATCACAGATCAGCAGCGCGGCCAATCAGGTGTTTTGGGCCCGACTGCTTCTATCTACCAGCAAGGTTTGTAACGGCCATGATGATGGTGGACATGCACACGGTGGCGGTGAGCGTTCCTGCCGCCACCTCACACGTCTGACAGGAGTTACTCATGATTCAGCCATGTTGCCTGATGACCTGAATGAGCTGCGTCATGCCGTTGTTACGGTTCTACCTCCCGTTAGCTTTAATGAGTCTAGAAGCAAAGCGTTAGGATGGTGGATCCCAGTCCTGGGTCCGGTGAGACCTGTGCATCGTGTTCGCCCTGCACCCCTCCAGCTCAGCCCACGGTAGAAGCAGCTAAGCTGTGAGGCGTCACGGGGCGGGCGACCTGCAGGTGAGACCGGGAACCTCACAGCCCGGGAACTGCAGGGCCAGTGACCCAGGGCCAGCAACCCGGGAACTGCAGTGCCCTGGTCGCCAGCTCCGGGTCACTGGCGACCCAGGGCCAGTGACCCGGGTACTGCAGGGCCAGCAACCCGGGGCCAGTGACCCAGAGCCGGCGACCCAGGACCAGTGACCCAGGGCCAGCGCAAACGGTGCGGCTGCTCTAAGCCACAGGAGCAAAGACGGGAACCAACGTTAGCAAGTTTGTGTTGGAGGTGAAGCTTCAGCGTCTGGTTGTAGCACCACACCTGGAACCTGACCTGGGACCAGACCTGACCCCGGACTAGACCTGGGACCAGGCCCGAGACCAGATCTGGCACCAGACCTGGGATCAGACCCGGGACCAGATCTGGGACCAGAACCCGGGACCAGAACCAGGGATCAGTCCCGGGACCAGAACCCGGGATCAGATCAGTCCCGGGATCAGACTACAGCATCAGACCTGGGACAGACAGACTACAGCATCAGACCTGGGACCAGACCTGGGACCAGACCCAGGACCAGACCAGGGACCAGACTACATCCTCAGACCTGGGACCAGACCTAGGACTAGACCCAGGACCAGATCCAGGACTAGACCCGGGTCCAGACCTGGGACCAGACCTGGCACAGGTCTGGAACAGCTGATCTCATGTCTCCGTTAGAGGCGACGAATTGTGGAAACACGGAGAACGTCTCCTGGAACAGCAGGGACACGATCAGACTCCAGATCCAGAATCTGGAAAACCAGGATGGACAAGAATGATCACGAGTCCACCTCGGTTCCAGGGACGGCCGGAGAAGCTGGAGTTTTTGTCCCAGAGGTTGTGAGAGATCCCAGAAATAATCCTTCATGTGAACCTGGGAGATGTTGGTGACGTGGTGATCAGGTTTGTGGTTCTGCTTCGGTTAAAATCATCGTCTCCCTTCTGGGGTTCAGGAGAACTTCATCTCCTCCGACACAAACTTTATTCCGCTTACAGCTGAAGTATCAGATTACTTTACAAATTACTTTGAAGTATTTACTCCTGTTCCCTGACAGAGCGATTTGTGATAAAAGTACCGACCTGGGACCAGGTCCTGGCCTTCATCACTACTAGAAGCAGTAAAGCTTTGTCTTCATCAGCAACATTCACCTCTACAAGCCTGAAACCCAAACAAAGGGTCCAGATCCGACCCGGTCCATGGTTCCACATCTGGTCCATGGTTCCAGATCCGACCCGGTCCATGGTTCCAGATCTGAACCTGTCCATGGTGCCAGACCCGGTCCATGGTTCCACATCTGGTCCATGGTTCCAGATCCGACCCGGTCCATGGTTCCAGATCTGAACCTGTCCATGGTGCCAGACCCGGTCCATGGTTCCACATCTGGTCCATGGTTCCAGATCCGACCCGGTCCATGGTTCCAGATCTGAACCTGTCCATGGTGCCAGACCCGGTCCATGGTTCCACATCTGGTCCATGGTTCCAGATCCGACCCGGTCCATGGTTCCAGATCTGAACCTGTCCATGGTGCCAGACCCGGTCCATGGTTCCACATCTGGTCCATGGTTCCAGACCCGTTTTAAGCTTTTAATGTAAGAATGCGTCGGATCAGAGCGGGAGCGGCCTCAGGATCACATGAAGGTTATTTCTGAAATGATTCCCGTCTGGAGCCAAGTCTGATGCCAGCGTTGGTTTGACCATCAGCCTGAAGATGAGACGGCACAGCAACAGAAAAGTGAAGGGAAGGGGGACGGGGGTGGGCTCCCGCTGGGGGGGGGGGGGGGGTGAGGTTGAAATAAAGTCAGAGATGGTTGTTTACCAAAAATGCCCTCTGTCAGTCATGGAACGGAAAACAAAGAAAAAGGAAGAAAAAAGGAGAGAAAGAATGAAAGTGAAAGACTGATAACGGCCAACCACAGAGTTTTCTTCACACAGCGACACTTCAAACCAGACCCGGTCTCACAAGGAGCGTTGCCGCGGCGACAGGGAAAACATGGCCGTCGCACAACGCCGCATCACTTATCCTTTACCAGAATCCATTCAGGATCAAAGCGGGGGCGGGGCAGAGAGGGGGCGGGGCTTCACCAGAAACTGGAGAATGTCATGCTTGTCAAAATGCATCATCACCATCATCTTCATCATTACCATCATCATCTGCACACGATTTATTCTATATGGACATAATTTAAAAACTGCTGGTACTCCACATCTGTTCCGGTTCATTCTGGAGACTGAAGCGACTCAGCGTCTGTTCCAGTTCATTCTGGAGACTGAAGCGACTCAGTGTCTGTTCCAGTTCATTCTGGAGACTGAAGCGACTCAGCGTCTGTTCCACTTCATTCTGGAGACTGAAGCGACTCAGCATCTGTACCAGTTCATTCTGGAGACTGAAGCGACTCAGCGTCTGTTCCGGTTCATTCTGGAGACTGAAGCGACTCAGTGTCTGTTCCAGTTCATTCTGGAGACTGAAGCGACTCAGCGTCTGTTCCAGTTCATTCTGGAGACTGAAGCGACTCAGCATCTGTACCAGTTCATTCTGGAGACTGAAGCGACTCAGCGTCTGTTCCAGTTCATTCTGGAGACTGAAGCGACCAAGCGTCTGTTCCAGTTCATTCTGGAGACTGAAACGACTCAGCATCTGTACCAGTTCATTCTGGAGACTGAAGCGACTCAGCGTCTGTTCCAGTTCATTCTGGAGACTGAAGCGACTCAGCGTCTGTTCCGGTTCATTCTGGAGACTGAAGCGACTCGGCGTCTGTTCCGGTTCATTCTGGAGACTGAAGCGACTCAGCGTCTGTTCCGGTTCATTCTGGAGACTGAAGCGACTCAGCGTCTGTTCCGGTTCATTCTGGAGACTGAAGCGACTCAGTGTCTGTACCAGTTCATTCTGGAGACTGAAGCGACTCAGCGTCTGTTCCGGTTCATTCTGGAGACTGAAGCGACTCAGCGTCTGTTCCGGTTCATTCTGGAGACTGAAGCGACTCGGCGTCTGTTCCGGTTCATTCTGGAGACTGAAGCGACTCAGTGTCTGTTCCAATTCATTCTGGAGACTGAAGCGACTCAGCGTCTGTTCCAATTCATTCTGGAGACTGAAGCGACTCAGCGTCTGTTCCAGTTCATTCTGGAGACTGAAGCGACTCATCGTCTGTTCCAGTTCATTCTGGAGACTGAAGCGACTCAGTGTCTGTTCCAATTCATTCTGGAGACTGAAGCGACTCAGCGTCTGTTCCGGTTCATTTTGGAGACTGAAGCGACTCGGCGTCTGTTCCAGTTAATTTTGGAGACTGAAGCGACTCATCGTCTGTTCCAATTCATTCTGGAGACTGAAGCGACTCAGCGTCTGTTCCAATTCATTCTGGAGACTGAAGCGACTCAGCGTCTGTTCCAGTTCATTCTGGAGACTGAAGCGACTCAGCGTCTGTTCCAGTTCATTCTGGAGACTGAAGCGACTCAGTGTCTGTTCCGGTTCATTTTGGAGACTGAAGCGACTCGGCGTCTGTTCCGGTTCATTCTGGAGACTGAAGCGACTCAGTGTCTGTTCCAATTCATTCTGGAGACTGAAGCGACTCAACATCTGTTCTGGTCCAGACCCGGATGCTGGATCCTGCTGTCCTAACCCTCCAGACCCGGATGCTGGATCCTGCTGTTCTAACCCTCCAGACCCGGATGCTGGATCCTGCTGTTCTAACCCTCCAGACCCGGATGCTGGATCCTACTGTCCTAACCCTCCAGACCCGGATGCTGGATCCTGCTGTCCTAACCCTCCAGACCCGGATGCTGGATCCTGCTGTCCTAACCCTCCAGACCCGGATGCTGGATCCTGCTGTCCTAACCCTCCAGACCCGGATGCTGGATCCTACTGTCCTAACCCTCCAGACCCGGATGCTGGATCCTGCTGTCCTAACCCTCCAGACCCGGATGCTGGATCCTACTGTCCTAACCCTCCAGACCCGGATGCTGGATCCTACTGTCCTAACCCTCCAGACCCGGATGCTGGATCCTGCTGTCCTAACCCTCCAGACCCGGATGCTGGATCCTACTGTCCTAACCCTCCAGACCCGGATGCTGGATCCTACTGTCCTAACCCTCCAGACCCGGATGCTGGATCCTACTGTCCTAACCCTCCAGACCCGGATGCTGGATCCTGCTGTCCTAACCCTCCAGACCCGGATGCTGGATCCTGCTGTCCTAACCCTCCAGACCCGGCTGCTATGCCATCCCGAGGAAGGAAACAACAACAACATGCTCCATCTGTCATCTTTGGCCGGTGGCTACAGAGAGAGAAATCTCAGACATCGTTTCTAGGTTCCTGCTCCTCCTGAAGGGGCCCCGGTGTGGACCTACCTTCTGCCACGCCCCACGGGTACTGGCGACCTCGCACCTTCTTGCCGTTCACCTCCACCACCACGTTGCTGCCGACCACAGCCAGCGGCATCTTCTCCTGAAACACAGACGCTCAGAACTTCAGGAATCTGAATCAGCACAGACGTGAACAAACATCCTCCCACTCTGGACTGCGTCTCAAATGCAACAAGAAATCCAGGATGAGGGAAGGAGGTAAGTGAAAAGAAGTTTCGAGGTACGATTCATATTCGTCAGCAGGAGTTTAAAAATGCCAAAAGCCACTTTCAGTTAAACGTGATCTTTGCATCATCATGAGCCAGGTCAACGTCAGTCACCTGTCAGTCAGCCGTCAGTCAGACTCAGTCAGCCGTCAGTCAGCCGTCATTCAGCTGTCAGTCACCTGTCAGTCAGTCGTCAGTCAGCCGTCAGTCAGCTGTCAGTCACCTGTCAGTCACCTTTCCGTCACCTGCCAGTCACCTGTCAGTCATTCGTCATTCAGCTGTCAGTCACCTGCCAGTCAGCCGTCAGTCACCTGTCAGTCAGCCGTCATTCAGCTGTCAGTCACCTGTCAGTCAGCCGTCAGTCATTCATCATTCAGCCGTCAGTCACCTGTCAGTCACCTGTCAGTCACCTGTCAGTCAGCCGTCATTCAGCCGTCAGTCAGCCGTCAGCCAGCCGTCAGTCAGCCATCAGTCAGCCATCAGTCATTCGTCATTCAGCCGTCAGTCACCTGTCAGTCACCTGTCAGTCAGCCGTCAGTCAGCCGTCAGTCAGCCGTCAGTCACCTGTCAGTCTCCTGTCAGTCAGCCGTCAGTCAGCCATCAGTCAGCCGTCAGTCACCTGTCAGTCAGCCGTCAGTCAGCCGTCAGTCACCTGTCAGTCACCTGTCAGTCTCCTGTCAGTCAACCGTCAGTCAGCTGTCAGTCACCTGTCAGTCAACCGTCAGTCAGCCGTCAGTTAGCCTTCAGTCACTTGTCAGTCAAGCGTCAGTCAGCCGTTAGTCACCTGTCAGTCAGCCGTCAGTCAGCCGTCAGTCAGCCGTCAGTCAGCCATCATTCACCTGTCAGTCACCTGTCAGTCAACCGTCAGTCAGCCGTCAGTCAGCCATCAGTCAGCCATCATTCACCTGTCAGTCACCTGTCAGTCAGTCGTCAGTCAGCCGTCAGTCAGCTGTCAGTCACCTGTCAGTCACCTTTCCGTCACCTGCCAGTCACCTGTCAGTCATTCGTCATTCAGCTGTCAGTCACCTGCCAGTCAGCCGTCAGTCACCTGTCAGTCAGCCGTCATTCAGCTGTCAGTCACCTGTCAGTCAGCCGTCAGTCATTCATCATTCAGCCGTCAGTCACCTGTCAGTCACCTGTCAGTCAGCCATCATTCAGCCGTCAGTCAGCCGTCAGCCAGCCGTCAGTCAGCCATCAGTCAGCCATCAGTCATTCGTCATTCAGCCGTCAGTCACCTGTCAGTCACCTGTCAGTCACCTGTCAGTCAGCCGTCAGTCATTCATCATTCAGCCGTCAGTCACCTGTCAGTCACCTGTCAGTCAGCCATCATTCAGCCGTCAGTCAGCCGTCAGCCAGCCGTCAGTCAGCCATCAGTCAGCCATCAGTCATTCGTCATTCAGCCGTCAGTCACCTGTCAGTCACCTGTCAGTCAGCCGTCAGTCACCTGTCAGTCTCCTGTCAGTCAGCCGTCAGTCAGCCATCAGTCAGCCGTCAGTCACCTGTCAGTCACCTGTCAGTCAGCCGTCAGTCAGCCGTCAGTCAGCCGTCAGTCAGCCGTCAGTCACCTGTCAGTCTCCTGTCAGTCAGCCGTCAGTCAGCCGTCAGTCAACCGTCAGTCAGCCGTCAGTCAGCCATCAGTCAGCCGTCAGTCACCTGTCAGTCAGCCGTCAGTCAGCCGTCAGTCAGCCGTCAGTCAGCCGTCAGTCAGCCGTCAGTCACCTGTCAGTCACCTGTCAGTCTCCTGTCAGTCAGCCGTCAGTCACCCGTCAGTCAGCCGTCAGTGAACCGTCAGACAGCCGTCAATCAGCCGTCAGTCACCTGTCAGTCTCCTGTCAGTCAGCCGTCAGTCACCCGTCAGTCAGCCGTCAGTCAGCCGTCAGTCAGCCATCAGTCAGCCATCAGTCAGCCGTCAGTCATTCGTCATTCAGCCGTCAGTCACCTGTCAGTCACCTGTCAGTCAGCCGTCAGTCAGCCGTCAGTCACCTGTCAGTCTCCTGTCAGTCACCCGTCAGTCAACCGTCAGTCAACCGTCAGTCAGCCGTCAGTGAACCGTCAGTCAGCCGTCAGTCAGCCGTCAGTCTCCTGTCAGTCAGCCGTCAGTCAGCCGTCAGTCAGCCGTCAGTCAGCCATCAGTCAGCCATCAGTCAGCCGTCAGTCATTCGTCATTCAGCCGTCAGTCACCTGTCAGTCACCTGTCAGTCAGCCGTCAGTCAGCCGTCAGTCACCTGTCAGTCTCCTGTCAGTCAGCCGTCAGTCAGCCATCAGTCAGCCGTCAGTCACCTGTCAGTCAGCCGTCAGTCAGCCGTCAGTCAGCCGTCAGTCAGCCGTCAGTCACCTGTCAGTCTCCTGTCAGTCAGCCGTCAGTCACCCGTCAGTCAACCGTCAGTCAGCCGTCAGTCAGCCATCAGTCAGCCGTCAGTCACCTGTCAGTCAGCCGTCAGTCAGCCGTCAGTCACCTGTCAGTCAACCGTCAGTCAGCCGTCAGTTAGCCTTCAGTCACCTGTCAGTCAAGCGTCAGTCAGCCGTCAGTCACCTGTCAGTCAGCCGTCAGTCAGCCGTCAGTCAGCCGTCAGTCAGCCATCATTCACCTGTCAGTCACCTGTCAGTCAACCGTCAGTCAGCCGTCAGTCAGCCATCAGTCAGCCATCATTCACCTGTCAGTCACCTGTCAGTCAGTCGTCAGTCAGCCGTCAGTCAGCTGTCAGTCACCTGTCAGTCACCTTTCCGTCACCTGCCAGTCACCTGTCAGTCATTCGTCATTCAGCTGTCAGTCACCTGCCAGTCAGCCGTCAGTCACCTGTCAGTCAGCCGTCAGTCATTCATCATTCAGCCGTCAGTCACCTGTCAGTCACCTGTCAGTCACCTGTCAGTCAGCCGTCATTCAGCCGTCAGTCACCTGTCAGCCAGCTGTCAGTCAGCCGTCAGCCAGCCGTCAGTCAGCCATCAGTCAGCCGTCAGTCATTCGTCATTCAGCCGTCAGTCACCTGTCAGTCACCTGTCAGTCAGCCGTCAGTCAGCCGTCAGTCACCTGTCAGTCTCCTGTCAGTCAGCCGTCAGTCAGCCATCAGTCAGCCGTCAGTCACCTGTCAGTCAGCCGTCAGTCAGCCGTCAGTCAGCCGTCAGTCACCTGTCAGTCTCCTGTCAGCCAGCCGTCAGTCAGCCATCAGTCAGCCATCAGTCATTCGTCATTCAGCCGTCAGTCACCTGTCAGTCACCTGTCAGTCAGCCGTCAGTCACCTGTCAGTCTCCTGTCAGTCAGCCGTCAGTCAGCCATCAGTCAGCCGTCAGTCACCTGTCAGTCAGCCGTCAGTCAGCCGTCAGTCAGCCGTCAGTCAGCCGTCAGTCACCTGTCAGTCAGCCGTCAGTCAGCCGTCAGTCAACCGTCAGTCAGCCGTCAGTCAGCCATCAGTCAGCCGTCAGTCACCTGTCAGTCAGCCGTCAGTCAGCCGTCAGTCAGCCGTCAGTCACCTGTCAGTCACCTGTCAGTCTCCTGTCAGTCAGCCGTCAGTCACCCGTCAGTCAGCCGTCAGTGAACCGTCAGACAGCCGTCAGTCAGCCGTCAGTCACCTGTCAGTCTCCTGTCAGTCAGCCGTCAGTCACCCGTCAGTCAGCCGTCAGTCAGCCGTCAGTCAGCCATCAGTCAGCCATCAGTCAGCCGTCAGTCATTCGTCATTCAGCCGTCAGTCACCTGTCAGTCACCTGTCAGTCAGCCGTCAGTCAGCCGCCAGTCACCTGTCAGTCTCCTGTCAGTCACCCGTCAGTCAACCGCCAGTCAACCGTCAGTCAGCCGTCAGTGAACCGCCAGTCAGCCGCCAGTCAGCCGTCAGTCTCCTGTCAGTCAGCCGTCAGTCAGCCGTCAGTCAGCCGCCAGTCAGCCATCAGTCAGCCATCAGTCAGCCGTCAGTCATTCGTCATTCAGCCGTCAGTCACCTGTCAGTCACCTGTCAGTCAGCCGTCAGTCAGCCGTCAGTCACCTGTCAGTCTCCTGTCAGTCAGCCGTCAGTCAGCCATCAGTCAGCCGTCAGTCACCTGTCAGTCAGCCGTCAGTCAGCCGTCAGTCAGCCGTCAGTCAGCCGTCAGTCACCTGTCAGTCTCCTGTCAGTCAGCCGTCAGTCACCCGTCAGTCAACCGTCAGTCAGCCGTCAGTCAGCCATCAGTCAGCCGTCAGTCACCTGTCAGTCAGCCGTCAGTCAGCCGTCAGTCACCTGTCAGTCAACCGTCAGTCAGCCGTCAGTTAGCCTTCAGTCACCTGTCAGTCAAGCGTCAGTCAGCCGTCAGTCACCTGTCAGTCAGCCGTCAGTCAGCCGTCAGTCAGCCGTCAGTCAGCCATCATTCACCTGTCAGTCACCTGTCAGTCAACCGTCAGTCAGCCGTCAGTCAGCCATCAGTCAGCCATCATTCACCTGTCAGTCACCTGTCAGTCAGGCGTCAGTCAGCCGTCAGTCAGCTGTCAGTCACCTGTCAGTCACCTTTCCGTCACCTGCCAGTCACCTGTCAGTCATTCGTCATTCAGCTGTCAGTCACCTGCCAGTCAGCCGCCAGTCACCTGTCAGTCAGCCGTCAGTCATTCATCATTCAGCCGTCAGTCACCTGTCAGTCACCTGTCAGTCACCTGTCAGTCAGCCGTCATTCAGCCGTCAGTCACCTGTCAGCCAGCTGTCAGTCAGCCGTCAGCCAGCCGTCAGTCAGCCATCAGTCAGCCGTCAGTCATTCGTCCATTCAGCCGTCAGTCACCTGTCAGTCACCTGTCAGTCAGCCGTCAGTCAGCCGTCAGTCACCTGTCAGTCTCCTGTCAGTCAGCCATCAGTCAGCCGTCAGTCACCTGTCAGTCAGCCGTCAGTCAGCCGTCAGTCAGCCGTCAGTCACCTGTCAGTCTCCTGTCAGTCAGCCGTCAGTCAGCCGTCAGTCAACCGTCAGTCACCTGTCAGCCAGCTGTCAGTCAGCCGTCAGCCAGCCGTCAGTCAGCCATCAGTCAGCCGTCAGTCATTCGTCATTCAGCCGTCAGTCACCTGTCAGTCACCTGTCAGTCAGCCGTCAGTCAGCCGTCAGTCACCTGTCAGTCTCCTGTCAGTCAGCCGTCAGTCAGCCATCAGTCAGCCGTCAGTCACCTGTCAGTCAGCCGTCAGTCAGCCGTCAGTCAGCCGTCAGTCACCTGTCAGTCTCCTGTCAGTCAGCCGTCAGTCAGCCGTCAGTCAACCGTCAGTCAGCCGTCAGTGAACCGTCAGTCAGCCGTCAGTCAGCCGTCAGTCAGCCGTCAGTCAGCCGTCAGTCAGCCATCAGTCACCTGTCAGTCAGCCATCAGTCAGCCATCAGTCAGCCGTCAGTCAGCCATCAGTCAACCGTCAGTCAACCGTCAGTCAGCCGTCAGTCAGCCGTCAGTCAGCTGTCAGTCAGCCATCAGTCACCTGTCAGTCAGCCATCAGTCAGCCGTCAGTCAGCCATCAGTCACCTGTCAGTCAGCCGTCAGCCAGCCGTCAGTCAGCTGTCAGTCAGCCATCAGTCAGCCGTCAGTCAGCTGTCAGTCAGCTGTCAGTCAGCCGTCAGTCAGCCGTCAGTCAGCTGTCAGTCAGCTGTCAGTCAGCCGTCAGCCAGACGTCAGTCAGCCATCAGTCACCTGTCAGTCACCTGTCAGCCAGCCGTCAGTCACCTGTCAGTCAGCTGTGACAGTGTGGGGTCCTGTCACTATGCCTCAGATAGACTGTGCGTCCTGGCTACTTGGACACAGAGACGTGTCTTTGCCTGAATGGTTAGCGCGCATGACTCTCACCCGGGAGTCTGGGGATCGAATCCCGCCCGGCCCATCCAATGCGTCCCTTTCCACACAGCAGTCAGCCAGCTGTTTGTCAGATCACGTTGGTCTTACCTTGATCTTTCTGATGAGCTTGTTGTCTTCGTCATCCTCCGTATCGGGGAATTCATAAATCTTTATTTTGTGCTCCTGTATCTCCTTCATAATCTGAAAGGCAGAGAGACCCCCCCCCCAGCACAGGTATGACTCGTTAGTCTGACCCCCCAGCAGTTTATAGATGACTCGTTAGTCTGACCCCCCAGCACAATTTATAGATATGACTCGTTGGTCTGACATAACCTCTATATAGAGTAACTGAAGTCATGAAGATCTATTATTTTCTTAGCCCCCCACATGAATCGGTCTGTTCCCCCTTTAGCACCACGAGAGAAAAAATCCGGGCGCCGTGTCTGCTTCCATAAGAGGAGGATCGTCAGGGCTGGAACTTCAGGATTCTGCAACCTTGTAGGCATTTTGGGGTAAAAGCATTTTCTTGGTTGTTCCTATAGTATTTTTTGGTGCTGAGTCAATTTCTGCCAGACTTCAAGCTGTAAGAATTACGGCTTAGTCATAATTATTGATTACCATAATTATTGTTTATTTGCCCAATAATTAGAAAATGCTATAATTTTCCAGGTTATGAATATTCTATATATGGTTGTTTGGTATCGTTGTAAAGGGGACATCCGGGGCTTTCAATTAAGCCCGAAGTTGTAGCTTTCTGACAAACACAGAGGTCACATGTGGCTGCAGCTGGATGGAAGACAGGCCGATGCAGCTGCAAGCCAAACCCATGAACTGCATCTTGTCCGTACCAACAGCCACGTGACCTTTGTATGAATATGTAATGATCTGTTGTGCTGATTTGATCATTAGTACACATTTGTAATTAGCTGCCACACTCAGTAAATTGTATTGATTTATGAAAAAAATTGCTGAAAATCTTTCTGGCCTATTATTGTATTATTGAAATTGTGTAAGTATAAGTGTAATATTCTCATTATTTCTAGACAAGTGGTTTGGCAGTTTTCACATAATGCTGGTCCAAAGAATAAAAGAGAGTGAATTGGCCTGAGCAGGTGACTTCTAATTTAAGGCTCACAATAATCTCTCACAAAGAACTAGTACAGGTATATTATACTTTTCCTGAATAGATAGAGTCTATAAAGTACTGCAGTTGCTGCTTTTTGGGTCCCTGATGTCCCACAGGGATTAAATAAACTATACTGCATAGTATAGGCCAAAATTGTAAGAAAATGTGTGAAATTTATGGTTTAAAGGGGTCACGTTGTGACAAACCTGCTTGCTGCTCAGAGCTGGTTGCAACCCTCCCTCGGCCCTACCATACGCCCTCGAGACACGCCCTGATCACGCCCTCCCCTTCCCAGGGACTCACCTGGTTTGTCCGCTGCTCACGCTGGTTCTTTTTTCCTGCTTGTGGAAATGGAAGTTTCCCTTTAGACCAGCAGAGAGCAACAACCCCGCCTCTGCTCCGTCAGCCTACAGCCAGCAAATGTGTGGAGTTTAATCTGAGGCGGTCTTATCCCGACTGCCGCTGTTCCACTGGAGAATAGCGCTGCTCAACAGTCCATAGTACAAACGCAGATCAAGACACCTCCGCTTCTGGGCTCCAGTCACAAAAACCCGGAAGCTGCAACGTCACTGCAGACGCCGCTCGTAAGTTAGAAAACAATCAGAATCACTCATACGAAAACACTAAAAACTAATCGTTTGTGCTTCTATATGACAAACAAGTTAAATATGGGAATTGTCCAGTGCAGATGACAAAGAACGTTTGAGATCTGGTTCTGCCCCTGACAGAGTTGCATCAAGTGACCTGTAAGTCCGTTTTTTTTTTCTATGATGATGTGATTTATGTGTAATGTCAAACTCAAACTGTATATGGGGCTTATGTTTTTTCTGTTTGTGCATAGCTCTTGCTGTGGGGCAGTTTATGTGGGGAGCCAACATCTGCTTCATTGTCGTTGGGGAATCATGGACGCAAATTGTTGAAGACTGGAACTGAACTTGTTTGAAATACAAAAACTAAAATGAAACGTTTACTTTGTGTGTTTGTATTTGGGGAAAAGAATCGTTGTCTTTCCTGATATATGAAAGGGTCTACATCAAGTGTGTAGGTCCTTGTGTGGTCGGTTAAAATAATACTAAACAAATAATAACAATAATACAAAATCTCCCATTTTTCATACCTGGCTGGAACCCCGTTAAACCGTCACAATGTGACCTCTGTTTGTCCGAAAGCTACACATTTGGGCTTAAATGAAAGCTCTGGATGACCCCTTTACAATGACACCAAACAACCATATATAGAGTATTCACAACTTGGAAAATTATAGCCATTTCTAATATTGGGGGAATAATCAATAATTATGCTAATTAATCAATGATTATGACCAAACTGTAACTTTTACAGCTTGACTTCCAGCAGAAATGGGTTTAGCGCCAAAAAAAACTGTAGGAACAACTGAGAAAACACTTTTACCCCCAAATGCCTGCCACCTCATTTTCAGAAGGGTTTTTCCCAAATGTGGTCCTGACTGAGTACTGAATAGACCGTTTTCACGACAACCGCAAGTGGCTTCTCCTGGTGCTGGGTCACTTCCTGTTTTTGCGGGTCTGTGCTGTCTAAAGAAGAATGGCTCTGGATTTTTCAACAACTTCACTTAATCTGCCCCCCTTTTCGCTCGCTTATGCGGAGGCAGCTGCGATTTCACGAACAAATAAACTTGACAAGGGTTACCAGCTTTTTCATGAGGAACATATCCACAGTTATCAAGGTAAGAAAAGACGTAGCTTAGCGACATAACCGCTAGCTACAACATATCAAGTACATAAACATTGTAATAAAGTTACTTGTACTAGTGTGCTTAGAAATTCGAAATATATAAGCAGGGCTCTCAAGTCTCACGCACTGAGCGTGTGACACGCATTTGAACGACTTCACACGCCACACGTGCCATTTCTCACACTGATAATTAATTTCACCGCGTTATGAGCGAACCAACCAGGCTCGCTAAGACTGACTGCATATGAAGTGCCAAAGCAGTCCCTGCACCCCATCAAAAGGTCGTTTTGGTCCCCTGCACTTATTTTTACTGTCCAAAACTATTTTTTCCGAGCCGTCTTTAAAGGCACCGTGAGCGCACGCATGCGAGGCCGGCAGGTGTGGATCACAGACGGGAGAGAGCAGAGCTGCTGCACGATGTCAGGAAAGTTCAGCAAACCAGTCAGAGCAGCAAAAAACTGCACACAGTCCCAAACCAACCATGTAAGTAGAAGCTGTTCCATGCAGATAAAGTTAGCTAAATATGACTAGTTAACACGGACCAATACATCATGTTAAGCTAGTTAACAATACTGTTGTTACCTACATCTCTTGCTATTTAGTTCATGCTAGGAATAAAGCCAATCCTCCATTTCTATGGAAGACTCGTGCTTATTGATTCCTTAATATATTTAAAATAAATCTTTATTGCCACATTGTATGAAGCCATTCAGGCCCCGACCCACTGCTGATAGATATAATGTAAGGGAGAAATATAATATACAAACAGGATTTTATACATCCAAACTCATGATAATTGTGAAGCTACATATTTATCCCTATAAATATAGAAATTTATGATTGTTGCACCACAACTTGTCCAACTGTTGATGTCATGCATGAATATAATATTGTCAGGTGAAGGATAGCAGGGATGCAGGAGGAGATGCTGGAGGAAAAGCTGAAGGAGGTGGAGGAGAAAAGGCTGGAGGCTCACAGGTGAGGTTGAAAGAATAAACAGTCATGAGATGAAGTGTTGTGACAGATGATATTCTGGATCAGAGCTTTCAAAGTTCAGACATCTGCATCTACAGTCGTCCTCACAATGATTCACACCCTCCAGCTAAAGAAGAGGCTAAACTGACAATAGTGATTAAAATAACAAGAAACTAATAACATTTTTTTACAAAATTATATTTTAGTGAAGTAATTTTTTTAAATTGAAGTTGAAAATGATTTTTTAAAAAAACCAAACAAACAAAACTGTCCCAGACACATTAGAGCACCTTCCCAGTGAAATGTGGTCCAAAATACCTGTCAACAGGTGCAGAAGTATTTTTGAACATTACAGAAAACACCTGATTGCAGTGATTACCGTAAAGTGTTGCACAACAAAGTTTTCGTTCAGGAGCCCCATCATGCTTGTCTACTTATTTCAATTTTTGTGTGTTTGTTTTTAATATTTCTTTCAAACCACAATTCAAAATCATTGTCATTATTTTCATAGAATTTCTATTTATTATTACTTTTGTCAATGTCAACTTATTGTACCGATGACTGATTTTTTTTTCTTTAATTTTAGGGTATGAATAATTTTGAGGATGACTGTACATATTTAGTCAGATGAAAGAAGCAAACTGGCAGGTTCAGGTTTTTATGGAGGCTGGTGAACTAAAAAGTCTGTAAACGTGTGAATGAATTATTTTACTGGTAAGAAATAGTCGTGAGCGACTGGCAGTGAGTCCATGAGCTGGTCAGGAACTCACAGTAGGAACATGAACTAGTTTATTTTGCAGTATTTTTGTCATTATTGTAATTACTTAAATTTGAAGATGCTCATAAATATTCCACCTTTTGTTACGTTTATCTTAACTAGTTCAGCCGCTGCCAAGTTTATTAATAGTACCAGTGCCCCCCCCCCACCACCTTTGAAATCAAAATTTTTGATCAAATCAAACATTCTGGTATGTGTTTGTCATTACAGTTTGTGAAAGAAAACATGCTAGATGTTAATCTGTTTATGCAAGATGGTAATTGACCTATGGCTAAACCACGCCCCAAACGCGATGAGCCAATCACAGTGCGCACAGCTATCCCATACACTCGGACATTCTCTGCTTAAACGTCCATTGAAATGCATTGAAGTTTGTCCGTTTTTGTTTGTTTTTATGTGTTCTTTTTAGTTTAAAATGGTCAAACGTGTGCATGGGGTACATGCAACTCCGATACTAGGTATCCTGAGAGGCTGGGTGACAGGGCGTATTTTTTTGCCTTTTACCAAGTCACATCAAGCCAAAGTTATGCGGCAGACCACAACATCAACTGAACGTGGATAAAATGAACAAGGATGTCTACATCTGTTCTAAGGTAAGGGAACATCGTATTTGAGGCAACATGTTGTCACTTTGCTTGAAAGAAATATGAAGTTACCTTCCCTAACGTTAGTTTAAGTTGGCTAACGCTAGCTAAACATGCTAGTTTTAGTACGTGGTAACGGTACATAAGACGCTGTCGTGTAGTACAGGTGACGTGTAGTAACGTCAATAACGACACGCCTCTGGCTTCCAAGCTGCAGCCAGACTGCTCCGCTTCCGTGGCTGTTTGATCAGTTTTTGTCAGATGATCACTTTTTGGCACAACAACAGCAGCCGTGCAGCAGTTTGTGCAAGAAACTGAGGGAGCGACACGAGTCACATTCAGAGATTCACAGGCTGATTTCTACTCCCAGTTTAAGACTTCTGAACAATTTCTTTTTGTTTGTTTGTATTATTTTTATGTTTTTTAATTTATCTTGTCATGATCTCTCTGTCTGATCACGCGTCTGTTGTCCGTGTTGACACCTGTCATCTCCCGAAATGTCACATAGCGCCTGTCACCGAATGTTTGTTTGTCCGAGTGAGTGGAGGGGGCGGGGCTTAGCCATAGGTCAATTATGACATGCTAGATGATGCTAGATGTTCACCTTAACCCTCAAATTATGCTTTGCTTCTGCATGCCTATAGTAATCAATGTTGTTGAGGGACAGGTGGTGGTCAGAGCTAGATGCTTCAGGTCCATGAAGAAAAATGAGGAACCACACAGACTGCAGGTTTGAAACAGTCAGTAAGCCGGTTGGCTCATGTTCATGGCTTCCCGTTCTCCAGCAGTTCACGTACGATGGAAGCTCCTGAACAACTGACAGCTTACACTAACATCTTCCTGTTTAGTGGCAACCATTTCTCTTCTGCTGTAGTTGCAGCATAGTCTGTTTTATTTAGTGAAGCACCGATCTCATACCCGCATTGGACATTAGCTCCGATATTGATAAAAAAGCTGGAATCAGATATCGGATGAATGTGGCTGATCCAGCATTCCAATCCAGTCATCTCTGTTTTTATTAATATTGTAATAAACTCCACTGGTAGCGCCCCCGCAACCTTGGTGACTGCACTGCAGCGGTGTAGTGGGGATGGTAGCGCCCCCGCAACCTTGGTGACTGCACTGCAGGGGTGTAGTGGGGATGGTAGCGCCCCCGCAACCTTGGTGACTGCACTGCAGCGGTGTAGTGGGGATGGTAGCGCCCCCGCAGCCTTGGTGACTGCACTGCAGCGGTGTAGTGGGGATGGTAGCGCCCCGCAACCTTGGTGACTGCACTGCAGCGGTGTAGTGGGGATGGTAGCGCCCCCCACAGCCTTGGTGACAGCACTGCAGCGGTGTAGTGGGGATGGTTGCGCCCGCGCAGCCTTGGTGACTGCACTGCAGCGGTGTAGTAAAAATGGTAGCGCCCCCCACAGCCTTGGTGACTGCACTGCAGTGGTTTAGTGGGGATGGTGGCGCCCCCACAGCCTTGGTGACTGCACTGCAGCGGTGTAGTGGGGATGGAAGTGCCCCCCGCAGCCTCGGTGACTGCACTACAGCGGTGTAGTGGGGATGGTAGCGCCCCCACAGCCTTGGTGACTGCACTGCAGCGGTGTAGTGGGGATGGTAGCGCCCCCGCAGCCTTGGTGACTGCACTGCAGCGGTGTAGTAAAAATGGTAGCGCCCCCACAGCCTCGGTGACTGCACTGCAGCGGAGTAGTGGGGATGGTAGCGCCTCCGCCCCCCGCAGCCTTGGTGACTGCACTGCAGCGGTGTAGTGGGGATCGTAGCGCCCCCGCAGCCTTGGTGACTGCACTGCAGCGGTGTAGTGGGAATGGTTGCGCCCCCCGCAGCCTTGGTGACTGCACTGCAGCGATATAGTGGGGATGGTAGCGCCCCGGCAGCCTTGGTGACTGCACTGCAGCGGTGTAGTGGGGATGGTAGCGCCCCCACAGCCTTGGTGACTGCACTGCAGCGGTGTAGTGGGGACGGTAGCGCCCCCGCAGCCTTGGTAACTGCACTGCAGCGGTGTAGTAAAAATGGTAGCGCCCCCACAGCCTTGGTGACTGCACTGCAGGGGTGTAGTGGGGATGGTAGCGCCCCCGCAGCCTTGGTGACTGCACTGCAGCGGTGTAGTGGGGATGGTAGCGCCCCCGCAGCCTTGGTGACTGCACTGCAGCGGTGTAGTGGGGATGGTAGCGCCCCCGCAGCCTTGGTGACTGCACTGCAGTGTTGAAGTTGGGATGGTTGCGCCCCGCCCCCCGCAGCCTTGGTGACTGCACTGTAGCGGTGTAGTGGGGATCGTAGCGCCCCCGCAGCCTTGATGACTTTACTGCAGCAGTGTTGTGGGGATGGTAACGCCCCCGCAGCCTTGGTGACTGCACTGCAGTGGTGAAGTGGGGATGGTAGCTCCCCCAACAGCCTTGATGACTGCACTGCAGCATTGTAGTGGGGATGGTAGCGCCCCCGCCCCCCACAGCCTTGGTGACTGCACTGCAGGGGTATAGTGGGGATGGTAGCGCCCCCCGCAGCCTTGGTGACTGCACTGCAGCGGTGTAGTGGGGATGGTAGCGCCCCCGCAGCCTTGGTGACTGCACTGCAGCGTTGTAGTGGGGATGGTAGCGCCCCCCCAGCCTTGGTGACTGCACTGCAGCGGTGTAGTGGGGATGGTAGCGCCCCCGCAGCCTTGGTGACTGCACTGCAGCGGTATAGTGGGGATGGTAGCGCCCCCGCAGCCTTGGTGACTGCACTGCAGCGGTATAGTGGGGATGGTAGCGCCCCCGCAGCCTTGGTGACTGCACTGCAGCAGTGTAGTGGGGATGGTAGCGCCCCCGCAGCCTTGGTGACTGCACTGCAGCGGTGTAGTGGGGATGGTAGCGACCCCTCAGCCTTGGTGACTGCACTGCAGCGGTGTAGTGGGGATGGTAGCGCCCCCCACAGCCTTGGTGACTGCACTGCAGCGATGTAGTGGGAATGGTAGCGCCCCCGCAGCCTTGGTGACTGCACTGCAGCGGTGTAGTGGGGATGGTAGCGCCCCCGCAGCCTTGGTGACTGCACTGCAGCGGTGTAGTGGGGATGGTAGCGCCCCCCACAGCCTTGGTGACTGCACTGCAGCGATGTAGTGGGAATGGTAGCGCCCCCCACAGCCTTGGTGACTGCACTGCAGCGGTGTAGTGGGGATGGTAGCGCCCCCGCAGCCTTGGTGACTGCACTGCAGCGGTGTAGTGGGAATGGTTGCGCCCCCCGCAGCCTTGGTGACTGCACTGCAGTGGTGTAGTGGGGATGGTAGCGCCCCCGCAGCCTTGGTGACTGCACTGCAGGGGTATAGTGGGGATGGTAGCACCCCCCACAGCCTTGGTGACTGCACTGCAGCGGTGTAGTGGGGATGGTAGCGCCCCCGCAGCCTTGGTGACTGCACTGCAGCGGTGTAGTAAAAATGGTAGCGCCCCCACAGCCTTGATGACTGCACTGCAGCGGTGTAGTGCGGATGGTAGCGCCCCCACAGCCTTGGTGACTGCACTGCAGTGGTTTAGTGGGGATGGTGGCGCCCCCACAGCCTTGGTGACTGCACTGCAGCAGTGTTGTGTGGATGGTAGCGCCCCCCACAGCCTTGGTGACTGCACTGCAGCGGTGTTTTTGTGGGTGGCAGTGCCCCCCACAGCCTTGGTGACTGCACTGCAGCGGTGTAGTGGGGATGGTAGCGCCCCCGCAGCCTTGGTGACTGCACTGCAGCGGTGTAGTGGGGATGGTAGCGCCCCCACAGCCTTGGTGACTGCACTGCAGTGGTTTAGTGGGGATGGTGGCGCCCCCACAGCCTTGGTGACTGCACTGCAGCAGTGTTGTGTGGATGGTAGCGCCCCCCACAGCCTTGGTGACTGCACTGCAGCGGTGTAGTGGGGATGGTAGCGCCCCTGCAGCCTTGGTGACTGCACTGCAGCGGTGTAGTGGGGATGGTAGCGCCCCTGCAGCCTTGGTGACTGCACTGCAGCGGTGTAGTGGGGATGGTAGCGCCCCCGCAGCCTTGGTCACTGCACTGCAGCGGTGTTTTTGGGGATGGCAGCGCCCCCCACAGCCTTGGTGACTGCACTGCAGCGGTTGAGTGGGGATGGTAGCGCCCCCCACAGCCTTGGTGACTGCACTGCAGCGGTGTAGTGGGGATGGGAGCGCCCCCACAGCCTTGGTGACTGCACTGCAGCAGTGTTGTCGGGATCGTAGCACCCCCCACAGCCTTGGTGACTGCACTGCAGCGGTGTTTTGGGGATGGTGAAGCCTTTCTCTGACAGCTGGATGGCTGTCAGCATCCAGCTGCTGACAGCCAAGATCAGACCACCAGATGATCAGACATAAAACATACAAATACCTGCTTTTTGAAGAGCTGGCACTCCTCAGGGGTCAGAGTATCAGCCTTGGCGATGAGGGGAATAACGTTGACTTTGTCATGGAGTCTCTTCATGAACTCAATGTCCAGCGGCTTCAGCCTGAGCGTGGCAGAAAAAAACATGAGTGAGTCAGACAGGTGAGAAACGCCTCGCTGTTAACTTCCAGTTTCCCTTTGGGCCCTGCACCACCAACATGGGAAAGTTTGCTGGATAAAAACACAACATTTTATTGTGCTGATGCGACCAGTGATACTCCGGCATTTCTTATCTTCCGTCCGGGACTTCCGTCTGTGTGAGGACGGCTTGAACTCTTCTGTCAAATCACTGCGGAGCAGCTGTGACAGCACGAGCTGCAATCTGCATGGGTGGGTTTTTAGAAGAACCCGCTTTATGGGGGTCACCAGCTGTGCTGAGCAGAGCAACTCATGACAAGTAATTCATGAGAATGGATCTGAGTGCCTGCTCTGCAAAGGGAATGCAGTTCAGTGGGTCACCAGCAAAGGGCCACGGAGAGCTGCACATCACATGGAGCTGATGGAAACAGACATGAGAAGCTGAGCAGAATGAATGTCCAGGCTGTCATGTGGCCCGAGACAATGAAGCCTTTAAACTGGGGGGCAGAAACACATGCTGTCCCGTCAGTCCTGTAGAATAGCTGCTGCATACAGCGACATTCATGCAGTCATTTTCATTCATCTGCAGACGAACCCTGCACTCTGGACGTGACTGCCCAAGCCAGTTCTGAGCTGCTTGTTGTAGGAGTGCAGAGAAACGAAGCCAGCAGCTCACAGAAGAACACAGAAAGAGAGAAAGAGCCAAGAATGAACGAGGTCGGGTTTGTGTTTATCCAGCAGAGGAGCCGAAGCAGCTTCCGATAAAACTCGAGTCAGAGAGTCTGGTGGACTGCACGAGTCGCCGACTGTCCAGTAACAGTTATAAACCGTCATAAACCACCTCCAAATGCTGGCAGAGGTTTCACAAAGCAGCGAAAGAAAACTGGAACAAACCCTCGCAGAGAGGCTTAGGCCTGGAAACACAAGCGTGACGCTTACTTCCAACACCAGATTTATGGGATTTCAGTTTAACAGCCATGTCAGTGACTTCTGGAGTCTGACATGATCACAGAAGATTTGAAGGAGGGGTCTGTATGGACGCAGTACTCTGCTAGAGTCCTTTAGAGATCATAAAAGCCAGATATATGATGTATGCAGCAGCAGGACTGAACCGATAACTGACTCGTCAGCGTGTCTGAACATTTCTCAGCAAGAAAAACTAGAAGTGTGAAGATTACGAGCATGTATGGAGCTGCTGAAGACAGCAGGCCCTGAAACTGCCCGAGCTAAAACCTCAGTGCGGTCGGATTGCTTCCCAGCATGAGGGCCAGTCATACCACAGCAATCTCATGCTGAGGTCAAACCTGCCACTCAGCTGTTAGAACTGAGGGCTGCTGGTCACTAAAGGGTTAACCCGGATCTAAACCAGGTTAGAGGGGTTCGCTAGAGGGTTAACCCGAAACTTAACCAGGTTAGAGGGGTTCGCTAGAGGGTTAACCCGGATCTTAACCAGGTTAGAGGGGTTCGCTAGAGGGTTAACTTGGACCTTAACCAGGTAAGAGGGGTTCGCCAGAGGGTTAACCCGGATCTTAACCAGGTTAAAGGGGTTCCCTAGAGTGTTAACCCAGATCTTAACCAGGTTAGAGGGGTTCGCTGGAGGGTTAACCCGGATCTTAACCAGGTTAGAGGGGTCTGCTAAAAGGTTAACCTGGATCTTAACCAGGTTAGAGGGGTTCGCTAGAGGGTTAACTTGGACCTTAACCAGGTAAGAGGGGTTCGCCAGAGGGTTAACCCGGATCTTAACCAGGTTAAAGGGGTTCGCTAGAGTGTTAACACAGATCTTAACCAGGTTAGAGGGGTTCGCTAGAGGGTTAACCCGGATCTTAACCAGGTTAAAGGGGTTCCCTAGAGTGTTAACCCAGATCTTAACCAGGTTAGAGGGGTTCGCTAGAGGGGTTACTTGGACCTTAACCAGGTTAGAGGGGTTCGCTAGAGGGTTAACCCGGATCTTAACCAGGTTAGAGGGGTTCGCTAGAGGGTTAACTTGGACCTTAACCAGGTAAGAGGGGTTCGCCAGAGGGTTAACCCGGATCTTAACCAGGTTAAAGGGGTTCCCTAGAGTGTTAACCCAGATCTTAACCAGGTTAGAGGGGTTCGCTGGAGGGTTAACCCGGATCTTAACCAGGTTAGAGGGGTCTGCTAAAAGGTTAACCTGGATCTTAACCAGGTTAGAGGGGTTCGCTAGAGGGTTAACTTGGACCTTAACCAGGTAAGAGGGGTTCGCCAGAGGGTTAACCCGGATCTTAACCAGGTTAAAGGGGTTCGCTAGAGTGTTAACACAGATCTTAACCAGGTTAGAGGGGTTCGCTAGAGGGTTAACCCGGATCTCAACCAGGTTAGAGCAGTTCGCTAGAGGGTTAACCCGGATCTTAACCAGGTTAGAGGGGTTCGCTAGAGGGTTAACTTGGACCTTAACCAGGTAAGAGGGGTTCGCCAGAGGGTTAACCCGGATCTTAACCAGGTTAAAGGGGTTCGCTAGAGTGTTAACCCAGATCTTAACCAGGTTAGAGGGGTTCTCTGGAGGGTTAACCCGGATCTTAACCAGGTTAGAGGGGTCTGCTAAAAGGTTAACCTGGATCTTAACCAGGTTAGAGGGGTTCGCTAGAGGGTTAACTTGGACCTTAACCAGGTAAGTGGGGTTCGCCAGAGGGTTAACCCGGATCTTAACCAGGTTAAAGGGGTTCGCTAGAGGGTTAACCCGGATATGAACGAAGTTAGAGGGGTTGCTGGAGGGGTAACTTGGACCTTAACCAGGTTAAAGCAGTTCGCTAGAGGGGTAACCCGGATCCTTACCAGGTTAGAGCGGTTCGCTAGAGGGTTAACCCCGATATTAACCAAGTTAGAGGGGTTGTTAGAAGGGTAAATTGGACCTTAACCAGGTTACAGGGATTGGTAGAGGGTGAACCCGGATATTAACGAAGTTAGAGGGGTTGCTAGAGGGTTAGCCCGGATCTTAACCAGGTTAGAGGGGTTCGCTAGAGGGTAAACCCGGATCTTAACCAGGTTAGAGGGGTTCGCTAGAGGGTTAACCCGGATATGAACGAAGTTAGAGGGGTTGCTGGAGGGGTAACTTGGACCTTAACCAGGTTAAAGCGGTTCGCTAGAGGGGTAACCCGGATCCTTACCAGGTTAGAGGGGTTCGCTAGAGGGTTAACCCGGATATTGACCAAGTTAGAGGGGTTGTTAGAAGGGTAACTTGGACCTTAACCAGGTTACAGGGATTGGTAGAGGGTGAACCCGGATATTAACGAAGTTAGAGGGGTTGCTAGAGGGTTAGCCCGGATCTTAACCAGGTTAGAGGGGTTCGCTAAAGGGTTAACCCAGATCTTAACCAGGTAAGAGGGGTTCGCTAGAGGGTTAACCCGGATATTAACCAGGTTAGAGGGGTTCGCAAGAGGGTTAACCCGGATATTAACGAAGTTAGAGGGGTTCGCTCGAGGGTTAACCCGGATCTAAACCAGGTTAGAGGGGTTCGCTAGAGGGTTAACCCGGATCTTAACCAGGTTAGAGGGGTTCGCTAGAGGGTTAACTTGGACCTTAACCAGGTAAGTGGGGTTCGCCAGAGGGTTAACCCGGATCTTAAGCAGGTTAAAGGGGTTTGCTAGAGGGTTTACCCGGATATTAACGAAGTTAGAGGGGTTGCTGGAGGGGTAACTTGGACCTTAACCAGGTTAGAGGGGTTCGCTAGAGGGGTAACTTGGACCTTAACCAGGTTAGAGGGGTTCGCTACAGGGTTAACCCGGATCTTAACCAGGTAAGAAGGGTTCGCTAGAGGGGTAACCCAGATCCTAACCAGGTTAGAGGGGTTCGCTAGAGGGTCAACCCGGATATTTACCAAGTTGGGGGAAAGCTAGAGGGGTAACTTGGACCATAACCAGGTTAGAGGGATCGCTAGAGGGTTAACCCGGATATTAATGAAGTTAGAGGGGTTGCTAGAGGGTTAACCCGGATCTTAACCAGGTTGGAGGGGTTCGCTAGAGGGTTAACCCGGATATTAACAAAGTTATAGGGGTTGCTAGAGGGTTAGCCCGGATCTTAACCAGGTTAGAGGGGTTTGCTAGAGGGTTAACCCGGATATTAAAGTTGTACTTCCGTGGTTATTTCATTAATATTTCTGTGTTCTCCATTATTATTGAATGCATTCTGCATCGTTTCTGTTTAAAAAAAACCTTCTGGTTGCTTAGTATCCAGCTGTATTTGTATACTAGAAGAGAGGCTTGTGGTCCAACGGCAGGCTTTTCCGGGTCCTTCTCATGAATTTCCGTCTGATTGGCTGGCTCCCGTCAGTGTATGAAGGAAGCTCCGCCCTCCGCTCTTATTTCGCCACAGACAGGAAATAGAGCCGACAAACAAGTTTGTTCCGCCATGCTAACAAACAGTTAGCTAATTAGCTTCTCAACTCCGAAGCCACAGTCGTGCCGTCTTTACTTCTAGTGTGTAGTGGAGGGTTACCTGCCTTCCAATGGACAGATAGAAGCCCCACGTGGGATACGCTATTTGCAATGTGACGTAGAAGTGCAAGGCTGTTCCAGATTAGCTCTTTTCTTCGTATTGTTTCTGTGATGAGGAAGCACAGCCGACTGGGGGGAACGCAACGCTAGCAAGTCAGCATGTGTAAGTAAACAAGGGGAAACCCTCCGTATTTCAGAAGGAGCAAGTTAAACGGGTTTTCAGTGGAAGGAGGCCTTTAACCAAGTTAGAGGGGTTGCTAGAGGGTTAGCCCGGATCTTAACCAGGTTAGAGGGGTTCGCTAGAGGGTTAACCCGGATCTTAACCAGGTTAGAGGGGTATCGCTAGAGGGTTAACCCGGATATTAACGAAGTTAGAATGGTTGCTGGAGGGGTAACTTGGACCTTAGCCAGGTTAGAGGGGTTCGCTAGAGTGGTAACTTGGACCTTAACCAGGTTAGAGGGGTTCGCTAGAGGGGTAACCCGGATCCTAACCAGGTTAGAGGGGTTCGCTAGAGGGTTAACCCGGATATTAACCAAGTTAGAAGGGTTGCTAGAGTGGTAACTTGGACCTTAACCAGGTTACAGGGATTGGTAGAGGGTGAACCCAGATATTAACGAAGTTAGAGGGGTTGCTAGAGGGTTAGCCCGGATCTTAACCAGGTTAGAGGGGTATCGCTAGAGGGTTAACCCGGATATTAACGAAGTTAGAATGGTTGCTGGAGGGGTAACTTGGACCTTAGCCAGGTTAGAGGGGTTCCCTAGAGTGGTAACTTGGACCTTAACCAGGTTAGAGGGGTTCGCTAGAGGGGTAACCCGGATCCTAACCAGGTTAGAGGGGTTCGCTATAGGGTTAACCCGGATATTAACCAAGTTAGAAGGGTTGCTAGAGTGGTAACTTGGACCTTAAACAGGTTACAGGGATCGGTAGAGGGTGAACCCAGATATTAACGAAGTTAGAGGGGTTGCTAGAGGGTTAGCCCGGATCTTAACCAGGTTAGAGGGGTTCGCTAGAGGGTTAACCCAGATCTTAACCAGGTTAGAGGGGTTCGCTAGAGGGTTAACCCGGATCTTAACCAGGTTAGAGGGGTTCGCAAGAGGGTTAACCCGGATATTAACGAAGTTAGAGGGGTTCGCTAGAGGGTTAACCTGGATCTAAACCAGGTTAGAGGGATTCGCTAGAGGGTTAACCCGGATCTTAACCAGGTTAGAGGGGTTCGCTAGAGGGTTAACCCAGATATTAACGAAGTTAGAGGGGTTGCTGGAGGGGTAACTTGGACCTTAACCAGGTTAGAGGGGTTCGCTAGAGGGGTTACTTGGACCTTAACCAGGTTAGAGGGGTTCGCTACAGGGTTAACCCTGATCTTAACCAGGTTAGAAGGGTTCGCTAGAAGGGTAACCCAGATCCTAACCAGGTTAGAGGGGTTCGCTAGAGGGTCAACCCGGATATTTACCAAGTTGGGGGAAAGCTAGAGGGGTAACTTGGACCATAACCAGGTTAGAGGGATCGCTAGAGGGTTAACCCGGATATTAATGAAGTTAGAGGGGTTGCTAGAGGGTTAACCCGGATCTTAACCAGGTTGGAGGGGTTCGCTAGAGGGTTAACCCGGATATTAACAAAGTTATAGGGGTTGCTAGAGGGTTAGCCCGGATCTTAACCAGGTTAGAGGGGTTTGCTAGAGGGTTAACCCGGATATTAAAGTTGTACTTCCGTGGTTATTTCATCAATATTTCTGTGTTCTCCATTATTATTGAATGCATTCTGCATCGTTTCTGTTTTAAAAAAACCTTCTGGTTGCTTAGTATCCAGCTGTATTTGTATACTAGAAGAGAGGCTTGTGGTCCAACGGCAGGCTTTTCCGGGTCCTTCTCATGAATTTCCGTCTGATTGGCTGGCTCCCGTCAGTGTATGAAGGAAGCTCCGCCCTCCGCTCTTATTTCGCCACAGACAGGAAATAGAGCCGACAAACAAGTTTGTTCCGCCATGCTAACAAACAGTTAGCTAATTAGCTTCTCAACTCCGAAGCCACAGTCGTGCCGTCTTTACTTCTAGTGTGTAGTGGAGGGTTACCTGCCTTCCAATGGACAGATAGAAGCCCCACGTGGGATACGCTATTTGCAATGTGACGTAGAAGTGCAAGGCTGTTCCAGATTAGCTCTTTTCTTCGTATTGTTTCTGTGATGAGGAAGCACAGCCGACTGGGGGGAACGCAACGCTAGCAAGTCAGCATGTGTAAGTAAACAAGGGGAAACCCTCCGTATTTCAGAAGGAGCAAGTTAAACGGGTTTTCAGTGGAAGGAGGCCTTTAACCAAGTTAGAGGGGTTGCTAGAGGGTTAGCCCGGATCTTAACCAGGTTAGAGGGGTTCGCTAGAGGGTTAACCCGGATCTTAACCAGGTTAGAGGGGTATCGCTAGAGAGTTAACCCGGATATTAACGAAGTTAGAATGGTTGCTGGAGGGGTAACTTGGACCTTAGCCAGGTTAGAGGGGTTCGCTAGAGTGGTAACTTGGACCTTAACCAGGTTAGAGGGGTTCGCTAGAGGGGTAACCCGGATCCTAACCAGGTTAGAGGGGTTCGCTAGAGGGTTAACCCGGATATTAACCAAGTTAGAAGGGTTGCTAGAGTGGTAACTTGGACCTTAACCAGGTTACAGGGATCGGTAGAGGGTGAACCCAGATATTAACGAAGTTAGAGGGGTTGCTAGAGGGTTAGCCCGGATCTTAACCAGGTTAGAGGGGTATCGCTAGAGGGTTAACCCGGATATTAACGAAGTTAGAATGGTTGCTGGAGGGGTAACTTGGACCTTAGCCAGGTTAGAGGGGTTCCCTAGAGTGGTAACTTGGACCTTAACCAGGTTAGAGGGGTTCGCTAGAGGGGTAACCCGGATCCTAACCAGGTTAGAGGGGTTCGCTAGAGGGTTAACCCGGATATTAACCAAGTTAGAAGGGTTGCTAGAGTGGTAACTTGGACCTTAAACAGGTTACAGGGATCGGTAGAGGGTGAACCCAGATATTAACGAAGTTAGAGGGGTTGCTAGAGGGTTAGCCCGGATCTTAACCAGGTTAGAGGGGTTCGCTAGAGGGTTAACCCAGATCTTAACCAGGTTAGAGGGGTTCGCTAGAGGGTTAACCCGGATCTTAACCAGGTTAGAGGGGTTCGCAAGAGGGTTAACCCGGATATTAACGAAGTTAGAGGGGTTCGCTAGAGGGTTAACCTGGATCTAAACCAGGTTAGAGGGGTTCGCTAGAGGGTTAACCCGGATCTTAACCAGGTTAGAGGGGTTCGCTAGAGGGTTAACCCGGATATTAACGAAGTTAGAGGGGTTGCTGGAGGGGTAACTTGGACCTTAACCAGGTTAGAGGGGTTCGCTAGAGGGGTTACTTGGACCTTAACCAGGTTAGAGGGGTTCGCTACAGGGTTAACCCTGATCTTAACCAGGTTAGAAGGGTTCGCTAGAAGGGTAACCCAGATCCTAACCAGGTTAGAGGGGTTCGCTAGAGGGTTAACCCGGATATTAACCAAGTTGGAGGGGTTGCTAGAGGGGTAACTTGGAACTTAACCAGGTTAGAGGGATTGCTAGAGGGTTAACCCGGATATTAAAGAAGTTAGAGGGGTTGCTAGATGGTTAACCCGGATCTTTACCAGATTGGAGGGGTTTGCTAGAGGGTTAACCCGGATATTAACAAAGTTATAGGGGTTGCTAGAGGGTAAGCCCGGATCTTAACCAGGTTAGAGGGGTTCGCGAGAGGGTTAACCCGGATATTAACCAAGTTAGAGGGGTTGCTAGAGGGTTAGCCCGGATCGTAACCAGGTTAGAGGGGTTTGCTAGAGGGTCAACCCGGATATTAACGAAGTTAGAATGGTTGCTGGAGGGGTAACTTGGACCTTAACCAGGTTAGAGGGGTTCGCTAGAGGGGTAACTTGGACCTTAACCAGGTTAGAGGGGTTTGCTAGAGGGTTAACCCGGATATTTACCAAGTTAGAAGGGTTGCTAGAGTGGTAACTTGGACCTTAACCAGGTTAGAGGGATCGCTAGAGGGTTAACCCGGATATTAACCAAGTTAGAGGGGTTGCTAGAGGGTTAACCCGGATCTTAACCAGGTTAGAGGGGTTCGCTAGAGGGTTAACCCGGATATTAACAAAGTTATAGGGGTTGGCTAGAGGGTTAACCCGGATCTAAACCGGGTTAGAGGGGTTCCCTAGAGGGTTAACCCAGATATTAACAAAGTTATAGGGGTTGGCTAGAGGGTTAACCCGGATATTGACGAAGTTAGAGGGGTTGCTAGAGAGGAAACTTGGACATTCACCAGGTTAGAGAGGTTCACTAGAGGGGTAACTTGGACCTTAACCAGGTTAGAGGGCTGTCTGCAGATTCAGCAGTGATCCAGAACTGAACTTGATCCAGGACTGAACCAGGATCTGCTGTTAGACACGGAGACGAAGGAAGACAGGCTGCACGTGTCTGCCTCTGAGAGCATGCACAGCTCTCTGCTCTGATTGGACCGTTCAGCCGGGGTGAGCAGAACTGGTTATATAACCTTAGTGGGTCATGACCACAGGCTGGGCTCTTCATCACTAGCAGAGACACAAGCAACACTCCACCGTTTCCACCCAGGTTTCATCCAGTTCAACTTGGTTTACCAGGTTCCGGCCAGTTCTACTTGGTTTACCTGGTTACATCCAGTTCTACCTGATTTACCTGGTTCCAGCCAGTTCTACCTGATTTACCTGGTTCCATCCACTTCTACCTGGTTTACCAGGTTCCATCCAGTTCTACCTGGTTTACCAGGTTCTGTCCAGTTCTACCTGGTTTACCAGGTTCCATCCAGTTCTATCTGGTTTACCTGGTTCTGTCCAGTTCAATCTGGTTTACTTGGTTCCATCTGTTCTACTTGGTTCCAGCCAGTTCTACCTGGTTTGCCAGGTTCCATCCAGTTCTACCTGGTTTACTTGGTTCCATCTGTTCTACTTGGTTCCAGCCAGTTCTACCTGGTTTGCCAGGTTCCGTCCAGTTCTACCTGGTTTACTTGGTTCCATCTGTTCTACTTGGTTCCAGACAGTTCTACCTGGTTTACCTGGTTCCATCCACTTCTACCTGGTTTACCTGGTTCCGTCCAGTTCTATCTGGTTTACCTGGTTCTGTCCAGTTCTATCTGGTTTACCTGGTTCCATCCACTTCTACTTGGTTTACCAGGTTCCGTCCAGTTCTGTCTGGTTTACCTGGTTCCGGCCAGTTCTTTCTGGTTTACCTGGTTCCGTCCAGTTCTACCTGGTTTACCTGGCTCCATCCGTTCTACTTGGTAACGGCCAGTTCTACCTGGTTTACCTGGTTCCATCCAGTTCTAAATGGTTTACCAGGTTCCATCCACTTCTACCTGGTTTACCAGGTTCCGTCCAGTTCTATCTGGTTTACCTAGTTCTGTCCAGTTCTACCTGGCTTACCTGGTTCCGGCCAGTTCTACCTGGTTTACCTGGTTCCGGCCAGTTCTACATGGTTTATCTGGTTCCATCCAGTTCTACCTGGTTTACCTGGTTCCGGCCAGTTCTACCTGGTTTAACTGGTTCCGGGCAGTTCTATATGGTTTATCTGGTTCCATCCAGTTCTACTTGGTTTACCAGGTTCCGTCCAGTTCTGTCTGGTTTACCTGGTTCCGTCCAGTTCAATCTGGTTTACTTGGTTCCATCTGTTCTACTTGGTTCCAGCCAGTTCTACCTGGTTTGCCAGGTTCCATCCAGTTCTACCTGGTTTACTTGGTTCCATCTGTTCTACTTGGTTCCAGCCAGTTCTACCTGGTTTGCCAGGTTCCGTCCAGTTCTACCTGGTTTACTTGGTTCCATCTGTTCTACTTGGTTCCAGACAGTTCTACCTGGTTTACCTGGTTCCATCCACTTCTACCTGGTTTACCTGGTTCCGTCCAGTTCTATCTGGTTTACCTGGTTCTGTCCAGTTCTATCTGGTTTACCTGGTTCCATCCACTTCTACTTGGTTTACCAGGTTCCGTCCAGTTCTGTCTGGTTTACCTGGTTCCGGCCAGTTCTTTCTGGTTTACCTGGTTCCGTCCAGTTCTACCTGGTTTACCTGGCTCCATCCGTTCTACTTGGTAACGGCCAGTTCTACCTGGTTTACCTGGTTCCATCCAGTTCTAAATGGTTTACCAGGTTCCATCCACTTCTACCTGGTTTACCAGGTTCCGTCCAGTTCTATCTGGTTTACCTAGTTCTGTCCAGTTCTACCTGGTTTACCAGGTTCCATCCACTTCTACTTGGTTTACCAGGTTCCGTCCAGTTCTATCTGGTTAACCTGGTTCCGGCCAGTTCTTTCTGGTTTACCTGGTTCCGTCCAGTTCTACCTGGTTTACCTGGCTCCATCCGTTCTACTTGGTAACGGCCAGTTCTACCTGGTTCCATCCAGTTCTACCTGGTTTACCAGGTTCCGTCCAGTTCGACTTGGTTTACCTGGTTCTGGCCAGTTCTATCTGGTTTACCTGGTTCCGTCCAGTTCTATCTGGTTTACCAGGTTCCATCCAGTTCTACCCGGTTTACCTGGTTCCGGTCAGTTCTACTTGGTTTACCTGGTTTCATCGAGTTCTACCTGGTTTACCTGGTTCCGGCCAGTTCTACCTGGTTTACCTGGTTCCGGCCAGTTCTACCTGGTTTACCTGGTTCCATCCAGTTCTACCTGGTTTACCTGGTTCCGGCCAGTTCTACCTGGTTTACCTGGTTCCATCCAGTTCTACCTGGTTTACCTGGTTCCGGCCAGTTCTACCTGGTTCCATCCAGTTCTATCTGGTTTACCAGGTTCCATCCAGTTCTATCTGGTTTACCTGGTTCTGTCCAGTTCTATCTGGTTTACCTGGTTCCGTACAGTTCAATCTGGTTTACTTGGTTCCATCTGTTCTACTTGGTTTCAGCCAGTTCTACCTGGTTTGCCAGGTTCCGTCCAGTTCTACCTGGTTTACTTGGTTCCATCTGTTCTACTTGGTTCCAGCCAGTTCTACCTGGTTTGCCAGGTTCCGTCCAGTTCTACCTGGTTTACTTGGTTCCATCTGTTCTACTTGGTTCCAGACAGTTCTACCTGGTTTACCTGGTTCCATCCACTTCTACCTGGTTTACCTGGTTCCGTCCAGTTCTATCTGGTTTACCTGGTTCTGTCCAGTTCTATCTGGTTTACCTGGTTCCATCCACTTCTACTTGGTTTACCAGGTTCCGTCCAGTTCTGTCTGGTTTACCTGGTTCCGGCCAGTTCTTTCTGGTTTACCTGGTTCCGTCCAGTTCTACCTGGTTTACCTGGCTCCATCCGTTCTACTTGGTAACGGCCAGTTCTACCTGGTTTACCTGGTTCCATCCAGTTCTAAATGGTTTACCAGGTTCCATCCACTTCTACCTGGTTTACCAGGTTCCGTCCAGTTCTATCTGGTTTACCTAGTTCTGTCCAGTTCTACCTGGTTTACCAGGTTCCATCCACTTCTACTTGGTTTACCAGGTTCCGTCCAGTTCTATCTGGTTAACCTGGTTCCGGCCAGTTCTTTCTGGTTTACCTGGTTCCGTCCAGTTCTACCTGGTTTACCTGGCTCCATCCGTTCTACTTGGTAACGGCCAGTTCTACCTGGTTTACCTGGTTCCATCCAGTTCTACCTGGTTTACCAGGTTCCGTCCAGTTCGACTTGGTTTACCAGGTTCTGGCCAGTTCTATCTTGTTTACCTGGTTCCGTCCAGTTCTATCTGGTTTACCAGGTTCCATCCAGTTCTACCCGGTTTACCTGGTTCCGGTCAGTTCTACTTGGTTTACCTGGTTTCATCGAGTTCTACCTGGTTTACCTGGTTCCGGCCAGTTCTACCTGATTTACCTTGTTTCCATCCAGTTCTACCTGGTTTACCTTGTTCCGGGTCAGTTCTACCTGGTTTACCTGGTTCCATTTAGTTCTACACGGTTTACCTGGTTCCGGTCAGTTCTACTTGGTTTACCTGGTTTCATCGAGTTCTACCTGGTTTACCTGGTTCCGCCCAGTTCTACCTGGTTTACCTGGTTCCATCCAGTTCTACCTGGTTTACCTGGTTTCATCGAGTTTTACATGGTTTACCTGGTTCCGGCCAGTTCTACCTGGTTTACCTGGTTCCGGCCAGTTCTACCTGGTTTACCTGGTTCCATCCAGTTCTACCTGGTTTACCTGGTTCCGGCCAGTTCTACCTGGTTTACCTGGTTCCATCCAGTTCTACCTGGTTTACCTGGTTCCGGCCAGTTCTACCTGGTTTACCTGGTTCCGGCCAGTTCTACCTGGTTTACCTGGTTCCATCCAGTTCTACCTGGTTTACCTGGTTCCGGCCAGTTCTACCTGGTTTACCTGGTTCCATCCAGTTCTACCTGGTTTACCTGGTTCCGGCCAGTTCTACCTGGTTAACCTGGTTCCGGCCAGTTCTTTCTGGTTTACCTGGTTCCGTCCAGTTCTGTCTGGTTTACCTGGTTCCGGCCAGTTCTTTCTGGTTTACCTGGTTCCGTCCAGTTCTACCTGGTTTACCTGGCTCCATCCGTTCTACTTGGTAACGGCCAGTTCTACCTGGTTTACCTGGTTCCATCCAGTTCTAAATGGTTTACCAGGTTCCATCCACTTCTACCTGGTTTACCAGGTTCCGTCCAGTTCTATCTGGTTTACCTAGTTCTGTCCAGTTCTACCTGGTTTACCAGGTTCCATCCACTTCTACTTGGTTTACCAGGTTCCGTCCAGTTCTATCTGGTTAACCTGGTTCCGGCCAGTTCTTTCTGGTTTACCTGGTTCCGTCCAGTTCTACCTGGTTTACCTGGCTCCATCCGTTCTACTTGGTAACGGCCAGTTCTACCTGGTTCCATCCAGTTCTACCTGGTTTACCAGGTTCCGTCCAGTTCGACTTGGTTTACCTGGTTCTGGCCAGTTCTATCTGGTTTACCTGGTTCCGTCCAGTTCTATCTGGTTTACCAGGTTCCATCCAGTTCTACCCGGTTTACCTGGTTCCGGTCAGTTCTACTTGGTTTACCTGGTTTCATCGAGTTCTACCTGGTTTACCTGGTTCCGGCCAGTTCTACCTGGTTTACCTGGTTCCGGCCAGTTCTACCTGGTTTACCTGGTTCCATCCAGTTCTACCTGGTTTACCTGGTTCCGGCCAGTTCTACCTGGTTTACCTGGTTCCATCCAGTTCTACCTGGTTTACCTGGTTCCGGCCAGTTCTACCTGGTTCCATCCAGTTCTATCTGGTTTACCAGGTTCCATCCAGTTCTATCTGGTTTACCTGGTTCTGTCCAGTTCTATCTGGTTTACCTGGTTCCGTACAGTTCAATCTGGTTTACTTGGTTCCATCTGTTCTACTTGGTTTCAGCCAGTTCTACCTGGTTTGCCAGGTTCCGTCCAGTTCTACCTGGTTTACTTGGTTCCATCTGTTCTACTTGGTTCCAGCCAGTTCTACCTGGTTTGCCAGGTTCCGTCCAGTTCTACCTGGTTTACTTGGTTCCATCTGTTCTACTTGGTTCCAGACAGTTCTACCTGGTTTACCTGGTTCCATCCACTTCTACCTGGTTTACCTGGTTCCGTCCAGTTCTATCTGGTTTACCTGGTTCTGTCCAGTTCTATCTGGTTTACCTGGTTCCATCCACTTCTACTTGGTTTACCAGGTTCCGTCCAGTTCTGTCTGGTTTACCTGGTTCCGGCCAGTTCTTTCTGGTTTACCTGGTTCCGTCCAGTTCTACCTGGTTTACCTGGCTCCATCCGTTCTACTTGGTAACGGCCAGTTCTACCTGGTTTACCTGGTTCCATCCAGTTCTAAATGGTTTACCAGGTTCCATCCACTTCTACCTGGTTTACCAGGTTCCGTCCAGTTCTATCTGGTTTACCTAGTTCTGTCCAGTTCTACCTGGTTTACCAGGTTCCATCCACTTCTACTTGGTTTACCAGGTTCCGTCCAGTTCTATCTGGTTAACCTGGTTCCGGCCAGTTCTTTCTGGTTTACCTGGTTCCGTCCAGTTCTACCTGGTTTACCTGGCTCCATCCGTTCTACTTGGTAACGGCCAGTTCTACCTGGTTTACCTGGTTCCATCCAGTTCTACCTGGTTTACCAGGTTCCGTCCAGTTCGACTTGGTTTACCAGGTTCTGGCCAGTTCTATCTTGTTTACCTGGTTCCGTCCAGTTCTATCTGGTTTACCAGGTTCCATCCAGTTCTACCCGGTTTACCTGGTTCCGGTCAGTTCTACTTGGTTTACCTGGTTTCATCGAGTTCTACCTGGTTTACCTGGTTCCGGCCAGTTCTACCTGATTTACCTTGTTTCCATCCAGTTCTACCTGGTTTACCTTGTTCCGGGTCAGTTCTACCTGGTTTACCTGGTTCCATTTAGTTCTACCCGGTTTACCTGGTTCCGGTCAGTTCTACTTGGTTTACCTGGTTTCATCGAGTTCTACCTGGTTTACCTGGTTCCGCCCAGTTCTACCTGGTTTACCTGGTTCCATCCAGTTCTACCTGGTTTACCTGGTTTCATCGAGTTTTACATGGTTTACCTGGTTCCGGCCAGTTCTACCTGGTTTACCTGGTTCCGGCCAGTTCTACCTGGTTTACCTGGTTCCATCCAGTTCTACCTGGTTTACCTGGTTCCGGCCAGTTCTACCTGGTTTACCTGGTTCCATCCAGTTCTACCTGGTTTACCTGGTTCCGGCCAGTTCTACCTGGTTTACCTGGTTCCATCCAGTTCTACCTGGTTTACCTGGTTCCGGCCAGTTCTACCTGGTTTACCTGGTTCCGGCCAGTTCTACCTGGTTTACCTGGTTCCATCCAGTTCTACCTGGTTTACCTGGTTCCGGACAGTTCTACCTGGTTTACCTGGTTCCATCCAGTTCTACCTGGTTTACCTGGTTCCGGCCAGTTCTACCTGGTTTACCTGGTTCCGGCCAGTTCTACATGGTTTATCTGGTTCCATCCAGTTCTACCTGGTTTACCTGGTTCCGGCCAGTTCTACCTGGTTTAACTGGTTCCGGGCAGTTCTACATGGTTTATCTGGTTCCATCCAGTTCTACCTGGTTTACCTGGTTCCGGCCAGTTCTACCAGACAGACACCAGATCCACATTCAGACCAGACTTTCCTGGCGGTCTTGCTCATGTTGGGTCTACAGGGGCCGTCCTCTGGTTCAGAACCCACCCGTGTCCAGACGGTGCGATGAAATACAGGCAGCAGTGGACTCTGTTGTCCGGCATGGACCTGCGGTTGACCCTGGACTCGGCGTTCAGGAAGTCCTCGCACTTGCTGTCGATGTAGTTTATGACCGGCTGCCAGCTGGAAGACAGAGCAGACGGGATTGGTCCATCTAAGAAGGTCTGACCGCCGGATGCAGATGGAAGCACGTCCAGCAGAGCCCCCACCAGTTGCTGTTGTCCACGGCGTCTCCAAACCCCGGTGTGTCCACGATGGTGAGCGTCAGCTGGACCCCTCCCTCCTTGATCAGCACCTTGGACTGCTCCACCTGCAACACAGAGCAGATCCTTTACTCCACCGCTGATGGGGCGCATCTGGCCGTGCAGGGCCGCCGTCTGGGCTGTAAGACCACGGGATGGCCCCCCCTCAGAGCCCACCCAACAACAAACAAAGATGACCCCCACCCCCCTCAGAGCCCACCAACTTCCTGCAAGCGTGGTGCAGTCACCGTTCACACGAGAATCCCCGTGGTAGATTTCCAGGAGAGGATGCGGAGCTTGTGTATGCGGGGTAGACCTCCAGCGAGTCTGGTGAATCGATTCCCAGACACGAATCGATTCTAAAAGTTGGAATCTGGTTAGTGCAGACTGACGTGAAGACGCGCATCGTTTGCTTTTCTCAACAAACCGCGGCTGCAACTGCAGACCTCGCCCCCATTAAGAAGCAAGCAAGTGGATTCATGTTTTCTCTCCTCTCTCTCTTCCTCTTCCTTACTCCTTTCTCTCTGTTTCACTTTCTATCATTACCTCTGTTAACTTTCATTTCTCCCTTGTCAGGCCCAGCAGTATGAAATGGAATGGTGTAATAGACAAATGTTTAATTAAAGAAATAAAATGAATAAACATGATATCAAGTGGAGCCTTATGTTCATAAAGCTCCGCTTGGTAAAGCAAAACTGTTAAACAGAATAAAGCAATCAGATTTCCATTCTGCTTGCTTCGATGCTGGACAGGACAAGTAAAAAAAAAAAAGAAAAAAAAAAAAAGAAGCAAGCCCCGCCCCGTGCAGAAGCAGGCCCCGCCCACATCAAGAAGCAGACCCCGCCCCCATTAAAAATCAAGCCCCGCCCCATGGAGAAGCAGACCCCGCCCCTCATGTATCAGGCCCCGCCCCCATTAAAAAGCAAGCCCCGCCCCATGGAGAAGCAGGCCCAGCCCGCATTAAGAAGCAGACCCCGCCCCTCATATAGCAGGCCCCGCCCCCATTTAGAAGCAAGACAAGCCTCATGCAGAATCAGGCCCCGCCCCTTGTAGAAGCAGTTAAGATTGTTAATTCTTCCGACGATTGCTATTGCACCCCCCCCCCCCAGTTTCTTCTGAATCTGTTAGAGACTAGATCTTTAAAGTAACGTATTTTCCATTTTCAAGGTTTTTTTTCATATTTATTTATATGTTTTTGTTGTGTTGTTTGGATTGTTATTTTATTTTATTTTATTTACTTATTTATTTATTGGGGGGGGAGTGGGAATTTTGCCTTTAGTATCGAAAATAGTATCGTGACAACCCTAACAGAGTCAACATCACGTCAACATGTCAACAACAAGCCAAAAACTCGTCAACAATCCATCGACATGTCAACAACACATCAACATGTCAACAACACATCAACATGTCAACAACACGTCAAAAATATGTCAACATGTCAACAACAAGTCAACACATCAACAACATGTCAACAACAAGCCAACAACACGTCAACAATCCATCGACATGTCAACAACACGTCAACATGTCAACAACACATCAACATGTCAACAACACGTCAACAGGTCAACAACATGTCAACAACACGTCAACACATCAACAACATGTTTACAACAAGCCAACAACACGTCAACAATCCATCGACATGTCAACAACACGTCAACATGTCAACAACACGTCAACAACATGTCAACGTGTCAACAACACGTCAACACATCAACAACATGTCAACAATAAGCCAACAACATGTCAACAATCCATCGACATGTCAACAACACGTCAACAACACACCAATAACATGTCAACATCACGTCAACAACAAGCCAAAAACTCGTCAACAATCCATCGACATGTCAACAACACGTCAACAACACATCAACATGTCGTCAACATGTCAACAACACGTCAACAACATGTCAACAACAAGCCAACAACACGACAACATGTCAACAATACATCAACATGTCAACAACACATCAACACGTCAACACGTCAAAAACATGTCAACATGTCAACAACACGTCAACATGTCAACAACAAGCCAACAACACGTCAACAATCCATCGACATGTCAACAACACGTCAACATGTCAACACATCAACATGTCAACAACACATCAACACGTCAACATGTCAACAGCACGTCAACACGTCAAAAACATGTCAACATGTCAACAACACATCAACATGTCAACAACAAGCCAACAACACGTCAACAATCCATCGACATGTCAACAACACGTCAACATGTCAACAACACATCAACATGTCAACACGTCAACAACACACCAACAACACGTCAACAACACACCAACAACACGTCAACAACACGCTTCATCACTTACAACAAATAAAGGAACTTGTGAGTGTTTTCATCTCAAACAGGTGGATGAATGAATTTCTCTTCAGTGTTCAGTCGTGTTCAGACGTCCTACAGCTCGGCTGTTCCTTCCTTCTGCTGCAGTTTCTTTAAGGCATTCCAGTTATTTTAGAACCAGCCTTTAAAGTCAGACGAGGCCCTTCGAGTCAAACACAAACATTCTTCTGCCTCCAGATGATCCGTCTGGCTTCACAGCTGAGAATATCCACCACATGTCCATGCATGTTTGTGCTGGAAGTGTTTGTGCATGAAATGTCAGCTTCTCCAAACCAAATCTGCTATGTGCACCGTTTCCACGAAGAAAAACAGATTGGGAGAAAACCTCAAACATTCCCCTTCAGGCTCAACACCATCATTTAAAAAGAAATCTGATCTGAGGGGACGTGAGCAGGCCACAAAACTGCAGATTCTTCTGCAGTATAAATACTCTGACCGTTTTCTCCCCTCAGACCACGGAGCCTCTGGCACGCCAACGACTGCGTGTGGACACGGATCTCATCTCTAGGTCTGTCGCCATGGAGATGCCAGCAGCCTCCTCACAGTAGAGCTTTGTTCAAGTCAGTACATCCTCCACGGGAAGCTCTGAAACGGGTGGGGGAGGGGGTGGGGGTTATCCAGTGATATACATGTACAACAGACCTGGTCCGTGGCAGGACGGGGTTATCGTACAGTGGTGTCCGTGTATTTTAACGCCACCTGTTATTTCTCTCACCACGTCCTCAGTCACTGCCGCAAGAACAAGAAGAAAGGTGTCTTCCCACGGAGGATGGAAGGAAGGACGGACGGATGGATGGACGGAAGGAAGGAAAGACGGACAGACATAAGGAAGGAAGGACATACGGAAGGAAGGACAGACGGACGGACGGACAGACATAAGGAAGGAAGGACGGATGGACGGACGGACAGACAAAAGGAAGGAAGGACAGACGGAAGGAAGGACAGACAGACGGACAAACAGACATAACGAAGGACGGACGGACGGACAGTCATAAAGGAAGGAAGGACATACGGAAGGAAGGACAGACGGACGGACGGACAGACATAAAGGAAGGAAGGACAGACGGACAGACATAAGGAAGGAAGGACGGACGGAAGGAAGGACAGACAGACGGACAAACAGACATAAGGAAGGAAGGACGGACGGACGGAAGGACAGACGGACGGACATAAAGGAAGGACGGACGGACAGAAGGAAGAAAGGATGGACAGACGGAAGGATGGACTGACTGACAGAAGAAAGGAAGGAGGGCTGGACAGACGGAAGGAAGGACGGAAGGAAGGACGGACTGTAGGACGTCTGAACACCACAGACAGACAGACAAAAGGAAGGAAGGAAGGGCGGATGGACAGTAGGAAGGAAGAAAGGACAGAAGGAAGGAAGAAAAGGACGTATAGATGGATGGATGGATAGATAGATATGAATGGATGGATGATGACTAAATGGATTGATGGATGGATGGATGGATGAGGGATGGATTGTGGATGATATGAATGGATAGATGGATTGGTCAGAACACCTGCTTTGAACAACCCCCCCCCCCTGTGTTTGTCATGACTATAAAAGGACACAACAGGCCGTCTGGCCCAACACTCTTCCTCCTCTGCATGATCATCCCTCCCTACCTCAGCTTTTCCCTCCAGAGTGATGATCCGGTGGCTGAAACCTACATGAACGTGTCCCTGGTCCGCAGTTTGGAGGTAAATCTGTTTCTGTCCCGACCAGGTTCGTGTCAGACGACCTCAGAAGGACACCTGCTAACCTGCATTTAGGAGTTTGGATGTCATCGCAAGCAGATGTGGAAGCGTCTGCTTGCGATGACGTCCAAAGGAGGTTTCTGACCAGTCCAAGAGGAGGTTTCTGACCAGTCCAGAAAGAGGTATCTGACCAGTCCAGAAAGAGGTATCTGACCAGTCCAGGAGGCGATTTCTAACCAGTCCAGGAGGAGGTTTCTAACCAGTCCAGGAGGAGGTTTCTGACCAGTCCAGGAGGCGATTTCTAACCAGTCCAGGAGGAGGTTTCTAACCAGTCCAGGAGGAGGTTTCTGACCAGTCCAGGAGGCGATTTCTAACCAGTCCAGGAGGAGGTTTCTAACCAGTCCAGGAGGATGTTTCTGACCAGTCCAGGAGGCGATTTCTAACCAGTCCAGGAGGAGGTTTCTGACCAGTCCAGGAGGAGGTTTCTGACCAGTCCAGAAGGAGGTATCTGACCAGTCCAGGAGGCGATTTCTAACCAGTCCAGGAGGCGATTTCTAACCAGTCCAGGAGGAGGTTTCTAACCAGTCCAGGAGGAGGTTTCTGACCAGTCCAGGAGGAGGTTTCTGACCAGTCCAGAAGGAGGTATCTGACCAGTCCAGGAGGTGATTTCTAACCAGTCCAGGAGGAGGTTTCTAACCAGTCCAGGAGGAGGTTTCTGACCAGTCCAGAAGGAGGTATCTGACCAGTCCAGGAGGCGATTTCTAACCAGTCCAGAAGGAGGTTTCTGACCAGTCCAGAAAGAGGTATCTGACAAGTCCAGGAGGCGATTTCTAACCAGTCCAGGAGGAGGTTTCTAACCAGTCCAGAAGGAGGTATTGACCAGTCCAGGAGGTGATTTCTAACCAGTCCAGGAGGAGGTTTCTAACCAGTCCAGGAGGAGGTTTCTGACCAGTCCAGAAGGAGGTATCTGACCAGTCCAGGAGGCGATTTCTAACCAGTCCAGAAGGAGGTTTCTGACCAGTCCAGAAAGAGGTATCTGACCAGTCCAGGAGGCGATTTCTAACCAGTCCAGGAGGAGGTTTCTAACCAGTCCAGGAGGAGGTTTCTAACCAGTCCAGAAGGAGGTATCTGACCAGTCCAGGAGGAGGTTTCTGACCAGTCCTGAAGGAGGTTTCTGACCAGTCCAGAAAGAGGTATCTGACCAGTCCAGAAAGGGGTATCTGACCAGTCCAGGAGGAGGTTTCTGACCAGTCCAGGAGGCGATTTCTGACCAGTCCAGAAAGAGGTATCTGACCAGTCCAGGAGGCGATTTCTAACCAGTCCAGGAGGAGGTTTCTAACCAGTCCAGGAGGAGGTTTCTGACCAGTCCAGGAGGAGGTTTCTGACCAGTCCAGAAGGAGGTATCTGACCAGTCCAGGAGGCGATTTCTAACCAGTCCAGGATGAGGTTTCTAACCAGTCCAGGAGGAGGTTTCTGACCAGTCCAGGAGGAGGTTTCTGACCAGTCCAGAAGGAGGTTTCTGACCAGTCCAGGAGGCGATTTCTAACCAGTCCAGGAGGAGGTTTCTGACCAGTCCAGGAGGAGGTTTCTGACCAGTCCGGAAAGAGGTTTCTGACCAGTCCAGGGCGAGGTTTCTGACCAGACCAGGAGGAGGTTTCCGACAAGTCAAGGAGGAGGTATCTGACAAGGCCAGGAGGAGGTTTCTGACCAGTCCAGGAGGTGATTTCTGACCAGTCCAGAAGGAGGTATCTGACCAGTCCAGAAGGAGGTATCTGACCAGTCCAGGAGGAGGTTTCTGACCAGTCCAGGAGGAGGTTTCTGACCAGTCCAGGAGGAGGTATCTGACCAGTCCAGGAGGTGATTTCTGACCAGTCCAGAAGGAGGTATCTGACCAGTCCAGAAGGAGGTATCTGACCAGTCCAGAAGGAGGTTTCTGACCAGTCCAGGAGGAGGTTTCTGACCAGTCCAGGAGGAGGTATCTGACCAGTCCAGGAGGAGGTTTCTGACCAGTCCAGGAGGAGGTTTCTGACCAGTCCAGAAAGAGGTATCTGACCAGTCCAGGAGGTGGTTTCTAACCAGTCCAGGAGGAGGTTTCTGACCAGTCCAGGAGGAGGTTTCTGACCAGTCCAGGAGGAGGTTTCTGTCCAGTCCAGGAGGAGGTTTCTAACCAGTCCAGGAGGAGGTTTCTAACCAGTCCAGGAGGAGGTTTCTGACCAATCCATCTGACCAGACCAGGAGGAGGTTTCTGTCCAGTCCAGGAGGAGGTATCTGACCAGACCAGGAGGGGGTTTCTGACCAGTCCAGGAGGAGGTTTCTAACCAGTCCAGGAGGAGGTTTCTAACCAGTCCAGGAGGAGGTTTCTGACCAATCCAGAAGGAGGTATCTGACCAGTCCAGGAGGCGATTTCTAACCAGTTCAGGAGGAGGTTTCTGACCAGTCCAGAAGGAGGTTTCTGACCAGTCCAGGAGGAGGTTTCTGACCAGTCCAGAAGGAGGTATCTGACCAGTCCAGGAGGCGATTTCTAACCAGTTCAGGAGGAGGTTTCTGACCAGTCCAGAAGGAGGTTTCTGACCAGTTCAGGAGGAGGTTTCTGACCAGTCCAGAAGGAGGTATCTGACCAGTCCAGGAGGCGATTTCTAACCAGTTCAGGAGGAGGTTTCTGACCAGTCCAGGAGGAGGTTTCTGACCAGTCCAGAAGGAGGTATCTGACCAGTCCAGGAGGAGGTTTCTGACCAGTCCAGGAGGAGGTATCTGACAAGGCATGGAGGAAATTTCTGACCAGTCCAGAAGGAGGTTTATAACCAGTCCAGAAAGAGGTATCTGACCAGTCCAGGAGGAGGTTTCTGACCGGTCCAGGAGGAGGTTTCTGACCAGTCCAGGAGGAGGTTTCTGACCAGTCCAGGAGGAGGTTTCTGACCAGTCCAGGAGGAGGTTTCTGACCAGTCCAGAAGGTGGTTTCTGACCAGTCCAGGACGAGGTTTCTGACCAGTCCAGGAGGAGGTTTCCGACAAGTCAAGGAGGAGGTTTCTGACAAGTCCAGGAGGAGGTTTCCGACAAGTCCAGGAGTAGGTTCCTGACCAGTCCAGAGGGCGCTTTATAACCAGTCCAGAAGGTGGTTTCTGACCAGGCCAGAAAGAGGTTTCTGACCAGGCCAGGAGGAGGTTTCTGACCAGTCCAGGAGGAGGTTTATAACCAGTCCAGGAGTAAGTATCTGACCAGTCCAGAGGGCGCTTTATAACCAGTCCAGAAGGTGGTTTCTGACCAGTCCAGAAGGCGCTTTATAACCAGTCCAGAAGGTGGTTTATAACCAGTCCAGGAGGAGGTTTCTGACCAGTCCAGGAGGAGGTTTCTGACCGGTCCAGGAGGAGGTTTCTGACCGGTCCAGGAGGAGGTTCCTGACCAGTCCAGGAGGAGGTTCCTGACCAGTCCAGGAGGAGGTTCCTGACCAGTCCAGGAGGAGGTTTCTGACCAGGCCAGAAGGTGGTTTCTGACCAGTCCAGGAGGAGGTTTCTAACCAGTCCAGGAGGAGGTTTCTGACCAGTCCAGAAGGCGATTTCTGACCAGTCCAGGGGGAGGTTTCTGACCAGGCCAGAAGGCGGTTTCTGACCAGTCCAGGAGGAGGTTTCTGACCAGTCCAGAAGGCGGTTTCTGACCAGTCCAGGAGGTGGTTTCTGACCAGGCCAGAAAGAGGTTTCTGACCAGTCCAGGAGGAGGTTTCTGACCAATCCAGGAGGAGGTTTCTGACCAGTCCGGAAAGAGGTTTCTGACCAGTCCAGGACGAGGTTTCTGACCAGTCCAGGAGGAGGTATCTGACCAGTCCAGAAGGCGCTTTATAACCAGTCCAGAAGGTGGTTTCTGACCAGTCCAGAAGGCGCTTTATAACCAGTCCATAAGGTGGTATCTGACCAGGCCAGGAGGAGGTTTCTGACCAGTCCAGGAGGAGGTTTATAACCAGTCCAGGAGGAGGTTTCTGACCAGTCCAGGAGGAGGTTTCTGAAATGGGCCAGGAGGAGGTTTCTGACCAGTCCAGGATGAGGTTCCTGACCAGTCCAGGAGGAGGTTTCTGACCAGTCCAGAAAGAGGTTTCTGACCAGGCCAGAAGGTGGTTTCTGACCAGTCAAGGACGAGGTTTCTGACCAGTCCAGGAGGAGGTTTCCGACAAGTCAAGGAGGAGGTTTCTGACAAGTCCAGGAGGAGGTTTCCAACAAGTCCAGGAGTAGGTATCTGACCAGTCCAGAGGGCGCTTTATAACCAGTCCAGAAGGTGGTTTCTGACCAGTCCAGAAGGCGCTTTATAACCAGTCCAGAAGGTGGTTTCTGACCAGGCCAGGAGGAGGTTTCTGACCAGGCCAGGAGGAGGTTTCTGACCAGTCCAGGAGGAGGTTTATAACCAGTCCAGGAGTAGGTATCTGACCAGTCCAGAGGGCGCTTTATAACCAGTCCAGAAGGTGGTTTCTGACCAGTCCAGAAGGCGCTTTATAACCAGTCCAGAAGGTGGTTTCTGACCAGGCCAGGAGGAGGTTTCTGACCAGTCCAGGAGGAGGTTTCTGACCAGTCCAGGAGGAGGTTTCTGACCAGTCCAGGAGGAGGTTTCTAACCAGTCCAGGAGGAGGTTTCTGACCAGTCCAGAAGGCGATTTCTGACCAGTCCAGGGGGAGGTTTCTGACCAGTCAAGAAGGCGATTTCTAACCAGTCCAGGAGGAGGTTTCTGACCAGTCCAGGAGGCGGTTTCTGACCAGTCCAGGAGGAGGTTTCTAACCAGTCAACGAGGAGGTTTCTGACCAGTCCAGAAGGCGGTTTCTGACCAGTCCAGGAGGAGGTTTCTGACCAGTCCAGGGGAAGTTTCTGACCAGTCCAGAAGGAGGTTCCTGACCAGTCCAGGCGGAGGTTTCTGACCAGTCCAGGAGGAGGTTTCTGACCAGTCCAGGCGGAGGTTTCTGACCAGTCCAGAAGGAGGTTTCTGACCAGTCCAGGAGGAGGTTTCTGACCAGTCCAGGGGAAGTTTCTGACCAGTCCAGAAGGAGGTTCCTGACCAGTCCAGGCGGAGGTTTCTGACCAGTCCAGGAGGAGGTTTCTGACCAGTCCAGGCGGAGGTATCTGACCAGTCCAGAAGGCGGTTTCTAACCAGTCCAGGAGGATGTTTCTGACCAGTCCAGAAGGCGGTTTCTGGAGAATGGAGGGAGAAGTAGTACCTAGCCACCAAAGGACAAAATGTCTGCACATCATCACATCCAAAACACCCCACAGTGGGTTCATGTCAGCGTTACCGACTTAAAACAAAGCAGGTGAACTCGATGTTTCCAGACGAGTTTCAGCCGTGCAGTCGTCAGGCTTAAACCAGCACACCTGACTGTGGGCCTTCGCTGCTGCAGCCAGAATTTAGAAGACGACAGGACTCTGCGTCGGTCAACAAACCCAAGCAGAGAAGGTTTTTCAGCCGGCAGGAGGTGCCGGACGTTTCCTGAGTAAGCCGGCTGAACCACTGCAGCAACACGACGGCCTCGGCAGCATCAGGGGGACCAACATTTGTAAAACATCTGCCATGCTGGCCTGGAGGCTGAGCACACTCACCTGCACGGTCTTCTTTATGCGCTGGGAGGGGCCAGGGTAGTCCTTAGAGTACAGGTCCGTCAGGAAGAGCGAGTTGATGAGCGTCGACTTCCCCAGACCCGACTCGCCTGAGGACAAGGACAAAACACAGACGTTAAAAATAATGGAAACAGCAGTTACTGTGGAAAATATAGCGCTGTGGACACGAATGCCCACGACCAAGTCCAGAAACGTGTCCGCGGGGACGAGGTCAGCAACCGCTGAACCCCACACAGAGGGAAGAAACAATTCCTCTTCCTGTCCTGCTCAGACCCGGGGTTAACCCCCCCACCGTCACCGCTTCCTCCGTCACTCTCACTCATCATTCTCCCCCAGCCTCCACACTGATGCAAGCAGCACACTAACATTCACCCGCCCAAGCTTCCGTCCTGCAGACAGCCATTGGGGTGGCGCTGGGTTGGAGGGGTCTCTGTCAGACCCCCGCCTGACTGAGGTCCGAGACCAAACACTGTCCCTGATGGTGAACGTGACTACAGGATCTTTTTTTAAACTTTTTTTTTTAAAGAATAAAAAAAAAGAAAAAAGCGTGATTGAAATACAGATGATTATTTCTGTTAAACTCACGAGAACTGGACCCCTCCCTTTTAATTTTTTTCTTCCTTCTCCCCTTTACCCATTTTGTATGTATGCATAGTTCAAGTGAATTCTTAACAGGTTTATTAAAGAAATGAGTGTACAGTGGCTTGCAAAAGTATTCATACCCATGACCAAAACTAAATTGCTCAGAAAAGAACAAAGCAAAAGTGGGTTTCACCTTTTAATATGAAAGGAAATGGCACAAACTCAACAATCCATCACTGTTCTTGTTCGTAAGCGCTCTTTACTATGAATAGGTTGCATAAGTTTGTATGTCATTGTTGCAAAAGTATTCACACTAAGTCATTAAGTCACAATCAGTACTTGGTTGCAGCTCCTTTGGCAGCAATAACAGCTACCAATCGCTTTGGATAGCCAGCAATGAGTTTTGTGCAGTGGTCCTTGGACAGTTTGGCCCACTCCTCTTTGCAATACTGCTCCAGCTGAGTCAGGTTACTTGGTGACCTTCGGTGGACAGCAATCTTCAGATCCCTCCACAGGTTTTCTATTGGGTTGAGATCTGGGCTTTGACTGGGCCAGTCTAGAACCTTCACTTTCTTCTTCCTGAACCATTCTTGTGTCACTCGAGCCGTATGTTTTGGATCATTATCCTGTTGAAAGGTGAACTTCCTCCCAAGCTTCAGGCTTTTTGCAGATTTGAAGACGTTTTCCTCCAGGATGTTGATGTATTTTGCACTATTCATAATCCCTTGCACACGGACAAGCTCACCAGGACCGGAGGAAGAGAAACAGCCCCATAGCATTATATTCACGCCTCCATGTTTCACGGTAGGGATGGTATGAGCTGGATCATCAGCTGTGTTAGCTTTGCGCCAAACATACTTCTTGGCGTTCAGGCCAAAAAGTTCTATTTTGGTTTCATGTGACCAGATCACACGTTCCTACGTGTGTGGTGGCATACTGCAAACGAGCCTTGAGATGTTGTTTCTTCAGATATGGCTTCTTCTTTGCAACACGCCCATAGAGACCTTCCTTGTGTAAAGTGCGGGATATTGTGGACTTGTGTACGTTAGTCCCAGCACCCTGGAGAGACTTCTTCAGGTCTTCAAGAGTGACGGAGGGGTTTGCTCTGGCTTCCCTGAGTAATTTCCTTTTGCCGTGATCTTGGAGGGGCGCCCTGTTCTTTGGAGGTTCACAGTGGTACTGTGGCGCTTCCACTTCTGGACCAGTGATGCAACAGTACTTTTTGGCACATTGAGTGAACTTGCGATGGCTACATAGCTTTGCCCATCTCTGTGCTTCTCTACAACGTTGTTTCTGAGGTCTTCTGAGAGCTCCTTGGACTTCATGACTGTTGTCTGCTGACAAGCATGGGATGACTGTGGACAGGTGACTATTGGGCACTAATAATGGGGAGCAATCAAGGATATACAAATCACCTGGGACTGAATACCGCCCTGTGACACTGTGAGGCAATAGTTTATAGTGTGCAATCGTTTTCGACTCAAAATAACATCTTTGGTGCAAGGGTTTGGATCTGAAGATTGCTGTCCACCGAAGGTCACCAAGTAACCTGACTCAGCTGCAGCAGTATTGCAAAGAGGAGTGGGCGAAACTGTCCAAGGACCACTGCACAAAACTCATTGCTGGCTATCCAAAGCGATTGGTAGCTGTTATTACTGCCAAAGGAGCTGCAACCAAGTACTGATTGTGACTTAATGACTCAGTGTGAATACTTTTGCAACAATGACATACAAACTTATGCAACCTATTCATAGTAAAGAGCGCTTACAAACAAGAACAGTGATGGATTGTTGTGTTTGTGCCATTTCCTTTCATATAAAAAGGTGAAACTCACTTTTGCTTTGTTCTGTTCTGAGCAATTGAGTTTTGGTCATGGGTATGAATACTTTTGCAAGCCACTGTATGTATATGTAGATATTAGGGATGAGCGCATCGATTAATCGATTCGTCAAAATGGCGCAAAGTGGTCGTTTGTTTTTAAAAGTGGTTTGTTCTGAATTCTGTTTCATTGTTCAGACACGCTGCTGGATACAGCTGGTCCAACAACAGCGCCGCCCCTTCAAGGACACGTGCAGCACTGTGTCCAATCAGCTCGCTGCTGCACTGTGGATGCCTGCGAGTATGAGCATTATGCTAAATACCACGATGCAAGCAGCCGCCACATGAGAGAAGACACTCCAATTCAGTTCCAGTTCAGCCCAGTTCAGTCCCAGTTCAGCCCAGTTCAGTTCCAGTTCAGTCCCAGTTCAGTCCAGTTCAGTCCCAGTTCTGTCCCAGTTCAGTCCAAGTTAGATCCCAGTTTAGTCCCAGTTCAGACCAATTCAGTCCCAGTTCAGTCCAAGTTCAGTCCCAGTTTAGTCCCAGTTCAGACCAGTTCAGTCCCAGTTCAGTCCAGTTTAGTCCCAGTTCAGACCAGTTCGGTCCCAGTTCAGTCCCAGTTCAGTCCATTTTAGTCCAAGTTCAGTCCAGTTTAGTCCCAGTTCAGTCCAGTTTGTCCCAGTTCAGAACCAGTTCAGTCCCAGTTCATCCCAGTTCAGTCCAGTTCAGTCCCAGTTCTGTCCCAGTTCAGTCCAAGTTAGATCCCAGTTTAGTCCCAGTTCAGACCAGTTCAGTCCAAGTTCAGTCCCAGTTTAGTCCCAGTTCAGACCAGTTCAGTCCCAGTTCAGTCCATTTTAGTCCAAGTTCAGTCCAGTTTAGTCCCAGTTCGGTCCAGTTTGTCCCAGTTCAGAACCAGTTCAGTCCCAGTTCATCCCGGTTTAGTCCCAGTTCGTCCCAGGTCAGTCCCAGTTCAGTCCAGTTCAGTCCAAGTTGAGCCCAGTTCAGTTCCAGTTCAGTCCCAGCTCAGTCCAGTTCAGTCCCAGTTCAGACCAGCTCCGTCCAAGTTCAGTCCCAGTTCAGTCCAGTTCAGTCCCAGTTCAGACAAGTCCAGTCAGTTCAGTCCCAGTTCAATTCCAGTTCAGACCAGTTCCGTCCAAGTTCAGTCCCAGTTCAGTCCAGTTCATCCCAGTTAAGTCCCATTTCAGTCCCAGTTCAGTCCAGTTCAGTCCCAGTTGAGCCCAGTTCAGTTCCAGTTCAGTCCCAGCTCAGTCCAGTTCAGTCCCAGTTCAGACCATCTCCGTCCAAGTTCAGTCCCAGTTCAGTCCAGTTCAGTCCCAGTTCAGACAAGTCCAGTCAGTTCAGTCCCAGTTCAGTCCAGTTCATCCCAGTTCAGTCCCATGTCAGTCCAGTTCAATCCCAGTGCAGTCCCAGTTCAGACCAGTTCAGTCCCCGTTCAGTCCAGTTCAGTCCCAGTACATCATAGTTCAGCCCAGTTCAGCCCCTATTCGGCCCCATTTCAGTCCCAGTTCAGCCCTAGTTCGTCCCAGTTCAGTCCAGTTCAGTTCCAGTTCAGTCCCAGTTCAGTGCAGTTCAGTCCCAGTTCAGACCAGTTCAGTCCAGTTCAGTCCGGTTTACTCCCAGTTCAGTCCCAGTTCAATGCAGTTCAGTCCCAGTTCAGACCAGTTCAGTCCAGTTCAGTCCGGTTTACTCCCAGTTCAGTCCAGTTCAGTCCCAGTTCAGTGCAGTTCAGTCCCAGTTCAGACCAGTTCAGTCCAGTTCAGTCTTGTTTACTCCCAGTTCAGCCCAGTTCAGTCCCAGTTGAGTCCAGTTCAGCCCCTGTTCAGCCCAGTTCAGTCCAGTTTAGTCCCAGTTCAGTCCAGTTCAGTCCAGTTTAGTCCCAGTTCAGTCCCGGTTCAGTCCAGTTCGTCCCAGTTCAGTCTCAGTTCAGTCCAGTTCAGCCCCTGTTCAGCCCAGTTCAGTCCAGTTTAGTCCCAGTTCAGTCCCAGTTTAATTCCAGTTCAGTCCCAGTTCGGTTCCAGTTTGTCCCAGTTCAGTCCCAGTTCAGTCCCAGTTCAGTCCCAGTTCAATTCCAGTTCAGTCCCAGTTCAGTCCAGTTTAGTCCAGTTTAGTCCCAGTTCAGTCCCAGTTCAATTCCAGTTCAGTCCCAGTTCGGTTCCAGTTTGTCCCAGTTCAGTCCCAGTTCAGTCCCAGTTCAGTCCCAGTTCAATTCCAGTTCAGTCCCAGTTCAGTCCAGTTTAGTCCAGTTTGTCCCAGTTCTGTCCCAGTTCAGTCCCAGTTCAGTCCCAGTTCAATTCCAGTTCAGTCCCAGTTCAGTCCAGTTTAGTCCAAGTTCAGTCCCAGTTCAATTCCAGTTCAGTCCCAGTTAAATTCCAGTTCAGTCCCAGTTCGGTTCCAGTTCAGTCCCAGTTTAGTCCTAGTTCAGACCAGTTCAGTCCCAGTTCAGTCCAGTTTAGTCCCAGTTCAGACCAGTTCAGTCCCAGTTCGTCCCAGTTCAGTCCAGTTTAGTCCCAGTTCAGACCAGTTCAGTCCCAGTTCGTCCCAGTTCAGTCCAGTTCAGTCCCAGTTCAGTCCATTTTAGTCCCAGTTCGGTCCAGTTTAGTCCCACTTCGGTCCAGTTTGTCCCAGTTCAGAACCAGTTCAGCCCAGTCCCAGTTCACTCCCAGTTTAGTCCAGTTTAGTCCCAGTACAGACCAGTTCAGTCCCAGTTCAGACCAGTTCAGTCCCAGTTCATCCCAGTTTAGTCCCAGTTCAGTCCAATTTAGTTCCATTTGAGCCCAGTTCAGTTCCATTTCAGTCCCAGCTCAGTCCAGTTCAGTCCCAGTTCAGACCAGTTCCATCCAAGTTCAGTCCCAGTTAGGGATGAATACCGAGTACGGGGATTTTTAGGGGTTTTTTTTAATATAAATAAAAGAAGTAGGGAAAATATAAGGAAAAAAAAAAAGATTTTTTTATTTATATTTTTTATCCATCTACCTAATGATTTATTAATCATAAGAAAATAAAAAAAAAGAGAAAAAAAAAAAAGAAAAAAATAATTTTCTCACCTTCCAGCCTTCCCTCACCTTACTATCCGGCCATGTTTCATACAATAACAAAAAAAATAATCTTCACCACCAAATGAAATTGTAACATATTGTAAATTTATTATTATTTAAAAAAAATTATAAATAATAAAAAGAAGAGAAAAAAAAAGGGAGAGAAAAGGTATAGATAGGGTAGGAAAAAACACACAGTCCCAGTTCAGTCCAGTTCAGTCCCAGTTCAGACAAGTCCAGTCAGTTCAGTCCCAGTTCAGTCCAAGTTCAGTCCAGTTCCGTCCAAGTTCAGTCCCAGTTCAGTCCAGTTCTGTCCCAGTTCAGTCCAGTTAAGATTTAGTTCAGTCCCAGTTCAGTCCAGTTCATCCCAGTTCAGTCCCATTTCAGTCCAGTTCAATCCCAGTTTAGTCCCAGTTCAGTCCAATTTAGTCCCAGTTCGTCCCAGGTCAGTCCCAGTTCAGTCCAGTTCAGTCCCAGTTGAGCCCAGTTCAGTTCCAGTTCAGTCCCAGCTCAGTCCAGTTCAGTCCCAGTTCAGACCATCTCCGTCCAAGTTCAGTCCCAGTTCAGTCCAGTTCAGTCCCAGTTCAGACAAGTCCAGTCAGTTCAGTCCCAGTTCAGTCCAAGTTCAGTCCAGTTCCGTCCAAGTTCAGTCCCAGTTCAGTCCAGTTCTGTCCCAGTTCAGTCCAGTTAAGATTTAGTTCAGTCCCAGTTTAGTCCAGTTCATCCCAGTTCAGTCCCATTTCAGTCCAGTTCAATCCCAGTGCAGTCCCAGTTCAGACCAGTTCAGTCCCCGTTCAGTCCAGTTTAGTCCCAGTACGTCCTAGTTCAGCCCAGTTCAGCCCCTATTCGGCCCCAGTTCAGTCCCAGTTCAGTCCTAGTTCGTCCCAGTTCAGTCCAGTTCAGACCAGTTCAGTTCCAGTTCAGTCCCAGTTCAGTCCAGTTCAGTCCCAGTTCAGTGCAGTTCAGTCCCAGTTCAGTCCGGTTTACTCCCAGTTCAGCCCAGTTCAGTCCCAGTTGAGTCCAGTTCAGCCCCTGTTCAGCCCAGTTCAGTCCAGTTTAGTCCCAGTTCAGTCCCAGTTCAATTCCAGTTCAGTCCCAGTTCGGTTCCAGTTTAGTCCCAGTTCAGTCCCGGTTCAGTCCAGTTCGTCCCAGTTCAGTCTCAGTTCAGTCCAGTACAGCCCCTGTTCAGCCCAGTTCAGTCCAGTTTAGTCCCAGTTCAGTCCCAGTTCAATTCCAGTTCAGTCCCAGTTCGGTTCCAGTTTAGTCCCAGGTCAGTCCAGTTCAGTCCCAGTTCAGTCCCAGTTCAATTCCAGTTCAGTCCCAGTTGAGTCCAGTTCAGCCCCTGTTCAGCCCAGTTCAGTCCAGTTCAGTCCCAGTTCAATTCCAGTTCAGACCCAGTTCAGTCCAGTTTAGTCCCAGTTCAGTCCCAGTTCAATTCCAGTTCAGTCCCAGTTCAATTCTAGTTCAGTCCCAGTTCGGTTCCAGTTTAGTCCCAGTTCAGTCCCAGTCCAGTCCAGTTCAGTCCCGGTTCAGTCCAGTTCGTCCCAGTTCAGTCTCAGTTCAGTCCTGTTCAGCCCCTGTTCAGCCCAGTTCAGTCCAGTTTAGTCCCAGTTCAGTCCCAGTTCGGTTCCAGTTTAGTCCCAGTTTAGTCCCAGTTTAGTCCCAGTTCAGTCCCAGTTCAATTCCAGTTCAGTTCCAGTTCAGTTCCAGTTCAGTCCCAGTTGAGTCCAGTTCAGCCTCTGTTCAGCCCAGTTCAGTCCAGTTCAGTCCCAGTTCATTTCCAGTTCAGTCCCAGTTCAGTCCAGTTTAGTCCCAGTTCAGTCCCAGTTCAGTCCAGTTTAGTCCCAGTTCAATTCCAGTTTAGTCCCAGTTCGGTTCCAGTTTAGTCCCAGTTCAGTCCCAGTTCAGTCCAGTTCAGTCCCAGTTCAGTCCAGTTCAGTCCCAGTTCAATTCCAGTTCAGTACCAGTTCTTCCCAGTTCAGACCAGTTTAGTTCCATCCTCCCTAATCCGATGCTTTCAGCACCGGCTGCCAGCCACATCTTTGACTACTCAAGTCCAGATGGCTACGTGTTTATAATCATGATCGGAGCATCGGGTTCTGGTCAGGTCGGGTACTGATTGGGTTCTGGTCAGGTCGGGTACTGATTGGGTTCTGGTCAGGTTGGGTTCTGGTCAGGTCGGGTTCTGGTTGGGTTCTGGTCAGGTCGGGTACTGATTGGGTTCTGGTCAGGTCAGGTTCTGGTCAGGTCGGGTTCTGGTTGGGTTCTGGTCAGGTCGGGTACTGATTGGGTTCTGGTCAGGTCGGGTTCTGGTCAGGTTGGGTTCTGGTCAGGTCGGGTAGTGATTGGGTTCTGGTCAGGTCGGGTTCTGGTCAGGTCGGGTTCTGATTGCGTTCAATGACGCCTGGTCCACCAGCCTGGACAGGTGAAAATTGATCAAAGTGATGATAAATAGAAATCCTGATTGATTCTGTCGGTCCGACAGAAACATCCAAACATAACAAATAAAACGAGCATGACAGGCTCCGAAGCTGAAGTTTCATCGAGCAACACTGAGGCAAATTCACCGCCATCAGGAGTTTTCAGTAAAGCTCAACCTCCTGAGACGCTGCGTGTACATACGGGGACATCACATCTTTACGTCCCTCCACCATCTGCTTCGTCCCACATAACTGAGACCTGCTGTCCTTCAAAGTGGACACTTCCAGCTTCCACCTGGTGGCTGCATTTATCACGGTGCACGACTCTGTCCAGCCACAAGAGGGCGCACGTAATGGTGGAAAGCTAAAAGAGCACTTTTCAGAAGAACAGTTAAAAATCTAAGACATAACAGTGATGTTTGTGCTAAAATGTGGATATTTGACGAAAGTTATGTCTATAATTTCATGTGGTATGCAAATTTAAAAAATATGTAGAGCAAGTACTTAACTTAAAGTTAAATGTCATGTACTCGTATGAGGACATTGGGACAAACTTTACAATATATTACCACATATGCAGAGAAAAGGAAAGTTCACTAGTGGAAAGTTCCACACATTCCTAGTGGAATATTTAGGACAGACTGGGTAGTTTTGTGCGTCAATTCTAAGTTTCTGAATAATATCACATGTTAGTTACATCCAGTAAAACTATTAAAGTAAAGTAGTAAAACTACTGGATCATCACGGCCTCCAAAAGCTGCCGAGTGGCAAATCTGTGAAAATGGCATGGAAGAGACGAACGTCATCATCATCAGAGATGATGGAAAGGTGGCGTAGAAAGGTGATCTGACATCAAACCAAGTTTGATGACATCATCAGAGATGATGGAAAGGTGGCGTAGAAAGGTGATCTGACATCAAACCAAGTTTGGTGACATCATCAGAGATGATGGAAAAGTGGCGTAGAAAGGTGATCTGACATCAAACCAAGTTTGGTGACATCATCAGAGATGATGGAAAGGTGGCGTAGAAAGGTGATCTGACATCAAACCAAGTTTGATGACATCATCAGAGATGATGGAAAGGTGGCGTAGAAAGGTGATCTGACATCAAACCAAGTTTGGTGACATCATCAGAGATGATGGAAAGGTGGCGTAGAAAGGTGATCTGACATCAAACCAAGTTTGATGACATCATCAGAGATGATGGAAAGGTGGCGTAGAAAGGTGATCTGACATCAAACCAAGTTTGATGACATCATCAGAGATGATGGAAAGGTGGCGTAGAAAGGTGATCTGACATCAAACCAAGTTTGATGACATCATCAGAGATGATGGAAAGGTGGCGTAGAAAGGTGATCTGACATCAAACCGAGTTTGATGACATCATCAGAGATGATGGAAAGGTGGCGTAGAAAGGTGATCTGACATCAAACCAAGTTTGATGACATCATCAGAGATGATGGAAAGGTGGCGTAGAAAGGTGATCTGACATCAAACCAAGTTTGGTGACATCATCAGAGATGATGGAAAGGTGGCGTAGAAAGGTGATCTGACATCAAACCAAGTTTGATGACATCATCAGAGATGATGGAAAGGTGGCGTAGAAAGGTGATCTGACATCAAACCAAGTTTGATGACATCATCAGAGATGATGGAAAGGTGGCGTAGAAAGGTGATCTGACATCAAACCAAGTTTGGTGACATCATCAGAGATGATGGAAAGGTGGCGTAGAAAGGTGATCTGACATCAAACCAAGTTTGATGACATCATCAGAGATGATGGAAAGGTGGCGTAGAAAGGTGATCTGACATCAAACCAAGTTTGGTGACACCATCAGTTCATGCTGAACAATCTGAGTCATCTGCAGCAGCGACAGACAATATGAGAGGATCATGTGACCATGTTCTATACTAGTACATGCTGGTACATGCTGGTACATACTAGTACATGCTCGTACATACTGGTACATACTAGTACATACTAGTACATGCTGGCACATACTAGTACATGCTCGTACATACTAGTACATGCTGGTACATACTAGTACATACTAGTACATACTGGTACATACTAGTACATACTAGTACATGCTCTTACATACTAGTACATGCTCGTACATACTAGTACATGCTGGTACAAACTAGTACATACTAGTACATGCTGGTACATGCTGGTACATGCTGGTACATACTAGTACATGCTCGTACATACTAGTACATACTAGTACATGCTCTTACATACTAGTACATGCTCGTACATACTAGTACATGCTGGTACATACTAGTACATACTGGTACATGCTGGTACATACTAGTACATGCTGGGACATAGTAGTACATGCTCGTACATACTAGTACATGCTGGTACATACTAGTACATACTGGTACATGCTGGTACATACTAATACATGCTGGTACATACTAGTACATGCTGGGACATAGTAGTACATGCTGGTACATACTAGTACATGCTGGTACATACTGGTACATGCTGGTACATACTGGTACATGCTGGTAAATACTAGTACATGCTGGTAAATACTAGTACATGCTGGTACACACTAGTACATGCTGGTACATACTAGTACATGCTGGTACATAGTAGTACATGCTGGTACATACTAGTGCATGCTGGTACATACTGGTACATGCTGGTAAATACTAGTACATGCTGGTACATATTAGTACATGCTGGTACATACAAGTACATGCTGGTACATACTAGTACATGCTGGTACATAGTAGTACATGCTGGTACATACTAGTACATGCTGGTACATACTGGTACATGCTGGTAAATACTAGTACATGCTGGTACATATTAGTACATGCTGGTACACACTAGAACATGCTGGTACATACTAGTACATGCTGGTACATAGTAGTACATGCTGGTACATACTAGTACATGCTGGTACATACTGGTACATGCTGGTAAATACTAGTACATGCTGGTACATATTAGTACATACTGGTACACGCTAGTACATTGATTCTCAAAGTGTGGTACGCGAGCTCCCTCTAGTGGTACGTGGAGAAAAGTCATAAATAATTTTTTAATCAATTTTTAAAATATACAGTATTATCAAAATGATACAAAACGTATAATTAAAATACACGAAAGATATTAAATTAATATTAACAATAAGTATTGTCTTCCCCTTGTTTTGTTTATATTTATATATGTATCAGCCTGCTACATCTTCCGGTTCATGCACTTAGCCGACGACACGGCTTACTTGAAACATGATTGGTTATGAGTGAAACTGTGTGTGAAAAGATGAACAGGTAAAATGTCGACGGGGGAAGTGAGAGGTTCCAGAACACTGCAATCGTGGATTAAAACTGGAACTATTTCAAAGAGGACTGCAGTTCAGAAGGAGACTATTTCAGACATCCGCCTTGAAAATGAAGAGGACGACGACAATGAACCGAGCACAAGTGGTAGCGGCAACTCGAGAGGCACCATTCAGGCTACGACTAGCACGAAGCGGCGCAAAACAGTCAGGAAATATGACTGCAATTACCTCAATTTTGGATTTACTTGGCGCGGGACTGAGGAGGAGCCGAGGCCCCAGTGTGTGGAATGTGGTGAAGTCCTCAGCAATGAATCAATGAAACCAGCGCACCTAAAACGGCACCTTTTAACCAAACACAAAGCGCTAAAAGATAAACCACTGGATTTTTTCCAAAGAAAGCGGGACGCGCTGAAGCAACCCAAGTCCACAATACAGTCTTGTATTACATCCACAGCCAAAGCACAGGCGGCTTCATACCATGCCAGCCTCCGTATAGCGAAAGCCGGAAAGCCACACACGATTGGCGAGCAACTGTGTCTGCCATTAGCCAAAGAAATTACACGCATCATGTGCGGGGAGAAAGCTGCTAAACAGTTAAATTTGGGGCCACTTTCAAACGACACAGTTTCACGGAGAATACAGATCATGGCAGATAACGTTAAAACGACACTGATTGAGCGCATCAAAAGAAGTCAGTATTATTCCCTCCAACTGGACGAGACGACTGATGTTGCAGATTTGGCTAATCTGCTTGTGTACGTCAGATATGAGTGTGATGGTGCAGCTCATGAGGATTTTCTGTTCTGCCAACCACTGGAAACGAGAACTACAGCCGAACACATATTTCAGCTACTGAACACCTTCATGCAAGCGAACGGAATCGATTGGAAAAAGTGTGTCGGAGTGTGCACCGACGGTGCCAGGGCGATGACCGGTCGCCACAGCGGAGTAGCAGCCCGGATTCGGGTGGTGGCACCTGATATGCGATGGACACACTGCAGCATCCATCGGGAGGCACTTGCTGTGAAGAAGATGCCCTATGAGCTGAAGTCAGTGCTTGACTCGGCTGTAAAAACAGTTAACTTTATTAAAGCCCGACCGATGCACTCTCGACTGTTTCACGTGCTCTGTGATGAAATGGGCAGCGAGCATGTCCAGCTACTGCTTTATACAGAAGTTAGATGGTTATCAAGAGGGAAGGTGCTTTCGAGGCTTTTCGAGTTGCACAGAGAGGTCCAGGCATTCTTACGAGACAAAAACTTCCCCATTTCAGATGTTTTTGAAGATGCTGTATGGCTCAGTCAACTGGCGTACTTGTCAGATATTTTCTCCCGTTTGAACGAACTGAATTTGGGACTACAGGGACACTCTGTCAACATTTTTGACGTGCAGGACAAGGTCCGCGCTATGCTGAGAAAGCTGGAGCTGTTCGATATCAAAGTCATGACAGGTGATGTTTCAGCTTTCCCTGCTTTGGAGAGTTTTCTGTCTGACAATGACCTGCAACTTAATGACGGGGTCAGGGACGACATCGCCGCGCACCTCGCCTCCCTCAGACAACAGTTCAGGGAATATTTCCCAATGACGCCTAAAGTGAAAAACTGGATGAGAAACCCATTCAGCATCGAAACCTCTGAAATTCCCAAGGATTTTACTGTTTGCGAGCAGGAGAGTTTAATCGAGCTGTCTTGTGATGAAACGTTGAAGTCTGGTTTAAAAAAACTGTCGCTGTTGGACTTTTGGATTCAGCAACGCGGGGAGTACCCCGCGCTTTCGGATAAGGCCGTGCGCTTTCTCCTTCCTTTTGCGACAACATATCTGTGCGAAAAAGGCTTCTCTTCACTCGCCATCATCAAGACAAAATACAGAAGCAGGATGGATGCTGAGCCAGACCTGAGACTGAAGCTGACCACGATCGAGCCTAATATCACAGGACTGTGTGCGGAGAGACAGGCGCATCCCTCTCATTAGTCTGTGTAAGTAGATAAGTCATTATAAGCGGGCCAGTTCTTAGTAATGGAAGTAGTTTACTGATTCCATTTTTTCCTGCTATTGTGTTGTATTTTTAAAGTAGCAGAGTGTTAACATTAGGACACGTTGACCAAAGCGGGACTGAAAGACTATTGGGATTCAGACAAGTTTTTGATCCCACATGTGAAGATGGTGACTGTGATGACAGAAACATTTCTTTGTGTTGTTTATACCGGCATATGCATAATGGACTGATTGTCTTGTGTGAATTTGTATTCTTGTGAGAGATTTGTGATTTTACTTTGTAAGCTTTTTGATGTTTCATAATTTTGTTGCAAAAAAAACCTTTGGAATTTTAATTATATGTGACCTAGATTAGAAGAATATTTTTGAAAATACAAAAATACATGGTTCTGTCAGCCTAGTGTGTGTGAGTGAGTTAAATACAGCTGTTATTCTTAATGTTCTTGCTTGCTGTGTGGATGAGAGGTGAAGAGGTAGCCTACAGCACTTTGTTAGGATGAGTTTAAGTGCCTCTTATAATGCTGCTGTTTTATAAAGTGTGGCTGGCAACAGTGATCAATAAACAATCTTCATGTTGGGAGTAAACATGCCTCCTTTGTGAACAAGGCCTAGGCCGGGTAAGCCTTTGCTACTGTTTGTGTAGGTTGGTCATGATGGTGGTACTTGGTGAGCTTGATATTTTCTAAGGTGGTACACACTGTAAAAAGTTTGAGAACCACTGCGCTAGTACATGCTGGTACATACTAGTACACGCTGGTACACACTAGTACATACTAGTACATGCTGGTACATACTAGTACATGCTGGTACATACTAGTACATACTAGTACATGCTGGTACATACTAGTACATGCTGGTAAATACTAGTACATGCTGGTACATACTAGTACATGCTGGTACATACTAGTACATGCTGGTAAATACTAGTACATGCTGGTACATCCTAGTACATGCTAGTACATACTAGTACATCCTAGTACATGCTGGTAAATACTAGTACATGCTGGTACATCCTAGTACATGCTAGTACATACTAGTACATCCTAGTACATGCTGGTAAATACTAGTACATGCTGGTACATCCTAGTACATGCTAGTACATGCTAGTACATACTAGTACATGCTAGTAGGGGTGTTGACTCGGTAGATGGGGGGATGAGTTCCTGCTGGATAAATGTCCAAAAAGTAAGTGGACAATTCAAACCTTGATTCACTTCTTGGACCTTGATAATCGAGCAGCTGCTTCTTGTGTCGCCATGACAACATTGAACGTTTTCCACCAGGACTCTCGTACATTAGCTTTGATTCTGCATGATGGTGTCTCAGGTAATTTTGGTATAACAGTGATGATGTTACTCAAGAACAAGAGATAGACCATAAAATAAATAAAAAAAATATATATATCTTTCATGCCACAGTTTGCACAATATTTGCTAAATACCTTCCTGAGCTTCTAAAAACAAAGCAAGAGATTTTGCTTCAACTGTGAAAACTCAGTGGAGCGTCGGATCCCAAATCCACGAATTCAAAAATGGAAAAATACAAGGATACATCCGAATATCCAAATCATGGGGAGAAAGTATTTACTATTGTTCTCCTTGTCGTGTATAAGCATAAAAGTATGCATAAACTTTTCATCAAAGAGTCTAAAAAGGGTTTGTGCTGAAACACATCAGTTCATTTTCATTTGCAGTCCGAGTCAAATAAATCTGTCAAATGTGAACTTCTGTTATTCTTCATCAGGATAGAGACGTCTCCGTTACATTTGTCATGTTTGCAGCTTTCATGAGCTTCTCCACCTGAATAATCTAACGCAGTGAGATGTAACGGGCTGTGCAGGAACGACAGGCGTGCAGGTGAAATGTGATATTTTCTTCAACTGCAATCACAACTTAATTGTTCTGTTACATTTTACACTTAGTGTTGGTCTTTTTGTGGAAGCAAACAGGAGTTTCCGTCATTGTTCCACTCTGGTGACTTTGTCATTTTATCTATTCACATTGACCCGCTGTCCACTTATGAGGACGTGTTATTTCTCAGAAACGACTTACTGTACAAAAACAATTTTTATATAGTCATTATGCCCATACTCTCTTCAAATATCATGAATGAAATAAAAATGCACAAATAAATAAAGCTCGGGTCTCAGGAGGTTAAACATATTTTTACACCTGTTGACAGGTGTGTTGGTCCACTGTTCATTGGAAAGGTGCTCTCATGTGTCCGGGATGATTTTGTTTGGTTGGTTTTTTAAAATTGTTATTTTCAACTACAATCCAAAAGCAATGTTTTATTTCAATAAATCATCATTTTTTGTACATTTTTATTTATTATTAGTTTCTTGTTATTTGAATTACTCTTGTGAATTTTGTCTTTTCTGTAATTGGAGGGTGTGAATAATTTTGAGGATGACTGTATGTTTGCGTTTGACTGCCACGACTCATGCAGACGTGACAAAAACAAACTGGGGAGCTCTTACAGTTGACGTAGACCACCGACCAGAAAGCTCCTTCATGAACCAGCCGGAGCAGGAATGACTCATTGTGATGACATATCGGTAGATACAGAACAACACAAACCTGACGGTTAATCCTGGAAACAAGCAATAAAACCAGAGAAGTGAGATCTCACCAAGAATCATCCTGCTGCTCTGATGTCCTCCAGACGGAAACCGCGACCGCAGATATTCTGAAGGAGGCCTGAATGCAAGTGCTGAGACGCCCTCGGTGAGCCCACCAGGTCAAGTTTATGTCATTTACCCTCGCTCTGAACGTATACGTAGTTTACCGTTACTAAGAGCATTCACGTCATTTACCCTCGCTCTGAACGTATACGTAGTATACCATCACTAAGAGCGTTTACGTCATTTACCTTCACTCTGAACATATACGTAGTTTACTATCACTAAGAGCGTTTACGTCATTTACCCTCGCTCTGAACATAAACGTAGTTTACTATCACTAAGAGCGTTTACGTCATTTACCCTCGCTCTGAACGTATACATAGTTTACCATCACTAAGAGCGTTTACGTCATTTACCTTCACTCTGAACATATACGTAGTTTACTATCACTAAGAGTGTTTACGTCATTTACCCTCGCTCTGGACGTATACGTAGTTTACTATCACTAAGAGCGTTTACGTCATTTACCTTCACTCTGAACATATACGTAGTTTACTATCACTAAGAGCTTTTACGTCATTTACCCTCGCTCTGAACGTATACGTAGTATACCATCACTAAGAGTGTTTACGTCATTTACCCTCGCTCTGAATGTATACGTAGTTTACTATCACTAAGAGCTTTTACGTCATTTACCCTCGCTCTGAACGTATACGTAGTTTACCGTTACTAAGAGTGTTTGCGTCATTTACCCTCGCTCTGAACGTATATGTAGTTTACCGTCACTGAGAGCGTTTACGTCATTTACCCTCGCTCTGAACGTATACGTAGTTTACCGTCACTGAGAGCGTTTACGTCATTTACCCTCGCTCTGAACGTATACGTAGTTTACCGTCACTGAGAACGTTTACGTCATTTACCCTCGCTCTGAACGTATACGTAGTTTACTATCACTAAGAGCTTTTATGTCATTTACCTTCACTCTGAACATATACGTAGTTTACTATCACTAAGAGCGTTTACGTCATTTACCCTCGCTCTGAACGTATACGTAGTTTACCGTCACTAAGAGCGTTTGTCATTTACCCTCGCTCTGAACGTACACGTAGTTTACCGTCACAGAGCGTTTACGTCATTTACCCTCGCTCTGAACGTATACGTAGTTTACCGTCACTGAGAGCGTTTACGTCATTTACCCTCGCTCTGAACATATACGTAGTTTACCGTCACTGAGAGCGTTTGTCATTTACCCTCGCTCTGAACGTACACGTAGTTTACCGTCACTGAGAGCGTTTACGTCATTTACCCTCGCTCTGAACGTATACGTAGTTTACCGTCACTGAGAGCGTTTACGTCATTTACCCTCACTCTGAACATATACGTAGTTTGCCGTCACTGAGAGCGTTTACGTCATTTACCCTCGCTCTGAACGTATACATAGTTTACCATCACTAAGAGCGTTTACGTCATTTTACCTTCACTCTGAACATATACGTAGTTTACTATCACTAAGAGTGTTTACGTCATTTACCCTCGCTCTGAACGTATACGTAGTTTACTATCACTAAGAGCGTTTACGTCATTTACCCTCGCTCTGAACGTATACGTAGTTTACTATCACTAAGAGTTTTAACGTCATTTACCCTCGCTCTGAACGTATACGTAGTTTACCATCACTAAGAGCGTTTACGTCATTTACCTTCACTCTGAACATATACGTAGTTTACTATCACTAAGAGTGTTTACGTCATTTACCCTCACTCTGAACATAAACGTACTTTACCGTCACTCAGAGCGTTTACGTCATTTACCCTCGCTCTAAACGTATACGTAGTTTACTATCACTAAGAGCGTTCACGTCATTTACCCTCGCTCTGAACATAAACGTACTTTACCGTCACTCAGAGCTTTTATGTAATTAACCTTCACTCTGAACATATACGTAGTTTACTATCACTAAGAGCGTTTACGTCATTTACCCTTGCTCTGAACGTATACGTAGTTTACTATCACTAAGAGTTTTAACGTCATTTACCCTCGCTCTGAACGTATACGTAGTTTACCATCACTAAGAGCGTTTACGTCATTAACCCTCGCTCTAAACGTATACGTAGTTTACTATCACTAAGAGCGTTCACGTCATTTACCCTCGCTCTGAACATAAACGTACTTTACCGTCACTCAGAGCGTTTACGTCATTTACCCTCGCTCTGAACGTATACGTAGTTTACCATCACTAAGAGCGTTTACGTCATTTACCTTCACTCTGAACATATACGTAGTTTACTATCACTAAGAGTGTTTACGTCATTTACCCTCGCTCTGAACATAAACGTACTTTACCGTCACTCAGAGCGTTTACGTCATTTACCCTCGCTCTAAACGTATACGTAGTTTACTATCACTAAGAGCGTTCACGTCATTTACCCTCGCTCTGAACATAAACGTACTTTACCGTCACTCAGAGCGTTTACGTCATTTTACCCTCGCTCTGAACGTATACGTAGTTTACCATCACTAAGAGCGTTTACGTCATTTACCTTCACTCTGAACATATACGTAGTTTACCGTCACTCAGAGCTTTTATGTAATTAACCTTCACTCTGAACATATACGTAGTTTACTATCACTAAGAGTTTTAACGTCATTTACCCTCGCTCTGAACGTATACGTAGTTTACCATCACTAAGAGCGTTTACGTCATTTACCTTCACTCTGAACATATACGTACTTTACTATCACTAAGAGTGTTTACGTCATTTACCCTCGCTCTAAACGTATACGTAGTTTACTATCACTAAGAGCGTTCACGTCATTTACCCTCGCTCTGAACATAAACGTACTTTACCGTCACTCAGAGCGTTTACGTCATTTACCCTCGCTCTGAACGTATACGTAGTTTACCATCACTAAGAGCGTTTACGTCATTTACCTTCACTCTGAACATATACGTAGTTTACTATCACTAAGAGTGTTTACGTCATTTACCCTCGCTCTGAACATAAACGTACTTTACCGTCACTCAGAGCGTTTACGTCATTTACCCTCGCTCTAAACGTATACGTAGTTTACCATCACTAAGAGCGTTTACGTCATTTACCTTCACTCTGAACATATACGTAGTTTACTATCACTAAGAGTGTTTACGTCATTTACCCTCACTCTGAACATATTCGTAGTTTACAGTCACTCAGTGTTTACGTCGTTTACCCTCGCTCTGAACGTATACATAGTTTACCGTCACTCAGAGCTTTTATGTCGTTTACCTTCGCTCTGAACATAAATGTAGCTTACCGTCACTCAGAGCGTTTACGTCCGTTTCCTTCGCTCCGGCATATACGTAGTTTACCATCACTCAGTGTTTACATCATTTACCCTCACTCTGAACTTATATGGTTTACTACACTCAGAGCATTTACGTCATTTACTCTTGCTCTAAACATATACCTAGTTTACTGTCACTCAAAGCGTTTACGTCATTTACCCTCGCTCTGAACATATACGTAGTTTACCGTCAGAGTTTACGTAGTTTACCCTTGCTCTGAACATAAATGTAGTTTACAGTTACTCAGTGTTTAAGTCGTTTACCCTTGCTCTGAACATATACGTAGTTTACCGTCACTCAGAGCGTTTACGTCGTTTACCATCGCTCTGAATGTATACGTAGTTTACTATCACTCAGTGTTTACGTTGTTTACCCTTGCTCTGAATGTATACGTAGTTTACCCTTACTCAGAGCGTTTAAGATGTTTACCCTTGCTCTGAATGTATACGTAGTTTACCCTTACTCAGAGCGTTTAAGATGTTTTCCCTTGCTCTGAAAATATACATAGTTTACCGTCACTCAGAGCGTTTACGTTGTTTACCCTCGCTCTGGCGTATACGTTGTTTACTGTCAGTGTTTGCATCATATACCCTCGCTCTGAACATATATGTAGTTTTACCGTTACTCAGCTGGTTTATGTCGTTTACCCTGGCATTGAACTTAAACGTAGTTTATCATCACCTCAGAGTTTGCGTCGTTTTACCCTCACTCTGAACGTATACTTAGTTTACCGTCACTCAGAGCATTTGCGTTTTTTACCCACGCTCTGAGCGTACATGTATTTTAGTGTCACTAGGAGCATTTACGTCGTTTTCCTCTGCTCTGAGCGTTTGTTGTTTACTTGTTCTGAGCGTTTACGTATTTTACTGTCACTTGGAGGGTTTAGGTTTTCCCTCGCTGTGAGCATTTACTTCGTTTATCCTCGCTCTGAGAGTACATAGTTTACACTTGCTCTGAGCATATACGTAGTTTTCTTGCTGAGTGTGGAGGAAGGTGGGGGTGAGGAGTGCATAGGTGGAGGGGGGCTCTGCAAGGGAGGGGAGGTGCAATGCAGAACAGGAGGAGCTTTGTGGAAGGAGACGTTCAGCTTCTACAGGAGATCTAGAAATTCCTCAGATATGAATGAATGAGTGGAAGTACCCCCCCCCCCCCCCCCCACCTCTTGGGGAAATGGCATTACAACATGGTAAAAAGCTCACATTACCCCTTTAACTGAAAATGAGTTATTGATTTCTTGCTCTGGTCGAATGGCCCACAGGGTGGTGGATGCTCCACCGAGTCACTGCAGTAGTTTAAACTCCCTGGGGGAAGGTTCGTCCCAGTTAGCCCCCATTCAATTTTAATTAAAAATTGGTTCCACATGACAGTGCCGGCTCTCTGTAAATAGATTGACCTGAACATCAGTGATGGATGACCCTCAGTCTCTGCATCTGACTCTTTGTCCTGTTTTCCATTCACTCTATCCAAACCTATGCTATTAAAAATATTGTATATCCACCTGCAACCACAGGCATTTCTAGAATTCTTAAAACAATTTGTTGTTTTTTCCCAGTTTGACTTCTGCGACATGAATAAAAAACAAATTTGTTAGGAATCAACTTTGTGAGAGACTGCGTCACCTTCAGGAAGAGATTATTTCCTTGTTTTTTTTTTTTTTTACTGGTGCAGTATAATCAAATAAGCATGCAGGACACAGCGTCCACCCAATGTTTTTATTTTTCTGAGCCACGTCGATGACAATTTTCAGCTGCTCTGCAATGAACAATAAAGGTCTTTTAAGTCTTGTTTACTTCAATTTCTGTCAAGAAAAAGGAAGCGGGCGTCAAGAAGCCAAATAAGTTAATTATGTAACCAAACATCAAAGTTACATGATAAACTTCCAAAACTCCAAGATTCCAGAGTAATCCTCTTTCACATATCAGTTACTATGTAGTTCACTTGGTATTCGTTTACTCCTCCCTTAGCATGTGAAATTTAGCGTCATCAGCTGATCAAGTAAACTTTGGGAGATCAGACATGATTCTTTTGAAGAACCCCATTATTTAGAAGTAAAAAACCAGCAGATTGTTGTTGGGATGGTTTTCTGAACTTTATTTTATTTATGTATTTAACCTTTATTTAACCAGGTTGGTCCTGTTGAGATGCAATGATCTCTTTTCCAAGGGAAGCCTGGCCAAGACAGCAGCTTAAAACATTAAGTTTCAACAATAATACAAACAAGAGTTGCACGATAAAACACCAATCATACAACACATAAAATAAACAAAAGGCAATGAGAACAATAGAGTTAAATTTGGGACTATTACGTGGAGCAGGAGCAAGAACGATATGAGGCTGATTCCGTAGCTGTGTCTCAGACCGCACACTTGCCTGAGTGCACTGGAATTCAGTGCATATTGTACTTCATCTGTAGTGCACACTATTGCCGCTAAATGCTGACCCAAACAGAGCACTGCACTTACAGGAAGTGACGGACTAGCATTGCCCGCTAACGTGAGCTAACTCTACTGAACAGGTACAACCATGGCCTCAAACACAGATCATAACTGTCATCAGTGACTGAACAGCTTGGTATCATGCCACAATATACATTAATCATTATGTCTAAATCATTTCATAAACGTTACTTAAATCAGTACAACACTGCCTCCGATGGGGTCGCCACCGCTTCGTTCACCACCATTATTCAGCTCTGCAAGCATTTCCAAAGTCCCGTAAGCGGCCTTCATTAGGGCATCATCCTGGCACTTTCAGAGCACTGAATTTTCACTTAAATGACATCTTGAACGCACTACACACACAAAAAGAGTTTGAAGTGCTCAAGTGCACAGATTGAGACACGGCCCAAGTCTTTTCCAAGGTTTTTGAATGATCCAAGAGAAACTCAATCCAGCAGCTTCAGAGTACTCTGTAATGAATTCCAAGCAGCAGGTGTAAGATGCATAAAGGAATGCTTGCCAAGTTCAGTACGAACTTTGGGGAACTTCAGCTTATGACTTTGAGTCACTACCATCGGTTTGTGAACCGTGGCCTGCGGTTTGTTAGCCCCAACCTACGGCTTATGAACCCTGGCCAGTGATGTGTTAGCCCCGAACAATGGCTTATGAACCCTGGCCTGTGATTTGTCAGCCCCTGACCTACGGCTTATGAGCCCTGGCCTGTGATCTGTTAGCCCCTGACCTACGGCTTATGAACCCTGGCCTGTGATTTGTTAGCCCCGACCTACGGCTTATGAACCCTGGCCTGTGATGTGTTAGCCCCTGACCTACGGCTTATGAACCCTGGCCAGTGATGTGTTAGCCCCGACCCACGGCTTATGAACCCTGGCCTGTGATCTGTTAGCCCCTGACCTACGGCTTATGAACCCTGGTCTGCGGTTTTTTAGCTCCCGACCTACGGCTTAAGAAACCCTGGCCTGTGATCTGTTAGCCCCGACCTACGGCTTATGAACCCTGGCCTGTTATTTGTTAGCCCCGACCTACGGCTTATGAACCCTGGCCTGTGATGTGTTAGCCCCTGACCTACGGCTTATGAACCCTGGCCTGTCATGTGTTAGCCCCTGACCTACGGCTTATGAACCCTGGCCTGTGATTTGGTAGCCCCGACCTACGGCTTATGAACCCTGGCCAGTGATGTGTTAGCCCCTGACCTACGGCTTATGAACCCTGGCCTGTGATCTGTTAGCCCCGACCTACGGCTTATGAACCCTGGCCTGTGATGTGTTAGCCCCTGACCTATGGCTTATGAACCCTGGCCTGTGATATGTTAGCCCCTGACCTACGGCTTATGAACCCTGGCCTGTGATTTGTTAGCCTCTGACCTACGGCTTATGAACCCTGGCCTGTGATTTGTTAGCCCCGGACCTACGGCTTATGAGCCCTGGCCTGTGATTTGTTAGCCCCAACCTACGGCTTATGAACCCTGGACTGTGATGTGTTAGCCCCGACCTACGGCTTATGAACCCTGGCCTGTGATCTGTTAGCCCCGACCTACGGCTAATGAACCCTGGCATGTGATGTGTTAGCCCCTGACCTACGGCTTATGAACCCTGGCCTGTGATGTGTTAGCCCCTGACCTACGGTTTATGAACCCTGGCCTGTGATCTGTTAGCCCCGACCTACGGCTAATGAACCCTGGCATGTGATGTGTTAGCCCCTGACCTACGGCTTATGAACCCTGGCCTGTGATGTGTTAGCCCCTGACCTACGGCTTATGAACCCTGGCCTGTGATGTGTTAGCCCCTGACCTACGGCTTATGAACCCTGGCATGTGATGTGTTAGCCCCTGACCTACGGCTAATGAACCCTGGCATGTGATGTGTTAGCCCCTGACCTACGGCTAATGAACCCTGGCCTGTGATGTGTTAGCCCCTGACCTACGGCTTATGAACCCTGGCATGTGATGTGTTAGCCCCTGACCTACGGCTAATGAACCCTGGCCTGTGATGTGTTAGCCCCTGACCTACGGCTAATGAACCCTGGCATGTGATGTGTTAGCCCCTGACCTACGGTTTATGAACCCTGGCCTGTGATCTGTTAGCCCCGACCTACGGCTAATGAACCCTGGCATGTGATGTGTTAGCCCCTGACCTACGGCTTATGAACCCTGGCCTGTGATGTGTTAGCCCCTGACCTACGGCTTATGAACCCTGGCCTGTGATGTGTTAGCCCTGACCTACGGCTTATGAACCCTGGCATGTGATGTGTTAGGCCCTGACCTACGGCTTATGAACCCTGGCCTGTGATGTGTTAGCCCCTGACCTACGGCTTGTGAACCCTGGCCTGTGATGTATTAGCCCCGACCTACGGCTTATGAACCCTGGCCTGCGGTTTGTTAGCCCCTGACCTACGGCTTATGAACCCTGGCCTGTGATTTGTTAGCCCCGACCTACGGCTTATGAACCCTGGCCTGTGATTTGTTAGCCCCGACCTACGGCTTATGAGCCCTGGCCTGTGATGTGTTAGCCCCAACCTAAGGCTTATGAACCCTGGCCTGTGATGTGTTAGCCCCTGACCTGCGGTTTATGAACCCTGGCCTGTGATCTGTTAGGCCCGACCTACGGCTTATGAACCCTGGTATGTGATGTGTTAGTCCCTGACCTACGGCTTATGAACCCTGGCCTGTGATGTATTTAGCCCCTGACCTATGGCTTATGAACCCTGGCCTGTGATTTGTTAGCCTCTGACCTACGGCTTATGAACCCTGGCCTGTGATTTGTTAGCCCCGACCTACGGCTTATGAACCCTGGCCTGTGATGTGTTAGCCCCGACCTACGGCTTATGAACCCTGGCCTGTGATTTGTTAGCCCCAACCTACGGCTTATGAACCCTGGCCTGTGATGTGTTAGCCCCGACCTACGGCTTATGAACCCTGGCCTGTGATCTGTGCCAGCCCCTGACCTACAGCTTATAAACCCTGGCCTGTGATTTGTTAGCCCCGACCTACGGCTTATGAACCCTGGCCTGCGGTTTGTTAGCCCCGACCTACGGCTTATGAACCCTGGCCTGTTATTTGACTAGCCCCTGACCTCGGCTTATGAACCCTGGCCTGTGATTTGTTATGGCTGAGCCTGGAAACGCGAAAGGACCTTGGCCTGCGGTTTGTTCTGGCCCCGACCTACGGCTTATGAACCCTGGCCTGTTGTTTGTTAGACCTTACATTCTGAAACATAAGAACCCCTGGCCTGTTAGTTGTTAGCCCCAACCTACGGCTTATGAACCCTGGCCTGCGGTTTGTTAGCCCCGACCTACGGCTTATGAACCCTGGCCTGTGATCTGTTAGACCCGACCTACGGCTAATGAACCACAGCCCTGCGGTTTGTTAGCCCCGACCTACAAATTTTGAACCCTGGCCTGTGATGTGTTAGCCCCTGACCTACGGCTTATGAACCCTGGCCTGTGATTTGTTAGCCCTGACCTACGGCTTATGAACCCTGGCCTGTGATTTATTAGGCCCGACCTACGGCTTATGAACCCTGGCCTGTGATATGTTAGCCCGTGACCTACAGCCTATGAACCCTGGCCTGTGATGTGTTAGCCCCTGAGGTACGGCTTGGCCACTGGCCTGTGATGTGTTAGGGGCTGTGTTTCAGCTTATGAAGCCTGGGCTGTGATTTGTTAGCCCCGACCTACGGCTTATGTGAACCCTGGTCTGCAGTCTGTTAGCCCCGACCTA